>OY728137.1:1659090256-1659715256 GCA_963277665.1 Viscum album
ACGTCGTGTATCATAGTCAGTGTCCCCACGCTGCACCTCTCTGACCCACTACAGTAGTGGAGGAGTGACTGTGAGTGACTGAAGAAAGGCTGCTCCATCTCTATCCATGAAGGATATCTGAAAAGCGGCTAGATGCTCTGTCGCCTCCCCAAGTAGCTGAATGCCTGTCCTCCTGCTGAGGGCATCGGCTACTACGTTCCCCTTTACAGGAGTATAGACTATCTTAGAGTCATATTCCTGGAGGAACTCGAGCCATCTCCGCTGTCTCAAGTTCTGGTCCTTCTGCGAGAAGATGTACCTAAGACTCTGATGGTTAGAATAGACTATAAAGCGTTTTCCCATCAGATAGTGTTGCCACATCTTTAGAGAAAAGACCACTGCTGCTAACTCCAGGTCATGGGTAGCGTAGTTCTGCTCATGCTACCTCAACTTACATGATCCATAGGCGATCACTGCCTGCTCCTACATCAGAACACATCCGATTCCGGTCCCTGATGCATCGCAGTATACTACGTACCCAACTCCCTCCTCCGATAGTCTCAAGATAGGCGCACTGGTCAATCTCTGTCTCAGCTCCTGGAAGCTCTGCTAACAACTGTCTGACCACACAAAGGGTTTCTCCTTCTTTGTCAAAGCTGAGAGTGGTTCCACAAATCTGGAAAAGTCTGGCACAAATCTCTGGTAGTATCCAGCTAGTCCCAAGAAACTCTGCACCTCCGTCATGCTCCTGGGTGGCTCCCAAGCTAGCACTGGCTCGATCTTCACAGGATCCACCGTAACTCCCGCCTCAAAGATGACGTGTCCCAAGAAGTGGACCTCACATATCCAGAACTGACACTTCGAGAGCTTTCTATAAAGCTGGTTCTCTCAGAGTATGTCCAGTACAACCCACAAGTGGTAGGCGTGCTCCATCTCTGTAGTTGAATAAATCAAAATGTCGTCGATGAAGACCACAACAAATCGATCGAGGTATGGATGAAAGATCCTGTTAGTGAGGGCCATGAACACTGCTGGAGCATTGGTTACTCTGAATGGAATAACCAAGAACTCGTAGTGGCCATACCGACATCTGAAGGCCGTCTTCTGCACGTCCTCGTCCCGAACTCTGAGCTGATGATAGCCTGACCTGAGGTCTATCTTTGAGAACCACCGTGATCCCTTGAGCTGATCGAAGAGGTCATCAATCCTCGGTAGCAGATACTTGTTCCTCAATGTCACCTGGTTCAGGCGATGATAGTCGACACACAGTCGCAAGCTCCCTTCCACCTTCTTGGCGAACAATATCGGGGAAGCCCAGGGTGAAACACTGGGTCAGATGAATCCCTTGCCCTGCAAGTCCTCTAACTGTAACTGTAGCTCTCAAAGCTCAGCGGGTGCCATCTGATATGCTGGGGTGGATATCGGGGTTGTCCCAGGGTACTGATCAATATAAAAGTCTACCTATCTGCGAGGAGGTAGCCCTGGAACGTCATCGGGGAAAATGTCTGCATACTGATCCACCACTGCAGGAAAACCAGGACTCCGCACGTCAACTACTCCTAGGATGAGGCTAGCCAACTGATGAGTGATGGGTTGTCCTCTCCTCTGCGTGAGTCCATCCTGTGCTGCAGAGGATCCCTTCTCACCGATGAAGGTGAACCTACTCCCGTCAGTGCGTACACATCGCACCTTGCACCTAATAAAGTCAATCTGAGCATGGACTGTATATAACCAATCCATGCCCAAGATGACGTCGTAAGGCCTCAACGCCGCTACAAGAAGATCCCAGCCGAAGCTCTCGCCTCCTAGAGTGAGCTCACACTACCATCACCAGTGCGTAATCGTCGAGTCTGCTCCTGTAGGAGTCTCTAGCCGTAAGGATCAAGCCAACGGCTCTATCGAAATCTCCGAGATCCAAACAAGGGCAGTGGCTATGAAATAATGACCCACTCCTGTGTCTATAAGAACTACAGTAAGGGTGGAATAGACACAGATAGTACCTTGAATCATCTCGGGCGCGCCGTGGTCGTAGTCCTCCGCTGCCTGAAGCTGTGCTTGTCTCTGCCCGCCAACTCCCTGTGGTCGGGGTGGACCTCCTGGTGGTGGTGGTGGTAGAGCCTCAAAGTGTCTCCCACCACCTGCTGCTCGGACATCTCCTCTGCCTCGTCCGCCTGATCCCTACGGACCACCACGGTCAACCCTCTGCCTCTGCTTGGGTGGTCCCTCAACCATCTGCTGCTCCTCAGTACGGCGGGTCAGGCAGTCACGAGCCATGTATCCCTGCCCACCGTATGCGTAGCACTGTCTGCCTCTCGAAAGACTGGCTCCACGCTGAGTGCCACGCACCTCTGAGCCAGTGTCCTGAGGTTGTCTGCCTGAGGGTCTGGTCTTCCTGGACCCATGAGTCATCCGTCGACTTCCTGCTGCAGAAGACTCTGTTACGTGTCGCCCTGCGGTAGGTCTCGCTGTTGATGTAGGCTCAACAAGGAAGCTCTTGATCAGAAGGGCTCTCTCCAGTACCCCTGTCTGTGTCAGAATGCTGAGGGAGATTAGTGATGCCCTGATCTCATGCCTCAATCCCTGCTCGAAGGTCTGGGCCCAGAAGAATGGGTCCTGTACCATGTCCATCGAATAGCGCGAGATATCTGTAAATCTCACCGAGTACTGGGAGACCGTCGAGCTGCCCTACCGCAGCTGTAGAAGCTCCTGGATGTGCACCGCACGAAGGGTGAATGGGACGAACTCCGAGCAGAAGAGGCTCTCAAAGTCCGTCTAGAGGAGAGATGCCTCGTCGTGCACCTGGAGCATCAACATCAACCATCTGCCTGCTGCTGTGTGCAGGAGGCTCACTGCGAGGATCACCATGAGGTCAGTTGGTGTTCTCACTAACCTGAAAACTCGTACAACTGCCTCCAGCCAATCCTCGACTTCCTGAGGGTCCGTCTCCCCGCGGAACCTGGGCGGTCGCTGACGTTGAAACTCGTGCAATTCACTAAGGAGACATGCATCGTCAACGGATGGGGCTGGTAGCATCGGTGGCTCAGTGGGTAGAGGTACCGCCGGTGCCTCTGCTGTCAAAGGGCCCTGTACCGAGGCTTCGTCGCTCGGTGGACTGTTGTCCCGTAGAATGCTCAGAACCCTAGCTGGCTGCCATCATGGGGCCATCCTGAAAAGAAACAGGTGCGCCACGGTCAAACAGTATACCTGGTGAGCTGCAACAAAGTAATCACAAAGAAAACTTGAAACATACATGCAATCAATGTTTTCGTGCATTAAGTCGGAAATCAGAAGTCAGGATACTGGTGTACGGATACTTGGCTGCCACACCAACACTGGACTCCCTGGACTGATAACCACACTCAATACTCTTAACACTATTGCTTCACATAGAAAAAGATCAGAGTCCTGAGTTCTACGGTAGAACCGAAATCCTCTGATACCAATTTTTCACGAACCGTCCTCGGGGCCCGTGCCGTGACTACCCCAAGCCCGCCTTCCATAGGCCAGGGGCTGACAACTAGCACCAAGGCATAATTCCAGGTAGAAAGGGAAGAAATTTCCTTTTTAAAGTAAACAAACACCACAGAGCAAGCAAGCAGAAGTAAACAATAAGTAAAAACTGGGTACAATAGTAAGTGCAGAAAAGTAAGTGGGACAGAATACAAACCCAAATTGAAAGTAAAGTACAACTGAAAAAGGGAGTACAACAACTGAAAAGTAAATCCGTAGCCTCGAGCCGTCCACTGGAAGTCCCACCTGAAGGGTGGGTACAGATAGCCTCTACAGCTCCTCGGGTCCAACCGTCCGCTTCGAGTACGTCCCGCCCAGTGGTCCACCTCCAGGTACCGTCCTGCTCCGTAAGCCTCAACCCACGATCAACGCTGTCCGTCGTCTGCAACCAACACAATGTAGTGCGGGCATAGCCCGTGCAGGGGTGAGTATAAGCTACTCGGTAGGGACCCTGAGACCCCCGAAGGTATCCCAAAATCCACAAAGGATAATCCACAATGGAAAGATACAATCACGAAGTAACATCCAACACTACTTAGGTATATGCCCATACATGTACCTAAGTCATCAATTCCAGTTTAGCTCCAACATTCGAGCCCAAGTGCAACCCAGTCCACACAAGAAAACATAATGTAATCCACACAGGATATCAAGTCAATCTTATCGATGACAAGGATTCAAAGTCAAGATTCAGCTCACACAGGTATACTTCTTCGTAAGACGATAGAGATGATCAGATGTAGCCACTGATTCAACTAAGCCGTTGGACCCACATAGGATTGAGAGGTACTAATCCCCGCAATGACCCACAAAGGATCGATAGGTAACTAACCCCTACAATGACCCACACAGGATCGGACCCACACAGGATCTGTAGGCGCTGGCCCACACAGGACTGCTGAGCGCTGACCCACACAGGATCTGACTCACATAGGATCGGTAGCACTGATCCACATAGGATCGCTGAGTGCTGTAGTCGTCTCCGTTGAATCCACGGAGAATTCCTGTACAGTCATCATCGTCGTCGCAGTCGCAACCAGCTCTAGGGTTCCCGCACTCAGGAAGCTCGTTCGGGAGGGTCCACTCCACGAGCCTAGGGGCTAATACATCAACTGAAACATAGTCCGGATTTGATGTATCCAAAAGTTCCGTATAATCAACAGGAACTCAACGCGACAGACGGCGCATCGATCGGACGCCCGATCTGAGAGTTATTGGCTTTTTCGTCCCAAGGGCCCGGTTGGTTTTTAAGTCAAAACCAACCTGACCATACTCCAACTACGTCTAAACCTCGAGCGGAGTAAGACAAAAGGTCCGTCTCACTAAGAGGAATCCAACAAAGTCGACGACACGTCATTCGGACGTCCGGAGCTCAAGTTATAAGCGTTTCCGCTCGGAGGCCCCTGTTGGTTTCGTGTTCGAACCAACCCGGATGAACCCAAAGTACTCCAAAACCTCAAGTTTGATATATCAAAACGACCGTCTTGATCCAAGGATCAAATCACAACTAACGGTGCATCGATCGGAGGTCCGTAGCCCAAGTTATGGGCAAAATACCGAAAGGGGTCTGGAAGTGGGGGTTTCAGGCCCGGACCGACCCAGCCCGAGACCCCCTGGGTCGGCCCGAACCGGGTCAACCCGACCTGGGTCCGGGTTCGGCCCGCTTGGGTGTGTCCCGGACCGGCCCAGCCCGGCCTGGGCGTGGCCCGGCCCGGCGCGCTGGCGCGGCCCGGCGGCCAGGTGGCTCGGCAGTTTCGGCCGAGCGGATGGGGGGGGGGGGGGTGGTGCTGCCCCCCTGTTTCCTAACCGCGGCCCCCATGTGGGGGGCCACTCTTGTCCGGACAGCCGGGGGTTACGAACCCCCGACTCTTCCTCTGACCGGCCGGCTCACTCCGGCCGGCCGGCTGCTGCACCACGGGACCGACACGGGCCGGTCCCCCTGCTCCGATGTCAGCGGCCCGGAACCGGCCACTGGTCCTGCTCCGCCGTGGCCTAAGCCACGGTCTTGGTTCGTCCGGCGCGGCACGATGGCGCCGCGCCCCTCCGCCGTGGCCCCGCTCCGGCCATAGTGTTTTCGTGATTCTCTGGCGCGGCGCGACGACGCCGCGACCTTGTTCGACTTCATCGGCGCGGCGCGACGGTGTCGCACATCCTTGTCCATTCCCATTGTTTCTGCACGGTGCAACGACACCGCACCGCCTTTGCATAAGCCGCAATAAAATCAAACAACAAGGGGGAGGAGGGTCAGTCGTGTTTGTGCGGTCCGACCTCCTCCCGTTATTGCGGAATAAAGTGGCCCAATTTGAAACGAAGAAAAGGTGACCGAAGTATTCACGAACAATGAATAAATCCCCTACCTCGTTGAATTCATTGAGCGAGGGTTCATCGTGGAATTAACCATCGTGGAAGAAGGTGTCGCGGAAGTAGAATCGTTGCGTCGTGGAGAAAAGATTCATCGGCGTCGCGGAGAAAAGATTCGTCGACGTCGCGTCGTCGATCTCCGAGGATCCGGCGTTCTTGTCAACCGTCGTCGGAGGTCAGCGTTCTTCGCATTCTTCACATTATTTGCGTTCTTCATCGAAGAAGAAGAAGATCTTCAAGCCCCTTAGCTTATCTCCAAAATCCTCTCAACGCAACAAGTTCCAACCCAAATAAAATAAGTGCTTCACTTATTTTATTATCATGACTTAAGTTTTAATTTCAAACATTCAAATTAAACTCACTTATTTAATTAACTTAAGTTTTCAAATTAAATGGTGAGTTGAAGGAGTTAGAGAATATGAATGGGTGGGGTTCGTGTGGGCCCCATCGCCCTCATAACCTCTCATGGGAAGTTGGGTGGTTACCCAAATTCCACCCAAAGGTTAACCACTTAGTAAAAATAAAAATTGTAGCACAATTTTTATTTCTAACTTCCACAATTTTTAACAACACCTCCCCTAAAAACGCAACTCCGAAATAGGTGTTATTAAGCAATTACCGGTGCTGCGATTTCATCAGTGCCCTCAGAATTCGATTCCAAGTACCGGTTCAAAAGTTAGGAAAACCCGCTCGTTCATTCACTGAACATACCCGAGCTAAACTTCAGAAAATGATTCTGAGAACACCGGGCCTCGGAATCAGGTGCCGTTAGAAACTACGTTCTTGTAAAAACCCTTAGAAAATTAAGAAAAAAATTTCCTTGAATTTTACGGGTCTTTACAGATAAGATTCCTTTTCAACTCCTTGAATCTTTCTTCACATTCATCACTCCAAGAAAAATTTACTCCCTTCCAAGTTAGATTGGTAAGAGGGTTGTACAATTGTGAGAAATTTCTCAAAAATCATCGATAATATCCTACTAACCCCAAGAAGCTATGGATATCCGTTACCGATGTTGGCCTCAGCCACCCCTCAATTACATCTGTTTTGAAGGGATCCACAGATATCTCATTACTTGTGATGATATAGCCCAAGAATGAGACCTCCTTCAACCAGAACTCACACTTTTTGTACTTTGCATAGAGCTTCTCCTTCTGCAAGGTCTCTAGTACAGTTCTCAGATGCTCTTCATGATCCTCCTTGGTTTTGGAGCATATTAGAATATCATCTATAATGAATACCACAAATTTTTTGAGGTAATATCTAAAGACTCTATTCATCATGTCCATAAAGATTTCTAGAGAATTAGTGAGTTCGAAAGGAATTACTATGAATTCATAGTGCTCGTATCTTGTACGAAAAGCAGTCTTGGGGATATCTTCCTTCTTCACCCTTACTTGATAATATCCCGACCGCAAATACACCTTGGAGAAGTATTGTGATCCATGTAGATAATCAAACAATTCATATATTCATGGGAGAGGATACTTGTTCGTATCATGATTTTGTTAAGCTCATGATAATCGATGAATAAGCGCATTGACCCATATTTCTTCTTGATGAAGAGACTGGTGCACCCCATGGTGAAGCACTTGGGAATATAAAACCGTTATCTAGATTCTCCTATAGTTGTTTCTTCAGCTCCTCAAGCTCCAAAAAATCCATTCTATAGGTATTCTTTGATATTGGAAACTCCCCAGGTATAAGATCAATTGATAATTCAACATCTCTTCTAGGAGGAAGACCATGCAATTCCTCAGGAAACACTTCAGCAAATTCCCTCACAATAGGCATTTCCTCTAGGATGGTTGCCTCCTTAGGCTCGATCATCTGAGATAGATACGTGTGCTCATAGGTAAGTAATATCCTCACTTGAGATGATGGAGCTAAAGAAGATTCATCTTCCTCCTTGCACTTGTAAAGAATCGGGGGTTGATTCTCCACATGGAGAGTGATTTCCCTCTCACAGAAATTTATGTTGGTTCTATATAAGTAAAGCCAATCCATGCCAATAATTGCATCGAATTCCACTAGAGGGAGTATGACGAGGTTTTCCCGAGAAGTTTAATCCCTATATTATGATAGGGGAGGAGTTATATTCATGGGATGAAATGATTTCCCCATTTTTCGTACTCACTGACATATTCACTTACATGATTTGTGGTGGTGCTTGGATTATTCTACTAAACTTTAAAGATATAAAAAAATGTGTAGAACCTAAATCATAAAGTACGTTTGATATTTTTGAATGAATAACTAGCGTACCTATCACCACTTCATTGCCAGGGTTCACTTCGGCAGTAGTGATGGAAAAAGCTCACCCTTGTTGCCTTGGAGGTTGTTGGTTGCCTTCGAAAACACTTGGCTTAGGGCACTGATTTGCAAGATGCCCTGGTTCTTTGCAGTTGTAGCAATGAACAACACGTTGAGGTTCGAACAGAGCATTACTCTCCTCTGTTGCAGCCACAGGTCTTTCTTGCCGACAGTTAACAGCTAGGTGCCCTTCTCTTCCACACCTAAAGAATTTCCTCGTCCCCTTTAAGAAATTTCAATGGTGCTTCTTTCCACACCTTTGGAAAGTGGGGTGCTAGATCTTCTTAGAACAGTTGTATTTATCCATTGGTCCACCATCATTGAAGTCCACCTTACGCTTATTATCCCCATGATACCCTTGAGATTCTCTGATCTCCTTTTCAACCTTGAGGGCACATCGGAAAATTTCCTCATAGCTACCAAAGTCGCGGATCACCAGTTCTTTCTGGAGGCTAGGTTTCAGCCCACCAAAGAAGCGGTCAACCTTACATTTGGGGGTAACAACAAATCTGAAAGTGTATCGTGAAATCCTTGTAATGTTTTCCTCGTACACTCCAATAGATTCGTCATATTTTTGCTTGAGGGTATGGAAGTCCCATTCCATCTTAAGCTAGAGGGTGCGCAAAAAATATTTATTGAAAAAAATCTTCCATAAATCTTTCCATTCCAATGCATCGATCTCCTCCTCTAGATTCATATTTTTGATCAACATCCACCATTGATCAGCTTCACCCTCCATATGATAAGCAGCGAGAAGAACCTTCTCTTTTTCAGAACATTGAAGTATGGAGAAGATCTTTTTAATGGAGTTGATCCATTGTTCAGTGATTGAGGTATCAGATGATCCATTAAAATTATGAGGCCTTTGTCTCATGAAGCTCTCGATAGTGACTTGTTCTTTCTTAGGGGGGTTGAAAGTTCCTCTTGACCCATGTTTCTATTAAAATATTGAGTTATCTGAGAGAGAAGTATGACAAAGTTTGCGATTCCCTCTCCCATTGGATTGGAAATGTCATTATTACAGTCATCACATTGATCTTCACATCAGTTATTAGCCCGATTACTACTATTACCGACCATTGGTTGGAAAAAAAGAAAAGTTAGGGGTAACACATAAAGGGTAATCCAAGGAAAAAAATAACGACTTATAAATAAATTTTATTTCCTTAACATATGAATCTATTGGCTTCAGTCTATGTTATCCATGATCCACTTTCTAACATATATTCTCAGGGCATTTTTTTGTCCCTTAATAATGGTTCATACTAAGCTTGTGAATTTACCAAAGCATATCATCTGAGTGTGTCGTAACCAAGATTGCAGAAAGTCCTGTTGTTGTGCAACAGTTCTCATTCGAGTCTAGATCAAAGCGGTGTTTTCATGTTTTACCCCTAGGATACATCTATGCCAGAGCCACCTCTACCTACTCGTATCCAGACAGGGATGTATTTTCTTGATAAACCACTTAATCAATACTCACCAAAACATAGGGATATTTTTATTATACTTAGTCTTGTCTCTAAGTCTTTACTAGGGTTTTCTAATCCTAATCCCCAAAATAACTAAACCTATCCTCTGATACCAACTATAAAAACCCTGATATTTTATTACACAATTAAACATAATTTATTACATAAAATTCACTTGATACAATATAAAAGATCGAGAGGTCTAGTGTCTTTGGGGATTAGGATCATTACATAACAAATAACACATGAAATAAAACATATTTATTGAAAACTTACTTTACATGACCACTACATTCCCTCGTACATAGCATTGCATGGGATAACCTGAGGACATGTATAAGAAAAGGGTGAGCTATAAAGCCCAGTAAGGGAATAATCATGGAATAACACGAGGAATACAATACATGCCAAAAAATAGGCATATCGATAGAGAAAAATAGAAGAATAAACATAAAGTAATGATAAATCATGATAATCATAACATGGAAATGTGGCAACAACACTTAATATGGAATTAGCATGAGCCAAGGCTCATTGCACATGGAGCATGAGTAAATCATCATTGAACATTAAGCATGAGTAAAACCTCATTGAACCTAAATTAGAATGAGTAAACACCCATTGAAAATGACGTATCATGATACTATACTTTACCCAATGCATTGGAGTGATATAAGGGCACACCCTTCTTAAACATTTCATTTCATGCATAAGTGTGCCACATGGATCATATAACATGGATTCATAAAACACAATAATTTATTACATGATAAAGGAATGTGGAATTAATACATGGAACTTTATAATAAATAAGTAAATGTGCATAAATGTGAATACCCTTGATAGAGAAATGGGCATGGTATTCACTACACAATGACATTGGCTTATAAAATTGGTGTAATTTCGGCAGCGTAATGACGTGACGTAAGAATTCATAAAAATGGTTGATGAGAGAGAAAGGGGTGTCTCATCATATGTACATGAAATGGACAGTAATGGGGTAATATAGATACATTTCTCAACAATTGAAATGGAATTTAGAGTCATGATACAAAATAATTGCTTGAAAGTAAAAGAAGGGAGAGAAATTTCTTTCGGAATTTCGGCATAGTAACGGGTGTACATGGGAGGAATTTAATGAGAGAGAAAGGGGTCTCCCATAATTAAAAAATAAATAGGTCAGTATGGGGGAGGTGAGAAACCATACCTCAACATTTATAATTGAAATTAAAATGGTATAACAACATTAAGAAAATTAGACAAAAATGAGAAAGGAAGAAAAACCCTTACTTGGAAGTGTGCTTCCAAAGGCTTGAGATAGGCTTGATAGAGGCTTATTGGGAGCTTGGGGCACCTTGGTAGGATTATAGAGAGAATATTTCAGAGGTTGGAAGAACTCCAAAGGCTTTTAGTGAGGAGGAAGTGGGAGTTTGAGTGGGTTTATATAAGAAAGGTGAGGGAATTCATTATTATTTAGGTTTGGGACACCTTACATTAAAATAATCCAAACCAAAAACCAGCCCATGGTTTTTGCCCATGATTTTTGGAAAAGGGAAGTGAAAAAAAATATTTTATAAGGCCAAAGTCAAAACTTCTTAAAATAACGGGGTTGCTTATGTGGAGGTGAGTCACACTCCCAAGGAAAATAATATAAAAATACAAGATGTTTAATAAGTCTTGAAGGGTCCATTAATGCTTTGTAAAATAAGTCAAACAAACCCAAAACCATATTATTTTAATGGTAAAACATATATTGGCCGAACATAAATCTTATAGTATTTTATTATATCACTATTGGGTCATTATGATGTCATAAAACGCATTATATATTTAAACGGTATTTAATTTTTACCCAAAAATTTGACTGTCTCATAAAATTATGAAAAATTAAACATTGGATAATTTTGACGTTCTGATTCCAGAAATAATATTTATTTATCTAAATAATTTTATAAATATGTTAATTTTCACTTTTAAAATAAAAACTGACATTTATCGAAAATTCATGGGTTTTGACAAAAATGGATTTCAAACCTTAATAAAAATTATAATTGCATTCATAAAATTATACGATCATATATATATATTTAATAAAAATTAATTTAATAATAATAATACTATTTTATTAAAATATTATTTAATTTAAAAATCTATTAATTCATCAAAATAGATTTCTTAGTTGAACTTTAACTAAAAAAATACTATTTGAGATTTAAAAACTATTAATAAGGTAATAATAATAAAATGAAAGTATATTAATTATTATATACAAAAATAATGTACATAACCATAGTGCTAAGGTCTTGTTACATAACCCCTTATAACACCCGCATAAGACTAAAGAGTAAGGTGTGCGATGGTGACAGACTTTTGGGGTGGCTCAGATAACATTACTCGGGTGGTAATCTCTATCAACTTCCACTTCTCTCAGAGGCGGTCTCGCTCGAGCTTAACATATTCAAGCTCGGCTTGGGCTGGGTCAAGAGCGAAGACCAAAGACACAACCTACTTTTCGAGCTCTGACAAATGGGTTTCGTATGGGGCACGTCTACTGGATGAGGCCATCGCTTCCTTTGTCTGAGTAAATTGGATTTGTTAAAGCCCTATATTTATACTAATAATGTGATCACTGTTCAATGGATATATTAGAAACAATCATAATTCTTAACATAAAACCAAATAAGTTGACATTTTATATAAAAATTTTACATATATAGGTATTTAATTAGATCAAGAAGGATTTATATTAATGAAAGTTTGGTTCGTTACAATACTCCACTGCAAGAAAAACCTTCATAGGGTCTCCATATGTGAAAGTGATTGAAACGGAACTATGTGGGAGTGGATTATCATCTATATGGGATATGTAGGAAGCCCCCATTAGGTTCAAACCTAACAACACAAATAATCTATAAATATCTATGGGTCGCATTTCAAGTAGTGTCTTATTCATCATGAGAATCCATATCCCTTCTAGGCCGCTGAGGCTGCCTCGACATTTGTCCCATAAATTTTTTTTACTAGACCTTTCATATAGAAATCATTGTGGCATGAAGCTAAGTCACATGGTTTGGTCCTTATCAAATGACCTTAAAAGTTATAACGTTACCCATTAAGTGCCAATTAACTATGTAGGTTATGATTCCATTCAAAAGGATATGTAGGAATCCCATCCATGGGTTTGATCCTAACATCAAAACTACTCCCATGTCCTTGTATTATGACAACACTCTAGGGAACCCCACTATGTTGCTCAAAACTAACATCATGATAATTAAATATGAAATAATATATTATCATTACACAAGAGGGTACCAATGATGGAGAACATCACATCCATAAAAATATAACCATTCATGAAGAAACTTGGGTATATACATATGATTCTAAATTATATACATAATAATAATTTATCTTTTATCCAAGGTTTCCCCCCGTCATAGTTTTTAATTAATGAACGATTTAGGAACATATCATAAATCTATAAGAGAGTCCTAGAGTAGGAAAAAATTCCCCTAAAAAGGTGAGATGGGCCCAACCTCCAATGCTCTTGACCAATGTGGGTTCTTATGTATCATTGGAAAACTTCCTAATTATCATCTGTATTTATAATGTAGGTCCCTCATGGATATATAACCATTGGGTGATTCCGGTTCAATGAATAAACCCCATTGTAAACTACCCAAAAGGGAGGTGGGTCTATGTGTTTGATGTGAATGTTGCACCACCAACACCACAAATTCCATTCCAACCCCAAATTGAATTTTGGGATGAAACACATGCCTTTTTAAAATGAAGATCATGAGGTTCTCCAATTTTACTATTTTCTTTGTAGGATCTTTGGTACATCAATTTTGAGCTACTATTTGGCATAGTGAATCATATAGTCCCAAAATTTTCTAAATATTTATGTCCAATAACACCTATTATACCATTATCAAAATTAGTATTTGAAAATAAATAATTTTATATATATATATATAAGGATTTTGACCACATATTATTGAAATATCATTTTGTACTTTTTTTCCATAAATCCTTCCGACATGATTTAAGTGGAATGGTTGGAAACATGGTTGGTTGAAGAATTATATTAAAGACCCTCTAATTTTTAGAATTATATATATATATATATATATATATATATATATATTCTCTCTATATATCACCCTCATACATAGGTTTATAAAGGATGATAAGAACTCTTTTGGTATTTGACATTGCGAAGAATTGATAAATTCACTCGTGGTAATTCCAAAATCGAGTAATATTATAATTTTGTGCCTTTAAAAAATGGATAAATGATTTAAAATACCCATCATAATATTTAATAATATGTGGAGAGTTGGATATGTTGTAACATAAAAAGTAAGTATAATTATAGAAATCATGTAAGTATAAATCAAACATGATTTTACAATAAATATTTCAATTAAATCATCTAGGAGGGATATAAGACTCATTCAAAATTTAATTCCATCCATATTGATAAAATATCTTTAATTTATTAAAACAAAATAATTAATAAATTAAATGAAATACCTACCCCCTAATTATAATGTAATTATATGCCACTTATTTCAAGATATCAAATAAAAACAAAATAATTAATCATGATTGATCAATAATATCTAAATATAATTAGAGTAAAGAAAAATAAAAATCTGGAACATTTTATCTTATAAATAGATAAGGTACCCAAATTTCAGACTATTATACTTTCAGTTTCACTAATATAAAATATTTCTATACTTGTTAACATTATAGTGAGTATACATCCTCCATAATGCACATAATTTTATGACACTAGTTCTTGTTTTTTCCATCAAGAGTACCAATAAAAATATTCAGAATTTCATTATATAGATATAAATATCCCTTACACAAATATGAGATGTTATACTGTAATATCACTATGAAATTGTGAAAACAATCCTGAAACATAATAATATGATGTTTTTTTGTTAATAAATACATGATAGAACCAAGAATTTGATATAACAAATCATTTCTCTACAGATAGTTGAAATCACTTTTGTTTCTATAATTATTTCATTCCTGTTGTATATCCACTATGATGGGTGTAAAAACTTGTTTATTATACTATAATAAAATTATTCATGATTTCATTATCATACATCATTTATAAAATTAACACATATTCAAATTTTTATTAACATTAAATTCAAGGAAAAATGTCAGTTCCACAATCATGAACATATCAAAATCAAACTTCATGATTTTTTCAACTTTGTCAAATGATTCTATATTACTTTGACTATAAATTAAATCATCTATGTAGACTTATAGAATGATTTTTTCTTCACCTATTATTTTTTCAATATAGATTATTATCCACTCCCCCCTTTGCAAAATTTTCTTCTTAAACCATTTATAAAAGTCTTATGTATCATGATTGAAGTGAATATTCAATAACATATAATGCATTTTTATGTGATATAATTTAAATTTATCATCATCTAGTTTAAAAAAATAAAGTATTTCAATGTATACATTTTAAATATAAATTAATTAAATAAATTTATCATTAGATGTATTTGAAGTAGTGTATTTCTTTTTTTATTATCTAGTACTCTGAATAATATGATTACATCATGCTTTATAAGTGTACAAAAAAATTATTACATAAAAATTCCTCAAACCATTGCGTAAAACTTTCATACAATTCATAGTTTTTACATCACCACTTTCCCTTGTGTATTAGGATTGTTTTTTAATGAAATGGTTGGTTATAATAACATATTTCACAAAATCTCTATTTAAAATTTCTTGATGTTTTTTTTTAATCCATATAGGCTCATAATTCATAGTTTTCACCTGTGAATCATTATTTCTATTTAAATAAACTGGGATCTACCTAACATAATGGAATATTTCTATCACTATTATCCATTATTAAAATATAAATTGATACAATTTTATCACATAAAGTATTGAATTAATCAAAATTTTCATTTTTTTGATTTATTTTTATTATGTATGTATGTATGTTTCCTCCAAATTTACTTCCTCCTATGAATTAAAATAAAACCCCTATTCTTGAAGAGTATAATATTGTTCGTAATAATCTATATGATTTTCACATTCATGAACTAAATCTAATTGATATTTTTTGATACATATTTACATTTATATAGAATAATATCCCTATAATTACATTCAATACTTTTTATTTGACTTTTTTTGAATCACTTATAATCCTTGATCCTCATAGATAATCTAAGAAATATTACCTCATCTACAACATCAACAAACATCCCTTTAAGGACATCTTGATTTCATATAAAATACTAACTTAGAAACACTATATAGTTTTTATTTAATTGGATTTATCTCTTTCTATAATTTATATTGAGTAATGTATTTTATTGATCATATAAATCTTATGTTTTGAATATAATTTAAATCATGCATAATCATTTTTAAATAGTGTCTTGAAAATATATTTCTAATTAATAATGTTTCTTCCATTTTATTAATCATTAAATATATCCTTTGTACCAATATTTTTTTTCTTGGCTTCCTAAAAAACAAAAACTCATGTGTAATACCATGATTATAAAGAAAAATGCCAATATCAATCAATGTGAATTTAATTATATTATCTAATATATAGGTTTTATTATTCTTCCACAATTATTTATAACTATACTTATATATTTATTGATATATTCCATCACATCTCTTATCAGGTATATAAAATAATCAAATTTTTATACTAATAATTAAGGGGATGAATGTTATATATTTAAAATTTTATCACTTTTTATATCATAGATTTAATGAAATTTTTTTATGGGTTGGTAAAATATTGGGAAATATTAGTTTTTATATTCGAGTCAAGATTCCAAGGGTTGAAACATCCCAAATAGGTAATTTGGGATTTTATTGAAGGACTATGGGGTGTTTTTTTTTGATTTGGGGGGTTTTGGAGTAGTGTTTGGGTGGTGTTTCTATGATTTTAAATTGTTTATAGAACCCCAAGTCATGACATAGGGAATCATTGTGTGGTGAATTTGTGATTGAGGTCACATAATGCCAAATTTTTCACTACAATATAATATATTTCATGGGTCTTATCGGTGGATGGTCACATCATGACCAGTGATTACCACATTGTGGTAAGAATGTTTTATAACATATAATGTGTTAGATCCTAGGGTGTGCAATGTTTATGGGTCTTAATGCATTGGGGGTCAGAAAAATGACTAAATGTTGATTCATAATGGTTACCTATATATGTATGGGTTACATTGTGAGTAGAAATCATTTAGTGAGTTTTTTTTTGTAAAATATGAATTATTGAATTAAATTACATAATAAATTATAATTTTTTATAAATAATTATTTAGATATTGTAGATTGAGATAGGGTATTGAGAACCAAAGGATTCTTGAGTGGATAAGGGATGAACTTAGGTGAGGGTGTATGAGTTTTTATAAGGGGAATATATTTTTTAAGGTAGTGGACCTTAAATTTTCTAAGTATATTAATCATTTGGTGATTACTGTTCATCTAGGGACATTAAAACAATGTTTCATGGAATGTTTCAGTATTTTTCAATCATTACCTATAAATTCAAATTAGATTACATTGGCCTAATATTCAAAAGGACCTCATATAATCCTAAACACTTCATTGGTGGAACCATGGTTGAATGAGTGCCTAGGGTCCTCTTTGTGGATTGTTTTGGTAATGTGAGTTTAATATCAAAAATTAAGGGGGTTCATTTTTTAAAATGGGATTTTTAATGGGGGTTTTGTTCAAAAGGAAAATTTAAGGAGAAGGTATGAATTTACTAATGGGGTTTAAAATAGTATTTCAAAACCAATTAGGGTGTTATGATGAATAATTCATTAGAATTTTTAGAGGCACTTATATGAGTAAGGTGGAATTTTATGCCTTCTCTAAAGATAATTTGAATTGTTTTTAAGGGAATGATTGAAGGAATTAGTTTGAGAATTTATTTGGTAGGTCAGACCTTGTATGGGAAATGAATTATTTCTTGAAGAATGTATTTTTTTATTTTCTATTATTATTTCCCTATACATGGTTCATGTTTCATGATAGTTCATGAGGATTTAGAACCCCTTGTAATGATATGATATTGATATGTGGTTGTATGGATTATCCATATATGGGTGTGTAAAATTTCTATATAATATTACTCCTTGGTATCAAAAGATAGATAATGGGTCTGAATTTATATGATAAATCGTTTAGATGATAGGGATGGGTAAAATCACATTAGATCACTAGAAAAATGATTGATTTTATGAAGTGATATGGGGTTGTCCACTTGGGTAAATTTATCTAAAAATGACTTAATCAAGCCTGGTTTGGGATTGAGTGAATATCATTTGATATATGGGTTTGGGTAGTGACTCCTTTATTTTTCAATGTACTGGGTGCCTAAAAAAGGTTAACATGGGAAACCTAGAGTGGTTGGTAAGGGAGAATCAAGAGGGATATAACTTTGGTAATTTTGTGTTTGAGATGTGTTAATAAGATAGAACTGTATTGTTTATGATAATTTATAAATTAATTTTTTTATTATGTTACATATACAGATTTATGGTTATGGCTATCCTTGAAAGAGAAGGTGTGGTTGAAAAAATGAATTGCGAGCAACACTGAGTAAGTGGGTCTAGTTGGGAACTTAATGTGAAAGTGATGTGTGACCTTCCTTGAGTAAGAAGTTATGGTCTGTAATATGACTTTAAACCCTAAAATTAGTGAGAAGGTAGTGTTTAAGATGGGATATTGTTTTTATATTGAATGAAAAGGTGTGGATGATGAATTGTTATAGAATTTTTGGGGTATCCTTCATCTAGTGAGAAGGGATAGTCTATGGTTCCATATGAAATTGGAATAGATACTTAATGGATTTTTGTACCTTGATTGAGAAGATATTGGTCATTATATAAGGTGTATTATGGATGAGGTAGCTTTATTCTATCCAGAATTAGACAAAGTAGGTAGGTTAACGTGTGTTGGTGGCCTAGTTAACACATGAAAACCTAACATGTGTTCTCATGTGTGAATTTTATGTTATGTTTATGGGTGAGTGTACTAAGAAATCCTAACATGAAATCTTATTTGTTTTTAGTTCACATCTACTTGATTAAATAATTACTTAGTATTTTTGAGTAGAGATAGGGAATTCTACTATGTCACTGAGCTCACCCCTACAAATGTACATGGTATGCGTTCTGATGTACATGAGTAGATGTTATATTTTATTTTAGAAAATAATATACTTTGAGATATACATGTGGTATAGGATTATAATGTTATGGAGGTTAGGGATTAAGAAAGGATGATTATGTTAGTTAGGACAGAGGACATATTGTTTACTTTTAGTTTTATTCAACACATATATCTATTTGTGAACCACTATTATATATCACATCTACTATTACTATTATTTATTTTGTCCAACATACAAAATAAATTATTGATTTATATTATGAACTATTGGGGAGCTATTGTCTATCTATTTTCTTCTTCAAGAATTTTGGTGGACCATTCTACAGATGGGTCATTATAGATTTTTGTTTGGTATCGGTATGAACTTTGAGATTTACTTTTGAGGGAATAGTTTCTCTATGATAGTTTTAGAACCTCTGAATTATTTAGTATCCGCTTCCATATAGGTAAGTGTGCATAAGTGACTGCAGTATCGCCTCTAGGGTTTTGTTAGAGAGACCCATATTAGGGCATTGAAATTTTTTACAATAGTGTATTTTTGGATGGAAAAATTTTAATTAGTGCTAGAGATTGATTTTAGGAACTTATAAGGTAGAACAAGATCATGTATATATATTATGACATTAGTTGAAACCTAATTGTAAAGGGAATGTCCAATGTTTAGGATTAGGAACTCTAGGGTTGGTGTGGTGTTGTATTGAGAATCCCATTGTGGGGTATATGAGACATAGAATGATTCTTAGGGCTTGATTTTTTGTAGGTTACTATGTTCAGGGATAATTGTAATAGAATTCTTAGGACATGATACAGACACCTATGGGAGGTGTTGTTAGAAATATGGAATCATCAAAATCAATTATTAATTGAATAAAATTATAATATATTTTATGTTTTCAAAAATAAATTATAAGGGGAGATTAAATTAATACAGATTTTAGGGAATTATTTGATTAATTTTTTATTTTTTGTTTGGATTCCATAGAGAAATTATTTTTAGATGTTCTATATTTATGAAAAATACATGTTTTGAAAGAAAACTCATGTACTACCAGAATATGAGTGTTAAGTATTTTTATATGGTTTCATTGAAAAGTTATCTTGTATCCAATGATTTTGAAAATGTTTTTTTAATTTTTAGTTTTTTAGAAAATATAAGGGAAGGGTTTTTAAAACTCAGTTTTGAAAAAGAGATCAACTTTCAAGGTAATTATAGCTAGGATAATGATTTTGGTTTTCTATATTTGGTGAATAACCTTGGATGAAAAGGGGTGTTTTGGAATTATTATCTTATTTGTATTGTTGGTAAAATGACTTATGTAGGGTTTTGAAAATATAAACTAGATCAATGTAAAAGAGGTCACATGGATTTTTGTGTTTTGTATATAAGTGATACAGGTGTTTAAATTGAGTGTTTTATTATCATGACACATTTAGTTTGAAAGATAAATTTTATATTGGAGAGTGTTAATATGATTGGGTTTGGTGTTGGGAAAAATAATTTGGTGATTTTGTGAACATGGTTTTATTTATTTTCATTGATTTAATGGGATGAACTGAATGGTTGGACTTTTAATTTCCTATATATATCATTTTTATTTAATGATATTTTTAATCACATGAATTTTTTTACCGGTAATTGATGCCTATTATTTGGATAACCATCAAATTCAACCCTTATGCGTTAATTATCTTTGTGGGGATTCCTAAAATTTTATAGATAGATTAGTTGTTGATTTATTTGTGTTCTGAGATTGACATGTGAGTTTGGGTATCATCGTGGTATTTTGTAGTGGTGATGAGTGGAGTGCTTTTGATATTGGTTTTAGGTTTGAAGAAAATATATGAAAAAATTAAAGTGAAATTATTCTAGGAATGTGATGGTGGATTTAGATAGTTGTGTGAGAAGTTGGGTGAGTGGGTTGGTTAGATTTTGATGAATGGTGCACTTTATTATTTGGAGTTGTGTAGATATTATACAATCAGTTATTACATATATAAAAAAGAAAGTTATTAATAATACAATAAATATGGTTGTTTGACATTTATTATCAGAGGACCACTGATGCTTTTAAATAAACAAAATCATTATATTGGAATGTTTTGGATGACCATTGTCCTCATAGGTTTTTAAAATCAAGACTAGTTTGAATTTCAAGATTTATGTTGAGATTATGTGGGTTGGATGATTTCTAAGAGTTATTTTTGGGATGTAATTGAAGATTCAAGATGTGTTTTAGGTGTTTGGGAGAGTGTTCAAGAATAGAAAAGATGTATTTTTTTTGATTTTTATATACTGGTTGAACTCTACATCAATAGATATGGAAACATGATGTAGATAAGGTATGATTGTGGTCATTATACACAAATACTAAGAACAAATAACTCAATTATTTTTATGTGGTATGCTAGTGGAAAGTCATGATATAACTACTTGGTGACATGGAATAGAATGTTTTTGTTTAATAGTTTGTGTTTTTGGGATTTGTTTGAGTCATGTATAAAATTTCTAATGCATATGGGTTTAAAAAATTGACTTATTATTGATGTTAATGGTCACCTTGAATGCCTAAGGGTTACCTAGTGAGGAGAAATTAATAAAAAACTAGATTCCCCATATTTCCAATGGATTTTTTCTCTAGAAGACCCATTATAATATTTCATGGTCTTTTATGGATCTCCTAATTTTCAAATGAGGGAGACCTCTCGATAACCAAGGGTGTTGATGATGAATCATTTTAAATTTAATATGATAGGTTATTGGATTATCCCTTAAGGGGTATAAATTTCCTTTTTTGAGTCTCTCTTATATATTTAAATCATTTATGATTAAAAATATGAATTATATTGTATCTCATTTGATCTATGTATGTTTCCACTATATAGTTTGGAGCCACACTGGTTGGAACTCTAGAATTTATCACCATTTAGGGAGGTGTTGGGATCTTGAGAATGGAGGCATGAAGTTTTGTGGAGATGAGATTATTTCTATAAGAATATCTTCTAATATATCCCTATACGGTGCATCAGAACCCACACAATTTGGTATACTTAACATAAAACATCATATCATTTTGATCATTTCACAAGTACCAAAGTGGTTCCTTTTAATGGAATACATCCATTATTTCCTCTATGGAGTTTAATTTCATGTGGATTGGACTACTATGTTAAAGGTACATAGTAATGGTTTTTTGTGGGGATTGTTATAAAGCATCCCTTTTTGGTTTAACCTATCGTATGAGTAAGGTGAATTAATTTCATGAACCCAAAGGAGTATCTTGACTCGGGGTATTTGAAGAAACTGAGAGGAGAATCCCAACTCAAGGAATACTGGGAAACCAGGAGAAGTATATCAAATCAAGGATATGATGAATAAAAGAGGATAATATAGAATGATGAAACATAAGGAAACCAATATTTGTAAGTTGATTTAAGGAACATGATGAAACCATGACGAGTATCTATACTTAAGGTATATGGGTAAACCAATAGGAATATCTCAGATCATTGAATATGAGGAAACAAAAAATAGTATTTTGTATCAAGGAATATAATGAAACCAATAAGAGTATCTCAAATCAAGAAATTTGAGGTATCAAAGGGAAGTATCTTAACTCATGGTATTTTTTAGGATCATTTTGGTGTTTATATATTGCAACCCAAATCATTAATGACTCAAATCAAAGTGTTTGTGGTGAAAAAATCAATTTTCATGGTGGTCAGTGATAGAAATGGAGGGATCATGAAACTATCCTAAGACCATAACCCATTATAGATACCAACTGAGGGTATCTCATTGAATATCCCATCGCATAGACCAACATGTTTGGGAAGAGTAATTAGGTTGGAGGACTAGGTGAATTGTGTGATAAATAAGAATAACTTGGTGAATTTTTGATCTGGTATAGAGACTGGGGTGAAGTAGAGACCTGTTATAGAGGCCTAGGTGAAGTAGTTCCTAGGTAATAGGCTCAATTGAATATGAGATCATGCATCTTGGTGATCATGTGTCATGTTATTAGGTTGCTTGATGCTCTGTTAGTCCATATCCCAAGTGGTATATCACCTAGGTGGTCCCATACCTAGGTATTAGTGCTTAGGTGCTCTGAATCCTAGAAAAAAACTTGAATTAAGAGGAAAAAATCATGGAATATCTATCCTATCTCTTTTTTTATTAAAAAAATCAAATTATGGGAATATTGATGGAATTATTGGGAACATAGGATTTAGATTCATGTGATTATGTTCTCTAGGTGTTCAATTGGTGTTTGGTCCCCCCAAAATGGGGAAAGGGGTCCCATTATACACCAAAGTATGCATGTGAGGCTGAGTGTACAATATAGGGTACAAACAAAAATCTAGTAATGACCATGTATCTTGGTGTGTATTGATTTTTTTAAAATACATTATTTTCTTCTTTATCAATAATGGTAGACTTGGGAGTCCATTTATAGGTAGTCTTCATCCTAAATACATGATAAAAGTTACAAGGAACAACATGTAAAAATATTAGTCTATGTACAGGGAACACATGTGGATATGGGTATGTGAGGTAGGGCATGAATATAGAGAATGTGTGGACATTAAAAAATTTAGACTATAAAAGTCCATCTTAAGAAGTCATAAATTTCAATATGTAATCCCATTTTTTATGAGGTATTAAATTAAATATTGAGAAATGAGTTAATCTCTTAGATGTATATATTTCCCATATTGGATTTCTTAACATTTTAAAAGTTCCTTGTAGAGGTTTAAAAAATTTATTTGAACACTATAATAAAATTTTCTCCAACAATGGATGAAATACACAACCTACATTGAGTTTGAGGTTCACACTACCACATAACCAAATTAGGTGATACTTTTGAGTATTTTAAAAACCATAACATGTGAGTCTTCATGGAAACTATAGAGATCCCACTACTATGTTCTTTATCATGTGTTTCACTACAACATCATTGAAACAACACATTTCATCCGAGTGAGAATCATTCTACGATCATCATGGAAATGTACAAATACCAAAACTTTCAAGTACCAATATCCCTATATACATATGTTTTTATCAATGGATAGGGTTTTATTTAAGTGTTGATTTGGATGATGCATGAGGGTTTCAAAATAATAAAGTGTAGGTTGTTCTGTGATACATAAGGGTGATTACGTATAATGGTTTAACTTTGGTAAAGGAAATAAATAAGTGTCACCAGTATAGGTTCATAAATATGGTAAAATCATAGAATATAAGTGTTGAAGAATTTTAAAAACATGAGAGTGAAATACAGGTCATGCCATTACACCCCAAGATACATCATGCAGATTTATTTATGGAGATCTGTTACAAAATAAGAGTGAAAAGCACACTATGTTATCATGGTCATGGGAGTTTCTTCTCTTTTTGTAAGAGAGATTAATTCCTTGAAGAAGAAATCCACACCATGGATGCATGGGTTGAAAACATTAGTACTAACTTAATGATTTGTTTCATTCTATGGGAGTGGAGTCCACACTATGAAGGATGTGTCCATGAGTGCTATAATACCATCCAGAGGAGTTGTGTCATACCATGTCCAAAAGGTTATGTTGGCGTGAGGTTTGTTTAATAATTTTTTAAAGAAAAAATGTGTGATGGTGTTTTAGGGGTGTTTAAAGTATAAATACCATTAGATGTTATTAATTTTTTAATAAAGAGAGAAGGGGGAGTCCAGAACATCTCCTCTTAATTTCCTCTTTCAATATATTTGATTTTTAGTAATTTATTATGGTTCTATTCATCATTTAATATACTATTCTCTTCTCATAATTCTTTTTTTGGATCTTCTATGTATTGTTGTGATTTGAGATAGGGGTTAATGATGATTAAACTAATTTTTGAAAGTATCAATAATAAATTATATATATTATAGTCAAGGTATGGTCATGAGAATACCAATGGTGTTTGGTATTCCATTTCTCAAGGTTTCTCCATGTAGTTGCTTCTTGGTGAGTTTTTAGACCTTATGCCTCCTCTATTAGAAATATTTAATTAATCATATGTTTTTAAAATTAATTATTCTAATGTTGTGACATGATATTAGGGTTTGAAATCCTAAGGATTATAAGATGTTAGAGGGATTAACTTAGGAAATTATAGATGATGTTGTATAATAGGAGTAACTCAGATTGAGGTACATGGCCCTTACAAATCCTCCATCTAATTTGAGGATTTATGTTCATGTGTAAATATAACTATTATTCTTACCTAAAAGATTTATAATTTTTATGAACTTTCCCCATAAATTGGTATGATCTTGTGTCTTCTTAATAGTCAATAAGGATCACATACATTTATAAATGGTATATATGTGGATCCTTGGAAAAAAGTGTTTTTGTGTTCATCGTTATGAAATGTTTGGTGGTGAGACTTGGATTTCAAAAAGTAATATGGTTTATTTTTAAAACTATATTTTAAAATGGGTTTGGTTTAATTTAAATTATAATTTAGAATGATTAATAACCTATAATATTGTTTATGGTTTTTTATTTTGCGTAAAACATGAATATGATTATTTCAAAGCCATTTATAATATCTATTCAATTCTTCAATTACATTATAAGGATGCACATTTTTAAATAATTTAAAGAAAATATGATGATGATTATCAATCTTAATTAGTATAAAGAAGTAAAGAGTTTTATATGGGTCACATATTGATGTTATTTTATGTTTGATCATTATTTTAATTGATTATTTGAGAACATAAAGAATGGATATAATTATTTATTTTATGGGATATTACATTGTTTGGATTTTATATGATAAAATATAATTAATTTTTATTAAGTATTTTTTTATATTTATAAAAAGTTTTCCAACCACCCATAGTCAAAGGGGAAGCATTCTCACAGATCATGCAATCATGGAGATGTATGGATATAGTGTAATTCCCATAAATAATCTTGGGGGGAGAGTATAAATCTTACAGGGTGAACAGAGTGGTGCGTAGAGGGGAAGGTGTGTGTGTTATACCCCATAAAACATATTCTATGTGTATTCGAGTGCCAACACCAGTTCTAACATGAAAAGTGGTGGAAATAGTGTGTTTTATTAAGCATGGATCGACTGAATGTGCAACAACCAAGACTTTTATCAATGTAATTTCCCTTCTTATTACATAAAACACATAAAACGCATAGAAATCCCAATTAAAAAATTTCTATCCTAAATTAAGAATATTACTTTAGTCTAAAATTAATATAATAAAAATTGTGAATACAATATCTAGACAATAAATAAAAAAATAAGATAATAAGAATGAGAAAATTTTGATTTACTCGATCCACTAGAATGACCTCACTCATGAACAAAGATATACAGATAAGTTTTTTTAATAATATTATATTTTTTTTAAAAACAATATATATATATATATCCTTAATATGAAATATAAGTGAATAGATAATGAATGAAATTTTAGGTATTTATGAAAATTAAGGAACCTATATGGCCATTATAAATATGACTGTTGGAATAGTACTTTGATCATTAGGAATAATAATTTAACAGTTATAATATTAATATCACCTATGAAAGTATAAATTATATTTAAGTATGTTATAAATAAATAAAAAATTATCTATTTATATCATGGTATATGTAAATATATGTTTTAAAAATGATAAATTTAGTGTGTGTATTTTGGTATAACAAAATTTCTAGTTATAATTTTATAATTAATATATTGTTTTAAACCAAAATTTCTCATCATAAAATAAATTATTGATTAAAATTATATTTTATTATGATTATAATATAATTTTATGTGACCCTAATTAATTTTTCAAAGGGTAAAAAAATGAATTATAATATTAAAATTGATATTTTCTTTAAAAATGAATATTTTATATAAAAATTAAATCTCTCATATTTAAAAATTTATGGTAAAAAAATTGATTCCATTTTTTAAATAAACATGTAAAACATGGTTATTTTAAATTTTTGTGATTTTTCAAAAATAGTTGAATTTTTGGTGAATAGTGAAATATAATAATTCTTGGTATTTTACATTATAAGCCAAATACATGATTTTTTTAGTCATAGATGACATATTCATTATAAGGCCCCAACCTTAAACCTTACTTAATCATGAGTTATCACAAGATTACACAATGAGGATCTTTTCAGGTTTAGAGTTTTAGAGAATTAGATCATGAAACATGCATTACATTCCACATTTAAACAAAGTGGTTACATAAAAGACATTATTCATTCTTCCCATCAACAGAAACATATTTAAAATATAACACGGATTCTTTCTTGACACATCCTTGACACTATCATCACATCATGTACCTTTCCCTTGACCTGTGAAAAACATTTCAAAAACTTGGGATGAGCATAAAAAGCTCAGTAAGGGTTATAAAAATATGGAAAGGAAACATGAGTTCATATATACATAAGAATGAAATCATACTTTACCCATAAAACATAGGCACTTTAGCATACCTCATCAAACCATGAATAAATCATAGAAAACATAAGACATAAAGGTAAATTGAGGCATTCATAACATTCTTACGTGGGGAGTAACCCTCTTGGTTACGTTTGGAATACCCATCACAGTATATTCCCTAAATCTCTTCGGATAAACCTTAACGTTTCACTCCTTCACGTTACCCAATGCATTGGAGAGCTATATCGGGCTCACCCGCCCTTAGTTTATCACGGAACCACCCGTTATTCATAACAATGCCCAAGAACCATAACATAATCGTATCACATAAACATGAATAAAGGAAACATAACATTTCCACATTTCAATCACAATATAACATTTTAGGATATTGAAATAATGAATCCATTCAAAAAGAAACCATTTCCAAAACCATTTAAAACATTTAATAAAGAGATTTTTGAATCAAAGTGTCCCATACCACCTTGAAGCTTTTAACATCTTAAACCATTAATATCCATATAAATAAATCCTTAAAACCATTTTGAAAACATGGATATTAATAAGAACAAATAATTAAAACATTTAAAACGATATTTTGGTTAAAGGGGTTTTACCAAAATTAGAGACACTTGAATACAATAATCGAGGAATAACATTTAGTCAGAACTTTATAATATCATGAGAATAAAAGGATTCATGATATAATACTCCAAAGGGCAGTATATACACCATATAATAGTGAATTGGTGCATAACAACAATGAACCCTCAATAGAAATGTCAAATGTGATGAAATCCCTTATAAAGAAGGTATCCTTAAATTAAGGACAAATCAATCTCAAAAATATGTGTGACAAATATAAATACACCCAATATAAGTGGATATTAAGTGTAAAACAATAAAAGGTCATTCACACATATTCAATGGATGATATATTCAATGACTACATGTTGAACCCAAAGAAATCGAAATTGGGTTAAAAAGTTCCCTTGACAGCCTAACGACAACACATCAAAATGAGTTGATGAGAGATAAAAAGAGTATCTCATCACTTGGACATAAAATTTACATCAATAAGGATATATGAAAACATATCCCAACATAACAATATGTAAATTAAAAGACCCAACAAAATAAGTCTTTTAAAAAAGAGGAGGGTGAAAGGTTCCCTTACCGACTTGGGTATCTTTCAAAACATACACCCCATGAAAGAAGGAAAATAGATCATTGATTTAAATACTCATAAATGAAATTATATTACACAAAGAGTAGAATAATGGGCAGTACATACACCACTCAATGGAATTTGTGGCAAATGTAGCATAAATCTCACGGGAATAAAAGTGAGATGAAAAATCCCTTACGAAAACTCGGCAGCCTAACAGCGCCACATAAAACTTCCGAATATGGATTGATGAGATCAAATAGGGTATCCCATAACATTACAATAAAATTTACAGAAAGAGTAATATAAAAGAACATCCCCCAACATTACAAAGAGGAGCTTAAAAGAAGTGACATAAAGGAGAGTACTTAAAAAGAAAGAGAGAGGTTAGATCTCTTACGAAAGTTCGGCAGCCTAACGGCGCCACTCAAAACTTCCAAAATGGATTGATGAGAGAGAATAGGGTCTCTAATCAAATGAACATAAAAATTACAGTAAGTTTAATATAAAAGATCATCCCAATAACAAGAAAGATGAGCTTTAAAAGGAATGACATAAAAGTGTGTACTTGAAAAGAAAGAGAGGAGTAGGATCCCTTACCTCGGGTCCGACTTGACTCGATCGTTCTTTAATCTCCTGAATAATAAACTTGAGTTAATTTATACTTCCTTAAGAACCTTTTTCAAGTTCATTATTCCATTTATATCACTTATTACCATGTTATAAACACTATGTAATCATTAAGTTAATAATGATTGTTTTGTCGATATTTGGTTCTTAAGTTGAAAGTGGACTTCTTACAATTACATGTTGTTCGTGTGGACAAATTTTTATTATATCCAGTATTGTATTCATGATTTAGATATAATATATGTCATATATATCCAGTACATTCATTCATTTATAACATTACATAATCATTTAGAGGTAAGAAATGAAATGCACCGTTCATGGAGACGGTAAGCCGTACGTACGCATGAACGCTACTTTCATTTCTATTTCGTATTTTATAGAATGGAATAATAATGATATCAAGGTATATTATAATTCCAGTATAATATCATATATAATATCATATTTCCATCCTTTATACATCCCACATATGGTATTTAACGAATCAAATCACTTTGAGGGGGCGGTAGTCCGCACTTCCTTAAATGAAGATATCGGGTATACCCATAATGGAAGCCATAAAGGTAAGACAAAAATGAAAAATACAGAAGCATAAATAAAACATAAACATATTATATATCATATATAAAAATAGTGACATCATAATGTCCACCTTTGAAGGTGTTAAATGAGTATTGAACAATCATCGTTTCGGGAGGCAGACTTTCACCATCCACGGAAACCGTATGTTCTTTAACCATTTGATGTAGTTGTGTGAGAGTGTAGCTCGAATAAATCTTATAACAACATCCTAGTATATTTAAGATACTGGTGTTGTTACAAAATAAGTAAATAAAAAGAGTTTAGGGGGTTGGAGAAGCAAAATAAAACAAATGAACAAGAGAGAATGAATTACCTTTAAAAGTGTAACTCCTTTTGATTTGAGCCTAAAGGCTTCCTTTGAAAGGATTCTACCCAAAGGGAATCCTCTAGGATGAGTAGAGGGATGTGTAGAGAGTAAATGGGCAGGGTTTGGCCGAGCCAAATGCTTGAGGAGTGTGTTAAATGAGGTAGAGGTGGGGGCCTTTTATAAGAGGAGAGGAGGGGTACTTTTGGAAAGTAAAGAAATATTACTTTATTTGAAAATGTGTTTCGGTTTCAAAAGGTCCCACATTGATATAATTCGTGGATAAGGTGATAAGGCTTCGAAATACACTCATCCAATAAGTTTTGGACATGTGTAGTTCATAGATTTTACATTATCTTTCCATTTTATTTAAATCGTCAAATAATGATGTCATCGCTGCATCATTATTATGTCATAAATAATTTAATTTATTTAATGTCTAAAAATTATAAAAAAAAATACTATGATGTAGGAAATCTTTTTATCTTTCCAATTAATATTTATAATAAAAAAGATGACTTGTATAACCCCACTTAAAAATTGTTTTAGTAAAACATATCATGTTTGTGTCAATTTTACTTTTACATTAAATAAAATGTTATTTATGTCATTTCCCAACCAAAGTGTATCCATGAGGTCCCCAAGTTGACCCATGGATTGTATTGGTCGGCCATGATACAACCAATGAGGGTAAGACATGTGTCAAGCTCATCTCATTTTATTAAATCATTATTTTTACCTTAAACTACACTAATTACCACTAATCGCGATTAAAAACTTAATAAGTTACTATTCACCAAAAAATTATTTTAATCTCATTGAACCACATTTTACTTCTTAATGACAACCATGTATGTTGGATTTTTGAAAATCAAAACACAATGATGGGAAAATTTCATTTAAACGGAAAATCAGTTTTTATAAGTATCACTTAGTGGTTTCACTATTCATCAAAAATTGAAGTTTTTTAGAAAAATCCCAAAAATTCACCCTAAGCTATACTTGATATTCTGAATTCAAAAATGAAGTCCATTTTACAAAATTAAAAACATATAAGTCACATTAATTAATTTAATAATTAATTCCCGCTGTCATGACAAATATCATGTTTTATGAAACAATAAGTATCAAAAGATTGACACTAGTTTATGTCTGATTTCAAAGTGAAATTGATTACAACGACCACTATTGGATTTAATGGTAAAAATATTTTCTAATTTCACTTTAAAACCAATTCAAAATATAATCTAATCATATAAATAAATTAGATTTAAAAGTGGTTTTGAATTAAAATACAACATTTTACACTATTCATTAAAAAAATGAACTTTATCGGAAAGATACCAAAAATTTACACAAAGTAAATTTTGATGTCCCGATTATTAATAAGAGTTTTATTTGGTCCAAAAGAATGTTTAAGAGTGAACAAAACTTTATTTAATGACGGTTCTCCATCAAAAGGTGATAAGTGAACCTTTAGTGAAAACTAGGGCATATACGCCTAAAATTGAATTCTTTCTGTATTTTAAGCCTTTATCTTTTATTGTATAAATGTAAAAACATTTAAAAACATATATAATCATATTTTAGTTATTTCTATCCATTCCCGCCATTACAATGGCTACATGTTAACTACCATTTAAAATAATATTATTTTATCATTAGAGTGCAACGTAAGATTCCCAAGAAACTCGTTGTTGCGTGTTGGGTACGCCATCGAGCATAGAGTCCCCTTTAAAGTCATATCAATATTTTATTCACAAATATGGATAAATATGAAAATTTCATATTCTTTATTTACCTGGGGTGTTACATCCTTCCCCCCTTTTGGGAATTGCGTCCTCGCAATTTTAAAATTGCGCTTGGAAACATCCTTGAAAGTCCCACATCGGAACAAGAGTCGGTAAAACAACCACTTTAAAATAAAGGAAGATAAGTACAAAGGTCACCCGAGTTAACCCATACGAGGACTCCATGGAGGAAAACATGGACATGGAGGAGAAAACATAGGGTCATGTTCTAATGGAGAGTGATAGAAAACATGTTTAGGAGAAAGTTAACAATGAGAAAATCACAAACTTGTGATGGGTTAAACGGTGTTGGGTTCCCCAGTAGGAAAAGTTAATAGACAACATTTTTGTTTTAAATTACTTTTTATTGAGGAATTTATTCATAAGGAAACATAATCACTTATCATGTTGACTTTCAACTTTTACTAGATTCCTTAATCAAACTCATATTTTTTCCAAAAGACGAGTATTTAGGGAGACTTGTTCGCATTAAGAGTACTATAATCAACTTCTAGAGAATCACCTAATCCACAAAAGAGAACTATATACCTCCCATTTCTTTAGGCTTTAACAAAAACCAAAACCAAAAGGTTAGTACAAGATCAGATAATCCAGAAAAGGATAACCCTTTATAAAAAGAAAATCTATTCTTAACCTCCAAAATTTATCCAACAAAACCCAAAGTTCAACGAGGACCATTCTATAATCAAATTGTCCATAAAATTCTTCAAAGTAAACCAAACTATGATTGAAACCCAAATATTTGAAGGATTTAGTCACATAGTCTTCCAAGTTAAATCGTAACATTTATCTCCAAACAACATCAGTTTCTCCTAAAGTCTCGTATTGAAAAGTAATTAACCTAATCACATATCCTCTATGATAGGTTAATCATTTTCATAAATAACCCAAAATAAACTTACTCTTAATTCATAAAATCATATAACTAAAAAGAATCAGTCAAACTAAGCAGGGACTTCACGTAGTCCAGTGGTAGGCGATAAATACCAGTCGCACTTTGGTTGTAGGTTCGATTCCCGCAGCTTTGTCCGACGCGACGGGTTGTCACACGGTCTGCGTGTTGTCCTTTTTCCAAAACTATATAATTCTTAAAAAATTCCCCAAAAGAGATAAAATCATCAAAAATGATCATAACATATTTTAACCTCAAGTTTATCTCATGCTTTTTATTTTCCAGCATATCATATAATAACCCATAATTACCTCAAAAGTAAGGATCATATAAACCCAAATGGTTCTTTATAACTATGTCCACAAAAGAAAAGATAACTATTACTTGAATAAAATTTGCCTATATTAAACATCAGGGTTACACATAATATAAAAAGTCTTCTAATGTAACCCCATCATCAAAAGAGACTTAATACTCTTAAGAATTTCACCCTAACTCTTGAAGCCCTTATATGTTGACATCTTACTCATTCAACATTCTTCATGACCCATTATCCATTCCTTTCCAACTTATTTCGAAATACCTCTTTCCTACAAACAAAATCATGAATCATATCCTAAGATTCCAAAATAAGAAAACAATAGTCATGAAATAGTACATACCATTGATTGGTCATTGTCAGTTTCTTCATCCTCAATCGGAATGGCATTAGGTATTGGTAAACGAATATTGGTACGCTCTTGGTGACCCCATTCACGAAACTTCTTCATAGGACATGTGTTTGTATAATGACCATGCACACCACATTTAAAACATTCAATTGATCCCTCAGAAAGAACTTCTTTCCCTTTCCTCGAGTCAACTGGATGCTTCCTTTTTCCATGGTAGGTTCTTGCTTTATGACCTTCATTTCCACATCTATAGCATATTTCTGTCCCTTTGAAACATTTTCCTAGGTGTTTCTTTCCACATATTTGACACATAGGTTTTTGAACACACTTACCTTTATGATTATTACCTGTACTTCCGTAGGGATTTGTTTCTTGCATATATGACGTCTTAGAGAAATCTCCAAGGTTTAGGTGGTCAATCATGACTCCAGATAGTTGGTTGAGGATAATCACAAGAGTTCTCATTGCAGCTCCCATATCATTCAGTTGCTTGCTCAAAAAACTGTCACAGTTTCCTTCACATCCACTGTTACTTTGGTGCCTGCTAGATCCAGCCATTCACTAAAACCAAAAAGGTCAGTGTGAGTATATCAAAAAAACCATCATGTACTAATGAGTAAGATAAACACTAAGATATACTTACTCATTCAATTTATCTAAAACTAGGACTCTTTCTGAAATCCTAACCATTATGGTAATGCCACTTATGCTTAAAGAATACCCTAACCTCTAAAGTTATCTAAACCGACCTTTGATACCAACTATAAGGCCCCAGCCTTAAACCTTACTTAATCTTGAGTTATCACAAGATTACACATTGAGGATCTTTTCAGGTTTAGAGTTTTATAGAATTAGATCATGAAACATGCATTACATTCCACATTTAAACAAAGTGGTTACATAAAAGACAGTATTCATTCTTCCCATCAACGGAAACATATTTAAAATATAACACAGATTCTTTCTTGACACATCCTTGACACTATCATCACATCATGTACCTTTCCCTTGACCTGTGAAAAACATTTCAAAAACTTGGGATGAGCATAAAAAGCTTAGTAAGGGTTATAAAAATATGGAAAGGAAACATGAGTTCATATATACATAATAATGAAATCATACTTTACCCATAAAACATAGGCACTTTAGCATACCTCATCAAACCATGAATAAATCATAGAAAACATAAGACATAAAGGTAACTTGAGGCATTCATAACATTCTTACATGGGGAGTAACCCTCTTGGTTACGTTTGGAATACCCATCACAGTATATTCCCTAAATCTCTTCGGATAAACCTTAACTTTTCACTCCTTCGCGTTACCCAATGCATTGGAGAGCTATATCGGGCTCACCCGCCCTTAGTTTATAACGGAACCACCCGTTATTCATAACAATGCCCAAGAACCATAACATAATCGTATCACATAAACATGAATAAAGGAAACATAACATTTCCACATTTCAATCACAATATAACATTTTAGGATATTGAAATAATGAATCCATTCAAAAAGAAACCATTTCCAAAACCATTTAAAACATTTAATAAAGAGATTTTTGAATCAAAGTGTCCCATACCACCTTGAAGATTTTAACATCTTAAAACATTAATATCCATATAAATAAATCCTTAAAACCATTTTGAAAACATGGATATTAATAAGAACAAATAATTAAAACATTTAAAACGATATTTTGGTTAAAGGGGTTTTACCAAAATTAGAGACACTTGAATACAATAATCGAGGAATAACATTTAGTCAGAACTTTATAATATCATGAGAATAAAAGGATTCATGATATAATACTCCAAAGGGCAGTATATAAACCATATAATAGTGAATTGGTGCATAACAATAATTAACCCTCAATAGAAATGTCAAATGTGATGAAATCCCTTATAAAGAAGGTATCCTTAAATTAAGGACAAATCAATATCAAAAATATGTGTGACAAATATAAATACACCCAATATAAGTGGATATTAAGTGTAAAACAATAAAAGGTCATTCACACATATTCAATGGATGATATATTCAATGACTACATGTTGAACCCAAAGAAATCGAAATTGGGTTAAAAAGTTCCCTTGACAGCCTAACGGCATCACATCAAAATGAGTTGATGAGAGATAAAAAGAGTATATCATCACTTGGACATAAAATTTACATCAATAAGGATATATGAGAACATATCCCAACATAAAAATATGTAAATTAAAAGACCCAACAAAATAAGTCTTTTAAAAAATAGGAGGGTGAAAGGTTCCCTTACCGACTTGGGTATCTTTCAAAACATACACCCCATGAAAGAAGGACAATAGATCATTGATGTAAATAATCATAAATGAAATTATATTACACAAAGAGTAGAATAATTGGCAGTACATACACCACTCAATGGAATTTGTGGCAAATGTAGCATAAATCTCACGGGAATAAAAGTGAGATGAAAAATCCCTTACGAAAACTCGGCAGCCTAACAGCGCCACATAAAACTTCCGAATATGGATTGATGAGATCAAATAGGGTATCCCATCACATTACAATAAAATTTATAGAAAGAGGAATATAAAAGAACATCCCCCAACATTACAAAGAGGAGCTTAAAAGAAGTGACATAAAGGAGAGTACTTAAAAAGAAAGAGAGAGGTTAGATCTCTTACGAAAGTTCGGCAGCCTAACGGCGCCACTCAAAACTTCCAAAATGGATTGATGAGAGAGAATAGGGTCTCTCATCACATGAACATAAAAATTACAGTAAGTGTAATATAAAAGATCATCCCAATAACAATAAAGATGAGCTTTAAAAGGAATGACATAAAAGTGTGTACTTGAAAAGAAAGAGAGGAGTAGGATCCCTTACCTCGGGTCCGACTTGACTCGATCGTTCTTTAATATACTGAATAATAAACTTGAGTTAATTTATACTTCCTTAAGAACCTTTTTCAAGTTCATTATTCCATTTATATCACTTATTACCATGTTATAAACACTATGTAATCATTAAGTTAATAATGATTGTTTTGTCGATATTTGGTTCTTAAGTCGAAAGTGGACTTCTTACAATTACATGTTGTTCGTGTGGACAAATGTTTATTATATCCAGTATTGTATTCATGATTTAGATATAATATATTTCATATATATCCAGTACATTCATTCATTTATAACATTACATAATCATTTAGAGGTAAGAAATGAAATGCACCGTTCATGGAGACGGTAAGCCGTACGTACGCATGAACGCTACTTTCATTTCTATTTCGTATTTTATAGAATGGAATAATAATGATATCAAGGTATATTATAATTCCAGTATAATATCATATATAATATCATATTTCCATCCTTTATACATCCCACATATGGTATTTAACGAATCAAATCACTTTGAGGGGGCGGTAGTCCGCACTTCCTTAAATGAAGATATCGGGTATACCCATAATGGAAGCCATAAAGGTAAGACAAAAATGAAAAATACAGAAGCATAAATAAAACATAAACATATTATATATCATATATAAAAATAGTGACATCATAATGGCCACCTTTGAAGGTGTTAAATGAGTATTGAACAATCATCGTTTCGGGAGGCAGAATTTCACCATCCACGGAAACCGTATGTTCTTTAACCATTTGATGTAGTTGTGTGAGAGTTTAGCTCGAATAAATCTTATAACAACATCCTAGTATATTGAAGATACTGGTGTTGTTACAAAATAAGTAAATAAAAAGAGTTTAGGGGGTTGGAGAAGCAAAATAAAACAAATAAACAAGAGAGAATGAATTACCTTTAAAAGTGTAACTCCTTTTGATTTGAGCCTAAAGGCTTCCTTTGAAAGGATTCTGCCCAAAGGTAATCCTCTAGGATGAGTAGAGGGATGTGGAGAGAGTAAATGGGCAGGGGTTGGCCGAGCCAAAGGCTTTAGGAGTGTGTTAAATGAGGTAGAGGTGGGGGCCTTTTATAAGAGGAGAGGAGGGGTACTTTTGGAAAGTAAAGAAATATTACTTTATTTGAAAATGTGTTTCGGTTCAAAAGGTCCCACATTGATATAATTCGTGGATAAGGTGATAAGGCTTCTAAATACACTCATCCAATAAGTTTTGGACATGTGTAGTTCATAGATTTTACATTATCTTTCCATTTTATTTAAATCGTCAAATAATGATGTCATCGCTGCATTATTATTATGTCATAAATAATTTAATTTATTTAATGTCTAGAAATTATAAAAAAAATACTATGATGTAGGAAATCTTTTTAGATTTCCAATGAATATTTATAATAAAAAAGATGACTTGTATAACCCCACTTAAAAATTGTTTTAGTAAAACATATCATGTTTGTGTCAATTTTACTTTTACATTAAATAAAATGTTATTTATGTCATTTCCCAACCAAAGTGGATCCATGGGGTCCCCAAGTTGACCCATGGCTTGTCTTGGTCGGCCATGATACAACCAATTAGGTTAAGACATGTGTCAAGCTCATCTCATTTTATTAAAGCATTATTTTTACCTTAAACTACACTAATTACCACTAATCGCGATTAAAAACTTAATAAGTTACTATTCACCAAAAAATTATTTTAATCTCATTGAACCACATTTTACTTCTTAATGACAACCATGTATGTCGGATTTTTGAAAATCAAAACACAATGATGGAAAAATTTCATTTAAACGGAAAATCAGTTTTTATAAGTACCACTTAGTGGTTTCACTATTCATCAAAAATTGAAGTTTTTTAGAAAAATCCCAAAAATTCACCCTAAGCTATACTTGATATTCTGAATTAAAAAATGAAGTCCATTTTACAAAATTCAAAACATATAAGTCGCATTAATTAATTTAATAATTAATTCCCGCTGTCATGACAAATAGCGTGTTTTATGAAACAATAAGTATCAAAAGATTGACACTAGTTTATGTCTGATTTCAAAGTGAAATTGATTACAACGACCACTATTGGATTTAATGGTAAAAATATTTTATAATTTTACTTTAAAACCAATTCAAAATATAATCTAATCATATAAATAAATTAGATTTAAAAGTGGTTTTGAATTAAAATACAACATTTTACACTATTCATTAAAAAAATGAACTTTATCAGAAAGATACCAAAAATTTACACAAAGTAAATTTTGATGTCCCGATTCTTAATAAGAGTTTTATTTGGTCCAAAAGAATGTTTAAGAGTGAACAAAACTTTATTTAATGACGGTTCTCCATCAAAAGGTGATAAGTGAACCTTTAGTGAAAACTAGGGCATATACGCCTAAAATTGAATTCTTTCTGTATTTTAAGCCTTTATCTTTTATTGTATAAATGTAAAAACATTTAAAAACATATATAATCATATTTTAGTTATTTCTATCCATTCCCGCCATTACAATGGCTACATGTTAACTACCATTTAAAATAATATTATTTTATCATTAGAGTGCAACGTAAGATTCCCAAGAAACTCGTTGTTGCGTGTTGGGTACGCCATCGAGCATAGAGTCCCATTTAAAGTCATATCAATATTTTATTCACAAATATGGATAAATATGAAAATGTCATATTCTTTATTTACCTGGGGTGTTACATTCATGATGTAATAAACCATTGGTTAGAACTATCCTAAAATATTTACTATATTTATTTATACTAATCAAAACTATTGATAGTCTTGTGTGAAAATAATAAACTAATGTATATAATAAGAAAAAACAACCCATCCCAATATAAATTCCACCACTCACCAGCCATTATCCTCACACATTATAAGTCTCATATCTTGTCAATATTCCACCCAATTTGCTTCCCAATTTATTCTACAAATCCATGATCTGTTTGTCTCAAAAAAAGACCAAACCCATGTGCCTTAAAGAGGTTCTCAAGGAGACAGAATTCAAGTGGTAAATCCTTAATCCTTCTATTTTAATTCATTTTCTTTTCTTATCCTATAATAACCTACCCAATTCAAAGAATTATAAATATATTACCATATATATACTATAATGTTATTGTGTTAATGGAATATCCATCATACAATATCTTATCTGGTCCTTTTGTTCTGAAAATGAAAACATCATCCATAATATATCGGTTCACCCCCTTCGTGGATGATGAGTTTTCATTTTACATTATCGCATCATCATAAAACCATTATTATGTTTGAACTAGATTTTAATATGTATTTTATAACTTTTTTTATTTTTTGGAACTAGTATATAGACATAATATTTAATAAAATGAAAATAGTTCGTGATGATCAAAAAACCACCAAAATAAAGTAATTATTTATCATTAACATTTTATCAAATGAATCACCCTCATATAATATAAAATTATATATGTCACCATTTAAATTATAAAAGTTCATTAATACTATATAATTACACTTCAATATAATTATTCCCATTCAGAATGAACTTACATAATTTTACAGAAGCGAAACGACCACGAAACCATGAACTGAATGCTTCTAGATTGATGAAATTGAAATCTATAACTCATTGAATTGGTCATAAATGTACTTAATAAAATTATAATAAATAAAATATATTAATAAGATGTTCTAAAACATTTAATTAATGAATCTATTTTTATTATCCATGATATTGAGTGCAAGTGCATAACACATTCATACATAAGGTAAGGGATCTCTCCAAACCTCTATTATTTATTTAGGTTATGATTACTCTCTATTTACCCCTAATTTATTTCTAATTATTATTTTATAGTTATCCTAAATTATTTTTATAAGTTCCAATGATGTTTATATAGCTCAATTAATCTTTATTTTCTGGGGAAATAAATTTTTTAAAGGGTCCCCTTCTCAATTATTCTTAAAAAGAGAAACCCAATTAATGGGAACTTTTCTATTTTGTACCAATTTTCAAGTACAGTGCTTAAAATGTATTAATCATCCAATAATTTATAAATTCAATAATTTTATAATGAAAATATTTTCCTTCTTGTTTTATGGAAATTATTATTCTCTTACCCAATTTTAAAGACTCTTTACCTTTATCCTTAAAACCCTGCTTAAGTGGAACATTTCAAATATTACTTGACCACTATTTTCTCATGTTTAACTTAATTTGGACATAATATATCGTAATATATCCTTATTATACCTTTATTAATGTCAAATTATGATTTAATACCTTATTTCATACATACCATTATGATATGTCTATTGGTTATGCATTATAACTTTATTACAAACCCATTTAGTTCAATGGGTAACCATTATATTCATTACTTATGTATTATTTCTTCATGTGTCACACATATTCATGAACAAGTTATAATGCAAGTTCTCAGATAGTTCTCCAATTCATCAGTTAATTTTTAGTATCATGATATGTCATGTATGGAATTAGGAAGTAAACATAATCCATTATGGGACTTGGTACCCTATGTAATATATTCTTAACAATTAGGTTTGAGTCATGTTTATGTAATATTATATGTTCCTAAAAAATTATAATATATACATTATCATATTATTCAATTTTATATATGTTATTCTTTAATATGTTTAGTTATGATCCATGAATTTTTATGCTATCATGTTATTCCTTTCTAACTCACGTGAAATTATTCATTCCCATGGTTTTCTCTTGGATTTTTAGATCACCCCTTTTGTATATGTATTCACTAGGTTATCCTATATAGATACAGGAGATTGATGGAAGTTAAGAGATCATTATGGAAGACTAATAAATATATACTTTATTCTTATTCCATGTTTTTAATTTTATGAACCCAATATTATAAAGACACGAGTCCTTATGATTAATGGTTTATATTTGATGGATAATTATGCTTAAAATAAGCTAATAATATTTGTAAAAGGATAAAGTTTAATAGTTTGTATTGGAGTATGGTCTAGTTATTTTTTGTGACTAGAACTAGAAAAAAATATTAATAACCATAAGTATAATTCTATCATGGTGTATAACCTAGTTGGAATCTTTTGGAATCATAATCTAGGATATACTTTTCATTAATATGTTTATCATTATAAATTCAATGCTTCCTTTTTTATATTATTATTTGATAAGTATTAAAGCCCCCTATTTTTATTTTATTTCTTTTTTGCAGTTAATGGTCAAAATTAGGAAATAGGTACGAACAATTAGTGTGGTAGGAAATGTGATTATTTCCCTAATGAGATACCAAACCTAATGAAAATTGGTGGCCATAACTTTATGATAGTACTGGCTTAGCTGGATAAATTTATCAATAATAACGTGAATTGTGTGGAATTACCCCTTTATCTTAATAAATATCATGTTGTGGTTGAATATTTTATGTGACAAATGCATTATGAATTTTTTTAATCTTCTGATCACATCATTGCAGTACAATAGAATAACTACATTAAGATGATATTATCTATCATTTAGTTATCAAAATAAGTGAATGTCATACTAGACATCTATAATTATAATGGAAAAAATGATCAGTGGTGGAAAATGATCAAAAACACAATATCTAAGGGATAAATTGATTCTATGTATTAGTGAGGATTAAATAAAATATTTTTCAATATATTTTCCCCCAAACTCTCTATATTAAGATAGATATTATTTTCTATGGACTAAAGAAAAAGAAATATGGATCTATTTAGGCCTATGAGGAAACAATTACATGGATTTCATGATACGCCTTTGGCTTTGTTATGAAAATTTAATATAAGGTGTATTACTACTCTAGTGGATTAAATTTAATTCTATGAAAATCCTTTTTTATTCAAGACTTTAAAATATATGAGGAGATTTTATATTGTTGTCTAGATGGATATTGGTGACTCTTAGTTGACTCATGGGATCAATGATAAAAAGAGGAAAATATAGTTTAATATGGGAGAAAAAATCAATAAGTCCCATAAAGGAAAGAAAACCCAATATCCCACATGTCAAAAGTATGAGAATAAGCATTCCTAGATTAATGTAAAGGGAACATGAAGATGCATCAAATGGGAAAGATATGGGAATAAATATAATTTTTTCCAAAGGGATTTGAATAATCCGACTAATGTAGAATAATAAAGGAAGGTTCAGATAAATACTTATCCTATAGTGCAATGTTTCTACTACAATTAACATGATCATTATGTGAGACAATGCCCTAAGCCAAGGTTTTTCAGAGCTAATCGCCAACAATAATATCCAAGGAAGTAAGGAACGGAATATTCTATCAATAATTATAAGGTGGAGCCTGACAATGATATGGTGACAGGTACACGAGTTATTATTTCTAGAATAGTGAGCATACGATTTGATTCTGGTTGTGTGCATTTTTTCATATCATGCATGATTACTAAAACTATTCAAATTCCACATCAAAATATACAGGTTATGTTATCTATGAGAACCAAAATGGGGAAATTATTACATCAAAAGTATGTATCTCCTCTCCATCCTATGTTTGTGGACTAAACCTCCCAGAAAATATTTTCTTACTTCCTTTGGTGGAGTTTGATTATATAGTGGGAATGGATTGGTTATCTTTATATAAATACAACATAAACTATCATTAAAGTTATATAACTCTTCATGTCTTGACGCATCATCCAATTCTATACAAATGTAAGGAAGAGGAGGAATCTAATTCAAAATGATCATCTCATTTGTGGATATTATTGCCTTATGGGGAAGCATCTCTTTATGAAATTATTACGAAAAAAGGATAGTATCATGCATGATGACATTCCCATGGTGAGGTATTACATGGATGTGTTCCCTAAAGAAATGTCTAGTATTCCTCTTGTCCGAGAGATTGAGTTCTAAATTGATCACATTCCTAGATATATTCCCATTCCAAAGACACCTTATAGAATGGACACCATTGATTTAGAGGATTTTAGGAAGTAGTTAAAAAATATATTGACCGGGGTTTTATATACCCGAGTACTTCACCATGGGGTGAACCTATCCTCTTCTTCAGGTAGAAGGATGTATAAATACACATATGCATTGATTACCGTGAGCTCAAAAATATCATGATAAAGAACAAGTTCCCATGCTATGGATAGATGAATTGTTCGATCAACTATGTAAGGCCATATATTTATCTATTTTGGACCTTGGATTAGGATATCACCAATTAAAGCCGAGGAAGGAAGACATTCCCAAGACTAACTTTTAAAAGTGTTATGGACACTATGAGTTCATATTGATGACCTTCAAACTCATTAATGATCTAAAATTTTTCATATAAATAATTAATAGCTTGTTTTGATATTACCTTGACAAATTTGTTCCAGTATTTATAGATGATATTATGATGTACTCTAAGAGAAAGGAGGATCATAAAGAGAATTTAAATACAGTTCTAAAGATTGTTCAAAGGGATAAAATATATGAAAAGTGTGGTAAATTTGTGTTCTGTATAGAGGATGTATCTTTCTTAGGGAATTTTATCACTAAAAAAAAGAATATATATGAAAAAATCCATGAAAAATGGAATTGAGGAGTGGACCAACCCAGAATTTGTAATGGAGATCGATAATTTGTTTGGACTAGCTAGGTATTGTCAATGATTTATTAAGAACTTATCAAAAATTTCAAACCCACAAACCATTTTTAAAAGAATGGGATAAAAGTTTTTTCTGGACTAGTGAATGTGAATAGTGATTCAAAGAATTTAAAAAAGGGCTTATCCCTGAACTAGTACTTACACTACCAATAAGTGAGTAAATCATGGTTGTATACAAAGATGCATCAAATAAGGGAATATGTTGTGTAATTATATAAATTGATAAAGTAATGGCTTATTACTTAAGGGATCTGAAGGATAATGAGAAGAACTATCCCACACATGATATTGAGTTGGAGGTTATGATATTTTCACTAAATATTTGACATAATTATCTCTATGGGGAGAAGTGTGAGATATATAATGATCATAAGAGACTCAAATACATATTCACACGTAATGAGATTAATATGAAACAAAAAAATATGGTCAGAATTAATCAAGGATTATGACTACTCAATTCACTATCATCATGGTAAAGAAATTAAAGTGGCATATTCTCTAAGTTGAAAGGATCCTGTAACATTATCAATGATGAGAATTAATAAGGATCCAATCTTATTAGACATGAAAAGTATGGATATGGGAATCATAGTCAAAGGTACATAATCATTTCTTTCAAAAATGATTTCTAAACCATATCTTTTGTATAAGATATAGGATACTCCAAGATATAATGGGAAAATTTAGAAGAAGGTGGAAGTTAAAAATGTAAAATATTTGAAGTTCAAAATTAACGAGGAAGGAGTTGTAAGATTTGGGTCAAAACTATGTGTAAAATAACATCTTGAGATAAAAAATGAGGTTTTTAATGATGCACATAGCTCAACTCTCTCTATCCACTCTTGGATAATAATGATGTATCAACATATCTGAGAGGACTATTGGTGGGTCAATATGAAGAAGAATATTGTTGAATATACATCATAGTGCTTGGTATGATAGAAAGTGAAGGCTTAAATGAAAAATTATAATGGAATGATGCAACCATTGCACATACCTACATGGAAATGAGAAAAAATCACTATAGAACTTCTCACCGCGATTCTAAAGGAATCCAAAATAAATAATGATATATGGGTCATTGTAGATCATATTATAAAGACTGCTCACCTTATTGGGAATTTAGAGGACTTCTCACTAGACCAACTTGTATGGATATACACTAAAGAACTAGTGAGGTTGTATGATGTACTATTATAGATTATATCCGAACAGGATTTATGATTTTCCTCCAAGTTAGGGAAATTCTCCAACATAATCAAAATACTAAGCTGAACATCAGTACATCTTATCACCTCCAAATTGATGGAAATTTTTAGAAGAATACTTAATTACTAAAATAATGGTTGAGAGCTTGTTCAATAGACTTATAAGGAGGATCAAATAAATATTTTCTAGTTCTTGACTTCTCTTAAAATAGTAGTTTCCACTTAAGAATCTAAATGGATCAATATGACTCCTTTTATGAAAAAATTTGTAGAACACCTGCATGCTGGGATAAAATTTCATAAGGTGGGATGAATGTAATGACCCAACAATTTTATCAATGGAATTTCACTTATTATTTCAAAAAACACATAAATCAAAAAGTGAACGCAATAAAAACATCATTATTATAAATTAATAATGATAATTTAGTGAAAAAGTAAACCAATATGAATGAAAAATATTAATGAAGGACAATAAATATAAAATAAGATAATAAGAAAGGGAAAATCTAGATCTGTTCGATCCACTAGAATTAACACACTCATGAGAAAGGTGTATAAATAAAACATAATATTACTAATATAATATTAATTTTGAAGATTAAAGTATGTATATAACAATAAGAGAAAATATATTCTAATAAATAATTAATGAAATAAGAGGTATTTATAGAAATTAAGGAACCAATATGATAGTTATAAATATGACCATTGGAATAATAGTCTAGCCATTATAGATAGTAATCTTGATATTATAATAGAATCCTCACCTATGGAGGTATAAAATAAAATTTATTTATCTTATAAATAAAAAATTATATATTTATATCAATGTATATGTAATTAAATGTTTTAAAAACAATATATTTAGGGTTGGTATTTTTTTTAAACATTCATGTTTATTTAAAATTTTCTAATTAATATAATGATTTAAAAAAATTTATATTTATAAAATAAATAAATAATTAATGTTATTTTGTATTATAATTTTAAGACAATTTTATGTGGCCTTATTCAAATTTTCAATGGCTTAAGAAATCAATTATAATATTAAAAGTAGTATTTTTTGAATAAAGGACCAATTATTAAAAAATTAAATTACCCATATTTAGTTACTTATTTTACTAAGATAGATTTAATTTTTTAAATCTACATTTTTAAATATTGTTAGGGTGAAATGTTGGAATTTTTCCAAAATAGTTGAATTTTTGGGTGAATAGTGAAATACATTAATTTTTGATATTTTACATTATAATCCAAATACATGAATTTTTGAGTCATATATGTTGTAGGAATGATGGAAGAACCCAATGGTTTGAAATATATTAAACTATTTACTCTATATAGACATAGGAATCAACACTATTGATAGTTTTGAGCCAAAAATAATAAACTAATGAATATAATAATAAAAAACACGCCTCTCCTCCCCTATAAATACCAACTATCAACTCCCCTTATCTTCTCATCTTATAATACCTGTATCAAGTCAATAATATAACAAATTTTCTTTCCAAGCCTCTTCCTCATGTACAAGATCTTCTGGTATCAGAAATAGACAAAACCCAAGTCCCATAAGGAGATTCTCAAGGAGACATCGTTCAATAGGTAAATCCTAAAACCTTCTCTTTTAATTCATTTTATTTTCTTATACCCTCATCACATACCCTATTAAAAGTGTAATAATAAATTCAATATAAAATATATAATTAAATATTATTGTGTTAATGGAATATCCACCATCAAATCCCTTCTCTTATTCTTTTATTCTAAAAAATAAAACATCATCCGTAATATGTAAGTTCACCCCTTCATAAATGACGTGTTTTTTTCCATTACCTCCTTCAATGATGGTAATAAAACAATAATTTTGGTTAAAAAGATGTTGATTTTTATATTATAACTCTTTTAATGCTATGAAACTAATATATAAACCTAAAATAAAATAAAATGAAACTAGTTATTAATGATTGAAAACCCGCCAAATAAACTAAACATTTATCATTAAGATTTTATCAAATGAATCATACCCATAATAGAAAAAATCTATCATATGGGACCATTTAAAACCATGTAAGTTTATTAATACCATATAATTTCACTTCTATAGAATTATTCCCATTTTCATGGAACTACATAATTTTAATAAAGTGAAACGACCATTAAAACATGAGATGAATGCTCTTATAACAATGTAATTGAACACTATAACTTATTTAAAGAGTCATAAATTAAAGTAATAAAATAATATTAAATAATATAAATTTATAAGAGGTTCTTAATTACGTAAATAATGAACATAATTTGAGAATTCATTAGACTAATTTATAGTGCAAAACATATTCATACATAAGGTAAGAGATCTCTATGAAGTTACATTTTTCATTCAGGTTATGCTTACTCTCTTTTTAACCCAAAGTATTTATTTATAATTCTTATATAATAATCCTAAATTATACATATTAATTCCAAAAATGTGTATATATCTCAATTCATCTTTACTTTATGGGGAAATACATTTTTTAAAAGGCTCTCTTTTTAATTCCTCTAAAAAAACCTGATTAATGAGAACATTTCTATTTATTACCCCTTTTCAAGTACACACATTAAATTTTTTAATCCAACAATACTTTATAAAATTAATCATTTTACTATTAAACCCCATTTATATTTCAATTTGAGTTTTATGGAAATTATTAGTCTCTTACCCCCATTTTAGAGACTACCCTTTTCTTTAAAACACCACCTAAGTGGAACATTTCAAAAGTTCCCTTAACACACTTTTCTCATGTGTACAATTTAGTTGGAAATAATTTATCATAATATATGCCTATTATACCTTTATGAATTTTCAATAATTATTTATTCTCTTCTTTCATGTAACCTATTAAAATCCACCCTTTGGTAATGCATTATGATGTGATTCTAAACCCATTTCATTCCTTGGGTAACCATTATGTTCGATCCATATGTTTGATTTATTTATGTGGAACACATATGCATGAACATGTTATTATGGTTGTGCCTAGATAGAGCTCCAATTAATTGGGAAAGGTTTAGTCTCATGAGACATTGTGTATGGGATTATTGAGTAAACCTAATCCATTTTGGAACGTCATCCACCATGTGATATAGTCTTAAAAGTTATATTTGGCTCATGTTTATTTCATGTTATATGTTTCAGCCACATTTCAATATTTCCATGATCATTTGATTCCATGTTCTATATGATATGCCTACATATGTTTACTCATGAGCCATTCCATTTATGTTATCAGGTTATTCATTTCTAACTCATGTGCTATGATTCATTCCCATGTTTATTCCATTTCTAGGTTTTTAGCTAAACCCTTTTGTCTATTTATTCCCCATGTTATCCTATTTATATGTATGAGCTCAAATGAATTTAAAATCTCATTACAGAATATTTAAAAATATATTTGTTATTCTAGTTCCATGGTTTTAAATTTTTACCTAATATTCTATAGATACTATAAATTACAATCCATTATTTGTATTGTTAATTCAATAAGTTTTCTTATGAATTTTCTATTACTTTATGTTTTGAAAATCACAAAAACATTTTCTTAAGTAAAATTATCTTTCTTTATGAAACTTTTTATAAAGGAAAATTTTATCTCTCTAAGAATGTTTTTGTTTTAATCTATGGTTTTCAATGTCTTATCTAATGTTTTCCTAAACCAAGACTAACCATTTTTCCTTATGTAAATAACCAAATCCTTATTTAACTCAAAACCTTACAGTTACTTAAAATATAATTCTCTTAGAATTGGGAATCCAATATCTCTGGAAATCAGACTACGATTTATTTATAAATTATAATATGATTTCTTATAAAATTAGACTATGATTTCTATAGAAATCAGACTCCAATTTCATTTGAAATCAAACTCTGATTTATTCTAAAATCAGACTATGATTTATTCTGAATTCAGACCGCAATTTATTCTGAAATTAGACTCTGATTTTTTCTGAAATCAGACTCCAATTTCTTTTGAAATAAGACTCCAATTTCTTATGAAAGAAGAATCCAATATTTTTTTCTGAAATAACATTCTGAATTCATCATAAATTAAATTCTGAATTCATAAGAATTTAGACTCTGATTTTCAATATCTTAAGAATCCGATTAAATGGTTTTCTTACAGTTACCTCATTTCTCTAATGAAATGATTCATTTTATTATATCCTAAAAATGTTATTGTTTCTTCAACATGTAAAATTTTCTTAAGCATGTTAATGTTTCTTAATCATGAAAATGATTCCCATATTTTCTTACATGAAATGAAATTATAAAACATGTTTCTAACTAACTGTTAGCTGAGTGAGACATGTACAGGTCCCTATGTAATTTAAGGTAAAATATTACCATTGGAGAAAGAAGTAGACCATTTTAATCCATACTTATAAATACCCAACCATTTGAACGAGATCAGTGTTGAATTATAGAAGATAATTTGTTCTGAAAGATCTCTACTCAAATATTCCTTGTGAAATTTATGTGAACAAATTGTTCAAGATAGAAACATCTTATTCAACTTGCTTATTGAGATTCCAATGGATAATGATCTATCAAGAGATTCTAGGGATATGAAGACATAGGTACCAATCACCTTATAGACCGAGGGCTTGCAAGGATAGCAAGATAGATTCTAATATTCATATCGAGGGCTTACCCTAGTGTGGGTAAGAAAGACTTTCTTGAAAGAATAAATCAAGGGGAATTTATCCAAAGATGTTAAATACCCTTCTATTTGGGATAAAATATTTCTTATACTTGTCCTATTTTGTTAGATGTTTTATTTTTGCTATATTTTGTTGAATAAAGTATGTGTAAATTTCTTATACATTATTATAATTGTATACACTGATATAAATAAGATTCTATATGCTTTAAGGTATAATCTTTCCCTAAGTAAACTTTTCTTAAGTTTCTTTATCAGATCCATCTTATCAGATCCTAAGAAAGTTAGTTTCTTAGTTAATAAGTAAAGAGGGTTTGTGAATACATCTTTTTTATCTTTGTTAAACATAGATTTTCTTAAGGATAAAATGAAAATTTTCAAACCTATAATTCACCCCTCTTGTAATTGAGAAATATACATATACATTTCGATCCTATAATTGGTGTCAGAGGTGGTATCTGAAATACTTATACTTATCTATAAGTTTTCTTGCTAAAATTTTCTTTCTGGACTTTAATTTTTAAGTTTTTCTTAAATATTTTCTTTATAAACTCTCGGTTTATAAACTCTTTTTACTAATCCATTTTGTAGAAAAGAATTTATTTTAATAATGACTGGAATGAATGTTGGTTCTATAGAAAATATAAATCCTACAAGACCCACAATCTTTTATGAAAATGACTATGAATAACGGAAAGATATGATAAATACTTTTATTATCATCACTAGTGTGAATAAAATTGTTATGTTTACTAGAGACTATAATATTCCAGAAAAGGAAATTAGAAAACTCACAAATCAAGAAAAACAAGACTATTAGCTTAATTTTAAGGTAAAAAATACATAATTATGTTTAATGACTAGAAATATCAATAGATAAATTTCCTCTTGTGAAGATGATAATAGAATCTGGAAGAAACTAGAAGTTACACATTTTGGCACATCCAATGTTATTGAAACAAGAATAGCTATGATTTGAGCCAAATATCGTGGTTTTATGTTTCCTTATGGAGAAACTGTATGAAAAGTTCAACCAAGGTTTACGAATATTTTCAATAGCCTTCAGTATATGGGTGAAAAAGGACTTGATGATGAGATTATTTTGGATAAGATAATAGATATTATGTGAAATGAGTGGGAATCTAAAAGAACTATGATTGATGAGAATTGGAAATTTTCAAACATCAATCTTGATGAGTTATTTGGGACTCTTATACATCATGAAGCCATAATGAAGAGATATGAAGAGATCAATATGAAAAATAATGGTAATGGTAGTGTTTATTTCACTACAACATCAATTCATATAAAATCCAAGACTCCTGAAAGAGTTACTAGATCAGAATCCTAGAAAGCTACTGTTATATCCGAATCAAGTGATAATTATCATTCTGAGAATGAACTTTCCAGTATTTCTCAAATAATGAACAATATTTTGGGAATGAATGATATCCAATATAGATAAAAAAGAAATATATAAAGGATAATAAATATTCAGAAGTTACTTTTTATTAATGTAAGAGGGTAGGTCATATCAGACCAGAATATCCTATGATCAAAAGGAAAGAAAGAAACAATAGGCATTCAGAAAGAAACAAGAAGTACTACAAGTCTATTTCTAATAAATTACTCAATGATAATGACACCTAGAGTGCTATTGGTGATGATTTTTCTAATGAATCTTTGGATAATGAATCTTATAGACATAAAAATATTTTTCTTATAGCTATAATTCATACTAAAAATCAATATATCATGGCTAAAGGAAACACTATTGAATATTTAACCAATATTTCTTTAAATTAAAATTTTCTTAGTGAAGAATATTATGAATCTTCAGATGAAGAATATTCCCCATTAGAAGATAATAATTTACCTTCATTTGAAGAAGTATCTAGGATTTCCAAATTACTTGAGAACAAAAATAGTAACATCAATAAGAAATTTAATAAAAAAAATTATAGAATATATATTTTAATAAAATAAGTATCAGATCATTCAAAAGATCTTGATCAGAAAAACATTAATTTTTCAAATGTTTCCAAAAACATTAAAGAAGTTAATTCTGAGAAGGATAATTTTTTTAAGGATCTTGAAAATGTTATTTCTAAGAAAAATATTTTAAAGACTAACATAAATTCTAAGACTAATGACTACGAGGATAAGAATTTACTCATCAGACTAAAATCTAAAATGTTTTCTTTAAAGAAACTTTTTTCAAATTTTACTCATGGTAAAGAAGGTTTTGATAAAATGTATTCAGAACTTAATCCTACAAGGAATAGTTCTAGATTTGGTTATTCTCATTCAAAACTAGATTTTAGTCATAAATATTGCATTCCCCAAAATTCTTTTTTTTCACCAAGTTTCATTGTGGTGGACATTGGGAGAAAAATTTCTATTTGAATAAAACCCAATCCTTAGGTTTTTATAAAGCTTAATTTTCAAAGAAAATATGGATACCTAATATTTTACTTTCTAACAATTATGGATCCAAGAATGTTTGTATTCCGAAAGTTTAACTATTTTATTTATAAGAAAAAAAGGAAGTACCAACAAAAATACATGGTACATGGATAGTGGATATTCCCGGCACATGAATTATAACAAAAAATTCTTTGAAATTATTATCAACATGAAACAAGGAAAAATAACTTTAGGAGATAATGATCATGGAGAAATTATTGGTATATGTAATATTATTCTTCTTGGAAAATAATTAATTTCAAATGTTTTATTTGTTAAAGGTCTTAAAAAAAATCTTATATGTAACGCCCCGACCCCAGCTACCCAGAGCCGGTGCGTTACTTCGTAACATTGGCATGATCACAAAAGATCAAGTCTCGAAAGACCGATTAGTTTAGTAGCCTTGGAAACACTAGATACATTCATAAGTCTTACATTACATCATAAAGTGAAAAACTACAATAAAAAAGTCTCCATAGACCACACTCATATCCTCTTCTGACAATCCCTGCAGGTCATTCATAAAATACTTCTTCACATCCTGGAAAATATCAAAACATTGAAAGGGGTGAGCTCAGATGCTCAGTAAGGATAACAATATTGCGGAAGCTTTCATAAATAAACATAAACATTTAAGGCAATGTATAACTAAACAAAAGCCTTATTAAACTTGAACTTCAGCATAATATGGAAAAAGTAAAATGAGATAATGCCACTTACTTACTCACATGGATATTCTACTAGACGAATAATCATATGAAAGATCAATAACCACTTTCATAATGAGGGAATGTATAATGCCGGACAGTCTGAAACATTTTGTCAAGGCCTCGGCCAAGACGTCTAAAATGATTAAGGCCTCGGCCAAAACCATAAATCAAATTGGGAAAGGGCCTTGGCCAATTCCACGTCTAGTTGTCTCATGAGACCTACCAATGCATCGAGGAGCTATAGCGGGCTCCACCCGTCACTTATTAAGTCCAATACATTCCTCATATGAATAGGTTTAAACATATCATAAACCATAACATAATCGTATCACATAAAACATGCATAAAGGAAACACAACATTTCCACATTTCAATCACAAGATATCAATACAACACATTGATATAATAAAAACGCTTTCAAAACCATTTTCAATACCAAAATAAAAGAAAATTATAAGATGGTATTTATTTTTTCATTAAAAAAAGGTATGGCTTGTAGAGGAAGCCGAAACTCAAATAGTGGTCACGGCGGCGGATAAGTCGTTGTCACCGCATACGTACGACAAAAACATTCCCTTTTGTCTTTTAGTAAAAGCTTCGTATAAAAAAAGATTCTTTTGGAATATACGCAAAAGTCAAAGGGGTTTATACACTGTACAAAAGAAATTTGTGTATAAAACAAAATATGCCTCAACGAATGGAGATTGAGACGAAGTCCCTTAAAAAGATTATTTTTAAATAAAATATATCTATTATGTGTATTCACTATATGTACACATAAATAAAGTATAAATACAATATACGACATAATAATATCATGACATAATTTGAAAGTAGGAGATTAACCCAAAGAATGGAAGTTGGGTTATGAAATTCCCTTACCTTGTGTCCGACTTGACTCAACCGTTCTTTAACCTCCTGAATAATAAACTAGAGTTAATATCTACCTTATTAAGAACCATTTTCAATTTTATTATCCTTTTTATATCACTTATTACAATGTTATGAATATTATGTAATTATTCAAGTTAATAACGATCGTTTTGTCGATCTTTGGTAACTTGAGTCAACAATAAACTTCTTATAATTACAAGTTGTTCATGTGGTAGAATATCCATTATATCCAGAATTATATTCATGATTTAGATGTCATATATATCTTATATATCCAGTATATACATTCATTTATAATATTACGTAACATTTAGAGGTAAGAAATGAAATGCACCGTTCATGGAGACGGTAAGCCGTACGTACGCATGAACGCTACTTTCATTTCAATTTCACATTTAATGGAACTAAATCATAATGATATAAATGTATAATATAATTCCAGTATAATATAGTGTATAATACCATTTACTCCATCCTTTATACATCCCACATATGGAATTAACGATTCAAATCACTTTCAGGGGGCGGTAGTCCGCACTTCCTAAAATGAAATTATCGCGTTTTAACCATAATGGAAATCATAAAGTATGCCATAAATGAGAAATACAGAAGCATAAGTAAAACATAAACATATTATATATCATATATAAAAATAGTGACATCTTAATGGCCACCTTTGAAGGTGTTATATGAGTGTTGAACAATCATCGTTTTGTGAGGCAGAAATTCTCCATCCACAGAAACCGTATGTTCTTTAACCATTAGATGTAGGTGTGTGTAAGTTTAGCTCGAATAATTCTTATAAAAACATCCTAGTATATTGAGGATACTGGTGTTGTTACAAAAGAAATGAATAAAAAGAGTTTAGGGGGTTGGAGAAGAAAAATAAAACAAAACAACATTAGAGAAGACATTACCTCAAAATCCGGTAACTCTTTTTGATTTGAGCCAAAGGCTTCCTTGAGAAGAGTTATGCCCAAAGTGAGGATTCTAGGAGTAATAGGGGGAAGTTGGGAGAGTATTTGGGCAGAGTTTGGCCGAGCCAAATGGCTTGAAAGTGTAAATGAGGTGGGAGAGGTGGGGGCCTTTTATAAGAGGAGAGGAGGGGCTCTTTTGGAAAGATTGAAATGTTACATTATTATACAATGCTTTTCGGATTATAAAGGTCCCACACTTATATAATTCGTGGATAAGGTGATAAGGGTTCTAAATATCCTCATCCAATAGGCTTTGGACAAGTGTAAGCCTTGGATTTTGCATTATCTTCTCATTTTATTTAAATCGTTAAATAATGAGGTCATCGCTGCATCATAATTATGTCATAAATAATTTAATTTATTTAATGTATAAAAATTATAAAAAAAAACTATGATGTAGGAAATCTTTTTATCTTTCTAATGAATATTTATAGTCAAACTTTGGACTTGTGTAACCCCACATAAAAATTGTTTTAGTAAAACAACTCATGTTTGTGTCAATTTAATTCTAACATTAAATAAATATATATTAATGTCATTTTCCAACTAAAGTGGCCCCATGGGGTCCCCAAGTTGACCCAAGGGTTGTCTTGGTCGTCCATGACTCATCCAATAGGAGTAGGACAAGTTTCATGCTCATCTCATATTATTAAAACATTATTTGTACCTTAAACTACACTAATTACCTCTAATCGCGATTAAGAACTTAAAAGTTACTATTCACCAAAAAATTATTTTAATCTCATTGAACCACATTTTACTTCTTAATGACAACCATGTATGTCGGATTTTTGAAAATCAAATCACAGAAGTGGTAATATTTCATTTAAACGAAAAATCAGTTATTTAACTACCACTTAGTGGTTTCACTATTCATCAAAAATTGAAGTTTTTCAGAATAATGCCAAAATTTCACCCTAAGCTATAATTGATATTCCGAATTCAAAAATGATGTCTATTTTACAAAATTCCAAACATATAAGTTGCATTAATTAATTTTATAATTAATTCCCGCTGTTACAAAAAATGGCGTGTTTCTAAGAAACAATTTATATCAAAAGATTGGCAATTGTTTATGTCCGATTTCAATGTTAAATTAATTCTAATGACCACCATTGGATAAAATGGTAAAAATATATTCTAATTATACTTTAAAACCACTAAATAGTATAATTTATCACAATAAATTATTTTGATTAAAAAAGTTGTTTTAAGTATTTTTTACTATTCATAAAAAAATTGGAAGTTCTCAGAAAGTTACAAAAAATTCAACTTAGGATAATTTAGATATTATGAATACAAAAATGAAGTCCATTTTGAAATATAAAATTTCTATAATTTTAAAAAGTGGTTATTACAATTCATAACGACTACTTTGATTAGTCGCGGTGTTTTAGAACTCGAAGTTGCGTACAATGCAAGCTATTGCATTATTGAATGAGAAGCGTATCGTGGAAGCTCGGGGTGTTACATTCTCCCCTCCTTCAATAAATTGCGTCCTCGCAATTTGAAATTTTTCTTTGAAAATAAAAGGTTGAAAAGAGAAAATACCTTTGAGGAAAACCCACATCGGAAATAAGATTAATAAAATTTAGCCTTAATAAGAGGGAAAGGGAAATGAAAAAGTCACCACCCAATTATGATCTCGATTAGGAGAACATTGGTGGCAATTAGAGACATATAATTGGAGGAAAAACGTAAATATTTATAGGGAGTGATTGAGGTCATCAATTACAATCAACTGTCAAATTGAGGGCCTCAAAGCCTTCAATCTATGTTGATTTAAAATATCATCAGTTCAACAAGACATAAAGTATTAGGATAACACATTTTTTGTTTTAATATCCCTTTAATAAAGTTTAAGAATTAATTTATTCATTGAATAAGAGATAGGTATAAATATATTTATGGTTGACAATTAGAGTTTCAACCTTCAACTCATCTTTCACTCAAAAGATAATAGAATTCAAAAATATTATACTTATCCTAATTGTATAAGGTTCCAAATGTTAACACATACCATTTAGATTAGTAAAATTATTTTGTAATAACCAGGGACTTCCTGTAGGCTAGTGGTAGGAAATAAAGGTCTGTCGCACTATGATTGTGGGTTTGATTCCTGCAGCTTTGTCCGACGTGACGGGTTATGCCCCACCCTGCAGGTTGTCCTTTTCCTAAAACTATAGTATTATAATATTCCAAAAAAAAATGATTTAACCTTAAACAATACTATCCAAAGATCAACTTAATCCATTCCAACCTTTATAGTTATCCAAAATACTTTCGTCCAGACTCTCTCTAAAATGTCTCTAAATTCCAAAATCAATTTATCAGATTCCCCAAACAAAGTAGAGTTTCTCTTATTGTCACATAATAAAAATATGATTACCTTAATCATATTAAAACCTTACTGAAATCAACAAGTACTGCAGTACAATCCTTATATATATATATCACATTATTCTTATAACCAGAATATAATCCTTGAGTCCAAAATCACCAATACATTAATTATTCCGCTTCAACTGTAGTCACAGAATAAGATTGGCCTTGATCCCTTGGCCTTTTCTGAGGTAAGTTTCCCTGACGCTTAGGACATTCATTTGCATAATGACCCATTTCTCTACAATTATAGCATTCAACTTTGATAGAATCTTTCTTTCCCTTGCAATCACGAGCCTGGTGACCCTTTTCTCCACATTAATAACAAACTCCCATTCCTTTTAGACACGTACCAGGGTGATTCTTCCCACAATTATCACATAATGGAAAATCCTTCTTTCCCTTTTTCCCTTTATCTGTCTCTTGTTCCACCGTTCTCTTCTTATCTTACTTTACTTTGTTGTCATAAGACTTAGAGAATTCCTTTTCCGTCTTGATAGCACATGAGACAATATCTTCGTATGATGAGAAGGATTGTGATACTAAAGCTCGACGGAGAAATGGTTTTAACCCATCAAAAAAACGATCAATCTTACTCCTTAGGTTACGTATATAATCGGAAGCATGCCTCGCTAACCTTGTAAAGTTAGCCTCATAATTTACGACATTCTCATCCTCCTTCTGCCTCAGACTCAGAAATTTCCTTTCCATATCTGCTCGATGGTCACGAGGAAAGTATTTTTCTAATAAAAGCTCTTTGAACTCCCTCCATTCCATATTTGATACGTCATCATCTTCCTTTGTGTTTTGAATCAGCGACCACCACTGATCGGCATCTCTAGTGAGGCGGTAAACTGCCATGACAACCTTATCCCTTTCACTACTCCCCAAGGCATGGAATATTTTCTCTAAGGAATTTATCCATTGCTCAGCTACTATAGGATTTGTACTCCCATTGAAGGTTGGTGGTTGTTGCCTCATGAAACGGTCTAGCATTGATCCTCCACGTTGCGGATCAGGGTGCTCCATACGAGTAAGGTTATTATTCATAACCTGAGTGAGTTGTCCCAGTATAGTAATAAGTTGATCAGCACCAGTTGTATCTCCAGATCCACAATAATTATCTTGAGCAGGAGGGAAATCCCTACACGGAGTTCGTGCATTGATACGGTTTTTTCATTCCTTCCACTAGGCGCCATTTCTAAACAATGGCATAAACTAGATTAGTTTATGAATCAAAATACATAATCCCGTACTTATAAAACACTTAACATAAATTGAACTATTTATGGATATAATCCACAATCATAAAAAGAAATGTTTTCTTTGAGGAAGTATATACTCATAACCCTTCATAGTGGTTTATAAATAAAATGAGAATTATCCTAAGCATATCCCCCGGGAGTGTCGTAACCAAGAGTGCAGCAAGGCCCGTTGTCGTGCACCAGTTCCCGTTCGAGTCTAGCTCAAAGCGGTGTTTTCGGGTTTTACCCCTAGGTACATCTGTGCCAGAGCCACCTCTACCTGCTCGTATCCAGACAGGGATGTATTGCTCGGAAAACTCACAAAATCTATACAATACCAAAATTTTTAGGAAGTTCTTCTATACTAATCCTCAAAGTTCATCTTAGGTCTACGTGCTCTAATCAGAGTTTGTCTAAATCTAGCTTCCAAGGTTAGTACTAAACTGCCTCTGATACCAACTGTAATGCCCCGACCCCAGCTACCCAGAGCCGGTGCGTTACTTTGTAACATTGGCATGATCACAAAAGATCAAGTCTCGAAAGACCAATTAGTTTAGTAGCCTTGGAAACACTAGATACATTCATAAGTCTTACATTACATAATAAATTGAAAAAATACAATAACAAAGTCTCCATAGACCACACTCATATCCTCTTCTGACAATCCCTGCAGGTCATTCATAAAATACTTCTTCACATCCTGGAAAATATCAAAACATTGAAAGGGGTGAGCTCAGATGCTCAGTAAGGATAACAATATTGTGGAAGCTTTCATAAATAAACATAAACATTTAAGGCAATGTATAACTAAACAAAAGCCTTATTAAACTTGAACTTCAGCATAATATGGAAAAATTAAAATGAGATAATGCCACTTACTTACTCACATGGATATTCTACTAGATGAATAATCACATGAAAGATCAATAACCACTTTCATAATGAGGGAATGTATAATGCCGGACATTCTGAAACATTTTGTCAAGGCCTCGGCCAAGACGTCTAAAATGATTAAGGCCTCGGCCAAAACCATAAATCAAATTGGGAAAGGGCCTCGGCCAATTCCACGTCTAGTTGTCTCATGAGACCTACCGATGCATCGAGGAGCTATAGCGGGCTCCACCCGTCACTTATTAAGTCCAATACATTCCTCATATGAATAGGTTTAAACATATCATAAACCATAACATAATTGTATCACATAAAACATGCATAAAGGAAACATAAAATTTCCACATTTCAATCACAAGATATCAATACAACACATTGATATAATAAAAACGCTTTCAAAACCATTTTCAATAACAAAATAAAAGAAAATTATAAGATGGTATTTATTTTTTCATTAAAAAAAGGTATGGCTTGTAGAGGAAGACGAAACTCAAATAGTGGTCACGGCGGCGGATAAGTCGTTGTCACCGCATACGTACGACAAAAACATTCCCTTTTGTCGTTTAGTAAAAGCTTCGTATAAAAAAAGATTCCTTTGGAATATACGTAAAAGTCAAAGGGGTTTATACACTGTACAAAAGAAATTTGTGTATAAAACAAAATATGCCTCAACGAATGGAGATTGAGACGAAGTCCCTTAAAAAGATTATTTTTAAATAAAATATATCTATTATGTGTATTCACTATATGTACACATAAATAAAGTATAAATACAATATACGACATAATAATATCATGACATAATTTGAAAGTAGGAGATTAACCCAAAGAATGGAAGTTGGGTTATGAAATTCCCTTACCTTGTGTCTGACTTGACTCAACCGTTCTTTAACCTCCTGAATAATAAACTAGAGTTAATATCTACCTTATTAAGAACCATTTTCAATTTCATTATCCTTTTTATATCACTTATTACAATGTTATGAATATTATGTAATTATTCAAGTTAATAACGATCATTTTGTCGATCTTTGGTAACTTGAGTCAACAATAAACTTCTTATAATTACAAGTTGTTCATGTGGTAGAATATCCATTATATCCAGAATTATATTCATGATTTAGATGTCATATATATCTTATATATCCAGTATATACATTCATTTATAATATTACGTAACTTTTAGAGGTAAGAAATGAAATGCACCGTTCATGGAGACGGTAAGCCGTACGTACGCATGAACGCTACTTTCATTTCAATTTCATATTTAATGGAACTAAATCATAATGATATAAATTTATAATATAATTCCAGTATAATATAGTGTATAATACCATTTACTCCATCCTTTATACATCCCACATATGGCATTAACGATTCAAATCACTTTCAGGGGGCGGTAGTCCGCACTTCCTAAAATGAAATTATCGCGTTTTACCCATAATGGAAATCATAAAGTATGCCATAAATGAGAAATACAGAAGCATAAGTAAAACATAAACATATTATATATCATATATAAAAATAGTGACATATTAATGGCCACCTTTGAAGGTGTTATATGAGTTTTGAACAATCATCGTTTCGTGAGGCAGAAATTCGCCATCCACAGAAACCGTATGTTCTTTAACCATTAGATGTAGGTGTGTGTAAGTGTATCTCGAATACTTCTTATAACAACATCCTAGTATATTGAGGATACTGGTTTTGTTACAAAAGAAATTAATAAAAAGAGTTTAGGTGGTTGGAGAAGAAAAATAAAACAAAACAACATTAGAGAAGACATTACCTCAAAATCGGGTAACTCTTTTTGATTTGAGCCAAAGGCTTCCTTGAGAGGAGTTATGCCCAAAGTGAGGCTTCTAGGAGTAATAGGGGGAAGTTGGGAGAGTATTTGGGCAGAGTTTGGCCGAGCCAAATGGCTTGAAAGTGTAAATGAGGTGGGAGAGGTGGGGGCCTTTTATAAGAGGAGAGGAGGGGCTCTTTTGGAAAGATTGAAATGTTACATTATTATACAATGCTTTTCGGATTATAAAGGTCCCAAACTTATATAATTCGTGGCTAAGGTGATAAGGGTTCTAAATATCCTCATCCAATAGGATTTGGACAAGTGTAAGCCTTGGATTTTGCATTATCTTCTCATTTTATTTAAATCGTTAAATAATGAGGTCATCACTGCATCATAATTATGTCATAAATAATTTAATTTATTTAATGTATAAAAATTATAAAAAAAAACTATGATGTAGGAAATCTTTTTATCTTTCTAATGAATATTTATAGTCAAACTTTGGACTTGTGTAACCCCACATAAAAATTGTTTTAGTAAAACAACTCATGTTTGTGTCAATTTAATTTTAACATTAAATAAATATATATTAATGTCATTTTCCAACTAAAGTGGCCCCATGGGGTCCCCAAGTTGACCCAAGGGTTGTATTGGTCGGCCATGACTCATCCAATAGGAGTAGGACAAGTTTCATGCTCATCTCATATTATTAAAACATTATTTGTACCTTAAACTACACTAATTACCTCTAATCGCGATTAAGAACTTAAAAGGTACTATTCACCAAAAAATTATTTTAATCTCATTGAACCACATTTTACTTCTTAATGACAACCATGTATGTCGGATTTTTGAAAATCAAATCACAGAAGTGGTAATATTTCATTTAAACGAAAAATCAGTTATTTAACTACCACTTAGTGGTTTCACTATTCATCAAAAATTGAAGTTTTTCAGAATAATGCCAAAATTTCACCCTAAGCTATAATTGATATTCCGAATTCAAAAATGATGTCTATTTTACAAAATTCCAAACATATAAGTTGCATTAATTAATTTTATAATTAATTCCTGCTGTTACAAAAAATGGCGTGTTTCTAAGAAACAATTTATATCAAAAGATTGGCAATTGTTTATGTCCGATTTCAATGTTAAATTAATTCTAATGACCACCATTGGATAAAATGGTAAAAATATATTCTAATTATACTTTAAAACCACTAAATAGTATAATTTATCACAATAAATTATTTTGATTAAAAAAGTTGTTTTAAGTATTTTTCACTATTCATAAAAAAATTGGAAGTTCTCAGAAAGTTACAAAAAATTCAACTTAGGATAATTTCGATATTATGAATACAAAAATGAAGTCCATTTTGAAATATAAAATTTCTATAATTTTAAAAAGTGGTTATTACAATTCATAACGACTACTTTGATTAGTCGCGGTGTTTTAGAACTCGAAGTTGCGTACAATGCAAGCTATTGCATTATTGAATGAGAAGCGTATCGTGGAAGCTCGGGGTGTTACATTATAATCATAATCCAATTATGTGATAAGGGTTACCTTGTTAATTTTAGTAATGATAAATTCTTAAGACACAATTATGAGATAGATTTTATTATCTCTTCCCATAGGCATGAGAATATTTATACACATAACTTAGAAGACCTTAAGAGACAAGACCTACCTTTCCTTAGTGCAATGGAAGATCAATCTTGGTTATGACATAAAAAACATGGAAACTGTAACCTTAGGAACTTATGTAAAATTTTGAAGAAAAGAGTTGTTACAGATATACCGGAGCATATATTTGATTTGTCAGAAGTCTGTGATCCTTTTCAATATGGTAAGAAACATAAGTAAAAATTTGAATTAATTAATGATGTCTCAACTTCTGATGTATTACATCTAGTGCATATGGATCTTTTAAGTGCAACAAAAACTGGATGTATTGGAGGAAAATACAGTGTATTTGTTTTAGTTGATGATTACACAAGATTTATGTTAGGGCTAATAGGGGCCTATATACCCTGAGAGGGGGGGTGAATCAGGGTATGGATATTCTTTTTCAATGTTCTTCCTGCCCCACTGGATCTTGACCTCTTTGTTACAAGGGTCACTTTGTTTGCACTTGTGTGGTTACTGTGATCACTTGTCTCCTTTACCTGATGATGATGCTTTGAATGCAATGCAGGAATGTAAGTAGGCAGACACCGAGATTTTTACTTGGTTCACCGCTAAGGGCTACGTCCAAGGAGCATACGCCGACAAGTTGCCGGTTCGTACCAAATTCCACTAACTTCACTAGATGTGGATTACAATGTTCGGGCTAGATCACTTCTATGCCCAGGCTCACTGCCTTTACAAGGTTTAGGGTCAGCTCACTGCTTTCCCAAGGGTCACTCCCTATTTCTCTCTCTCTGGCTCACTGCCGGTGGAGAGGATCACCATCTTCCTCTTCCTAAGCTCACTGCTCTTGGAAGGAATCCACTCACAGTTTATAGACCTGTAGGTCTCTTCATTTTCATGAATGAATGCATCTTCTTCTGTATGTAGATGCTCTTTTGAAGTCCAACTTTCACCCGCAGATGAATCTCACTTTGCACCGGATGTACCGGGCAACCTTAGTTTTTACGCGCAACCCTTACGGTGTCTTGCGCGCAATTTCTATGATTTGCACGAAATTCCTTTTTCGCGCAACCTCCAAATATTACGCGCAGCCTGGAAACTGCCTTGCGCGCAATTCACTGCCTTTGCGCGAAATCCACTTTTCGCGCAACCTTCCTTTTATGCGCCAACACAAACTTTCTGCACAATTGCTGACTTTACGCGCAAACGATTAAGTTTACGCGCAACATCCTTTCTAACTTCAATTTCGCGCACCAGAGCTCGGGTATTTTCTATGTCTTGAGCTCTACTGAATGGAGGAGGGTCACTTCATATTTATAGGCAAAATCGACCCCGCGCGAAAAACCCTCCTTGAGCGCGTAATCCGCGTTGATCGCGAAATACAAATCTTCCGCGCACAACCATTTTCCGTGCACTGATCCATAATTTCGCGCACCTCATGCCTTTGCCATTTTACGAGCTTCGGACCTCGAAACACCTCTTGCGCGAAATACTTCATCCGCTATTTCGCGCGCCACTTCAATTTTCTGCGCACGCTTCCAAAATTTCGCGCGCCTCATGCCTTTACCGATTTTCAAGCTTTCGGCCTTGAAACATCTTTTGCGCGAAATACAATTTCGCGCAGCCCGCTGTTTTGCGCGCAACACTTCAAGATTTCGCGCAACCCTCTAGTTTTGCGCGCCACGCTTAATTTTTCCGCACACCTCATTCATTTCTCTCTCCTTAACCTTCGCCAACAACATATCACTCCATTTTCCATTGGCAATTTTCAGGCCCAAAAATTTGGCAAACACTGGAAAACGGCGCCACCTTGTACTGCTCTTTTGTACCGCCTCCAGATCGTCCTTTCCTTTGTCAAAGTTCTTTGTCAACATGGAATGTCAACAACTTCTCGGGAACTCGACAATTCTCCATGGAAACCTGCTTTGTCAACAAACACAATCAACCCAAAAATGCTGCAATGTTACCTTGAGGGATTTTTGCCCAACAATCTCCCCCTTTGGGTTTGTTGACAACTCTTCACAACTCTTCTCAGAAATATTTTCTGCACTTTGATACCTCACTGAGTCTTCTTCCAGCTGCTACCACCATTCGCCTCTTGCGATTATGATAGCGTTCAAGGATTCACTTAACATGTACTCTAAGCCCACATGAGCAATGCTCGGCATGAGAAACAAGAGTAGTATGAAAAGTTCATCAATGAATCACTTCATGTCAGACCCCAATTGTCGATTCCACCCTGATACCAATTCTTAAAATAAAACCAGTTGTTGAACCACACTGATACCAATTGGTGAATTCTTAAGTTGATACCGATTGTTGATAGCTGGACACCGTCTCACACCATTCCAACACCACTGTTCTGCTTTTATCACGATCATCAGCTGTCGTGATTTCTATGATTTGATCGATCACTTCTAGCATCGTCAGATTTCATACACTCCCCCTTTCTCATTGCTCCCCCTTTCTGGCTGCTCCACCTGTCAGCTTCTCCCCGTAACAAGTATGATTTATCAAATCTCCGCACTATTTTCTCCCTTGAACAAACACTTTTCTCCCCCTTTGTCAAGAACTTTTCAAGCACTTTTCTCCCCCTTTGTCAACGAACCCAAAGGTCACGCCTTTGTAGTCTGTAACATAGTAGAGAACACATATCAGCACATTAGGGAAAAACACACCATACCTCGGGGAGAGGGGGGGGGGGGGGGGTGGGGGACCCACATCCACACTATTTCAAGTGCGGGGAATCGACTGAACTCCCAGAGCCAGTCGATGCCTCTCAAAAGCTTCCTTGGGTAAGGCCTTTGTCAGAATGTCTGCAACCTGTAGTTCTGTAGGCACGTACTCCAACTTCACAATTCCCTGCTCAACCTTCTCCTTGATAAAATGATACTTAATCTCAATGTGCTTTGTCCTTGAATGATGAACGAGATTTTTGCTAAGATTTATAGCACTTGAGTTGTCACACTGGATTCCGATCGGAGACTTCACTTCAACTCCCATATCTTCAAGCTGCTGCTTCATCCACAATAACTGTGTGCATGCTTGAGTGGCCGCAATATACTCAGCTTCTGCGGTGCTCAATGAAATGCAATCTTGTTTCTTGCTTAGCCAAGAAATACACAATCCACCAAGATAGAATGCACCACCTGACGTTGATTTTCTATCATCGGCTGAACCGGCCCAGTCTGCATCAGTGTACCCCAATAACTCTGTCTGAGATTTGTCATTGTATGTCAAGCCGAAGTCCACCGTGCCCTTAATATACCGAAGTATTCTTTTTACTGCGAGCATGTGACTTTCCTTGGGATTACTTTGATATCTCGCTGCTTGGCATGTGGCGAAAACAATATCAGGCCTTGTTGCGGTTAAGTACAACAGACTTCCAATGATTTGCCTGTATTCTGTGATATTAACTGCCTTGCCATCCTCATCTTTTGATAATTTCATCCGGGTAGCCACCGGAGTCTTCATCTCCTTGGAATTTTCCATTCCAAACCTTCTCAGGACCTCCTTGGCATATTTAGATTGAGAAATGAATGTTCCATTCCTTCCTTGTGTGACCTGTAGACCAAGGAAAAACGTTAGCTCTCCAATCATTGACATTTCAAACTCATTTTTCATGAATTCGGAAAACTGTCTGCACTAAGCTTCATCTGATCCACCAAATATTATGTCATCGACATAAACCAACACCATCATCCTTTGATTACTGTCATTACTGAAATAGAGATTGTAATCAACTCCTCCACGCTGAAAACCAAGCTTCTTCAAGTACTGATCAAGCCTTGAGTACCATGCCCTTGGTGCTTGTTTCAGCCCATACAATGCCTTCTTCAGCCTGCAAAATTTGTTCTCATCCTCATGAATGAGAAAACCATCTGGCTGCTCAATATACACCTCCTCTTCCAGAACCCCATTCAAGAATGCGGATTTGACATCCATCTGGAACACTTTGAACTTCCTTTGCACTGCGATGGCTAGGAATAATCTTATTGTCTCCAGCCTTGCAACCGGTGCAAATGTCTCATCAACATCAATTCCCTCGATTTGGGAGTACCCCTTGCACACTAGTCGTGCTTTGTTCCGAATCACTGTGCCATCTTCATTCATCTTGTTGCGATAGACCCATTTGGTCCCAATGACATTCTTGTCCGCTGGCCTCGAAACAATCTCCCATGTCTGGTTCTTCTCAATCTGATCAAGCTCTTCGTTCATGGCCTGAACCCAGTTTTTCATCTTCAGCTGCATCAGCAAATCATTTCGACTCAACCTGAGATAGTAATGATGTCTGCTGTAGTGATTTCATTCTCTTTGTCTGAACTGGATCTCACTGATCACTGATGATAGTCTGCCTGTCAATTTCAGCTCGATTCTTTGTATTTTGTGCAGATAAGGATTTTACATCCTTGTACTCATCATCAGTATCTTATTTTGAGTCACCCTCAGCCAGTTCTTCTCCCCCTGTGTTGCTTTCTTCCTCAACACTTTCATCAGGAAATTGTTCACTGACTCATTTTTCAGTGGCTTCATTTCTTTCAGCTACTTTTCGCAGCTTCTTGGTATCCTGAAAAACAATCAGCTGATACCACAATGTTAGATCAAAATAAATAAGCATGAAATGCTTGATCACTGCTGCTTCTCCCATAGTATGTCTTCTCTCAATAGACAACACTTGAGCTGGGTCATCCAATTATTTCCTTGACGGATCTGGCATATGATTTTGTTATCAAATGCTCCCCCTGTGTTACACAACACTTCTATCTGGTAGGCCCAACGGCAGAGACCCATAATCATTCTTCTCCACGTGCACCATTTATACTAATCTGGCACTCAGCATCGATCCATTAACCAAATCTCTAAGCCTACTGAGTTGGAACTCGGTGTAGGAAACAAGAGATAGAGTTAATAACACAAACACTTCCTATTGTTCTCTGTTGCTCCCTTTCTTCATCAACTCTAGTACCTGATTTGAATCAATTGAAATTCTAGAGCAAATCACTTCTCCACTTCGCATCCTTAGATGCCACTACCCCATGGATCGTATCTCCCTAAAACCTGAAACACATGAATCATCAGTTAATAGCATTTAAATATATAGGGAGAGGGGTGTCTTCCGGACTCCTCAAGAGGAGGATTTCGGTTGATCCTGATGGGTCAACCCTTTGATTCTTTCTTGGAGGTCATCACACTCCTTTCTTACTTCCTCCAACTGCCTAGCCAACTTCAACTGTTCGGGCCATATGACTAGGCATTCATTGCCTACATTCTGATCCTTTTTCTGATATGTAGATTTGGTAGGCCTGGCCTTTCTCACCATTTGGGGTTTAAACCCACTAGTGCACATTTCTTTCTTTGATGTTCTACCAAAATTCCATTTTCCTTGATTATTTCTCTGAGCAGGAATCTCTTTTCTTTCCATCATCCCTTGTTTCTTCCACCATTGCAAGGGTCTGCCTTTTTCTTCCACTTCTCGTTGCAGGGCGAATTTTTCAATACATTCTTTGCTTATCTGCCTTTTATCAGATTTATGAGTCGCCACCCTATTTTGCATTGGTGGTGGGTCCTCCACTGAACTTTCATTCTTCTTTATCACAACTGGAGTAGATCTCCCCTTAATCTTCCAGGTTTGTTCACATTCTCTCCTTGAGAGCTGTTGTGAGTATGATAGAGGAGGTGACTGATACACCTTTCGTTCAGATCCATGTGATTTCCCTGAGGCTCTAAGCCTATTCTTCTCCTTACCACTTTGTCTCCCAGTACAGGCTTCTTTCTTGTACACTTCTTGTGGTGGAGATCTTTTTTCTTGGTCCTTTCCCTTTCCTGCTTTCTTCTTACAGCAATTTCTCGCCATGTGCCCATAGTGAGAACATATAAAACATTTTCCCTCAAAGGCATACCTCATTTTATCATCTCTCTGCTGAGATGTTGATGCACCTTGAGTTCTTCCTCTGACATTGTTCTCCTGAGCTTCCTGACACATGCTCATGGTGTGTCCCATTCTTCCGCAGTAATAACATCTAATATATGCTTTCCTCTGAGAAGCTCTTCTTTCTAATTTCTCATGATGCTTCTTCCTATTCTCAGATTTATTAATGTTTCTCTTTTCACAGCCTGAAATGTACTCCAGAGCCTCTGTACAGAAGCTTGATGTGTGGCCATGAACTCCGCAGAAATAGCACACATCATCACTCCTTGAAACTATCCTCATAGGCCTATCTCCAGCACCTACATGATTTTTCTTACCTTTGTAAATTTTCACTGCATTTTTCTTATCATCCATAGGAGTGGGATTATCATATCCAATACCAGCATTTCCAAAACTTGCTGGTCTTTGAGCTGAGAAAATATTATGTTGTTTCTCTTCAGAAACATCAAATCTGTTCTTCATTTTATCATCACTTGTCGAAGGATGATCAAATAGCAAGTGCAGTGCATCCTTCAACTTGGGCTTATCTTTGGATTTAGACTTCTCTATTTCCTGCTCGACTGATTTGAGCTCTTCTACCAACTTTTGAATCTTCATATCCCTTGATTCAAGTTGGACATCATGTTTTTCCTTGAGAAGCTTCCCTCTACTTACCTCATCTTCCAGTTCATGCTTCAGCTTATCAACCATGTCATTTTTCTCCTTTACCTTCAATTTTTCTTGAGCAACAGAGTCAGAGCAACATGCATTCTCTTGTTGTAGCCTTTGATTTTTCTGAACTTCTGCAGACAACTGTGCTGCTAGATCATTATTTCTGGCTTTAAGATTCTGTGCTTCATCTGACATTTGACTCTCTTCATAATCACCAGCCTTTTGTTTTCCTTTCATTATGATCTTCTGCAGCTCTTCAGCACGTGAATCATTCTTCTCTGTTAGGTCAGTAACTATATCAATAAGCCTTTGATTTAAGCATTTTATCTTGTTGACCTCAATCTCCAATCCCTTGATCCGGATATCTTTAGATTTGGCTTCTTCAGTGTTTCCAACATTACTTGGAACATTCGGTTCTTCGATGCTTTTGAATTGATCTTTCACCTTTCTATTCAAGTCATCGATCTCCCTTTTCTGTTCTTCAATCTTAATCTTATACTCACTAACTGATTCTGAGTTCTCTCGTGTGGATAACTTGAGTTTCTCAATTTCTTCCATCAACTCAGACTTCTCTTCTTCCTGCTGCTGCATATAGAGTTTGGCATCATGAACAACTTTGTTGGATTTCTTGGTTTTGGCCCTCCAAACATCTATCTCTTCAAGAGAAGCCTCCAACTCAGCTCGCATATCAATTCTTCCTTCAATTTCTTCTTCTTCATCGTCAGTGGTTCCAACGTCACTTGGAAAGTCAGGTTCTTCACTCATTCCATCAACATCTTTGAATGAGTAAGTATTTTTGTTGTACGATGTATCCAAATCATTTTTCTGTTCACTGCATGATTCCTTCAGTAAGCTGTTTGATTCTTTTAGTTGAATCACACTTTTTCCAAAGACACTTCCACACTGAGGGATACCACCTGACTTCTGATTCTTCTTTGAAGATTTTCTTTTCCCCATGGTAGACCGAGATAAGTGAAAACAATATCTTCAACTACACAGGAAGACTACACCAAGTCCAAGCAAACAAATCTGATAAAAGCAACCTCCCTCTGATACCAATTTTTAGGGCCAATAGGGGCCTATATACCCTGAGAGGGGGGGTGAATCAGGGTATGGATATTCTTTTTCAATGTTCTTCCTGCCCCACTGGATCTTGACCTCTTTGTTACAAGGGTCACTTTGTTTGCACTTGTGTGGTTACTGTGATCACTTGTCTCCTTTACCTGATGATGATGCTTTGAATGCAATGCAGGAATGTAAGTAGGCAGACACCGAGATTTTTACTTGGTTCACCGCTAAGGGCTACGTCCAAGGAGCATACGCCGACAAGTTGCCGGTTCGTACCAAATTCCACTAACTTCACTAGATGTGGATTAAAATGTTCGGGCTAGATCACTTCTATGCCCAGGCTCACTGCCTTTACAAGGTTTAGGGTCAGCTCACTGCTTTCCCAAGGGTCACTCCCTATTTCTCTCTCTCTGGCTCACTGCCGGTGGAGAGGATCACCATCTTCCTCTTCCTAAGCTCACTGCTCTTGGAAGGAATCCACTCACAGTTTATAGACCTGTAGGTCTCTTCATTTTCATGAATGAATGCATCTTCTTCTGTATGTAGATGCTCTTTTGAAGTCCAACTTTCACCCGCAGATGAATCTCACTTTGCACCGGATGTACCGGGCAACCTTAGTTTTTACGCGCAACCCTTACGGTGTCTTGCGCGCAATTTCTATGATTTGCGCGAAATTCTTTTTTCGCGCAACCTCCAAATATTACGCGCAGCCTGGAAACTGCCTTGCGCGCAATTCACTGCCTTTGCGCGAAATCCACTTTTCGCGCAACCTTCCTTTTATGCGCCAACACAAACTTTCTGCGCAATTGCTGACTTTACGCGCAAACGATTAAGTTTACGCGCAACATCCTTTCTAACTTCAATTTCGCGCACCAGAGCTCGGGTATTTTCTATGTCTCGAGCTCTACTGAATGGAGGAGGGTCACTTCATATTTATAGGCAAAATCGACCCCGCGCGAAAAACCCTCCTTGAGCGCGTAATCCGCGTTGATCACGAAATACAAATCTTCCGCGCACAACCATTTTCCGCGCACTGCTCCATAATTTCGCGCACCTCATGCCTTTGCCATTTTACGAGATTCGGACCTCGAAACACCTCTTGCGCGAAATACTTCATCCGCTATTTCGCGCGCCACTTCAATTTTCCGCGCACGCCTCCAAAATTTCGCGCGCCTCATGCCTTTACCGATTTTCAAGCTTTCGGCCTTGAAACATCTTTTGCACGAAATACAATTTCGCGCAGCCCGCTGTTTTGCGCGCAACACTTCAAGATTTCGCGCAACCCTCTAGTTTTGCGCGCCACGCTTAATTTTTCCGCACACCTCCTTCATTTCTCTCTCCTCAACCTTCGCCAACAACATATCACTCCATTTTCCATTGGCGATTTTCAGGCCCAAAAATTTGGCAAACACTGGAAAACGGCGCCACCTTGTACTGCTCTTTTGTACCGCCTCCAGATCGTCCTTTCCTTTGTCAAAGTTCTTTGTCAACATGGAATGTCAACAACTTCTCGGGAACTCGACAATTCTCCATGGAAACCTGCTTTGTCAACAAACACAATCAACCCAAAAATGCTGCAATGTTACCTTGAGGGATTTTTGCCCAACAATTTACATGGGTCTATTTTATAATAAAAAATATGAAGCCTTTTCTTATTTTAAATATTTTTCAGCCAAAGATAAAAATGAGAAAAACCTTCCATTGATAACTATTCATTGTGATCATGAGGAAGAATTTAAAAATTCATATTTTGAATCTTTTTGTATTAAGAAGGGAATTACTCATAACTTCTCAGCTCCATGAACTCCTCAGAAAAATGGTGTTGTTGAATGAATAAATTTAATTCTTCAAGAGATAACAAGAACCACATTGAGTGAATATTCTATTGCAAAACACTTTTGGGATGCCATTATTAATACTGATTGTTATACTATAAATCATGTGTTAAGCAGATATTTTCTTAATAAAACACCTTATGAGTTATGGACGAGTCAAAAACATAAAGTTCCTTACTTCAATATATTTGGATGAAAATTATTCATCTTTAATACTAAAGATAACTTACATAAATTCACACCCAAATATGATAAAAGAATTTTCTTAGTCTATTCCACTGCTTATTAGGATTATAGAGGTTTTAACAAAAATTCGTGTACTACTGAAGAAACAGTACATGTTAAATTTGACGAAACTGATCCTTTTGTTTTTAAACAACCCCGACCTACATCCTCAGATGTGTTTTAAAAAACTGATTATAAACTATTGATGAAAAATTAATCTAATAAGGAAAATACATAAGAAATTTTTTCTGAAGTATTTACCCTAGAATATTTTCTACCTTATATTGATGAACATGTTTTACAAAACCCAAAACAGTTGTTTCTTAAGAATCATCCCACTAATAGTATCATTGGTGATATAAATAAACCCATAAGGACTAGAAGTTATTTATGAAATTAAGTAGAACATCTAGAATTTCTTTCCCAATTATAACCTAAAATAATTTATGAATATTTAGGTGATGATGATTGGATTAAATCTTTGCATGATAAAGTAAATTAATTTGAAAGGAACAAAGTCTGGACCATGGTTCGAAGACCTAAAGAAACTTCTATAATTGGAGTAAAGTGGGTCTTCAAAAATATGTGTGATGAAAATGGAATCATTTTATGAAATAAAGAAAGATTAGTTTTTAAATTCTATAATCAACAAGAAGGAATAGACTATGAATAAACCTATGCTTTAGTATCTAGACATGAATATATTCGTATTCTACTATCCTTTGTAGCATTTTTTAATTTCAAACTTTTTCAAATTGACGTGATGTATTCTTTCCATAACAGATATGTACAATAGGATTTTTATGTTTAATAACCCCTATTTTTGACGACACAAAACATCCTAAACATGTTTACAAACTTACCATAATTTATATGGACTTAGACAAGCCCATAGAGCATGGTATGACTAACACACATGATTTTGCTACAAAAAATTATGTTAATGGAACTGATGATCCAACCTTTTTTATAAATAAATATAAGAAAAATGTTTTTATTGTTCAAATTTATGTATATGACATTATATTTGGATCAAGTATGAATTATTTAACTGTTTCTTTTGTGAATCTCATGAAATCTAAGTTTGAAATGAGTATGATGGGTGAGTTAACATTTTTTTCTTGGTTTTCAAATTTCCCAAAAACCATAAGTAACTTATATATCTCAACATAATTATATTAAATATATTATTAAGAAGTATGGATATGACAACACTAAAAGTATAAGTACTTCAATCGGTACCTCAAACACTCTCGATATTGATGAAGCTTAAAAACTAGTAGATCAAACATCTTTTTGTGGTATGATAGGAAGTTTATAATACCTAACAACTAGTCATCTAGACATAATGTTTTTAGTATTCTTAAGTGAAATATATCAATCTAATATAAGAAATCCAATTTAAAAGAGTGATAAGAAATTTTCTCTATTTAAAGGGAACTATGGATTTAAGACTTTTCTATTCTTCTGGAAATGATTTTCTTTTAAAAAGTTTTTTGGATGATCATTTAGGTGGATATAGAATGGATAGTAAAAGTACATCTAGAACTTTTCATTTCTTAGGAGATTCATTAGTTTCTTGGTCATTAAAGAAAAAACATTCAGTAGCACTTTCCACTACTGAAGCTTAATATATATTCATTGTAAGTTGTTGTGCTCAAATGTTGTGGATGAAACACACACTCATAGATGATGGCATGAGTTTTACCAATACACAGATAATGTGTAATGATACTAGTGCCATTGATCTATGAAAAAACCATGCACATCACTCTCATGAAAAACACATAGATATTAAGCATCACTTTCTTAGGGATCACACACTAAAAGGAGATATCATTTTTCAATTTATCGGAATGCAAGATAAATTTATTGACATATTTACAATATCGTTATCATCTGATAGATTTGAATACATTAATTTTTTTTAGGAATGATAATCATAAGGTAGTCATCCATATCAAATTTTTGTTGAAACCATCTCCTAAAATTAAGATACTCATATTTCATAGGGGGAGTACATATGTTTACTCTTTGATGTTTTCTTTTCAATTTTTTTTTCAGAACCTAAATTTTTTGGAACCTAAAAAGTATTTATTTCCCTAATAAAACTTTTAGAAACCTAAGTTTTAAAATAAAAACCTTATCAATATTGACAAATCTTTATAAGAAATATGGAAGGTTCGTTTTCTTACTCATATCTTTATAATTTAATTTTTTTGTGTGTTGGTATTTTCAATCTTACTTTAAGAAAATTTTTATCAAATTCAATTTCCTTGAATTCAATTTTCTTTAAAACCTAAAAAGATCGGAACCTATAAATACTTCTCTAGAATTGATATCAATGGTCATATCAGATCAACAAAATATCCACCATGTTATTAAACCAAGAATATGAACCGTCACTAAGAATCCTATATTAAGGACTCCCCATATTCGTGTCCCATATTGTTTTTATCTGAGTTTTTGCACTGAAGCCCCGCCATCCTTCAAATTTGTTGATATGTTTTCCCTTTTTCCTTCAACTCTGAATTTTACTGGAAGTTTCCTTTCATACTCTGATGGCCTCCAACAAGGAACTGAAAGATTAGATTATTTTCTGAGAAAGGTTGGTGGACTCGAATTTCTTTGTCAAGTACGATTCTTTGGTCTCAAAAATCATGAAGAAGAATGGATGGAAAAGTATCTTCATAGCTAAATAGAAAAGTTAGGATATGGTATATGATGATATTTTTATAGAATTCTATGATACAGTTCAGTATTATGAACAAGGATGTAGAGAAATGTTTTTGTTTAATAGTTAAGTAAAGACTTATTCTTTGAATTTCAATAAGGCATCTAGTATCTTGGATATTCCTTATGATGGAGAAGCAATATTTTTCTCACACATGTTGCCTGATGAGGAAGGTTCTTTTAAGAAAGTTAAGGTTATTGAGGGCCTTGGGCTTAAAGGAGTAAAGAAACCAAAGATCACTCATCTTTCTTCAAGTCACATATTTATAGCCCTTTGGATGCAAGGTTTTCTGATTCCGAGGAAGGTGATAAGGATTCCTTGAAAATATGTGATATCTTCATGATGGATTTCTTCATAAATATAAGGAAGATAAACCTCAAAATATACATTTTTCTATCCATCAGTAATATCAATAATGGAACCATTAAGTCTCATATCATTATGTATCTTAAAATATTTTCAAAAATTATTGTTTTATGTTTAGAATATTTCAAAATACGTTGAAACTCAAAAGATAATGTTTTCAAATCATGTTGTTAAGTGAAGAAACATTGAGTATAATGAAGTGTGATTTCAGTGTTAATATATAATAGGTATTTAATATTCCTGATAAGGATGACCAAGCTGCTTATAAGAAAGGATAAGTTGGAGAAAACTCTAAGAAAACTCCTACAAAAAGAAAAGGTAAAGAGCCAAAACCTCTGGAGAAATCATAAACACATGAAACCTTATTTTCTACACCCAAGCCTAAGAAACAAAATAACTTTTCTAATGAGGTTTTATCAAAATAGAGAGAGAAGAATAAGAAAAAGATGGAATGAGATCTAGTTTTTTATTAGACCATACTAAGGCTAAGGATATAAAGATACAAGGAGCTGAAGATCTTGAGAGGAAAGCTAAAGAGAATAAATTGAAGAAGAAAAAGTAAAAAATAGAAATTATTAAATCTTTTGATAGGGATACCGATAAGGCCTATAAAAAAGTTTAGATACCAGAATATTTCTTGAAAGAATCAATTCCATTCGAAACACCAGTTGTATATAAGAGAAAGAAAGATATTTAAATTCCAGAAGCCATTATTTAAGATGAAGAAATCCAATAAGAAGAAGAAGAAGAGGAGGAGGAGGGTGATGATGTGATAAAAATGGTGTAAGAATATCAAGTGAAGGACAATCTTGAAATGTTTTAAATTATAACTTCCCAAGATGAATCCACCAATATTATTTTAGATTAAAAATCTGTTCCAAAAAATGTTGCTACTCATGATGAGGTTGATAAAACTTCATATTATGAGAGTAGTAATGATGATATTGTTCAACATGTTGAAGACATGGTTGAAAAGGAAATTGGTGATAAAAGTGCTGATAAAGAATTTGATAATGATGATGATGACAGAATAATTCATGTTTCAGATGGAGAGCATGAAACTTAGTTTTTCAAGAAAAAATTTTCAAAGAAAGAGAAAGGCAAGTATGTTTTTATTGAAACACCAAATAAATATTTTGTTGCAAAAATAAAGAATGATGTTATTAGAACATCTAAGAGGAAATAAGATGACCACGATGAAGTTGGTTCACCAAAAATGGAATATGCTTTAGAATATTCATCTTCCTTAGTACATGATTTTGCAGTTTATCCCTTGAAGAATATTGTGAATACCATTCCCTTATTTACAATAATTGATTCCAGATGTTAGATACTTCATAAAAAATCAATCATAAGTCAGATCTAACAAATATATTTATAGAAAATTTTATCAAACATGAAGTCATGTTCAAAAAAATTTCAAATCAGTTATGATTTTCATAGAAGAACATTCAAAGAAATAACCAAGTGGTCTCAGTCAGTGATTAATGATCTGAAAATTATGGAATATTTCACTAATTCAGTTAAATATTCATTTGATAATTTCGATGATATGATCAAGAATCTATCAACAATATTTTTAGAAAATTTAATGGAAGAACAAGCTATCCACATTCAAGAAGATAATTTTTTAAATGGGAAGCTGAATTCTATTGCTTTAAATCTGAAAAGGTAAAGGGAACTCATGGAAGAGATGGTAGAAAAACTCAAAGACTAGGAATAAGTAAAAAGTCTCAAGGAAAATTTCTTATGTCTTAGGATGATAGAATCAAAAATCTAGAAAAAAAATTAGGACTAGGAATAGATGATCAAAATGTTTGAATACAATCATAATAAATTGAAGAAATTGAAGGGTACCCTAGAAAATCTGATTCCAAAGGAGAAAAAAATTAAGATTTTCTTTTAAACCGTGATATATTTTTTATTTTACCTTGTAAAAAGTTTTTTAATAATAATGAAATTTGTTATCTTTTTATTTTTTGCTTTGTATATTCCAAAAATTTCAGGTATAATTTTTTTTCTTTCCCTCTATTCCTTTTTTAAAATCACCAGGGGGAAGAAATGAATGATTAAAAATAATATTAGTAAATGGAATTTCTATATAAGGGGGAGATTACTTTAAGAATAAATTCTTAAGTAATGAATATTTATTTCTCTAAGAAAGTAAAGAATGAATTATTTATTGATTTTAAACCCTAAGGGGGGGGATTACTTGTATTCATCATGATCCAAAAATAAAAAGGGAGATAAGTATTTTTCTTTTAAGATTATAAATGAAAACCTTAGTACTTATATTCTTATAAGAAAAGTTGTTTGTACTTTCCAAAAAGGGGGAAATTGTTAATTCAATAAGTTTTCTTATAAAATTTCCATTTCTTTATGTTGTAAAAATCACAAACACTTTTTCTTAATGAAAATTATATTTCTCTAAGAAACTTTATCTCAAGGGAAATTATCTCTCTCTAAGAATGTTTTTTTCATAACCTATGGTTTTCAATGTCAAATATAGTGTTTTACTAAACCAATACTAACGATTTATTGATTAAGTAAAAGATAGGATCCTTATCTAACTCAGAACCTTACAGTTCCTTAGAATCCGATTCTCCTAGAATTCTGAATCCAATCTCAATGAAAATCAGACTCTGATTTCTTATAAATTAGACTTCAATTCCTTCTAAAATTAGACTATAATTTCTTATGAAATCATATTCCATATTCATCATCAACTAGAAACTGAATTTATCATAATTTAGACTCTAATTTTCAATAACTTAAGATTATGATTAAATTATTTTCTTATAGTTACCTCATTTCATTATATTAACATTTAATTTTATCATAACCTTACCCTATTAATGATTATTAAACATGTAAATGTTTCTTAATCATGTTAATTTTTCTTAAGCATGACAATGCTTCCCATATTTTATTACATGAAACGATGTCATACAATATACTTCCAACTAACCATTGGTTAAGTGACATGTGTACTGGTCCCTCTAAAATGTAAGGAAAAACATGACCATTGGAGGAGTAAGTATACCATTGTAATCCATTCCTATAAATACCCATCTATTTGAACGAGATCAGTGTTGAATTATAGAAAGTGAATTTGTTCTGTGAGAGTTCTGCTCAAATTTACCTTGTGTTATTATTGTGAACACCTTGTTCATGATGAGAACCTCTTGTTCAAATTTCTTGGTGTGATTCCAATTATTCTTGATCAATCAAGGGATTCCAAGGATAGGAATACATAGGTACTAATCATCATAAGGATCAATGGCTTTCCGGGATAGAAAAACATATTCTGATATTCGTATCGAGGGCTTACCCTGGTGTTGGTAAGACAAACTTTCGTGAAAGTATAAATCAAGGGACCATTATCCACATGTGTTGGATAACCTTATCTTTGGGTTAAAATATTTATTATACTTGTTCTTTTTGTTACAAGTTTTATTTCAACTGTATTTTTTTAAATAAAGAAAGTGTAACTTCCTTATACTTTCTTAAACTTGTATACTATAATATAAATTTGATTCTATACAATTTAATGTACAATATTTCCCTAAGTAAACATGTCTTAAGATTATTTATCAGATCCATATTATAATATCTTAAGAAAGTTAGTTTCTTAGTTTATAACTAAAGGGGCTTGTTAATCCATCTTTTTTAACTTTGTTAGACATAGATTTTCATAAGGATAAAAATGAAAGTTTTTAAACCAACAATTCACCCCTCTTATAATTGAGAAATATATATATATATTTCAATCCTATATGTATTTTATGGATAATTATGATTTAAATCATGTAATAACATGTGTAAATACTAGGTTTACTATTTAATAGTTTTATGATGTGGGATAAAGAGGACCAACACATTGTTTATCCATCAATAGAAATTATGTAAAGATCAAAAACATTTTTATCTGATCTATCGAATTTTTCCAATCAAAGATACATGATAATTTAAATGACTTCCATTTTATATTTATCAAATCCATATTATACCTCCTAAAACCTAAGGTTTATGCATTCATTGAGTTTTTTTTTCAAGAAAACAAGTCAGAATATTCATCGAATGTTTTCAATTTCTATTATGTTGAATGTATGCATTAAATATTATTTTCATGCATGATAACCTACTTCTACAATGATATAGTTAGTATTTCAAATACCACCATCATAATTTGTTATGATGGTAAATTTCATAGTCATAAATAACATGGGTTATCAAAGTTCTTGCATGAAGTTTTGAGTTGGTATGTGTTGAAAAATGTTAGTGTGCATAGTGTGTCTATATTTATGGACATTTTTAGTTAGGATTCATATATAAAAAGAAACTTATGTTCTAAATTTTATTGTATCAATAAATAGAACTATGAGATATCATTTTGAGAACTAAAATAGGGGAAAATAAATGCTATAATTTCAGGTGAGGTATTATTGTGCTAGGATTCATCATCCACAAAAAAATTATGGTTTATCTTTTCCATGAACCTATTATTTTTTTAGAAATAAATTTAAAATTCTCTTCTAGGAGACAATGAAAAGACATGTAAACTCAAGAACATTGTGAGTTCAGTGTTCATATAGAAAAGTGGTTAACACAATAAAACTTACATGGAGAGAAAATTTACAAGAACTATGGTTCTCATGAGATGATTAATAATATTGTGGAAGTTTATTCATGATCTTAAAATCATAAAGAACCCATAGCATTGATATTTCAAATAACTCAAGTATTGTAATGTTTTAGTAGTGATATATGAAAATATTTTAAAAATAATGTATCTAGAAGAACTAGTAGTGTGAACTAATTTCACTGTTCAGATGTGTGATATAGTATAATGATATTGAGATATAGAGACTATACAATCAGTGGGAAAGTGAAATATCATCTTATTACTATCAATTGAATTGGAAGATCAGTTTTTTGTTACTATAGAAACATATAATTTATGTGATATTACTTAGTGAGTTGGCATGATGTTTATAAAATGATGAGAACCAATATATTTTTTTGGGATATATTGTATTAGGATATGTGTAGGATCCTGACCACTATAGAGATGCATAATGCTAATTTTTAGGTACTCTTTTACAATTTATTTGGTTATAAATTGGTTGGGCTTTTAATTTACGTTGTTTCAGGTGAAATTGTAGAAATTTAGAATCCCATGAGGCTGTACACGGTTGGTGCACAGTTAGAGAATGTTCGGAGACATTCCCAAGGAAACAATGTGCTATATTTTGTTGAGATAGGAGGTGGATCATGGTTGTAACTCAATTTTTCTAAATAGTGTAGCCCCCATCAATAAACCATTCTCCCTCAAACAATGGGCATATTCATGGTCAGTTCATGGTTTGAAAAACCACATGCCACTTTAGAGAAACCATGAACTCCATAAAAATAGGTATATGGTTAACTTGCATGGTTTTGAAAACTATGAACCTCTACCCATTAAACTATGCTTGTAGGTTTTAATACCATGAAGAATTTATTTGAAATTATATAAGCCCTTATTTTGACACCAAATTGCCTTAGACCAGCCCTAAAAAATTTATTTAATTTTGGAAGCTTCCAAGAGGATTCCAAGTCTACTCAAACCCCTTTCATGATGAATTTAATATCTAATTAAATTATTATCTCCTCATTGGTAAGTGTTTTATTCCCCATTTTGTTATCTCTCTCTATCATCTCTCATTCCTAATAAAGAGGGATGAGTTTTCCTCTATTTGTGATGGTTTTGATATTTTTTTATAATGGATCATTTTGATTTTGATATTGATCATAGGAATTTCTCCTACATATTTTGTTTCATTATATTTTCCATAATTTCTCATCAATTTGGGGATTTATTATTGGAGAAAGTTCATAAATAAACATGAGGTAGGTGGTCTAATTTTCAATTCTAAAAGTATTCATTATATTTTCATGTCTGTAGTTGGGAAATTTCAATTTCAATGTTGGGAAATTTCATTCCCAATTGAATTGATTAATTGGTTACCTTATAATTATGAAAACCTTCTCAGTTCCCATTGGACCTGTTGTTGAATTTGAAACAAGTCTTGATTGAAACCCATGGGGTGTGATGATATAATTGAAATAATGAAATATGAATTATTCATGGTTGGTTAATGAGAATGTTAACATGTTTGATACATGAAATTATGAAAAGAGAAGAATTATTAATTATGTAAATGGTTGATAAGTGGGTTGAGAATGTGGAACAATGATATTTTATATTTTTGAATGAGATGTGGGACTAGAATTGCTGCTTGAAAAACACTCGAGGTGCTTGAATGTTTCTCTAGAACCCCATATATATATGTATTGCATGTGATCAAAAAGATTTTTCAAAAGGAATACTACTCCAAATACCCTCGGGGTTCTATAATACTACTCTAGGACCCCATTGTATGTATGTATAATTTTAATTAATTATAAAAAAAATGATTTAATGAAATGTGTTATCCAATTGGTGGATGGTTCAGACTCTGACAAGATCTAAAGTATGTATTGTTTATTTAGGTGTCATTGTGAACCTGTTGATTCATGTGGCTAATTAAGGAATAATTTAATGTGAAAAATATTTACCTATTAATTTTTACTTCATTATTTATACAACCACATACACTTTTATACAATGGAAATTATTTTATATTACATTTTTGATTGACTACGGAGTTGTACTCACAACCTACTTAGGCTTCCTGGTCAGTACTTGAATAGATATATTGTTTATTGTATAGGATAAGGGAAAGATACCTATGTTAGATTGATTATTTGGGATATACTATTGATTATGGAACCATACATGATGTTAGGACTTAATTGGGAGTTTTTAATGTATCTTTATTTTTTTATTTTCATTTGACACTTGAAACTTACTTTTAATGACATGACTATAGCTTTGGTTCAAATTCATTTATCAATGTTTTATGGTTATATTGTGATTTTCATCTTTATTGGATATTTATTGTTATGGATATTGTTTATTTTCATTTGGATATTGGTTATTTATATCCTCTTTTGTGCTACTTAGAAAAAGAGGGTATAGTCTCCCTACTATACGTTTTAGATCCTCACTGCTAGTCGGAAACCTCTGGCATAAGGGGAGGATTTCCTAAGGTCATGTAACCAACCATATTTGGGTCCTAGAATATGGAACCAACTTTGGGACACTAAAAAGTTGTATTAGAGGTTTTTTATTTTATTTTCAGTTGTCTTACTATATCGAAATTGTATACAGGATGCTAGGATTAGTTAGGCCTTAGCCTAGAGCTCATTCATAAGAGTATCTAACCCATGAGTGGGGGAAAACCAATTAACCAAGGTGGGATTTATGTTCTTGATGTTTTATATTACAGTTGAATGTTATTTCACCTCGAGTGATGAACTTGTTGTGTATTATTATTATTATTTTTTAGAGATTTTACTCACACACACACACACAAATATATATATATATATATATGGAAAGTGATTTGAGTATACATGAATCATTCTATCCATATAGGATTTTTACATGATATGAATCATTTTAGTCATGTACAGAATAGAAGGTTTTTGGGGTGAGTTTTTAAAGTAAAATTATTTTCATTAGATGAGTAAATTTAAGGTAAAAAGGTGCTTAATAATTTTTTTACAATTATAAATGATTTTATAAGTGGTAATTGATATGGATTGTTGAGTTTATAATTGAAAAATATGAAATATAAATGTGTTTTCCCTATATTATCCGTGAACCATGTGAGGTATGGTTTAGGGTAGTGATAGTGCCTCGGTTTTGATAGTGTGGTGAGGTATGGGGGATGAACTTTTATGACATTACTTGAATCCTTGTCATTATAAAAATGTGTTAATGATGTATTGGGTGTCCAAATATGTGTGTTTGGATATATTCTTCCATGATGATGCTTGATTATAGGATGGTAAAAGGATGTTGATGGAAATGATCCTCAAGTAGTGGAACCATAGGCCCCTATAGTTCTAGGTGATGGGATAGGAGAGTAGTCCAATAATAAATTTCATTAATTTAAATAGTTTATATATATATAAATTGAGAGGGATTTTAGGAATATTCCTGACATGACATGTGAGTTCTAGTTACAACACCCTCTTACCTTCAATAGAGAGGGTGGATTTGAGGAAGCTATATTCTGGATTGAGTCTATAAAGATGATTGCTGACCATTGGGAGAATCCATATAATAAAAGGGTCAGGATGGTGGATTATATGTTATGTGGTAAAGTGAAATAGTTTTGGGAAATTCTGACTTGGGACAAGTAGCTGAAGGGTATATCATGGGAGGTATTCTAGGAGATGTTCTTGGAGCACGTTTACCCTTAAATTCTTAGGAAGGAGAGGGTATTTGAGTTAATGTTTTTGAAAAAAGGGAGTATGTACATAATGAATTATGATGGACGATTCATTTATTTTCGACACATTCTTCAAATGTTGGTAGGAGATGAGGCTAATATGGAGAATCATTTCCTGGACGGACTTAACTGTGAGATTAAGTTAGAGGATAACATCATTAGGATAAAGATGTTTTATGACGTGGTAAGTTAGGTTCCTGTAAGAACCCATACCTTATTTTCAGGTATGTTTTTCCTTTTTCTATAGTTCTTGAAAAAAGAGGAGTTTATGAAAAATTTTCAAGTACACATCGTGTACTTTAGGAGTACACACCGTGTACTTTGTTGCTGCAGGAGGCCGTGTCATGGACACACACATGGTCATGTGGGGTGACGTGGAGGCTGCCTAAAGTAGAGTATGGAAATATTAAGTACACACCGTTTAATCCAAAATTACATGCTGTGTATTTTGTTTTTTTTCATTAAACGCACCAGGGTCGCGTCTGATGGACATAACCATCTTCTTTTAGGTCCCGTTCGTTCGAGAGAACCCATAAGGCCGTGGATCTTTGATGAACCCCCAAGCCTCCATCCATCCTCCGAATCAAACTCCTTCAGTTGCGTTGGAATCGAATCAATGAGTTATCTCTTCTCCTAGAGCATCGTTTTCCAATTTCTCCTCTTTCTTGAGATATCGTGGGTTGAAAATTTTGTGCGTTTTCTTATATCTACGATGCTCTAAGATGATTCAAACCTCATGGTTCAATTATATTGTTTTCCTAGCCCTGAGGTAGTTTTTTTTCCTTTCCGTTCAAAGTATTTGAGTATTATGTAAAAATTACACCAATAACATTGAACGGGGTATTGCGTGTTTACCGTTTTACCTTGTTGTTTTCCTGCCATACTTGTATGACTATGTAGAGGTAATTTGGATATAAATTAGGTTTATTTCTATGATTTGGATGTGTTTTTCCCATGCATTGTTCTGTTTACGACCATTCGGTCCTGTTTAGCCTTTGGCTGCCTTGCATGTTTTCCATGCCTGTTGCCGTAGGGTGGAGAGTTTTATTCTGACATTATTGTTATGATGTAGAATTTTTATCTAGGTAGTTCTGTAGGTTTACTTTGGCTATATTATACTTCTATGCTCATTGACCTACACAAGGCCATGAGAACCTGGTGTAGTAGGCTATAAGGGGGGATTGACCGAGTGAGCATCCTCAGAGATCCTAGAACCACCTGGGGCTATAAGGGGAATTGACTGACTGAGCTTCCTTATAAAGTCCTTGATTACTTTACACTATAAGGGGATTGACTGCATGAGCTTCCTCAGAGAGTCTTTGTTTGAATTGAACGACCTGGGCTATAAGGGGAATTGACCGAGTGATCTTCCTCAGAGAGTCGTAGACCTTGGGGCTATAAGGGGAATTGACATGTGAGATTCCCCAGAGAGTCTTTGTTTGAATTGAACGACCTGAGCTATAAGGGTAATTGACCGAGTGAGCTCCCTTAGAGAGTCCTAGACCTCAGGGCTATAATAGGAATTGACATGTGAGCTTCCTCAGAGAGTCCTTGACTACCTTAGACTATGAGGGGAATGGACTGTGTAAGCTTCCTCAGAGATTCCTGCTTTACCTAGACTATACGGGGAATTGACTGTGTGAGATTCCTTAGAGAGTCTTTCTCTACCTTTGACTATGAGGGGATAGACTGTGAGAAATTCCTCTGAAAGTCTTATTAAATTCCTATGACAGAACCAGAGGGGTTGGGTTGTGTGTACTACCCAGAGGGTTGTCTGTACTTCTTAGATAGGACCGAAGGGGATGGCTGTGAGTACTTCTCAGAGGGTTACCTGTTTAAGTTTTATTTGTTGTTTCACTACTGCTTGATATTGAACTGTGGATTGTTTACTGCTAAGCACTTTCCTGTTTACTTCTTTCTGTACTTTTACCTACCATATATTCACTGACTGTTAGGCACAGATCTTCGGGTGGTTGCCTACTGGGATTTAGCCTCACACCCTATTTGGGTCATGCTTTTGGGCCCAAAAAAGATTATATTGTTTCAGGTATAGATAAGGGAAAGCACCCTTCTACTTCAGGTACTTTATTGCTATAGATCTAAAGAGCAAGGGACCAAGCTATGACTTGCGATGCTAAGGATTTGTTATTTCTTTTATTTTTGTACTTGGTTTAGCACTGTTTGTATTTCCAGCATTGTGACTTGTTTGGCTGCTTTTCTAGACCTATGTATCATGCATCATTTATATATATGTTCTCCAGTTTTTTATTATTCAAGTATTCCACTGCTTACTATTGTTGGATATTTCCTACTTCTTCCATTGTATGTATTTGTTTACTTTAACTCTGTACTATGACAATGAGGGCATAGTTTCCCCACTATCACACCCAAGGCCCTCGCTTCTAGTCGGAAGCCTCTGGCATTCGGGTAAATGCGCTTAAGCCCATGTGACCAACTAGGTACGGGGCACCTCTAGGTGGATTCTGTAACCGGGATGTTATAGTTCCCATTTCCAAGGGGTTTCATGAAGAGTATTCTAGTGGAATGAAGGTGGTTTCTATTGAATGACCAAGAGGCATGTATTTTGAGAGTAGAAAGAGTCTCTATGAGAATGTCAACCATGGAAATAACAAAAAAAGTGGCTAGAGGGTAGGATCAATTACTCAGAAAAGTAACTAAATGTACTTCTATGAGTGTGGTAGGTAGGGAGAAATTCCTAGCCAGTTTCCATGAATACCAGTGGAGTTCTAAGAAAAAAGAAGGATGTGGCACTTACAGAGGTATTTCAGGAACCCTTGACCTATTTGTGGTGAGGGAGGATCTAGGGAGAGTGAAAATACTAGAAGGGGTATTCTAAAAAATATTAGTTGAGTAGTTTGAGATCTTCTGTCCATGGCTTCATAAGTAGTAGACGTGGTACATCAATGAAACAAAACCCATATTAGAAGAGTGGAATGGATCAGGGGACTCAGACTACAATAATGGCATGATGGAGAGGAAAAGTGAAAGAATTTCATCCTTTACTTGAGAATAGAAAAACTAGTACATAGATATCTAAAGGTAATATTATTGTATCTTATACACATGGTAGTTCCTTATTTAATAAAATATCCAATAAATCATTTATATTTTCACAAATTGTAAATGGTTTAAGTTTGGTGGTGGAGTTTGTGATAGGGGTTTTGAATATTGACACCCCTTTGGGAGTATAATTGAGAGATATCTATTTATGTAAGTGGTGTGTTCTTATGTTTGGGCAGTATGACTTTTTTTGGGATCTTTTCATAAATTACATGTTAGGATTTGAAATGAGGTTGGGGTATCTTTAGTTGACAGATAGAACTTATGATATACCACACATATCTTTTAGAAGATGGTATGGCCTATATGAGTTCAATGAGATGTCATTTGGTCTGAAAAATGGTCCTACTATGTTTATGGACATGATGAACCAAATATTCCACCCATATCTGGATCAGTTTGTGGTTGATTTTTTTTCATGACATCTTGATGTACTCCAGGACTTAGGAAAATTAGGCCCAAAATCTTGAAATCAACCCGAGTACACTGAGATAGAATCATCTATAAATAATTATATCTAAGTTTCAATTCTATACAAACTAGATAATTTGTTTGGTTCAAATCATATATGAGGAATATGTGTCAGTGGACCCAGAGAAGGTTCAAGCATTGGTCTCTTGGGGAATCCAAAGAATTTCACCGATATCCATATATTTCTAGGTTTATTGGGTAATTATAGGAGCTTCCTCTAGCACAATTCTATCTTGGAATCACCATCTTCAGGTTTGACCAAAAAATTTATTATGTTATAATGGTCTGGAGGATGTGAAAAATCATTCCATGAGTTAAATAAGTATTTGAAAACTCCATGGATTTTAATCCTACTCAAGCCCATTGATGATTATATTGTGTTTTTTGATGCATATGGTATTAGACATGGAGTAGTCATGATGTAAGGAGATCTATTTTTCGTTTATGGAACATGATATTTTAGGCCACATGAATTTAATTACCCTATGAAATATCTATAGTTAGATATGATGGTTTATGATTTAAAGTTTGGGGAATATTATCTATTGGGAGAAAATTTTATTGTGTGTAACAATTATTCAAGTTTAAAGTGTATATTTTTACAGTGAGATTTGATCCACAATAATAGAGTTGGGTTGATTATATGCAGTTATTTGATTTTTAGATAGCATATACACTCGATAAGGGAAACAATGTTGATGAAAATTTGAGTATGTATACAAAGATGCAAGCATTTTATGACTCCATTTCTAGCTGGAGGATGGTGAATTTACTTGATGAGATACATATCATGGTTTTGGTGGGCCAAGAATAGATGATATTCATATGAATATCATTTAAATTCACACTTTTGAGCCATATTGGGGAGAGGAAATATGAAGATCTAGAGTGCTTGTCCTTGAGGGAAATCCATGAAGGTGGGGAGTCACCTTCCAATTGGAATATAGATGAGGATGAGATCATCTATGTTCAGAACTATGATATTGTACATATGAGTAAGCGAGGGGAGATGATGCACGAGTTCTACACTTTAAAGTAGGTAGTTCATCTTGGTTTTACTAAAATATACCATGACCTACATTTAATGTATTGGTGTTTGAGAATGAAAAGTGATATTTTAGGGTTTGTGTCACAATTCGACACCTGTCAGTAGGTGCAGGCTAAGCAATAATGACATGATTGTTTACTAAAACCATTTCCCATTCTGTAATGGAAGTGGGATGATGTCACTAGGGAATTTGTGGTGGGTATTCCTAGAATGCCTTAGAATAATGATGTTATATAGATAGTGGTGGAATGATTGAAATTTTTTTCTCAATTATTACATATCTGGTAGACTTTCATAGTAGATCAGTTGAGATACTTCTAGGTTCAAGAGATAGTCCATCTTCCATGGGTGTCGTAGAGTATTATTTAAGATTATAATTTTCACATTAAATCATTTTTATAGAATTTATTATATAAATAATTGGGTACCCATGTATATATGAGTATTAATAACCACCCACAGACATATGGGATGTTAGAACGTACTATATAGGTATCGAAGGACATTCTACAAGAATGAATTCAAGACATTGGTGGGTATTAGGAGAAGCACACAACACTCATTGTGCTTTCTTATAAAAATATTCAGAAGGAAATATTCATGTTGAAACATGCGATGCACTTTAGGGTATTCCATATAGATCAAATTTATTCTAGATGGAGGCAGGTAAGTCTACGTTGTTAAGATGAAGTCTCGTGTAGTAGACATTTGAGTAGGTCTAGTTGAATAGAAAACATATGGATACAACTCAGAGTATGAATATGTCATATGTTGATCAATATAAAAGATCCAATTAATTTATAATTTTTTATTGTGTATTCATTCAGGTGTCACCTATATTGGTTCCCTAAAGGATTCAGAGGTAGGGAACGTTGGGACCCATGATTGTTAGGCCTTTTGTGATTGTGAAGAGAATCAGGCCGGTGGAATACTAATTGGATTTTCCATAGGTGTATAGTGAAATGAATGTTGTTTTTAGTGTGTCATATATTTGAAGATATCACCCTAACCCTTATAATATGATCTATGTTGATAATATTGAGTGTGATGATGATGTATCCTTTAAGGAGCATCCAATTAATGTTTTGGATCACAATGAAAAAGTGTAGTGGGGAATGATCATGTCGATAGTTTGAGTGTTGTGGAATCATAGATTTGTTCAAGAGAAAACATGGGTGAGGGATGTAGATATATGGTCTCATTTTCCTAACCTTTTTATCTCAGAATCCTAGAGAAGCTTGGGAGTATATATCGAGGATGTGCTACTATAGGGCAGGGAGATTGTAAGATCTCAACCTTCCTAGAGACATCTCATCATCATTTTAAGGTACTATTTTACCCTTTATTTGGTTATAAATTGGTTATCATTTTCATTTTTAGTACATTTAGGTCAAATTGGATAAATTTGGAATCCCGTGGGGTTATGCACAGTTGTTACATGGTTAGAGAAAACCACGCATCTTATCCCAAGAAACTGTGCACCCTATTTTGGAGAGATTAGAGGTGGCGCATGGATGGTTTGGGGTTTAGACAAACTATGTGATCTCTATCTCTAAACTGTGTACCCTCAAATAGAAGGGATAGGAATGGCGGGAAAATTGTTTTTTAAACTGTGCAACAATTTGGAGAAAACATTTACCCCCTATGAAGAGGCGCACAGTTAAGGTGTATAGTTTTTAAAAAGATGTTCCTCCACCCCCAAAACCATGAACACAAGTTTTTATCCAATGAAACATTTATTTAAAATTATTAATCACATCAGTTTTAATCCTAAATCACTAAGTCTTGGACCTATGAAAATTCATTTGATTTTAGAATCTATTGGGTGGATTCCAAGGCTCCTAAAACCCCTTTCTTGATGAAACAAAGATTCAATTGAGGTATTTTCTCCTCTTTAGTAAGTGTTTCTTCCTTGTTTGGTTTTCTCACTCTCCCATCTCTCTTTCCTAATGAAGAGGGATGTGAAGGGCACCAGAACACCCTGAGAGGGTAGGGGTGAATCAGGGTGTCACCTTTTTCATTTAATCTGATGGATCTTATTCCCACGTTGGTAAGAACCTATTAAATACGTCTAATGAGAATGCGAAGAACATAAACAATCACCTGAAAAATGAAGACACAACAATTTTTCATGATTCACCACTAAGGGATATGTTTAAGGAGTATATATCAATAGTGTTTTGTCATACCAAAATACACTAATCTTCACTTTTTATGAAGTATAAAATTTTATCACTATCACTATGTGCTAGACACACTTCATTCACAAGGTTGTAGGGATACAACACTAGGTCCCTCAGATCACATCTGAGGACTCCCCCCTTGATCACTATGTCGGGAAGAATATGAACTCAATTTATTGACTTGAAGGTTACTTCAATGTATTGGTATTAATTCATGCATCCTCAACTGTAAATAGATGCTCTCTTGAACTATCGGTTTTACCCACATATGTAATTAACTTTTCCGTACACTATTAGTTCATGAACTATTCCTCCATGTACTACTACTCTTCCTCCATATACTACTCAGCTCCACCGTATAATTCCTAGATCTGAGTACTTCTTTCTTCCTCCATGAACTTCCCTTATCCATGTATAGAAAGATCTTCCTCTATGTACCTCTCAGCTCTGTGAACCACCTTTGACATACTGTTTCTTTCTATGAACCTTCGTCACTCTGCAAAATATCTCTACTTACTCTCCATGTACTAAAAGAGTTATATAGACCAAGTTCTTCATCCTCTTATAGGCTCTCCTAGGTAGAAATGTCTTCCTATAATCCACTTCACTTTTCAACAACATTATCCAAATTTCTAATCAAAACCTCCTTCGCAAGGTTGTATTCCCACGAACCACTCTAGACTCCAATGAAATCCTCCTGAATTTTTAATCTTAATCATGTATCCTAATGAAGGGATTAGTAATTCTTATATAGGTAAATAGTTCCAAAAAATTTTCTAAACTGAGATTTACCAAATCTTCATTGCAGCACTACCATCACCGCATACCGCACATCTCCCACAAATCTTTTTCCTTATGTGGTATGTGTACCACTATTCTTGTTTTGTGGTGGAAAAAATCACCACCTCATTTTTTAGAACAACATGCCATCCTATGAACTACAATCATTTATGTGAACCAAAAACCTTCACCATGAACTGTTTTTTGTACCATGAACCATTTTCATCTGATCTACATAGTGCCCTTCATCGTTCGTGAACCGTTCCCGGTACATAGTATGTGGTTCATGTCCCATGCTACGTAGTTCCCTTTCTTTTCCAATTTCATTCTCCATCTCGTTCACTCCTATGAAAAAAATCATTCCTTTTAAAAAAACTCTCGATTTTGAGGCCCAAAAATATGGCAAACACTGGAAAACTTCAACAACTTAAACACTTGCTTCAGCCTATACTGTAAGATCACATGACATGAAAACCTCTTGATCAACCCAAAGTGGATTGAAAAAAAAACACAAACCACACTCCATTTCAATAATATAACATCCTGGTTCTAAAAATCTCTCTCTTTGGATTTATTGGAAATACACAGATAAATTCAATGAAGAACCATCCAAAACCTGATAAATGAGAAACAACTCATCCAACTTTCTAAGTCTACATGAGAAATTATTTGTGTAGAAAACAAGAGGGGAAGCATGAATTGGGTGCCTTTGATACCAAACACTGAATTGTATTCTAAATTATCATTATTTTATCTATACTCATTCTCTCCAATTATAAATCACTTAATTTTACCTATGACTAAAACAACATTCAATATAGGCATTTAATTATCCTCCTTTCTCTCTAAATTATATGTACTAATGAATTTATCCATTTGTAATATTGTATTTATCTATTCTCCCCCATTAGCAATAAAACCAATGAATCAAATTTTGACTTGTAAATATTAAATCACACCCCCTAGATCATATCTCCCCAATAAACCTGCAACACTTTTACAATTAGATTAAAATATATAAAAAAATTAGGGAGAGGGGACTTTGTAACCTCCTCATGCATGGGGAGGTGGTTGAACACTGAGGTGCAAATAATGTTTCTCAAACACATGTGATGATAATGGTTTTTTCATTATGTCAGCCATTTGATCATCTGTTCCATCATGATCCATTTTAATCAGGCATTGTTCAACTTTTTTCCTTAATTAAGTGATATCACATTTCAATGTGTTTTGTAAAAGAATTTTGAAAATGATTCTTTAGATAATCAATTTCAATCTTGTCATCATAGTTAAACACCATTGGATGTTTCACCTCATCACCAATATCTATTAGTTGTTGCTTCATCCAAAGTAGATGAGTACAATCCTTTTTAGCAGAGATATACTCAACTTCAGAAGTACTAAGAGATGTACTTTCATATTTCTTACTCAACCGACCTACATATTTCTTTCCCATAAATAATTCTCCACCACTTGTGGATTTTCTATCAACACCATCTCTATCCCAGTCAGTAGAAGAAAATGTCAATAGTTCACTATATCATTTGTATTAAAGTATAATCCATAATTGTGAGTACCTTGAATGTACCTCTTAATTGTTTCTAATGTCTCCATATATACTTTTTTTCAGATTACTTTGAAAGCAGGACGCTAAGCATGTTGAAAAGACAATATCTATCCATGTCGCTATTATGTACATTAAGATTCTGATGATTCTCTTATACATGGTGGGATCCATAGAAGTCCCATACTTATGCTTTCTAAGTTTAGATCAAACCACAATCATATTCAATATTGGTTTGGAGTCATGCATATTGAACATATTCAACAAATCTATTGTATAATTTTACTGAGAAATAAACATGTAGTATTTTCTATGAATCACTAGAAGCCTTAAGAAGTACATGAGTTCACCAATCATAGGAATTTCAAATTCTGATTTCACATGATTGGAAAATTCATCTACTGATCACTTCCTATCTCCACAAACTATAATATCATCTACATAAACTAGTACCATGAACAAATCATTATGATAATTCTTCAAATAAATATTGTGATCAAATCCTCCTCTTTTAAATTCGATCTTCCATAGAAAATAATCTAGCCGAGAGTACCATGATCATGGTTCCTAATTTAGTCCATATATATCCTTTATTAATCTAAAAACCTTTATTTCATTATTAAAAAGTAGAAAACCAATCGGTTGTTCAATGTAGACTTCTTCTTCAAAAACACCAATTATTAAAGATGCCTTGACATCCAATTAATACACATTACAACCTCTTTGAATTTCCATGGAAAGAAAAAGTCTGATTGAATCCAATCTGGCCACCAGAGTAAATGTCTCTTCAACATCAACACCTTCAATATATGAATAGCCTTTACACATGAGGTTTTCCTTATTTCCGACCACATTTCCATGATCATAAAATTAATTTTCAAAACCCCACTTCATACTAATCACAATGAGGTTAATAGGTCTCTCAACTAAATACCATGTTTGGTTCTTAATAATATGATCCAACTATTAAGTCATGGACTTAACCCATGATTTATCCTCCATAGATTCTTCAAATAAGGATGTTTCCACAAATGAAAGTAATGTAGATTGTGCATTATTCCTTATTCTACTTGGCTGTGTGGGTGTATTCCAATCCCCAATGATGTTGGATCGATCAATTTTTTCTCTTCGATTTCTCCTTTGGGTTTTAGAATAATTTTCATCAGTCATGGGTTCCTCTTATAATTATTTCTCTAATTCAACATCATAATGTGATTACTAAGTTGTTTATAATTTCCTCTACTTATGTATTTGGATCTGTTCCATTTCCACATTCTTCCTCATCTTCTATCACATTAGGAGATGGATTTATTGAGGAATTTGTATTTTTATCTTCTGTGATCTTCACATCACTAGTTTACACAATTTTTTGAAGATGTTTTTTGAAACATTTGTAGGATTTTCTACTCATTAAATATCCAAGGAGTATTCCTTAATATATGACATCACCATACATTCCTTTATTTCCTTCATTGTTTCAGATAAATCATTTACTTATGAAAACAAGAAAATACTACAACAAGGTCTTCCTTCCACTCCATAACTCATAGCATGTCTTTCTTTCCCCCATATAAATCCCCTTTTGGTTTTGGATATAAACTATAGCTTGAACAACCTATTTCTAGTAATAGAGAGAGATATGACTCTCAATCAGCATAGTTCGGTCTATACTATTCACTTATTGATTTCGACGCTCAACAAATCCATTTTACAATAGAGTACTCATAGAAGCCACCACATGTTGTATTCCATGATTCAACAGGAAAATTTAAAACTCAATAGATGTGTATTCCCCTATATTGTTAGACCGAAAAACATTGATTATCCATCCAAAATCATTCTTATAAATTTGGCGATAAGTTTTCATGCAATCAAGAACTGGTCGTTCCCTATGTATAAACATCACACAAGCCGTTATACTATAATAATCAATGAAAAGGATGAAATACCTTTATCCATATGTTCCAATAACATTTATTGAACCACATACATCTGTATAAATGAGATCAAGAATATTTGATGCTCTTTTCTTATTTGGACGATATGAAATTCACTCCAACTTTCCTTGCATGCAAGCATCACAAGTCTTCTCCCATTCAAACATTATATTTGTAATATCCATGAAAATATTCAGTTTTGATATCCTTTTCATCTCTTATTGATTGATGTGACCCAACCTTTAGTTCCATAAGTTGTTCTTTTCTTCAACTGTCATGTAACAAATGTTATTTTTACTATCAACCTGATATAAGTTTCCATCTATTCTACATCCTTTCATGATAGAATTATCTATCCTTCCTTTGATAGTACAATTTTTTTATTGAAAGTTATTATAAGCCCTAAGTCACAGTGTTGACTCACACTTAGGAGATTGTGATACAATCCATCCACATGAAGAACTTTAGTCTTCTTTAGCTCACTTTTAGCCAGTTCAATTCTTCCACTACCTTTTAAATCCATCATGGAAGCATAGTTTACATACTTAAATTTTACTTCTTCTTACTCAAAGAATTCATTTTCATCATATTTTTATTCAAAAAAAAACTCTTTCATTGTAATTTATTTCTATATTTGAAGTCTCACTTTTTCAAAAACATTTTTTGAGGCTTCAGAATGTCTCCAGTTACACATTCTTTATAATTGAACATTCTTGGTCACCTAGAGGAAATGTTCCTAACTCTTCTACAATGAAAAAAAGGTAGAGGTAACTTGAATTCGTATTTACTTTTTCCCTTCATGAATTTCTTGGAAATGAGAGGAAGAATTTATTTTTCCTCATTATCTTCATCAACACTATCTCTTTAAATTTCTAGTTTTCCATGGTGTTGAAGTCCATTTGCTTCCTTACTCGAGTCATTGAATCTTCATGTTTTACTCTCATTTTATAAGCTAGTAGGCTACTTAGAAGATCATCCAAATAAATTTTAGAGAGATATCTTTCCTCAAGGGATGACAACATTTCATTGTAAAGAGGTGAATGTCTTAAAAATATTTTAATTAAAATTTTATTGATTTTTATTTCTTCACCAAGTCCTCGTATTTCTCTAAAAAATTTAGTAATTCGATAAAAAAATGAATTTTCATTTTCATTTGGATTAATTTTTAGATCATCAAACCTATTGGAAAAAATATGGAGTTTCTCCTCCTTATCTTTGTTTTCTACTTCATATATGTTCTCTAGTTTTTCCCACATAAACTTTACTGATGTATAACTCATCACTTTTAGATATATCTGATCACAAATTGCTACAGTGAGGGAATTTTGTGCTTTGGAATCTTCATCAAGGATTTTCATGTCTATATCTATCATATACATCTGAGTTGGATCTATGACCTATATTCCTTGTGCAGTGGAAAAAAAGTCATCGATTCTAAGAGATATTATAAGATATATCATCTTATTATTCTAGATATAAATGTTTCTTACATCAAATATGGGTACTCAACTGAAATTTACTTTATTATCCATTATAGAAATGAAGGGAAGATTTAACACCGCTAACCTTTACACTCTGATACCACTTTACGGTCCCTAGAACACTATGAGAGGGGAGTGGTGAATTAGGGTGTTAAATTTTTCTTTTAATCTGATGGATCTTGTCCCCACATTGGTAGGAACCTATTAAATCTATCTAATGAGAAAGTGAAAAACATAAAGAATCACATGTAAAAAGAAGACACAACAGTTTTACTTGGTTCACCACTAAGTTATATGTCCAAGGAGAATACACTAATAGCGTGTCGATCATACTGATATCCACTAATCTTAACTAGTTGTGGAGTACAAAAGTTTATCACTATCACTCTATACTAGACAGACTACCTTTAAAATGTTTTAGCAATAGCTCACTACATCCCTCATATCACTTCCGTTGAATCCCCCCTTTTTCACTGAATCGGGAAGAATCTAAACTTAGTTTATTGACATGAATGTCTCTTCAATGTATTGGTATTAATTCATGCATCCTCAATTGTAAATAAATTCTCTATTGATTTCCCACATTTACCCAAAGATGTAATTCACTTTTATGGGCACTGGTAATTCACGAACAATTCTTTAGCATTATACTACTCTTCCTCCTTGTACTTCTCAGCTCCACCATGTCCTTCCCTACTCCGAATACTGTTTAATTCCTCTGAGAAATTTGCTTATCTCTGTACTTCAAGAGATTCCTCCCCATGCAGATCAACTTCCTGAACCACCTTCGTCATACCGTTTCTTTTGTGCTCCTTATGTAGGAAAATAAATCCAAAAAATCTGTTAATTCGAGATTTACTGAATCTTCATTACAGTACCACCATCACCGCATACCACACATCTCCCACAAACCATTTTCCCTATGAAGTCCATGTACCACCATTATTCCTTCACGGTGGCACAAATCACCGCCTTGTTTTTGCGAAATACATGCCATCCTATGAACTATGACACTTGATGCTAAGAAAAAACCTTCACTGTGAACCATTTTCCATTCCAGGAACCATTTTTCATCCAATCTGCATAGCGAATTTCATTGTGCTCAAACCGTTCCGGGTACATGGTATGTGGTTTGTGTCCATGCTATGTGGTTCCCTTCCTTTTCTGATTTCTTTTTCCATTCCACATCTCGTTCACTCCTATGAAAAAATTATTCATTTTCCAAAAAATAAACTTCCGATTTTGAGGCCAAAAAATTTGGAAAAAACTATGAAATCATGCCACCTTAAACAACTGATTCCATATGTACTATAAGATCACTTAACTTGCAATCCCCTTGATCAACCAAAGTGGATTGACAAAAAACAAATTCCACACTTCATTTCCAGAGAAGAACAACCTTGGTTGCAACATGATGAGTTATCATCCATTGCAGATTGTTTAGATATAATATTTAATGAATATCTTTCCTTTTGATATCGATCTTAGGAATTTCCCCTAGATCTTTTTCACCATTCAGTTTTTGATCATTGCACATAAATTTGGGGATTACAGAATGGTGAGAACTCATCAATGTTGTTGAGGAAGGTGTTCCAATTTTCAATTACCATAGTCTTGATTATATTTATGATAATGTAGTTTTGGAATTTAAATTTCCACATTGAGAAATTGAATTCGAAATTGTGTTGATTAATTGGTTTCCTTGGGATTTTGAAAATATTCATGGGTCTTGCTAGACCCATTGTTTAAGTTAAAACTAAACTTGTTGGAAACCCATTGGGTGTGCCAACATAATTGAAATTATGAAATGTAAATTATGGATGGTTTGATAATTAGAATATGTACATGGTTGATAAATAAAATTATGAAATTGGTTGAATAATGAATTATGGAAAGGGATGATAAATGGGTTGAAAATGATGAATAGTGAGATGTGATATTTTTGAAGGACTTGTGGGACTGTGACTGTTGGTCAAAATACCAACAGTGTTCTAGACCTTTTCTCTAGGCCCCCAATATATATATGTATTTCATGTGAACACTGAGTTGTGGGATAGGGACTGCTACTCCAAACACCCATGGGGTTCTAGACTGCTATTCTAGGCCCCCATTTTATGAATTTAATATTTAAATTAATGATTAATAGAATCCCAAGATTGAAATAAATGTGATATTCTATTCATAGAAGGTCCAGAATTTAGTACAGTAAGAAGAAGTTATTGTATGTTTGATTTTCATCGTGAACCCAAGAATCTATATTGTTAATAAGAGATCAATTTAATGTGAAAAAAATTTACTTATTCATTTTTACTTTATTTATTATTAAACAAAATAAACTGTTATAAAATAGATTTGTTTTAGATATTGTTGGTGGTGGATTACTGTGTTATACTCAGACCCTACTCTGGATACCTGATTGGTACCTGAATATATGTCATGTTTACAGGACATGATATGGGAAAGTGCTCTATGTTTTATGGATGAGTTGGGATGGAGTAAGAATGAGTGAACCATAAGTGATGTCGGTACCCACTTGAATGTTTTTAATATGTCTTTATTTTGGGTTTTTAATTGAAACATGACACTTATTTGGAATTTCATGTCTATAGATTTTGTTCATAGTCATTTATCCACATTTTTGGATTATAATGTGATGTTTTTTATTATTGGTTATGTATTTTTCTAGTTATTGTTTACTATCCTTTGGTAATTTCTTATTTATATCCACTATTGTGATGGTTTTATAAAGAGGGTATAGTATCCACATAATACCTATTAGACCATCACTTCTAGTTAGCGTCCCCTAGTATACGTGGAGGCACGCCTAAGGTAATGTCACCGACCAGATCAGGGCACCGACATGTGGATTCCAGGCCGGGATGTCAAAATATGGTTTATGTCTACATTCCATGGATTCAGTGTGATACATGAAAAACCCACATGTAAATTTTGACTACAACGATGATAAGTGACTATATCCATGCTATGTTTGGGATGTTCTATGACAAAAATACTCCACAAAATCAATCAACAATTACTAGTGGGTTAATCATATATCACAATGACTCCATGGAAATTAGGTATCAACCATATTGTAGAATCATGACCTTAGTTCCACATATTGGTACCTCGGTCCTATTGGTAACATGACCTCAACCATGCCTCTATATATGCCAGTGGATACTAAATAACAGTGAGGGTCAAATAGGAAATGTGGGGATCCTATACTCTCTTTATCAAAGTATCAGAACAGTAGATATAAATATGAAATTACCCAATTATAATAAATAATAACTATATTAACACATAACCAATAAAGACCAACATCACATGATAATCCAAAAACATGGATAAATGAATATGAACCAAATCTGTATATATTTCATGCCATATAAGTGTCAAGTGTCAAATGAAAAACCAAAATAAAGAAAAACTAAAAACTCAAGAAGGATTACTAATAATTTGTGTTTAGAAAATTCTTAGATGGATGAACCCCGTTCTTAATTACATGATTTCACAAGGTTTTGATGGTTGGAAAATAGTGAAAGATGACTGTACTCTTCTCTAGAAGGATTCTATCATGAAATTTGGAGGCAATATAAATATAGATGCTGATGTGAAATCTTGAAATGAAAATTTATCATCCGTTTATGAAAAAGTTTGAACAAATATGATGGACTTAAAACCAACCATGAAGATGTGGGAAAAACTAAAAAAAGTATGAAGTGAGTTTCAAGATCAAAGAATACATGTTGAAAATTTAGAGGGATAAATTTAAATATACTATAATGAAATAATATGAGACTTTGGATTATTTTTTTACCATATTTAATGATATTTTTAGTCATATAAGAGGATTTGGAGAAAATTTGGAGGATTATATGGTTATCAAGAAATTAATGACAATGATTCTAGAAAGATATTTCCTAAATATATTTTCCATGGATGAAAAGAAAGACATATTTGATGATGAGTGACACAATACATTACTCAAATATGAAATGAGTGTGGCTTTAGTTTTCCAGAGAGAGGTTAATAGAGAAATGGAATTCAAGTTCATGAGTAAACTAAATCTTAAGTAAGAATAAAATGAAGACTCTAATAATTTGAAGTTGGATAAGTAATAGATAATGATTATAATAAAATCATGTATCTTATCATAGGAAACATCAAAAATAGAAAATGTATGTACAAAGATAAACTTCTAAAAAATGTTTAAATTGTGGAGGAATTATATATTTTTGAGTTATTTTACCAATGTAGAAAAGTGTTGAATATGATGATAATGATCAAGATGAAATACCTCAATAAAATAAATTTGGTAAAAATTAAATTTAAGATTCAAAACCAGCTATGAAAAAAATTAATAAAGGAAAAAGAGTTTTTCTAGGTCAAGGAGAGCTCGAATACTCTTCCTTGAGTAGTCTTCTATAAAAGAGGTTCTAAGAAAATTTAGGAATACTATATTTAAAATTTGGACGTCTGAGGAAACATTAGGTAGTGCTGAATATGATGGTGAATTTTCTTACATCGAACATATTGTGAAATCATAAAATGAATTTTGTATTGAAAAAATGAAAAAACTAAAGGATGAAATCAGACTATTGAATAACGATATTGAATATAAGAATGATGGAAAATAATTTTTTTTCAAAAGAGGTGATTTTAACATTGTTGAGATCAGAAATATTATGTTAAAAGATCATGAGAAAGTGAAAATTATTAATGAACATGATGAAAAACTATCATTAAAGGATGATGAATTGAATTAAACATTGTTAATGTGTCTTGAAGATGAAAATCTTCTGAATAAGATCAATATAGATTTAAAAAATCTCTATAAGTTAATTCTAAAACATCTCAGGAAGATGATAATGTTTTATTAAGGAAACAAGACACATTTTCATAAGTTAAAATCAAATTAAATATATTATATCTAATAATAAATGTTTTATTGTCAAACGTTGGAAAATTTATGCTACTAAGAACAATGAGAAAAATTTCTATTGGATAAATAAATATGTGGAAACTTGTAATAGATTAATGTTCTCAATATAGTAGGAGTAATGGTACATGGAATAACAACAACACTAGTTTCTAGAAAAGAATTCTCAAAACTATGGAAGACATAGATTTAATGGGTATTGGTGGTTCAGGGGAATTTTTGAAAAGAAAGACAACTCCTATTGGAACAACATGTAACTTCCATTGGGTAGATAAGTGTTGAGGGGGAGAAATAAAGAGAATAAAACAGTGAATAAATAATGAAGAAGATCACACCAAATCTATCCATTCAGAATAGATTTACCACTTAGATGAAATTTATAGAATATGTGATCAATAGGCTCATTGTTTGGATGAATGTATGAATATTCTTTCGTGATTCCTTTTAAATTACACAAAGGGTAAACAAATATCAAAAATCATGAAGAAAGAAAAATATATAATTGATGAATTTTCTTTGAAGGCTAGAAAAAGGAAGAAACCTTGGATTCTTTATTGTAGAGACCCAGTTTTTTCCCTGTAAGACTTTGGAATATTTCTACATATATTTCCAAAGCTAGAAGCTGAGATGACATGTGATTCCGGGGCCCGGTGTGCCCGGAATAAATTTTATAAAAATATTAAGTGTTTTTATACTATGCACATGGCGGGGTTGTGTTTTCTCCTAAATGGTAGCTTGGATAGGAAATCCTAGGGCACGGTTGAGTCCGAAGTGTGCCGTTTACCCTAGGCGGGGTGTAAAAGTTGCGGGCACGAGCCTGCTGTGAGAGATGTCACCCAGGGGAAAAATCATCATTTTGAAATAACAACTTCGTGATTTTTATCACTGGCGTCCTTTCGAATAACATTCTAAAAAAGTCTTGGAATAGAAATCCGAGACTTCAGTTGAGTTTGAAATGGGGAATTTTTCCTAGGCGCGATATTAAATGAGAGGGCACGAAAGTTTCAGATTCTACGCTAAGAAGATTTTTCTATAAATAGAAAATAGGAGTTTGGAGTTAGGGTTCTCCCTTATCGCTCTATTTTTCTCTCTCTCTCTTTTTCTCTCTCTCTCTACCTCTCTCTCTCTCTCAACTGTTCTTTGGTGTTATTTGCTGTTCTTCACCGAATCGAGGAGTGAACTCCGTCGGAACCTTGGCGGATAGAAGCAGGAGCATTGTGGACATGCCGCCAACGACCCACGAGCGGATTGAGGTAGGAATTCTTCTATTTTTGAGTTACAATTCAAGTTTTAATTTGAAAATACCTTGTTGACCCTTGTTTCTTTGTTTTGGTTAATATCGTCGATGGCCGTATGAACACGACCATCAACCCCTGCTGCAAATCATGTTTTTCTTCATCGTAATCTTCAACCGTTCTTCGGGTTCTTGGACGCTTACAATTAAGCGTGTCAAATATTCAACGATTTGTCAATCAGAGGTAGGAGAAGCGATGATATCATCATAGGGATTGCAAGAATGGGCTCAGAATAATTTTTTTCGGGTAAATGGAGGAGCCGAGCAGGTCGGCAGACGGTGCGGTGTGGTGGCGTCCGATAGATGAGTCGAGCAGGGCGGTGCGAGAGGCCGGTGTGCGGCGGAGTCAGGCGGAAAGGCAGTGCTGGTAGCCGGTGTGCGGCGGCGTCAGGCAGAGAGGCGGTGCTGGCGGTCGGTGTGCGGCGTTGTCGGGTGCGGCCGGGCGGAGCCGGCTGTCCCGGCGACGGTGTGGCATAGCGGGGAGTGGAGGACCCGGGTTGTCCCGACGGCAAAGTGGAGAGCCCAGGCTGCCGTGGCGCAGGTGGCTGGTCGTGGCGGTGCGCTCGGCCAGTGTGAGGGCGTTGCCCTTGGGTTGTCACGGTCGGGAGTAGCCCCGAGGCACTAACCTCGGGGGAGCCGCAGACAAGGACCCACAACTCGCGGGTCCTGATGTGCGGCGCACAAAAAAGACCGGCCAACTGGCCGGTCTGTTTGAAGGAGCCATACCCGAGGGGGGCGGTGGTTTTCGGACGGGCCGCGGTGAGCTGGACCAGACCCATGGCTGGGCCGCGGGCTGGCGGTCTGGACCAGGCCGGCCAGTCTGGACCGGCCCAATTCTAGGCCCCTTGTGTTCAAAGGGCCGTAACTTTTAAACAGCGTGTCCGTTTGATGCGCCGTCAGCAGTTGTGGGTTCGTCTCTTTGAGAAAAAATTTTTGATTTGGGTTTTGTGGTTTTTGAGTTCTGGACTCGAGGGTGGGTGACCCGAAACTCTTTAATTTAATAATATTAAATTATTATTTAAGCTTGCGACGGACGTGTTTCGCGAGCAGGACGTCCGTTTGACGTGCCGTCAGAGGCGCCGTGGCCCTGGAGTTGAGACAGTACTTCCAAAGTTGGTTCAGAAACTTTGTGGTTTGGTTTCGTTGCTTGGTGGAAATAAATGCTTAATGCAAATAATTAATTAATTATTCTTGCGTCGGACCTAACTCCTGTTTGGGATGTCCGATTGATGCGCTGTCAGCGGCAGCGTGACCCCAATCCTCGTGCAGACTTTTTGAGATGCTTTATGAAGCATTTGGATTGGATACAAGGTGTAGGCCCCACATGTCCTTGTTCACACGTTTTACGGTGAAATGCCACTTTTTCGCCCAACACCTGTTTTGGGTGTTTGAGTACTCATTTCTGAGTGATCTTCTGAGGGGATTGTGACGACGCAATCCACCCGCCTAAATTCAGCTCTGAGGCGTGGGCCCCACAAGACGACTTTCGGACGTATGCTGCGTTTTTACAACTTATGCTTCATAAGTCCATTTTGGGAAAATGAATAGCCTATGCCTCATGGTTATCTGCAAGGAACACAATGGTACGATCTGCATGACATGTTTTGGGGTCGAGGTGTGGGCCCCACAGGGCCCCGTTTGAATAACACGGGGAGTTACAGCTTCTGTATCCGGAGTCTGATTTAGGCACCGTTAGCGACGTTGTGACCCTGACATCGAGGTGAAGTTGACCAGGGTGGTTTCAGGTGTTGAATCCGGAGTTGAGGTGTGGGCCCCATGGGCCATCTTTTAAGCTGTGTGCATCGTACTGTGAATTTTTCATCAGACGTCCATTTGGGGCATATGAATAGTCGATTTGAAATGTTTTTTCAAGAGAATCACGATGGTGCAGTTCACCTGACCTTTTTCAGGACCTAGGTGTGGGCCCCATGAAACACCATATGAGAATAAAGTGGTGTTGAATAACTTTTTCATCGGGAGTCTGTTTCCAGTGATTAAGTAGTCTATCTCGCATGTTTTTCTGTAAGGATTACAATGGTGTAATTTGTTTGGGCGAGCGGAGCCTCTTTCGAGATCTCATTAAATATGGAAACATGAAAGGGTGTTAGTTGGATGTTCCTTTGACGCACTCCGAACCTAAGAACGGTAGTGGTGTTAGTGACACCCAGTGATGGCACAGACATTGCGAAGTTATCAGACCAGTTTCGAGTTTACCCTCCAGTGGGGGCTGGGTAGTGGGTTACCCGTTGACCTTAGGGTTTACCCTCCAGCAGGGATGGGTAGTGGGTTACCCATTGACCTTAGGGTTTACCCTCCAGAGGGGCTGGGTAGTGGGTTACCCATTGACCTTAGGGTTTACCCTCCAGCGGGGCTGGGTAGTGAGTTACCCATTGACCTTAGGGTTTACCCTCCAGTAGGGCTAGGCAGTGGGTTACCTATTGACCTTAGGGTTTACCCTCCATCGGGGCTGGGAAGTGGGTTACCTGTTGACTTATGGTTAACCCTCCAGTGGGGCTAGGCAGTGGGTTACCCGAAGACCTCTTGGGGTTTACCCTCCAGCTGGGCTGGGCAGTGGGTTACCTGATGACTTCTTTCAGACTCATCCCTTTCTATGAGGATAGTTAGTGACTTTTATCCATGGTTACCAAAGCGGGACCCTTGGTTGTATGGTTCAGCGATGAGATAGCTTTGGCGTGAAAGACTTTTGGGCATCAATGGTGGATATCCTTAGAACTGTTGGCAAATTTTCCAGGGATGATCTTGGAGACGGAGATCCCTGTACACACTCGTTCAAGTTTCTTGTTGAGAATATATATATATAAACCCTAATTTTTTTTCCACTCCTTGGGTTCGGTTACTCTCTTTCTAGGAGGGGCGAAGGCGCGCGTGGTATGCCACATGCTTTCTATACCTAGATCCTCTTGGATTGGATGAGTCTACTTCCTTTATTTCATTGGGTTGAGATGCACTCTCTCTATTGTACTCGTACACTATTCTTTGTTCTATCTACTACTCACCATCTTAGTACCTCCTTTGTTGCTCCCTTGAGATTTCGGGGCATCCTACTAAGTATCTTTATACTCACCTCTACTTGGGCTTTGCCCACACTTGGTGTGCTCTTGCAGACGATAGATAGGCTGATCGAGACTACGGAGGAGCGTAGAAGACATAGGATCTTGGGCTGCATTCATTGGTCATAGTAGGGTTTTTAGGTGTGATACTCACCAGATGTTTACTTTCATTTACCTGTTGCCGGGTTGTGGCACCTTTCTAGTTGGGCGTGTGTTTTCCCCCCTTTTCTGTTCAGTTATCTTGTCAGTACTTTTCAACACTTTACTTGTACTATTTAGAAGTTGATGCATGACTGTGGTTGGGTTATAGTTGTTTGTGCTTTGGTTTTCTTTTTTACTCTGCACTTCTGCATCGAGTGGGCTGTGTGTGTGTGTACAGGTTCTTAAGCGAAGGCCTCCCTGAGATCGTTATGCCTTCAGCTCTTATCGCCAGACCCTGGCCTATGGAGGTAGGCCTAGGGTAGTTGCGGCTCGAGACTGGTAGGGTCAGGTCATGAAAAAGTGGTATCAGAGGTGGTTCATTCTTTGGGGGCATTGTTCGGACGTCCCTGAAAAGGAATTGGTTGAGTTTTGGGGAAATAGTGTCAATGTGTCTCAAGAGCGGCTCTCAGTCCAGGGAGTCCAGTGATGGTGCAGCGGCTGACGTATCCATTCACCAGGACCCTGATAACCCACTTGTTGACTCGGTACACTGATACACTTGTTACAGGGAATTTGGTTCGTGCATCATATAGGATTGAGTCTTTGACTATCCTTCTTGAGTTACCTCCCCATCATTTTTGGTATATATATGCTCATTTGACCGTGATACTCCTTGATTAGATTCCAGATGTCTTAGCGATGATATCCATTCAGGATACTAGCTTCGGTTCATGAAGACGACTCCGTGAGCGATGAGGAATTAGTTCAAGATCCATCATACGATCTCTAGGAGGACAGAAAGTAGCACCTCCACCTGTGGAGTAGCAGATAGTACCGGTATCAAAGGCCGATGACGAGTGCAGGCTGGGTGCGATACATGAGTTCTAGAATCAGAGACCGCTGAGGCTCCATGGTGAGCCATACCCTTAGACAAAAAGGTTTTTCTAGAGTCGATGGTTCACCTCTTCAGGCTTGTTCAGACACTAATAGGTTAGGTGGTGGATTTGACAGCCAGTTTTCCACCAAGTAGTTTGGCGTTATTAGAGCCAAGGTTACTCAGATGCATGATAAGTTGGTACTCTCGTGGGATGACTTCTAGCAGTTGTTTCATGAGGAGTAATACCCCTCCTAATTACGATTTATACAGTTTCAGGAGCTGCTGGGACTTCAGTGGGGAGTGATGGCAGTGGCTGGGTGCGGGACTAGGTTTGTAGACCTTACTCGGTACTCTTTGGATGTGATCCATGGCAATGACTTCCGAGCATAAAAGTTTGATCAAGGTCTCTATAGAGGATATTTGTGCCAGTGTAGTGCCATTATGCATCCTCACCCATCTCAGGGTGCTGGAGCAGGCACTAGTGATAGAGAAATTTCTGTTAGAGGGATGTCAATTGGTAGGTCCTCAACGCCGGAGGTATCCCCTTGATGAGACTCATGCACATGGTCGGGGACAACGTAGAGCACCGAGATAGCCCAAGAGTACTAGTGCTATGGTTGTGATGTGCGAGGTCACGTGGCGTGAGACTACTCGACCAAATGTGCTGAGTTTTCCAGATAGTTGGTAGATGAACCACCACGACAGAGGAAATGTCATGATCAGAGAACTCCCAGGTGAGGATAGGGTGGTCCCCAGGGAGGCGGTGTTGTCATAAGTGAAGGAAGAACTGTGGTTGGCAGATGACGTTTTGAGGTCCTTCCGCCACCACTAGGCAGCCCATGTCAGGCTCAGGGAGTTGACGGACAGGGCCGTGGGCGGCTGTGTGCTATGGATGTCTACAATCTTGCAATGCATGAGTTTATAAGAGGTAAGCTCTGTGTCTTTTTATAATTTTCTTAGTATAACTTGTTAGACACTGCGTGAGGTACTCTTTTCGTCTAACTCTTTATTTTAGGGGTTACGGAGGGTGACGCAGGGCATCGGTGTAACCCTATGTTGGTGTTGTCTGACGTAGCTTTGAATGCACAAGAATGAGGGGTTCTTCCCCTACTGAGACACGTTTTTGTGATGAGATCAAAACTGTGAGGGAGAGTCATTACCACCCAAAGAGGATAATATTGAGGTGTTATGGATGAGTCCCTCTAACATGTGCATTCTTGGTGGGGTTGTGCGGTGGAGTGTCAGAGCAGGCTCTGGATTTTCCAGAGGGGCTTTTCTTCTTGACCCCCACTTTTTCTTGAGGTTCCACTAATGGGTTTGGTAGACTGCCTATTTTGGGGATTACTCTCCTTCCAAGAGGGACAAAGACATGCGGGGTATGCCACATGATTTCTGTGTCTAGCCTCTGGTGGTTGGATGAGTTTTCTCACATGACCTATTCATTAGTACCATGCGTGCTCAACATTAATCTTGATATCATTATCAGGTACAATTCAAGGTGATAGAAATCCCATAAACATAACTATGCACTTCACTATGTGGTGCTGGTTGTGGTGGTCCTTGCGCTGAAAATGTGGAGACGCTATCTTCTGGGAGAGTGCTTTTTGGTTTTCTCATACCACCAGTGTCTCAGGTGCACCCTCTCCCAGAGATAATTGAACCTGATACGATGATTCTAGTTGAAATTTCTATAGGACTATGATGTCGAGGTAGTCTATGTTCCAAAAAAATGGCAGTTTTGTAGCAGGTTCCCTTAGCAGAAATTCCTAGACTCGTCAGGTGTGGAAAGTTTCGTAGTAGTTATCTTCCCTGAAGTTGACCCTGTTGGACCAGGAGGGTGCAACTTTTCTACAGTCGATGGTGTTGACTCGTACACTTTTTGAGCGTGTAAGAGAGTCTTAGTTGTGATGCACTAACTGTGAAAACATGTGTGACCGAATATCCTTGGGTGTTTCACCAGATGGGTATTTTGAAGGAGGGAATTACGAGACCATGTTCCAGGAAAAAATAGTGATTTCGGTCGTGACGTGGAATGTAGAGGTTCGGCCAGGGAAGTACCCCGAGTCTATTTGGGCTGTTCGGGAATCATGAAAGGAATTGAGAGGTTTCCTACCATCTTTCCCTACCATCCCAATAGTAGGAGTGGGTGCATGGAATCTTCCACATGTCGCAGCTGATGAGGTGGATGCGTGTTCCTACACATTTCATCGAAAGTAGCAGACCTTATGAGTATGAAACATCCCTTGGTTTGCGTGTTGTGGCAGCACAATGTTGTGTAATTTTTCTTGGGAGTGAGAGATCTAGGTGTGAGCTCTATATCCCAAGTTGTTTTTCCTAGTTTTTCTTTTCTAGGATGAAAATATTGAAGGGGGGAATGATGTAAAGACCTGGTTTTTCCCCTATAAGAATTTGTAATATTTCTACATATATTTCCAAAGCTAGGAGTTGAGACGGCGTGCAATTCTGGGGCACAATGTGCCCGGAATACATTTTATAAAAATATTAAGTGTTTTTATACAATGCACGTGGAGAGGTTGTGTTTTCTCCTAAACGGTAGCTCAGATTAGAAATCTGAGGGTACAATTGTGTCTAGAGCGTTCTGTTTACCCTAGGCAGGGTGTAAACGTTACGGGTGCGGGCCTGCTGTGAGAGATGTCACCCAGGGGAAAAATTGTCATTTTGAAGTAATGACTTAGTGATTTTTATCACTGGAGTACTTTCGAATAACTTTCGAACGAAGTCTTGGAATGAAAACCTAATACTTCTATTGAGTTCGAAATGGGGAATTTTTCCAAGGCGTGACATAAAATGAGAGGGCACGATAGTTTCAGATTCCGCGCTAAGTGGATTTTTCTATAAATAGAAAATAAGAGTTTGGAGTTAGGGTTCTCGCTTATCCCTATCTCTCTCTCTCTCTCTCTCTCTCTTTCTCTCTCTCTCTCTCAACTGTTCTTTGGTGTTATTTGCCATTCTTCACCGAATCGAAGATCGACCTCTGCCGGAACCTTGGCGGATCGAAGCAGGAGCATCGTGGACATGCTGCCAACAACGTACGAGCGGATTGAGGTAGGACTTCTTTTATTTTTGAGTTTTGTTTCAAGTTTTAATTTGAAAATCCCTTGTTTCCCCTTGTTTCTTTGTTTTGGTTAATATCGTCGATGGCTGTACAAACACGACCATAAAACCCTACTGCAAATCATGTTTTTATTGGTCGTAATCTTCAACCGTTCTTCAGGTTCTTGGATGCTAACAATTAAGCACGTCAAATCTTCAACGATTTTTCAATCAGAGGAAGGCGGAGCGATGATCTCATCGTAGTGATCACAAGAATGGTCTCAGAATAATTTATTTCAGGTAACCAGAGGAGATGAGGAGGTCGACGTCCGGTGCGGTGTGGCGGTGTCCGGCAGAGGAGCCTAGAAAGGCGGCGCGGGCGGCCGGTGTGCGGCGGCGTCGAGCGGAGAGGCGTCCAGTGTGCGGCGGCGTCATGTGGATAGGCGGCGCTGGTGGCCGATGTGCGGCGTCCTCGGGTGCGGCTGGGCAGAGACGGCTGTCCCGAAGGTGACGGGGCATAGCGGGGAGTGAAGGACCCAGGCTATCTTGGCGGTGGAACGGGGAGCCTAGGCGGCCGCGGTGCGGGTGGCCTGTCGCAGTGGTGTGCTCGGCCGGCGTGAGGGCGTCGGCCTCGGGCTGTTGCGGTTGGGAGGAACCCCGAGGCGCTGACCACGGGGGAGCTGCAGACAAGGACCCACAACTCGCGGGTCCTGTTGTGTGGCGCGGAACAAAGACCAGCCAACTAGCCGGTCGGTTTGAAGGAACCAGACATGAGGGGTCCGACGGTTTTCAGACGGGCCGCGGTGAGCTGGATCGACCCAATTATGGGCCCCTTAAGTTCAAGGGGCCGTAAATTTTAAACGGTGCGTCCGTTTGAAGTGCCCTCAGCGGCTATGGGTTTGTCTCTTTGAGACATAATTTTTGATTTGGGTTTCATTGTTTTTGAGCTCTGGACCGAAGGGCTGGTGACCCGAAGCGCTTTAATTTAATAATATTAAATTATTATTAAAGCTTGCGACAAACGTTCTTCGTGAGTCGGATGTCCATTTGACGTGCTGTCAGAGGCGCTGTGGCCCTGGATTTGAGACAGTACTTCCAAAGTTGGTTTGGAACCTTTGCGGTTTGATTTCGTTGCTTGGTGGCACGAAACACTTAATGTGATTAATTAATTAATTAATTAATTATTCTTGCATCGGACCTAACTCCTGTTTGGGATGTCCGATTGATGCGCCGTCAGTGGCAGTGTGGCCCCCATCCTCATGCGGACTTTTTGAGACACTTTCCGAAGCGTTCAGGTTGGAGACAAGGTGCGGGCCCCATAGGGACTAGTTCACACGTTTTATGGTGAAACACCATTTTTTCACCCGACAACCATTTGGGGTATTTGAGTACTCGTTTATGAGTGTTCTTTTGAGGAAATTGCGATGACGCAATCCACCCGCCTAAATTCGACCCCAAGGCTTGGTCCCCACGAGGCGGCTTTCGGATGTATGCTGCATTTTTAAAACTTATGCTTCATAAGTCCATTCTAGGAAAATTAATAGCCTACGCCTCGTGGTTATCTGTAAGGAACGCAATGGTATGATCTGTGTGTTGTGTTTCAGCTTCGATGTGTGGGCCCCACAGGGCCCCATTTGCATAACTTGGGGAGTTGCATATTTTGTATCCGGAGTCCATTTTAGGCACCATCAGTGGAGTTGTGAACCTAAAACCAAGGCGAAGTTGACCAGGGTGGTTTCAGGCATTGAAGCCAGAGTTGAGGTGTGGGACCCACATGCCGTCTTTTAAGCTGTGTGCAGCGTGCTGTGACTTTTTCATCAGATGTCCGTTTGGGGTGTATGAATAGTCGATCTGGCGTGTTTTTCTGAGAGGATCATGATGGCGTAGTTCATCTGACCTTTTTTGGAACTGAGGTGCGGGCCCCACGAGATGCCGTATGAGCATAAAGTAGTGTTGAATAAATTTTTCATCGAGAGTCCATTTCCAGTGATTAAGTAGTCTATCTCGCGTATTTTTCTGCGAGGATTAGAATGGTGTAATTTGTTTGGGTGAGCGGATCCTCTTTTGAGATATCATTAAATGTGGAAACATGAAAGGAAATTGGTTGGAGGTTCCTTTGATGCACTCCGAACCCACGCACGGTAGCGGTGTTAATGACACCTAGTGATGGAATGGGAAGTGCGAAGTTATCGGACCAGTTCTGGGTTTTCCCTCCAGCGGGGCTGGGTAGCGGGTTACGAGTTGACCTTAGGGTTTACCCTATAGCGGGGCTGCGTAGTGGGTTACCCATTTACCTTAGGGTTTACCCTCCAGCAGGGCTGGTGAGTGGGTTATCCGTTGACCTTAGGGTTTACCCTCCAGCGGTGCTGGGAAGTGGGTTACTCATTGACTTTAGGGTTTACCCTCCAGTGGGGCTGGGTAGTGGGTTACCCGACAACCTCTTGGGGTTTACTTTCAAGCTGGGCTAGGCAGTGGGTTACTCGACAACTTCTTTTAGGCTCATCCCTTTTTATAAGGCTAGTCAGTGACTTTTCTCTATGGTTACTAGAGGGGGACCCTTGGTTGTACAGTTCAATAATGAGACAAATTTAGCATGAAGGAATTTTGGGCATCAATGGTGGATATCCTTAGAACTGTTGGTGACTTTTCCTGGGCTGAGCTTGGAGACAGAGATCCCCTTACACACTCTTTCAGGTTTCTTGTTGAGCATATATATATATATATATGTACACCCTACTTTTGTTACCACTCCTTGGGTTTGGTTTCTCTCCTTCTAGGAAGGGTGAAGATGTGCGAGGTATGCCATGTGATTTCAGTGTCTATCTCCTCTTGGATTGGATGAGTCTACTTCCTTACTTTTGTTGGGTTGAACTACACTCTCTCTATTGTACTTTTACACTGTTATTTGTTCTGTCTACTGCTCACCATTTTAGTACCTTCTTTGTTGCTCCCTTGATCTTTCGGGGCATCCTACTGAGTATCTTTATAGTCACCCCTGCTTGGGCTTTGCCCACACGTGGTGTGCCCTTGCAGACAACAAACATGTCGATCGAGACTATGGAGGAGCATAGAGGACACAAGAGCTTGGGCTGCGTTTAATGGTCATAGTGGGGTTTTCAGGTGTGAGACTAACCAGCTGTTTACTTTTGTTTAGCTGTTTCCAAGTTGTATCACCTTTCTAGTTGGGGGCGTGTTTTGCCCAGTTTTCTGTTCAGTTATCTTGTTAGTACTTTTCAGCACTTTACTTGTAATATTTAGAAGTTGATGCATGACTGTGGTTGGGTTATAGTTCTTTGTCATTCAATTTTCTTTTTACTATACACTTCTTCATCGAGTGGGTTGTGTGTGTGTATAGGTGCTTAGGCGAAGGCCTCCCAAAGATCGTTATTCCTTCGACGCTTGTCGCCAACCCCCTGGCTTATGGTGGCGGGCCTGGGGTATTTGTGGCTCGAGACCGATAGGGTCGGGTCGTGACATTTATAATGGTTTTTCCACTCACATTACATGTGGTGAGAAAATCCTGAGGAACATTAATAGAAAAATGGATTAGTAGTGAATTTTGGGAAAGAGTGTTCTTTTAAAATAAAATTTGTTGCAACTATTAAGATGGAAGCATAGAAACTGAAATCCAAAGCTGTTATTTTTGTCAAAGGGCTTAAAAAATATATTGATTGTGGGGGAAATTTTTGATGATGAAAATGAATATATTTTCAAAAAATATTACTGCAACAAAAATACCTCCAATTATAGAGGAATTATCACCCCGGGTGAAATAATGAGTAGTAAATAGTTCCAAATTGAAGATCCTACATATTCATGTTATTTGAGTGAAAATATGTCAACAAATTGAGGCATATAAGACTTGTCTATATTGGTCAAATCAATATGAGTAAAATCATAAAAAATAATTTATTAAGAGATCATACCTAATTGAATAGATAATGAGAAAATATATTTGAAACCTATCAAATGGGAAATCCTGTGAAAGATATTTATAAACGAGTAGAGAATCAGTCCGTTAGACTACTAAAGATTATTAATTCAATTCATTATGGGCCTTTGTGAAATAATTCTGAAAGTAGTGAACTCAATTTTATTAAATTCATTAATGAATTAAACTTGATTAAAATTTTCATGATAATTATGAACAAGTCAAAGGAAATTTATATTTTCACAATATTCAGATGATATGTAGAGATAGAGCGGGGAGTTAATATAAAAAAACAGAGTAAATAATAGTTAGTAATTCACTTGAAATTATTTTGAATCCTAAATCACAAAACATGTAATTATGTACTGCTAAAACACAATTTTATTTAATATTTTATTGATAATAGATGATATAATTTCCTCAAATTATGCTAAATATGTTCAATTATGAAATATTTGGGATTAGATCATTCATTTGCAAATTTGATAAAAATTCCAGTTTTACCATTTTAACATTCACTGTAGTATTTTGGGAATAAATAGTTTTATGTAAATTATTTTGCCTTAAAATTTTTTAAATGTATTTCTGACGTAATGGGATACAAATTATATTCAGGACATGTGAGCTGGATCATGAATTTGAGTGGAGTAAATGGGCCATAAAGACAAAGATGGACTGAACTATCGAGATTGGACATCACTTCAGTATGTGGGCCATATCTTCTTAATCCGGGCTTGGATTGGGTCCAAATTTTGATGTAATCTCAAGGACATGATTATGAAAAAATAATACTTCTATAATTATGGACAATTAACGCGTTTTTGAGGTCAACTATGCGGTTCAACTTGGAATAAAATATTTGGCCGAGTTTTCATTTCACACTTAAAAAATTTATGTAACCCTAGCCCTAACAAAATCTATTTAAAGAGAGTTTTCACTCTTTGGGAGGGATGGTCGAGGATTTGGGAAGGTGTTTCCGAAAGGGTGTCTCTTGGGAGACCCTCAAAACTCTTGGAAGAAGTAAGGCTTCATGCAAACATCTCTTCCAAAAAGGCTCTCCTCTCCCTCCTCCTCTTTATAATTATTTTCTTTCATGTTTGTATCTTGATTTTTTATTCAATTAATATTTTGTGTTATTCCATTTTATTATTCTATTAATATTCCTAATTGGGTTGGAATCAATAGTGGAGACAAGATTGGGTTCCACCCTTTCAATCCTTGCTCATGTAAAACGTCTCCACGATGACCACACCGCCCATGGAAGAGTAGTTTTCTTAGTGATCGATCTATCTTCTACCCTCTTAATTTAATTATTTTGAATAATTGAGATACTATAATACAATTAATATGATCCATGATTTGTGTTTTTAAATTATAATAAACTAAGCAAGCAATTTAACAATTAACACAAAAACACGCGAGGTCGAGATTTTGTGTAAATTGTGAGAGCATGATCTTAATCAGTAATACAAGAACACACAAGATAAATTTGTATAGTTCAAATATAATCCATAAACACAATTCATCCTCATTTAAAGAATGTATATGTTCTCTAATTAAGCACTGACCATAATCTAACCTTAGAACAACAATCAAAGCAGGGTGCTGCGATTGCGTGTTCCGAAGCTAGCCTAGGGTTTAAGTAATTTCATCTTTGTGGTTACATTAAATCTTGTAGGGTTAGAGGGTTAAAAAATTAGGGGAACATAATTAAGTGGATATTGATTTAAATGATAATTATTAATAAGTAAATAAATTTGTTTAGTTAGATCGATTACTCCTTTTAAAATATTAAAAAAAAATCTTCTTGTTGCGTCTTTTTAATCAAACATCATTTCAAAATTAAAAACAAAAAAATGAAATCTTGTTCCAGAAAAATTCTTCATGTTTTATAAATGATAAACAACCCCCATCCTTTCAAGCAGTGTTTTAATTCTATTCTATTTTATTTTTATAATACCTTTAAGAAGTTTTTTTAATTTACTTCCTCCTTGAGAGATGACCTTGGTCAGCCACTCTACTACACCTAAGTACCCAAAAACCACTAATCTTTTGAGGGCGCCCATGACAGCACCTTCCAAATTGGAACCATTTCTAGGGAGGAAAATAATTATTTCAACCAATTATAGGTATTTATTTTATTTTTCATTTTATTCTCTTCCTCTCTTCTTTCTTCCTTCTTTACCCAATCTGAATTTTTTCTTCTTCTTTTATTTTCTTCTTCTTGTTTTTGAACCATCAACTCAAACTTCTCATTTTTACTATGGTACACTTTCCTTTTTTTATTTTTATTTTATTTATAACACAAACTAATCCCAAGGATATTTTATATCTTGACCCTGAGATTGAACGTTTCCTTAGGGCTTGAATCAGACATTCTCAGTCTACGAGAAGTTTCAACATTCAACCAGTTGGAGAATTACTCCAATATTAGAACATTTAAATTGGAAGAAATTCAAATTAAACCATAAAACAAGAACCAATGGATGAAAATAATGGAAATTAACTTAATAGAACCATTTTATAATTGGATTCACCCGATATTAATTATCAACTAAATTGCATTGCATATCCAAATCTCGAATCAGACTTTGAACTAAAATATGGATTAATTCACCTACTTCCAAAATTTCATGGCCTCTCTAGTGAGGATCCCAATAAACACATTAAATAATTTAATGTGGTTTTCTCAACCTTAAAACCAAGAAATGTTTCTGAAGATGAAATCAAACTAAGATCATTCCTATTCTCACTTGATGGAGTTGTGAAAGACTGGATGTATTATTTACAACCTGAAGATGTAACTTGTTGGAATGATTTGAAACGTCTTTTCTTGCAGAGATTTTTTCCAGTTTCAAGGACCAAATCCATTCGAAATGAGATCTCAGGGATCAAACAATCCCAAGTAAAGTCAATGTATAAGTACTGGGAACGATTCAAGAAGTTGTGCGCAAGCTTCCCACATCACTAAATCAGTGAGAAACTCCTCATCCAATAATCATAAGAAGGACTCACACCTATGGAGAGGACCAAGGTGGATGCCGCAGCTAGAGGAGTACTAGTGGATAATACACCAGTAGCTACATGTGCATTGATCGACAAAATGGCCCAAAACTCCCAACAATTTGGCGATCAAGGTACACCACATGTCAGGGGAGTACATCAGGTAAGTCCATATTTTCTTGAAATTCATTTGATTGATACCAAGTTGGAAGAATTGACAACTATGGTGAGGTAGATTACTTTGGCACAAAAGACATACCAACCCCCTTTTTCAAGGCGTTGTGGTATTTTCACTGAGACAAGCCACCCAATTGACTATTTCCCACAACTACAAGAGATAGAGGATTACGTAACAATATTACTAGGGAGACCATATGAGTAACAAAAACAACCATATCCCCCAAAAAATATTTATTCCTTTGCACCAGCATACAACCAAGGGTGGAAAGATCAATCAGACATGAGGTATGGCTCTGGACAACAACAAAGGCCCCCTTTTCAACAAAACTTCCAGCAGCCTCCACCTTACTAGCAGGGTTTCCAACAACCCCAAAGGAGATTTGAATCCCTAGAATCAACAATCTATCAACAAGGGAATCCCCCAACCAAGGTAGATTCTATCACTGATGACCTTTTGAAGAAAATTGTTCTTAATCAACAGAATGAGCTGAAGAGTCAAGGTTTGGAGCTGAGGGAGTTGAAGACTCAAATAAGCCAAATTACCACTGCCCTCCATGAACTGGAAAGTAAGAATTATGGAAATCTATCATCCTAACCTACTCCAAATCCCATGTATAATTTCAGTGCCATCACATTGAGAAGTGGGAAGAAAACAACTGATACATCTGCACCTATCATTCCACCAGGATTCACCTCAACTCCGGAGAAGCCCCATTCAAAACCAGATAATGAGAAACCCAAGGATAAAGATAAAGGTAAGAAAAAGATTAATGATGTTACTCTTAAAACCCTTTATTTTCCAAATAGGGTTGTTCAAACCGGGAATATGGCTGAAGAGACGATGCAAAAAGAAGTTTTGGATACATTCAAGCATGTGGAGATCAATATTCCTCTACTTGAATCCATAAATAAAATCCCAAGGTATGGGAAATTCTTAAAAAGAAATTTGTACCAATCGAAGAGGGATTAAGGGAAATGAGAGGATCAATCTTGGAAGGAATGTGTCATCACTCATTACACCAACTCTAGTAATGCCGACAAAGTGCAAGGATCCAAGGACATTCACCATCACATGCACCATAGGAGAGTTACACTTTTCTGATGCTCTATGATTTGGGAGATTCCATAAATGTGATACCTCACTCTGTATTCTCTTATTTGCAGGTTGGTGAGATAAATCCGATGAGAGTAGTGGTGCAGTAGGCAAATAGAGCTAAAGTATATCCAACAGGAGTTCTTGAGGATGTACTTGTACGGGTAAGAGACATGATCTTTACAACATATTTTTATATGCTTAAGATGGAGGATGATCAGGAAAGTTCTCATGCTCCCATTATCTTAGGAATACCCTTCCTCAAAATTGTAAAAACTTAAATGTTAATGAGGGTACACTTTACATGGAGTTTGGGGATGAAGTTGTGATATTTAATGTTTTGGATTCTATGAAGTACCCCTATGAGGACCATTCTACTTTTGTTATCTCTCATTTTGAACCACCAAATAAAAACTCCAGGGATTTTGATTGTTCAATGCTTAGAGAGATTATGAGTATTGGTTCTAGTTTGATGTGTAAGAGTACTTCCACACCTATTTATAATTCACAAGAATCTCTTAGATTTGATTTTGAAATGGATTCATATTCTATTTTTGATCATGTTAACTCTAATTATGACAAGGATGTTGAGTATGCTGATGGATTTTATGCTTTATTCTATGGTTTTGATGATGTATATTCTGATACTGATGCTCTTTCGACACATATTTTAGTTCCTTTTATGCCTCCATCCATACAACACCCTCTACACTAGAACTCAAGCCATTGCCACCAAATCTAAAATACTCATACTTGTTAATTTGTGAAAAATTACCTGTTATCATTGCTAACTAGCTCCCTTTTGAACATGAAGAAAAACTTTTGAATCTTTTGAGGGAGAACATCAGGGAAATTGGGTGGACCTTGACTGACATATCGGGTATTAGCCCCTCCATTTTCATGCATAGGATTCTTTTGGATGATGGGGCTAAACCAATTAGGCAACCACAAAGGAGACACAATCCAACACTTTTGGAGGTAGTTAAAAAATAGGTTGAATAATTTCCTAAGGCAGGTTTAATCTACCCCATTTCATATTCCCAGTGGGTGAGTCCTATTCAAGTTGTGCCTAAGAAAAGTGGTGTTACGGTTGTAAAAAATGATAAAGAGGAGTTAGTTCCGATGATGATACAAAATAGTTGGCGTGTGTTTATTGATTATAGGAAACTAAATCAGTCCACTCACAAAGACCATTTCCCCCTCCCATTTATTGATCAGATGATTGAGAGACTTGCTGGGAAAACACATTATTGTTTCTTGGATGGATTTTATGGATATCTTTAGGTTCCTATTTCTCTAGAGGATCTGGAGAAGACAGAATTCACTTTTCGTTTCGATACGTTTTCCTACTGCAGGATTCCATTTGGACTTTGCAACGCCCCAGGTACCTTCCAGAGATGCATGGTGAGTATTTTTTCTGATTTTATTGATACCTGCATGGAGGTATTCATGGATGATTTTTTAGTGTATGGGTCTTCCTTTGATTAATGTATAAGTAGTTTGGGAAAGGTGTTGAATCATTGTATTGAGAAGAATCTGGTTCTGAACTTTGAAAAGTTTCATTTCATGGTAGAGCATGACATTGTCTTAGGTCATGTAGTGTCAAAACATGGGATAGAGGTTGATAGATCTATGGTAGATGTTATTTCATCCTTACCATATCCTTCATGTGTGCATGATGTTAGATCTTTCCTAGGGCATGCAGAATTTTATCGGCGCTTCATCAAAGATTTTAGTAAGATTGCTTTTCCTATGTCACGATTACTTCAAAAGGATTATGATTTGGTGTTTGACGATTCTTGTAGGACATCCTTTGATGAGATAAAGAAGTGTCTAACCACTCCACCAATCATATAGCCCCCACAGTGGGAGATTCCTTTTGAGATTATGTGTGACGCCTCCATCTTCGCGGTTGGAGATGTCTTATCTCAGAGGTTGGAGGGACGTTCGCATGTGATTGCCTATGAATCGAGGACATTGGATTCATCCCAATAAAACTATACAACTACAGAAAAGGAGTTTCTTGCGGCCATATTTACTTTAGATAAATTCTGTTCATATTTATTGGTCTCTAAAGTAGTTGTTTTTTCTGACCATGCAGTTCTGCGGTACCTCTTAAAGAAGCCATACACAAAGCCCAGAATAATCCAATAGAAGCTCCTTCTTTAGGAATTTGACATTGAGATAAAGGAAAAAAGGGGTTAAAAAACATGGTGGCAAACAACATGATTAGGCTTAATCACACACTAGAGGATGACACCTTGGATCAGGTACCACTTCGGGACACTTTTCTCGATGAGCATCTTTATTCCATCTCAGGTATGTATCCTTGTTATGCGGATTAATGAACTACCTTGTTGCATCTGAAATCCAGGGAAATTTAAAGAAACATAAAGTCCAAAAGTTAAATAGTGAGTCTAGATTTTATGTTTGGGATGATCCCTACTTATGGCGCATGTGTAGTGACCAAGTTATTAGGAGGTGTGTTCCTGATCATGATTTTGAGTCTGTTCTAAAATTCGGTCACACAATTGCTTGTGGTGGACACTTTGGACCCCAATGGATAGCTAGGAAAGTTTTGGACTCTGGATTATATTTCCATAGATTATTCAATGATTCCCATGTGTTTTTTAAGTCATGCTCCCATTGCCAACACACTGGGAACATTTCTAGGAGACATGAGATGCCCCAATAACCCATATTATTCTATGAGATTTTTGATGTATGTGGCATCAATTTTATGGGTCCTTTTCCTAGTTCCTTTGGTTTTTTTGTAAATTTTGGTTGCTATTGATTATGTGAGTCAATGGGTGGAGGCTAAGGCCACTAGGATTGATGATTATCATGTTGTTGTGGACTTTGTAAAAGCACAACTTTTTTGCAGGTTTGGAGTACCAAAGGCCATCATCAGTGACCAAGGGATGCACTTCTGAAATCAGAATTTGGATTCCCTCCTTCGGAAGTATGGGGTGAAACACAAAACATTACCACCATACCACCCCTAAACAAATGGTCAAGCTGAGGTTTCAAATCGTTAGTTGAAACAGATTTTGGAGAAAACTGTACAGCCATATAGGAAGGATTGGAACAAGTGCTTGGATGATTATCTATGGGAATATATGACAGCATACAAAACCCTCATCGGTATGTCCCCATTTAAAATTGTTTTTGGGAAAGTGTTTCATCTACCTTTGGAAGTTGAGCATCATGTTTATTGGGAAATGAAGAAATTCAACATGGATTTAGCCCAAGATGGAATCCAAAGGAAGCTGTACATTCAAGAGCTTAAGGAGATTTGATTTTCCTCATATGAGAACTCAAGGCTCTATAAAGAAATATCCCAGTTATATCATGAAAAAATGATCCAAAAAAAGGAGTTTCATGTTGGGGTGAAAGTCTTTCTCTACAGTTCACGACTAGAGAGGATGCATGGTAAGTTGCGTTCTAGGTGGTTAGGTCCTTATGTTGTGACTAATGTTTTTCTTTATGGTGCAGTGGAGATCACACAAGAGGACACAATAAGGAGCTTTACTGTCAATGGAAAACGTTTAAAGAGATACATTTAGGGACTTCCTACTGATGTAGTGGATTTTATCACACTGCATGACCCCATCATCACTTGAGCATATCAGGATGTTCGTAACCCTTTAATTTTTTTATTCATCTTATTTAAAATTATACATTTCACGTGCGTATATCATCTCATGGGTTCACATTAAGAACAATGCAATATTTTAAGTGTGGGGGAGGGAACCTTTTAGTTTAGTAATTTCAATTGTTTTCCTATTTTTTTTTTGTGTTTTCAAATTTTGTGTGTTTATTTTCAATTTTTTTGTGTGTTTTAGAAACTTTTGAGCTAAAATGATTCTCATCAACATTTTTAAATCCATATAAATAAGTGAAACAATTTATCCATTGAAACTGAGCTTAAATGAATGCTAAAAATGACTTTGTTTCAAGTTCAAATATTTAGTACTTTCATGAAAAGTACACTGAATTTTTAATCCCATGACACACATCACTGTATTTATATTTGAAATCACTTTCTTGTGATGCTTCTGAACCATTATTTTCATATTCTTCACATTCACCTCACTTTTTGAGAGAACCAAACCTTGCTTGATTTAACCAGAATTTGATTTATTCCTGTCAAAACTTGAGGGTTTGAGGTACTTATGTTTAAATTATTGAGGCATTTGTTTGGTATTAAAGACCATATTTCAAAGAATACTTTTTTATAATGGCCTAAATTGAACATTTAATCCTTGTATACATTAGAATCCATGAACAACCTGTTAGGTTAGCCACATTACAAGCCAAGTTTTCCTATCCAACCAACTCTTGAAGTGAAATTTCGTAATCTAGTTGAACTTGAGTGTGGGGGAAGCTATCTTGTGTTGTGCTACCACATTATGTGATACATTGGGTGGAAAATTAAATTATGAAGAGATGTGTTTGCTGCTGAAAAAAATCATTATATTTAAAGCTATGCCTTTTCTGGAGCTTTCATGATAAGTGAAGCTGTGCCTTTTTTGGAGCTTCTAATAGAGGTAGAAAGTTGCGCCTATCTGGATCTTTTAAGAAAATAATGTTTGAGAAGATTGAAATTTTTGTTGTTGAATGATGAATGGTGTAAAATTTCCATGAATTTTCATTATGATGGAGCAGAATTGATACTATGGGGATTTAGGAGGAGACCATATTTAAGTGAAAATTAGATTAATTCAATTTTGCTTCAAAAAGAGTCAAGCCCTCCTTATTCAGCCTCAAAGTTTTTCACATCTAAATACTACCAACCGAAAGCAGCAAAACAACCCTAAAAAGTCCTCATGATAAACATATGTCCTTGACTCACATCGGGTGGCTATGTAAGAATTTATCAAGCCTATGTTGACCCTTATATGAGTTTGGATGAGAAAGACATTGCAAACAAAATTGACATTTGTGTGATAATAGAAAATTCAAGTGAGGTAAGTGTTTTGTGAATGGGAGGATAAATTAAGTGGAAATATATTTAATGATATAAATGAAGAACTTGAAATAATGGTTTTTTATGAGGCATTATATCTTTTTTTTCTTGGTGTGGAATTGTTGGATATCAAGGACATGTGTTTTAAAATTGGTTTTGATTTGATATTGATGTTTACTTGATATTAGGTTTTTCCCAGGAGTACAAAAGGGTAAGTGTGGGGGAGTTGATAAAACAAAATTTTATAGAATTTTTTTTGATAATAGATGATATAATTTCCTCACATTATGATAAATATGTTCAATTATGAAATATTTGGGATTAGATCATTCATTTGTAAATTTGATGAAAATTCCAGTTTTACCCTTTTAAAATTCACTATAGTATTTATGGCATAAATAGATTTCTATAAATTATTTTGACTTAAATTTTTTTAAATGTGTTTCTGACTTAATGAGATACAAATTATATTCAGGACATGTGAGCTGGATAGTGCATTTGAGTGGAGTAAATGGGCCATGAAGACAAAGATGGACTGAACTATCCAGATTGTACATCACTTCACCATTTGGGTTGTATCTTCTTCATCCAGGCTTGGATTGGGCCCCAATTTTAAGGGAATATCGGTAACATGATTATACACAAATAAGTATTCTATAATTCCAGCCAATTCATGATTTTTGAGGTCAACTATGCGGTGAAACTTGGAATAAAATATTTGACCGAGTTTTCATTTCACACTTAAAAAAGTTATGTAACCCTAGCCCTCACAAAATCTATTTAAAGGGAGTTATCACTCTTAGGGAGGGATGGAAGAGGATTTGGGAAGGTGTGGACAAAAGGGTGTCTCTTGGGATCCCCTCAAAACTCTTGGAAGAAGTAAGTCTTCGTGCAAACATCTCTTCCAAAAAGGCTCTCCTCTCCCTCCTCTTCTTTGTAATTCTTTTCTTTCATGTGTGTATCTTAATTTTTTTCTTGAATTAATCTTCTATGTTATTACCTTTTATTCTTCTCTTAATATTCCTGATTGGGTTGGAATCAATAGTGGAGATGATATTGGGTTCTACCTTTTCAACCCTTGCTCATGCAAAACATCTCCACAATGACCACACCGCCCATGGAAGAGTAGTTTTCTTAGTGATCGATCTATCTTCTACCCTCTTCATTTAATTATTTTAAATAATTGAGCTACTGTAATACAATTAATATGATCCATGAATTGTGTTTTTAAATTATAAGAAACTAAGCAAGCAATTTAACAAATAACACAAAAACAAGCGAGGTCGAGATTTTGTGTAAATTGTGAGAGCGCGATCTTAATCAGTAATACAAGACCACACAGGATAAATTTGTATAGTTAAAATATAATCCATAAACACAATTAATCATAATTTAGAGAATGTATATGTGCTCTAATTAACTACTGACCATAATCTAACATTAGAACAACAATCAAACCAGGGTGCAGCGATTGCGTGTTCCGAAGCTAGTCTAGGGTTTAAGTAATTTCATCTTTCTGGTTAAGTTAACTCTTGTAGGGATCAAGGGTTAACAAATTAGGGGATAATAATTAAGTGGATATTTATTTAAATGATAATGATTAATAAGTAAATGAATAGGTAGATTTAGATCAGTTATTCCATTTAAAATATTTTAAAAAAAACATATTCTTGTTGCGTCTTTTTAATCAAACTTAATTTCAAAATTAAAAACAAAAATTGAAATCTTCTTCCAGCAAACTTATTCATGTTTTAAAAATGATAAAAAACACCCCATAATTTCAAGTAGTGTTTTTATTCTATTCTATTTTATTTTTATAATAAATTTAATATGTTGTTTTAATTTACTTTCTCCTTGAGAGACGACCTTGGTCAGCCACTCTACTACACCTAAGTACCCAAAAACCACTAATCATTTGAGGGTGCCCATGACAACGCCTTTAATGTATTAATAAATTGATCCATATACTACATAATAAGATAAATTATTGGATAAAAATAACATATGTCTTGTTGAAATGGGAAGAAACATGCTCACTGAATATAAAATTTCAAACTTATACTCAAGAGATATAGTGTGTAAAACTACTCACATTAAGAACATATGATTACTAAGAGAATAATCCAACATGAATCTATATAAAACGTGACATAATAATAATTTATCTTTAAATTATATTAATTCTCTCATTATTCCTTGTATTATTAAGATCATGAATGAAAATATAGGAAAATTCATGAAAAAAATGAAGAAGCGATCTTTATTGACTATCTAACCAATGATAGATGTTATAAATACAGAAATAAAAAATGGAACCACATGGTTGACTGCTCTGATGTTAAGGATATAGAATATTAACCCAACAAAGATTAAAAAAATGTGGTATATTTTGAAAACATTAAAGAATAAAAATACATATATTTGTAGGATAGAAAGAAGAAAATACTTCACAAAAACTAGGGATAGTTGTTATTGACTCAGATTAAAGTAGTGATGATGATAAAACTACTGTAGTTAAAAAAAATAAATCACTAGTGACAAAAAAAATGTTAAATCATAAAATATTGTTGGAAGCTAAGAATAACTTGTACTGAATATAAGAATAATAATAATTGAAAAAACAAAAAGATCTCATTTTTCAAATATAAAAAAAGTCAATTTGAGATGATATTGAACTAAAGGAGTGAATAAGTTTTATTAATTATGAGATATACTAGACTAAGAAAAGTAACACATGGAATCCAATTCATTGAACATAAATAATGAATATAATAGGATCTAAATGGGTCTTTAAAAATGAAACATAAAAAAAATGTTAGATATAGAAGAGTAAACCAAGACTAGTATACAAGGGTTATTCATATGTGGAAGAATTATATTTTAAGAAAAACGTTTGACATATTAAAAAACACAAATCTATTAGAAAGTTTCATTAAACTGTTCATCATATAAAATATAAATTTTATTAGATATATGTGATGCATTATTTATTGAATGGAGATATTGATGATGATGTTTTCATCGAATAACTTGAAAAATTTATAATTTATGTTTATGGAACCAAAGTATTTATACATAAGAAATATTTTTATGTGATGAAACATGATCCATTAGCATGGTATTCTAAACTGGGTAGTTACCTAAAATAATTGAATGAAAATTTGATAGTAAATTATATATGAAGGAGTTGAAAATTGGTTCTCTAATGGTAATTGTGTATTTGATGAAATAATTTTTTTAGTTTATATGAAATTTGAATCTTAATAAATTACTAATAAAATTATGATGAACATTAAAATTCTAATGCTCAAAAAGATGATTGTTTTTCTGGGGCCATATATTTTTCAAAATGAAATATGACTCTCTATTTCAAAAAAATATGACCATAAAATCTTAAAGAAATTTGGCATGGATTATTCAAAGAAAGTATCCACACCTATCATAGTTTGGGTGATATTTGGTGAAGAATAAATGAGATAGATTATTAATCAAAAATATTTCAAAAATTTAATTGGATGTTTAATTTATCTTACAAAATCAATATAATATATTATATATGAAATAAATTTGTGTTAAATATATCAATAAGATATGAAATAATCACACATGATGGATTATAAAATAATTTTTAAGTATACCAAAGGAATGTCAAATTGTGGTTTGATGCATAAAATAATTGGATAATTGAAATTAATAGGATTCATTGATGATGATTGGGATAGAGATACCAATTATTTAAAATAAATATTAGAAGGAATATTATTTTTAGGAGATATTTTTGTATGTTATATTATTTTTAATCAAAATACTATACTTTAAAGTATCTATAAAGTTGAGTATTTCACTGCTACTAATGTCGATACTCAAAAAATATGTGTGTAATTTTTCACTTGATGATCTTAAGGTGATCATTAAAAGACCATTAAATATTTCATATGTTAATTTTATTGACATTTATTTCTAAATAATGTTGTGTAGTAATTCAATTAAAAAAATTGATGTTTAATATCATTTGTTCAAGGATATAGTAGAAAATAAGGGTATAGAGTTGGAGTACATTTTATTAGAAGATAAAATTGATGGTATGTTCAATGAATCTAAGTCAAGAGAAATATTTGAGTAATCGAGGATAAAACATAACTTTCATCATTTCCATTCCACTTAGAGTGTTTTGGGATACCCCTTCTATGATTTGGATTCTAATGCCAATTGGGGGGAATAATATATACTTGTAATTATATTCATATATTTTTTTGAATCTAGAGCTAAGGTTATTTTAAAATGGGGGAGTAAGTAAAATTATTTAGAGGGAGAGTTTATAAGGCACCTGGACACACATTTCTTTTCCTTTGAGACAGAGTTATCTAAAAATCAATACCTCATCTTGTAATGTGATGTTATGACACTTCTTGTTGAGGGAGGCTGGAATTTGTTTTTCACTCAAAGATAATTTTGTTGGTTAAAAAAAAATAAAAAGGGGGATAATTAAGAATATATTAAATTATCAATGATTTTATTCTTTTGAACTATAAAGGTGGTGATTATAGATCCATTCTTAATAACCAAGACATGTTCTAATTTCATTTGGATAATTCACATTTATTACCACATTTTAATAAAATTTTTGAATGACTATTATGAATCATTAGTTGTTTGAAGTAGTTTAGAGTTCGATATGATTCATATATTGATGATATTTGATGTTTGATCTCCATTTTAATTTATTATTAGAGAAATAAAAAATGGAGATGATGAATTATGTTGCGGGTTCTTATATGAAATGGATTTTATATGATCGAATTTAATTAGTTTTTACTAAGTTATTTTTTTCTTTACAAAATGGTGGGATGCCACCCATAAGAAAAGGGGGAGATGACTCATTGATATTTTAGTAGCGGTAAATCCATGCTATGGTGGAATTCCCATGGGTATGGTTTGTGTGTGAGTATAAATCCTATAATGTGTACAAATTGGTGTGTAGGGGAGGAAGTTAATGATACCAATCCCAAGTATTGTGTGCCTTGTTTATCCGAGTTCTGACCCGATTATCTTCTCAAAAAGTGGTGGAAACAGTGAGAGTTATTAATAATTGTTCAATGAAATGGTTTTATGATGTGGGATAGGGAGGGTCCACACATTGTTATTGCATCATTAAAAAATATCTAAATAATAAAGAATGCTCAATCTGATATATCCAAGCTATCCTATCAAAGCCACATGATAGTTTAAATGAATGATGTATTCTTCTTATCAGCATTGTCTTATACCTTTGGAATACTTAGGGTTTGTCATGATCTATGTTTTTTTCATGTCGAGATATCCAAATATCCATACATGGGTTTCAATTAAAATGAGATCGAATTAAAGCTTGAAAATCTATTGGCATGCATGATAACAAATTACTACCATGATACAATAAAGAGTTTATATAACACAGTCATCATTTGTGATGATGTAAATTTACAATGTCCTGAATTGTGTGAGTTATGTCATCATGAATAAGAAGATGCGAGTTAGTTCACATTGATGACGGTCTGTGTGCATTGGGAATCTAAGGTAGTATAAACTATCAGTTAATCCATGGATATAAATATTTCCAGATGAGATCATTTTTTATGTAACCATTGACAAAACAAAGAGAGAGCATTGAGAAAACTGAAATAGAAGAAAATAAATTCTCTGATTCCCCATGAATTATTCCATGCATTATTGTACTATTCTCTATCCTTCAGGACCACATTATCATTGATACTTTCCAAAATACTCTGCTTGTTTAGAGATACATACACACTGTTCCATTGGGAAAATGTGAGAAGATACATGACCTCATGATCATAGTGAGTTTTTTTAAAGTAAAGGAAATGTGGTAAGGACCCCGAAACACCTTGAGAAGGGATGGGTGAATCAGAGTGTCAATTTTTTTATTTAAACTGATAGATCTTGGTCCCACATTGATAGTAACCTATTAAACCCATTTGATGAGAATTAGTAGAAAACAAAAAATCACATAGAAGGCAAAGACACATCAATTTTACTTGCTTCACCACTAAGGGATACTTACAAGGAGTATACACCGATAAGTTTCCATTCCTACCAATAAACACTAAACTTCACTAGTCGTGGAGTAAAAAAGTATAACATAATCACTCTTTACTAGGCACACTAACTTTACAAGGTTTTAGTGATAGCACCCAACATACCTTGGACCACTTCCGTTAACTCTACTTTTCTCACTTAGGAGGAATCTGAACTCAGTTTATTGACATGAAGGTTGCTTCAATGGGTTGACATTAAATAATGCACCCTCAACTATAGATAGATGCACTGTTGAAGTCCTATTTTCCCTATGGATGTAATCTTCTTTTCCGCATATTGTTTGTTTGAAATCTTGTCCTTCCTGAACTAGCTTTCTTCTTCTGCATACTATGATGCACAGTGTACTACCTCTGTGTACCACTTCCCCCCACCGCATCTGAAAACTGCTTCTGTGTAGCACTTCCACATACTACATATTCAAACCATGACCTCATATTTCCCTTTGAAATTACATTAGTGTAATGACTTCTTTTCTTTACTCACGTACCAGTCCATCACTACGGAAGAACTTCTCCTCCATGATCCGTATTTCATGTTATGCCTTTCTTTGCATATTACTTCTTCTCTATAGACCAAATATTTATCTGTAAAATTTCTTTCATGAACCAACCTTCTTACTCCACGTACTTTCTTTCTTTAATTGTTCATGACTTCACTGAATTCGTTTCATATTTTTTATTAAAGTATTTTTGGTGTTTTCTTCCAGCTAATTGGTTCTAGATTCCATCGGATTCCTCTTAGATTTTTAATCTCATAGCCATATTCTAATGAAGGGATTAGTGCTTAATATATAGGAAAAATATATCTGAAATATCTGCTAAACCAAGATTTAACAAATTTTTATTGAGGCACCACCTTCACCATGTACCGTGCATCTCCCTATGCAGCTACAAAAATCACCGCCCCATTTCTATAAATGAAACCCTTCAAGGTTTCTCAAAAATCTCCCTCATATTTTTGAACAAAACCCCATACCACAAACCATTTTCCTTTCACAAAACATCAGACATCCCAAGAACCTCATTCACTCTGTGACCTATTCCTCCTATGACATCCACGTACCCTTTTCCATTCCATGAACCATTTTCATCTGGTCTGTGTAATGCCCTTCGTTGACCACAAATCGTTCCTTGTACTTGGTAATAGGTTCATGTCCCATCCTACATAGTTCCCTTATATTTCCTATTTTCTCTCCATTCCTCATCTCATTCACTGCTATGCATAAATCCTTCCTTTGACAAAAACAAACTCCCAATTTTGAGGCCCAAAAATTTGGAAAAAAATGGGAAACTATTCCACATTCAATATTATTATCATTATCAATTGTAAGACCACATTACTTGTAAAATATTTGATCCACCCAATGTGGATTGACAACAAACACAAACCATACACCATTTACTGTAATGAACAGCTTTGGTTCCAAAAATATGTTAACTCAGAAAGACATACCTAAAGAACAAGCTTAGAGACACTATGGTTTTTTGAGAATATAAAACCTATAGTGAATGTTTTTTTATTGAATTTAAACTCATAAAAAATAAGTAACACTATTTTTGTGAGGAACCTAGGTAATTTAAGGGTTGAGTAGTGGTGTCTGATTAATGATGGAAAAGAGTGTATCTAGGATAAGAATTAATGTCAATTAGTTGCATTGTTTAGTTGTGTGAACTAGTAAAGTGATATTTAGCTATATGGACAATGGAGTGAGTGAGAAAGTGAAATATCACCTCAATACTATGCATTGAAGTAGAAAATCATTTTTTTATTACATTAACATCTTAGAATCTTTGTTATATTTCTTAGTGTGTTGGTGTTATATTTGTAAACTGGTGTGAACTAGTATATTAAATTTTTTTGGAGACATTATATTGGTAATTAGTTGATACCTACCCTCCATGGTTTTTAGGTGATACCTAACTAACCCACTTGTAATCTTTGATTGATTTTTATTGGAGTATCTTTTTCTCAAATCATCACATCCATAAAAAGGATGTAGTCACCCATATTTGGTGAGAGCCTTGTAAAATCCATGTCTATAATTTCGATAAAATACTAACAAGTCCCATATGATTATTTTGAAAAAAATAAACTCTAAATTTTAAGTACCACTAATTTAACCTTAAACCCCACTTATTGGTATAACACATTACTAGATAATATTAAGGGATGATTTTAATAATTGTTTTTAAAATGGAATTTCTAAAAAATTAGTTATTTTCTAAGGAGTGATTCATTATAATTTTTCTAAGGATATATAGTGATATAGATGGCATAATATGTATTCCCAAAAGAATATTTTACATTGTATTTATGGTAGATATGATTGATCTTGATATGACATTCATTTTTATTTGTTTGAATTTGGGTTTATAACACTATGATTTTAAAATATTTTAGGCTTTGTGATTAATTGTTATGATTTACAAGTACATCATTAATTTTTCAGAATGATAAATAATGATATATGAATTCTATAAAATGTTTTATTATGGATATGTGGTAGTATGAACTGGTATGTATATAGGTGTGTGAGTTGGATGGATAATGTACTTATTTGGAATCAATATAGTTGAGTTGGTTTGAATTGATGTGGTAAATATCTTAGAGGGTATATATATATATAATTGAACAAGATATATGGATCTAGGTTTGATTCAATAATGTGTGATATAGATATCTTATTGGGTAATTTGTGGATTGATTTATTTGTTCAAGGAAAGTTAGGGATTAGGTGACCTAGTGATTTTGCATATGGGTTTGGGTCATGAATCCTTTATTTGTGGAGGTGTTGAGTTCATGGACATGGTTAGCTTATGTAGCACATTGAGGTTGTTAAGGTATAATCTAGTGGGATATCCTTGTGGTAATTTTGTGTTTGATATTTTTTTATTTAGTTTTATCAAGTTTATACATCTATATAATTTTTTTGTTGTTATTATGTGACATGTCAATATTGATGGTTGTGGCCTATCTTGAGGGAGAATGTGTAGTCGATAAATTTATGTTTGAAAAACCTAGAGTGATAATGTGTGTTCAAGAACACAATGTGGATGTTATATATGAGAAAACTTTAGTTAGAACACATGTTTAAGAACATGACATGGAACCCTACCTATAGTTATAATGATGTGGTCGTGATGTGATGTGGGATAATCTTGGAGTTAGAATCCACGGTTGGGAACATTTTATTGGTTTTTTAGGTGGCTTCTATTGAGTCAGAATGGATGGTATTGATGTTAATATGGGATACAAAATGGTAAATTATGTGGGGTTATACCCTAATTGAGATGGTAGTATTCCTATTATGAGGTGTTCTATGAATTAGTTGACTTTATTCATTATGGAATGAACTAAAGAAGGCTGGGATAGGTGTTTTTGTATCCTGGTTAGCACATAATGACCTAACATGTGTTATTGACATTAAAATTTGATTGTTTTTTTGGGTGAGTGTACTTCACAAGAACAATATACACTCTTATAAATATTGTACAGACATAAAAATGACCATAGAGAGACTAATTATTATTTAGAAAAGCTAGGGAATCTGACTAGGATGCTAGACCCACCACCAAACTGCATGTTCAGAAAGGGTTTAAATGTATATGTATGGACCATATGTTTTATTATAGGTACAAGTTTTTATTGTATATGGAAACATGTTCATGTATAATTGGTTTTGGAGGTTAGGTATTCATTGGGGATGAATATATGAGTTGGCCCAGAGGCCGAGTTGTTTACTTTTATCCTTACATTTCACATGTACCAGCTAGTATTCTAGTATTATATATTATATATTATATTTCTAAATTTTATATGATGCATCAAATATTTTATTTAACTAATTTATATTCTAGACAATGGGATAACTCTTGGATATTTGTTTATATTTATAGATTTTTGGTTGGTGCATTATTAGAATGATCCATGCTAGATTTTTTGTATGTTTGAGCATGATCCATGGGATATACATTTTAGAGAAAAGTATCTCCATGACTATTTTAGGCCCTCTACATGAGTTGGTAGCCTCCTACATATGGGGAGGTGCACATGAGTTCTTACATTCACCTCAATCGAGTGTCATTCGTGAGACCTAGCCATGAGTGTGACAATTCCATTACACATATTTTTATAAAAAAAATTAAGAAAATATCCAATTCTTTGTTTCTTAATTTTTATAATTATTTCATAAAAAAATATCCTAAATTCATGGATTATAATTTTTTTACTTTATTATCTTAAAAAATATATTTTAATAACATCTTTATAATTTTAAATTTTCCACATAATTTTGTGATGTATATAACCCATACCATTGGGTTATAAAATGATGTCTCTATCAATTTTTTATTAAAAAATATTTTATTTTCAATCGTGTTAATAAATAATTCTATAATACCTTATTTTAATTAAGAATGATCCAGAATTTATCTAATCAGATCATCCATTCTTATTGAGTATCACTTATAAGCATGAGTTAAAAACATTACTCCCACTTAAAAGGTTTTCTCAGCATAAATTAATAAAAAACCATTCAATATTTTTCAACACACATATAATACTTTTTAGTTCTCCAATTTTATTTTTTAAATATTTATTATTTTAATATATGCTAATTTTAGAGTCATTTATTCAAAAAATTTAATGAATCTAAATTTCCATTCATATTTTCCCTATAAAAACTATAAAAAACCATGTTCCATTCCATTTATGATATTTTAATTCAACCCAAGTTAGGTTGAATTGGATAAATTCGTCTTTCATCTCCATGAAATAACATATAGATTTTTGGTGATTCTAGAATTGTGATTTTTATTCAATAAATTTTCACAATCACCACTATCTTCCATTATAATTTAAAATTTCTTATTCAATAGAATATTTTTTTGTATTTGATCTATTCTTAGAATAGATCAAGATTTAACATTAATTGTTTTATTATTATTGTCGAATGATTTAGGTCGTTAGTTTCAATAATTGATTAAATATCCTCTAAATATACTTTTTATTTCATAAAAGGATAATAATTTATTATCCTTTACCATATATACACTTAATTACTTCTTAAATAATATATTTCATTAAAACAATATGTTTTTGTGCGATAAATATTGTGAAAAAACTAATATTTTATTAGTTTAAATACCTTATAAGACTTATTTTCAATACCATCTTGGGTTTTTAGATAAAATTGAATTTATAAAACATTAAAAATTATTTTTTTCTTATAATTAAGCTATTTTAGTATTCACTACATAAGATATTGATGAATCACCAAGTTTAAAATTTTCTACCAAAGGAGGATATTTCCTTTTCACACAATTTTCAAATAAAACTAAATTCTCATTAATAATTTTATTTTACATAATTGTGGATATACTGAAAACACTTCATTTAGCATTTTATATATTTTATTTAGACACTAATTTGTTTCCAAAATAACCAATTCTTCCTTAAGAGATATAATATTATTAGTTATTTAAATAATAATATAATTAATTTCCTTAATTATTCTTAGCTTGATATCCCACATTTTTATTGGATATATTTCTTTAGTATTTCCTTGATGAATAAACTTCTCACTAATGATCTGTTCTAGTATTTTGATTTCAACATCATCTTAAATTAAATACACTAATTATGTTAGTTTAAAACATTTAAAATCATCCATTTTCTTCTATTGAGAAACTAGTTTTTCATATGAAGCCTTATTATCATCCTTAAAAATAAAAAATTCTATATTTGTTTTACTTTTTCATTAATAAAAACTATCATGAATTCCTCCTCACCAATTTGGAAATCGATGACCATTTCTTTATAAGGAAATTTGATATACAGTTCCTCATTACAAGAAAATATTCTTCTATGAAATTTAATTAATCATTTTTAAAATATATTATATTTTTTAATTCTTATTTGATGTAAAATTATTTGATATTAACAATGAGGAATTAATAAAAAATTATTCTTCCTCAAATTTTATTTTTTAAATAGAAAAAAATATCTAGATTTACTACATTAAAAAGAAGGAAAATGATATTTACTAGTAATTTATTCTTCATATATATTCATTATACTAGATATTAATGAAATTAACTAATCATATATATATTACACGTCTTTATCTTCACTTGGATTTGAAATTATATATATCTTAAAAAACCATATCTTTTTTTGATTTATTGAAATTGTCATCAAATTATACCTTCATCTCATAGGCCATATTATAACTCTATAAATTATACAAGTAGACTTGAATTAAGTTTTTTTTCATAAATTTGTAAAACCTTTTAATTATATAATTGTGTATGACTAATTAAAATTTTCTCCCAAATCTCAATATCATCAATCTTTAGTCCAATTCCTCCCATAGTTCATAAAAAATCAAAACTCCTACTAAAAAATACATCCAAACATATATTTAAAAGAAATATAATATTAAAAATTATTTGTTAGGAATTATAGTTTCTTTATTTCTCACTACTGAATAATTTATATGTTCTATGTTATTTATAGAAAATGTATTTCCAATATTTATTCCCTATAAAAATTATATAAATTTGATTTTAATGATATCCCTCCAAATAATTTATTAGATGGAACTAAAATTCTACATATTTATATCTAATTCATTCACATCCATTTTTATTTGATCACTTGTTTTTATAAAAATGATTAAAGAACCACTAACCTCAATTCCCATATATCTCAAATGAGAAATAAACCCTTTTTTTTCTAAATATAGTAATTTCTCCCATCAAAAAATAGCGAACCTTTCACATTAAATTGGTTAACTATAGTTATAACTTTAGCATATAATTTTCTAAAAATATTACAATATTGATACTCTGATACCACTTGTTGGTTCTATGTTATGACCTGAATAACCTAATAGTGGATAAAATGGGTTATGAAAAGAAATTATTTTCAAAATACCATTATTTCATTATTAAAAGTAACCTATATTGAATAAAATCACACACAATATTCTAATGTAAATATTTACCAATAAATGTAAATTAAATTCCCATAAATAGTCAATATTTAATTAGTTTTTCCAAATATGCTATTTATATACAGTATACAATAAGTAGATCTATTATATTATAATTAATTAATAACTCTATTATTATTAAAATATTTTATAAATTTATTTCGATGTATATGATAACTGATTTAAAACTTATAGACTTGAAGACTATATTCCAATGATCCACTATCTCTTCCTCTAAATATTATCTATATTGAGAGGCTCACAATTAGGTTGAATCATAGTCCACATAATGTTTAACTATAATATAAATATTAACACCAATGAAACAAGGGTGATTTTATTTACCAAAATAACCTAATGAGCTTTATATATATCGATCATCAAACTCAAGTATTTGAGGTGTTTGGGGAAACATGAAATCTCCAGTAATAACTTGATATTATTCTTGATAGAGTAATTAAATTAAATATATAGATATTCCTCATCCTAATAATATGAAATATATTTGGTTGAATATTTTCTAAACAAATGAAAAATAATATATTTTAAAAGATCAAACTAGATTCCACACTTAAATTTATCCCATAAATCTCATATTTAAAAACATTATAATTTGGAAACAAATATCTCTATTAAATCATCAAAAAATGTTAAAAAAGTTTTAATTAAATATTTATTGATTTGATTCATTTAAATACCTCAAAATTTTTTTAGAATAATTTAAAAATATTTGTTTAATTTTTTCATACCATACTTATGAAGATTTGTAGTATATGTTTTCAATTACATAAACATTACAAAGTTCTATTCTATTTCACGTGGAAATATATCCCACATACATTGATAATATAATAGATAAATCAACAATACATGGTTATTTGAATATGAAATTAAATCATATATAACTACTTGAGATTCAAGATAATCATCATACACTATATTTCAATCTTATATTTCCTTGTTTCAATATGTTTATTCTTATAATGATTTCTATATTTCAATGCCTCACTTATATTGAAAATTTTAATTTCATTTATTACTTATCTCATCTCTTTTATTTATTACACAGCCATTGGGAAAATATTTTTTTTCATAAAAGTAAACTTCAGACCTTAATAATATTTTTGAAAAACTCAAATCTTCTTTAAAAGAACCACCACAAACAAATATTCCTAATGTAAGAAAAATATAAATTTTGAAAAAATGAAATCAATATATCAATTCTTATTTTCCTAGTTCCAATAAAAATACACTTAACAATTGGAAAAAATTGAGTATATCTTAGGTTAATATAATAAATGAAAATTGGATCTAGATTAGAGTAGTTATATAAAAATGTGTCATAACATTGAAATGGAATTTAACCTTTATAGATAAGTAATCTTTATCATACTAAAAAAGTTGTGAATGTGTTTAATCAAGAGTATAATTGTGAATAAAATTGTTGGGTAATTTTAAATGGTACAATTCATAGGCTCATTTTTATGGTGTGATATAGGGTATGGTAAAGAATGAAAAAACATAGCTTAATTAATGATATTCTTTAAATTTTATCTTACACTCTAATTATTTGGGTGTGATAAATCTCATATAGTGTATACAAATCACACAAAATAGAAATATTTGAAATGGTCATGAATTTTAAAAATGGAAGAAGATGATAGAGGTATATTTACTATATTAATAAAAATATGGGTGTGGGAAAAAATGTCATATGGGAGGGGATCTGTTATTGAGGAATAAATTTGAAATTTTTTTTTTAAAACAATGTGATGGAATCTATACGGGGTTTACTTAATGTTCATAGAAATTTTCCATTTTTTAAAATTCTAAGATATGTCAAATAACTAAACCTCTACCTCATGCTAGTGTTTTGTTTTAAATATTTTTTAATTTCATATAATCTCACTTATTTTAATCAATTAAATCATATATATTAGCATACCTGAATTTTTATACGGCTCACCCCAAATGTGAGTGACTATATCCATGTTATAAATCTTGAATCATTAAGATCAAAAATCAATAAAATCATATTATAAAGGAATATAAATACCTATATGGTATTTTAATATAATTAATGATTGAATTATCATTTACCCATTTAAAAAGTCTATTTTATATCAAAAAGTATTATACATGACCTAAAGGAATCCTTTCTACCCCCTAAATATCCAAGAGTACATTAGTGATGAAAAAACTTCACATTGATGTAGACTAAAAGTATTATGATTAATTCATTAGAGTCTCTCTAGTCATAATTAAAGATAATAAAAAAAATTATTTTATTAAATGAAAGAATAAATATAATAATAATTACTAATAGAACCTAGTTTTCCATGGACCACAAAATCCATTTTAGATTTGATTGTGATTTTTCTTTTGAAAGGTTATTCTATTCAAATAAATTATTTCTTAAGAGTATGTTGATAATGTTGCTACAAGGTTAATAATGAAATAAATAAATCAAGGGAAATTAAAATTTTTATACCAAATTTCCATCATAATGGAATATCTGATGACACACCACCATATAATAAACCCAAGTATATTTTGAGAATTAAATAAAAATGAAACACATATTATAAATAATTCATGATTTATTTTTAGTCATTTGAACATTTCTTTATTCATAATTGATATCTAATTAAATGAATATAATTTGAAAATATCAAGATCAAACACACAAGCTCCAAAATCCTATTGATGCATTATTCATTAATTTTTGGGAACAAAAAATGAATCACTAAATCCATTGATGTATCGATGATCTTTAAAACATTATTTTATTGTTATGGGATGGATATCATAAATTAAAATATATAGGTATTCAATTCCACTATCTTTTATGTTGGATGGAGTATTTAGAAGATCTAAAATTCATAGGATTAATAGTACTATAATATTTTGTCCTTACACAACTTATATATTCATATCTAAGTTTAAAATATTCCATAATGGTCTCAAAAAATGATTAATCTAATAAATTAGAACTAAGAAGTAATTTTTAACAATAGAATATGTCACATATGTCATATATACATTATTGATTAATTTTAACACTATAAATAGTGTTAAATAATAAACTATGAGTTATTAACCCCACTTTTTTCTCTCCAAAGGTTTTAGGGATAGCTCACTGCATCCCTCAGATCACTTCTGTTGAATCCCACCTTTTCATTGAATTAGGAAGAATCTAAACTTATTTTATTGACATGAAGGTCTCTTCAATGTATTGGTATTAATTCCTGCATCCTCAACTATAAATAATTTCTCTATTTATGTCTCGCTTTTACACAAAGATGTAAATCACTTTTATGTGCACTGGTAATTCACGAACAATTCCTTAGTGTTCTATTACTCTTCCTCCTTGTACCTTTCCATATATTTTTGTTTTATATTACTTTGAAAGTAGGCCACTAAGCATGTTAAAAAGATAATATCTAGCCATGTTTCTGTTATGTACATTAAGAGTATATTGATTCTACTATACATGGTGGGATCCATAGAAGTCCCATCCTTATGCTTTCCAAGTTTAGATCCAACCACAATCAGATTCGATATTGGTTTGGATTCGTTGATATTGAACTTATTCAACAACTCTATTATATAATTTTATTGAGAAATAAACATGTAGTATTTTCTATGAATCACTTGAAGCCCTAATAAGTATGTGAGTTCACCAATCATAGGCATTTAAAATTTTGATTTCACGTGATTGAAAAAATCATCTATTGATCGCTTCCTATTTCCAAAAACTATAGTGTCATCTACATAAACCAGTACCATTCACTGATCATTATGATAATTCTTAAAATAAATATTGTGATCCACTCCTCCTATTTTAAATTTGATCTTATATATAAAATAATCTACCCGAGAGTACCATGATCATGGTTCCTAATTTATTACATAGATATCCTTTATTAATCTACAAACCTTCATTTCATCCTTAAAAAGTAGAAAACCAACTGGTTGTTCAATGTAGAATTCTTCTTCAAGAACACAATTTATTAAAGATGTTTTGACATCCAATTGATACACATTTTAAACTCTTTGAATTTCCATGGAAAGAAAAAGTCTGATTGAATCCAATCTAGCCACCAGAGTAAAAGTCTCTTGAACATCAACACCTTCAATATATTAATAGACTTTACACATGAGGTTTTCCTTATTTCTGATCACATTTCCATGATCATAAAATTATTATCAAAAACCCACTTCATACCAATCACAATGTGGTTAACAGGTCTCTCAACTAAATACCATGTTTGGTTCTTAACAATCTGATCCAACTATTTAGTCATGGCCTTAACCCATGATTCATCCTCTATAGATTCTTCAAATAAGGATGTTTCCACAACTGAAAGGAATATAGATTGTGCATTATTCCTTATTCTACTTGGATGTGTGGGTGTATTCCAATCCCCAATGATATTGGATCGATCAATTTTTTCTCTTTGATTTCTCCTTTGGGTTTTAGAATAATTTTCATCAGTCATGGGTTCCTCTTATAATTATTTTTCTAATTCAACATCATAATGTGATTACTAAGTTTTTTATTATTTCCTCTACTTTTGTATTTGGATATTTTCCATTTCCACATTCTTCCTTATCTTCAATCACATTAGGAGATGAATTTATTGAGGCATTTCTGTTTTTATCTTCTGTGAAATTCATATCACTGGTTTCCACAATTTTTCGAAGATGTTTTTTGAAACATTTTTAGGATTTTATACTCATTGAATATCTGAGGAGTATTCCTTCATATATGACATCACCATAAATTCCTTGATTTTCTTCATTGTTTCAGATAAATTATTTACTTACGAAAACAAGAAAATACTTCAACAAGGTATTCCCTCTACTCCATAACTTATAGCGTGTCTTGGTTTCCCCCATATAAATCCCATTTTGGTTTTGGATATAAACTGCAACTTGAACAACCTATTTCTAGTAATAGAGAGATATATGACTCTCAATCATCATAGTTCGTTCTATACTATTCACTTGTCAATTTTGACGCTTAACAAATCCATTTTACAATAGAGTACTCACAGAAGCCACTACATGTTGTTTTCCATGATTCAACAGGAAATTTTCGAACTCAATAGATGTATATTACCATACATTGTTAGACCAAAAAACATTTATTATCCGTCGAGAATCATTCTTAGCAATTTGGTGATAAGTTTTCTTGCAATAAATAACTGGTCGTTCCCTATGTACAACCATCACACAAGATTTCCTACTATAATCATCAATGAAAAGGATGAAATACCTTTATCCATATGTTCCAGCAACATTTATTGGACCACATACAACTGTATAAATGAGATCACGAATATTTTATGCTCTTTTCTTATTTAGATTATATAAAATTCACTCCAACTTTACTTGCATTCAAGCATCAAAAGTCTTCTCCCATTGAAACATTATATTTGTAAAATCCACGAAAATATTTAGTTTAGATATCTTTTTCATCTCTTATTGATTGATGTGACCCAACCTTTAGTTCCATAAGTTGTTATCTTCTTCAACCGTCATGTAACAAATGTTCTCTTTACTATCGACCTGATATAAGTTTCCATCTATTCTATATCCTTTCATGATATAATTATATATCCTTCCTTTGAAAGTAAAACCTTTTTATTGAAAGTTATTATAAGTACTAAGTCACAATGCTGACTCACACTCAGGAGATTGTGATGAAATCCATCCACAGGAAGAACTTCAATCTTCTTAAGCTCACTATTAGCCAGTTCAATTCTTCCACTACCTTTTATATTTAGAGAACCATCATTACCAAACCTCACTATTCCATCAACCTTTTTCTTTATATTCAATAATATATCTTCATTTACCGTCATATGGGATAAGCATCCACTATGTACTGCTGTTCTTGGTAGACTTAAGAGCTACTTCTACGGAGATGGATTTTTTAATCTTTGTTCTTTTAATTCCATGAATTATCAGTTTGAGTGAGGATAAAGATGTGTTTTCAAATATCTTTTCCATGTGAACATGCTTCTCAAACTTGTACTCTTCTTATAGAGGAGAAAACCTATCTAAAATAACAACACCATCTAGTTGATGAGTATTGACTTGTCTTTAAGTTCTGTATGAATTGATGCTTCCATTCCTATGCCTCAAATCAACATATTTATGGCCAAAGTTGGAACATTAAAAACAATATCCATAGAAACAATTTCTTCTATAAGAATTAGGATATGAATTCATTGTTCTTTATTGACTTCCTAGCTCTTCCCAATTCAAGTATCTCCATGCCTCTTCATAGTATGACATGTTATGGACCATATGGCCCTATAATTGACATTTTATAAATGGGAATGTAATTTTAGTTATATTCCATCTCATGCCAATTTTATTAGGAGGGTGGTTTAACTATATATCATCTCAAGATGGCTAAGAATTTTTTTTAGTTATCCTTTCAGTTTCAATTGAGGATTCCTTCTTCAGCAATTCAGGTGACTTTTCAACCTATCCAACTTTTAGATTTCTTTTATTTTGACTCATTTTATTTCTACCACTTGTTGTTTTATCATCACAGCTGATTCCATTGTTACCCATGCACATAAGTATTTGTTCATTTAAAATATTTTCAACTCCATTAGAACCATCCTTAGCTCCCTCCAGTAACTCAACATCTAATAATTTTCTGAACTGTAATTTTTTATTTGTTTTTTTGAGATTGCTTTACTTTTGAGTTTACTCTTTAGAATAACAAATTATTTCTTTAAGCATTAAATATTCTTTTACATCTCTTATAGTATGGATGTAAGGTCATTGATGACATTTTCATGTTCTTCAATTATAATTTTAAGTTCTACTATATATTCTGTGCTTTCAAGGATTGATACTGTACTTTCACAAATTCTTCCAATCATTCAATTTCAACTTCAAGCTAATAAACATATTTAGATGATTCTTCCAGAATTGTTCTCCACTTATTTCATATCTTACATTGATTATCAATATTACTAAAAACATTCTTAAGTTTCAAATTAGGATTGATATTAGTGGTCAAATGATCATCTATATCTTTATCTTTCGATGGTTATGTTTTTTCAATTATAGCCATCATGGAAGCATGGTTTCCATACTTACATTTTACTTCTTCTTACTCAAAGAATTCATTTTCATTATATTCTTATTCACAAAAAACTCTTTCATTGTATTTTATTTCCATATTTTAAGTCTCTCTTTTTAAAAAACCTTTTTTGAGGCTTCAGAATGTCTCCAGTTTCACATTCTTTATCATTGAACATTCTTGGTCACCTAGAAGAAATGTTCCCAACTCTTCCACAATTAAAAAAAGGTAGATGTAACTTGACTTCTTATTTACTTGTTCCCTTCATGAATTTCTTGTAAATGAAAGAAATAATTACGTTTTCCTCATTATCTTTATCAACACTATCTCCTAAAATTTCAAGTTTTCCATGGTGTTGAATTCCATTTGATTCATTACTCGAGTCCTTGCATCATCATGTTTGAATCTCATTTCATAAGCCACCAGGCTACTAAGAAGATCTTTCAAATAAATTTTAGAGAGATCTCTTTCCTTAAGGGATGAAAAATTTTTATTGTAAAGTGGTGGAAGTCTTAAAAATGTTTTATTTAAAATTTTATTGATTTTGATTTCTTCACCAAGTCCTTGTATTGATCCAAAAAAATCAGTAATTCGACAAAAAATGAATCTGCATTTTAATTTGGATTCATTTTTAGATCATCAAACCTATTGGAAAAAATATGAAGTTTTGCCTCCTTATCTATCTTTTATCCTTAATATATGTTCTCTAGTTTTTCTCACATAAACTTTTCTGATGTAGAACACATCACTTTTAGATATATCTGATAAAAAATAGATATAGTGAGGGAATTTTGTACTTTGGAATCTACATCAAGCATTTTCATATCCAAATCAGTCATATACATCTGAGTTGGATCAGTGACCTATATTCCTTGGGCAGTGGAAAACAAGACATCGATTCTAAGAGATATTAGAAGAGATATCATCTTATTATTCTAGATCTGAATGTTTCTTCCATAAAATATGGGTACTCCACTGACACTTACTTTTTTATCCATTGTAGAAATGAAGGGAAGATTTAACACTAGAAACATTTACACCCTGATACCACTTGAAATGGGAAGAAACATGCTTGCGGAATATAAAATTTCAAACTTCTACTCAAGAGATATAGTGTCTACAACTATTTACATTAAGAACATATGATTACTAAGAGAATACTCCAACATGAATCTATATAAAATGTGCCATAATAATAATCTATCTATAAATTATATTAATTCTCTCATTATTCCATTTATTATTAATATCATGAAGGAAAATCTAGGAAAATTCATGAAAAAAGGAAGAAGCGATCATTATTGAATATCTAACCAATGATAGAGGTTATAAATAATGAAATAAAAAATTGAACCACATGGTTGAATGTTTTGATGAGAAGGATATTGAATATTAACCCAAAATAGATTAAATGTTTTTGGAATATTTTGAAAACATTAAATAAGAAAAAATACATATATTTGGAGGAGAGAAAGAGGAAAATACTTCACATAAACTAGGGATAGTTGTTGTTGACTCATATTAAAGTAGTGACGATGATGAAACTACTGTAGTTGAAAAAAATAAATCACCAGAGACATAAAATGAATGTTGAATCATAAAATATTGTTGGAATATAAGAACAACTTGTAATGAATAGAAGAAGACTAATAATTTAAATATCAAATAGATCTCATTTTTCAAATATAAAAAAAGTCAATTTGAGATGATATTGAACTCAAGGAGTGAATAAGTTTTATTAATGATGAGATAGACTATACTAATAAAAGTTACACATGGAATCCTATTCATTTAACATAAATAATGAATATAATAGGATCTAAATGGATCTTTAAAAATGAAATAGAACAAAAAAATTGAGAGATAAAAGAGTAAACCAAGACTAGTATACAAGGGTTATTCACATGTGGAAGAATTATATTTTAAGAAAAACTTTTGACCTATTGAAAAAAACAAAGCTATTAGAATGTTTCATTAAACTGTTCATCATATAAAATATAAATTTTATCAGATATATGTGATGTATTATTTCTTGAATGGAGATCTTGATGATGATTTTTTCATTGAATAACCTGAAAAATTTATTATATATGTTTATGAAACCAAAATATTTATACATAAGAAATATTTTTATGTGATGAAACATGCTCCATTAACATGATATTATAAACTGGATAGTTTCCTAAAATAATTGATGGAAAATTTGACAGTAAATTATATACGAAGGAGTTGAAAATTGGTTCTCTAATGGTAATTGTGTATTTGATGAAATAATTTTTTTAGTTTATAAGAAATTTGAATCTTAATAAATTACTAATTAAATGATGATGAAAATTAAAATTATAAAGCTTGAAAAGATGATTTTTTCTAGGGCCATATATTTTTTAAAATGAAATATGACTCTCTATTTCAAAAAAAAAATATGACCATAAAATCTTAAAGAAATTTGGCATGGATTATTCAAAGAAAGCCTCTACACCTATCATAGTTTGGGTGATGTTGAGTGAAGAATAAATGAGATAGATTATTAATCAAAAATATTTCTGAAAATTAATTGGATGTTTAATTTATCTTATAGCATAAATACTATATATTATATATGATATAACTTTGTGTTCAAGATATCAATACGATATGAAATAATCACACATGATGGATTATAAAATAATTTTTAAGTATATCAAAGGAATGTCAAATTGTGGTTTGTTGTATAAAATAATTAGAGAATTGAACTTAATAGGATTCATTAATTATGATTGGGATAGAGATACCAATTATTGTAAATAATTATTAGAAGGAATATTATTCTTAGGAGTGATTTTGTATGTTAGAATAATTTTAATCAAAATACTATACTTTTAAGTATCAATAAATTTGAGTATTTCACCACTACTAATGCTGATACTCAAATAATATTTGTTTAATTTTTCACTTGATGATATGAAGGTGATCATTAAAAGACCATTAAATATATCATATTTTAATTAGATTGAAATTTATTTCTAAATAATGTTGTGTAGTAATTAAATTAAACAAATTGATGTTTAATATCATTTTATCAAGGATATAGTAGAAAATAAGGATATAGAGTTGGAGTACATTTTATTAGAAGATAAAATTGATGGTATGTTCCATGAATTTAAGTCAAGATAAATATTTGAGGAACCAAGGATAAAAAGTAACGTTCAACATTTCCATTCCACTTAGAGTGTTTTGGGATACCCCTTCATTGCTTTGGATTCTTTTGTCAATTGGGGGGAATAATATATACATGTAATTATATTCATATCTTTTGTAAATCCAGAGTTGAGGTTATTTTAAAATGGGGGAGTAAGTAAAAGTATTGAGGGGGAGAGTTTCTAAGTCACCTAACCACCCATTTCTTTTCCTTTAGAGACCAAATTATCTAAAAATCAATACCTCATCTTGTAATGTGGTGTTATGATACTTCTTGTTGAGGGAGGCTGCAATTTTTTTTTCACTCAAAGATATTTTTTCAGGTTAAAAAAAGGGGGATAATTAAGAATGTATTAAATTATCAATGATTTTATTCTTTTGAACTATAAAGTTGATGATTATAGATCCATTCATAATAACCAAGACATGTTCTAATTTCATTTGGATAATTCACATTTATTACCACATTTTAATAAATTTTTTTGATGATGATTATGAATCATGATTTGTTTGAAGAATTTTAGAGTTCGAGATGAATCATATATTGATGATATTTGATGTTTGATCTCCATTTGAATTGATGATTAGAGAAATAAAAAATGAATATGATGAATTATGTTGTGGGTTCTTATATGAAATGGATTTTATATGATCGAATTTAATAGTTTTTACTAAGTTATTTTTTTCTTTACAAAATGGTGGGATGCCACCCATAAGAAAAGGGGAGCTAACTCATTGAGATTTTAGTAGAGATAAATACATGCTGTGGTAGAATTCCCATGGGTATGGTTTGTGTGTGTGTATAAATCCTAAAGTGTGTAAAAATTGGTGTGTAGGGGGGAAGGAACATGCTACCCATCCCAAGTATTGTGTGCCTTGTGTACCTGAGTTCTGACCCCAATATCTTCTCAAAAAGTGGTGGAAGCAATGAGAGTTATTAATAATTATTCAACGAAATGGTTTTCTGATGTGGGATAGGAAGGGTCCACACATTGTTATTTCATCATTAAAAATTATGTAAACAATAGAGAATGCTTGATCTGATATATCCAAGCTATCTGATCAAATACACATAATAGTTTAAATGAATGATGTCTTCTTCTTATCAGCATTTTTTTATACCTTTAGAATACTTAGGGTTTTTCATGATCTATGTTTTTTTTTCATGTCAAGATATCCAAATATCCATCCATGGTTTTCAATTAAAATGATATTGAATTCAAGCATGAAAATATATTTTCATTCATGATAACACATTACTACGATGATAAAATAAAGAGTTTATATAACATAGTTATCATTTGTGATGATGAAAATTTACAATGTCTGAAATTGTGTGAGCTATGTCATCATGCATAAGGAGATGTGAGTAGGTTCACATTGATGACGGTCTGTGTGCATTGGGAATATAAGGTGGTAGAACATATCATTTAATCCATAGATATAAATACTTCCAGATGAGATCATTTTTCATGTAACAATTGACAAAACTGAGAGAGATAATTGAAAAAACTGAAATAGAAGAAAATAAATTCTCTGATTCCCCATGAATTATTCCATGCATTATTATACTATTATCTATACTTCACAGCCACATTATTATTGATAATTTCTATAATCCTATGATTGTTTATAGATACATACAAACTATTCCATTGGGAAAATGTGAGAAGATACATGAACTCATGATCATAGTGAGGTTTTTGAAAGTAAAGGAAATGTGTGAAGGACGCCAAAACACATTGAGAGGGGATGGGGGAATCATAGTGTCATTTTTTTATTTAAACTGATGGATCTTGTTCCCACATTGGTAGGAACCTATTAAACCCATTTGATGAGAATTAGTAGAAAAAAAATCACATCCAAGGCAGAGACACATCAATTTTACTTACTTCACCACTAAGGGCTACTTCCAAGGAGAATACATTGATAAGTTATCATTCATACCAATAACTACTAATCTTCACTAGTTGTGGAGTACAAAAGTATAACATAATCACTCTGTGCTAGGCGGACTACCTTTACAAGGTTTTAGTGATAGCACCCAACATCCCTTGGACCACTTCCGTTAACTCCACCATGCTCACTGCATTGGGAGGAATATGAACTCAGTTTATCAACATGAAGGTTGCTTCAATGGGTTGACATTAAATCATACACCCTCAACTCCAGATAGATGCTCTGTTGAAGTCCTATTTTTCCTATTAATGTAATATTCTTTTCTGTATACTATTTGTTCGAAAGCTAGTACTTCATGAACTAGACTTCTTCCTTTGCGTACTATGATTATCAGCATACTACCTCTGCGTACCACTTCCCCCCACTGCATCTAAAAACTACTTCCACATAGCACTTCCACATACTACCTCTACAAACCATGACCACATACTACCCTTTGAAACTACATTCATGTAACGCCTTCTTTTCTTTACTCATGTACCAATCCTTCACTATGGACCAACTTCTCCTCCACGATCCATATTTCATGTACTACCTTACTTTTTTATTAATTCTTCTCTATAGACCAAATATTTATCTGGAAAATTTCTTTCACAAACCATCCTTCTTCATCCGCATACTTTCTTCTGTGAATTGTTTATGACTTCACTGAATTCATTTCATATTTTTTTATTAAAGTATTTTTGGTGTTTTTTTCATGCTAATTGGTTCTATATTCCATTGAATTCCTCTAGGATTTTTAATCTCAGAGCCATATTCTAATTAAGGGATTATTTATCAATATATCGGAACAATAGATATGAAATATATGCTAAACCAAGATTTTACAAATCTTTATTGAGGCACCACCTTTACCGTGTACCGTGCATCTCCCTATGCAGCTATAAAAATCACCGCCCCATTTCTAAAAATGAAACTCTTCAAGGTTTCTCAAAAATCCCCCCCATATTCGTGAACAACACCCCATCCCAAAAACCATTTTCCATTTACAAACCATGATACAACCCACAAACCTCATTCACTTTGTGAACTATTCCTCCTTTTCTATCCATGTACCATTTTCCATTCCGTGTACCATTTTAGTCCGATCAGTGTAATGCCCTTCGTTGAACAAAAACCGTTCCTAGTACTTGGTAAGAGGTTCATGTCCCATCCTACACAATTCCCTCTTATTTACTATTTCCTCTCCATTCCTCATCTCATTCACTACTATGATGAAATCCTTCCTTTGACAAAAATGAACTCTCAATTTTGAGGCCCAAAAATTTGGAAAAAATTCGAAAACTATGCCGCCTTTAATATTGCTCTCATTCTAAATTATAATACCACATTCCTTGTAAACTCCTTGATCCAACCAATGTGAATTGACAACAAACACAAACCATACAACATTTCCTATAACGAACAGTTTTGGTTCCAAAAATATGTTAACTCAGAAATACATACCTGAAGAACAAGCTTGCACACACTATGGTTTTTTTTGAGAATATACAACCTATAGTGAATGTTTTTTCAATGAAATTAAACTCATAAAAAATAAGTAACACTATGTTTTTGAGGAAACTAGGTAATGTAAGTGTTGAGTAGTGGTGTATGATTAATGATGGAAAAGAGTGTATCTAGGAGAAGAATTAATGTCAATTAGTAGAATTGTTTAGTTGTGTTAACTAGTAAAGTGATATTCAGCTATGTGGATAATGGAGTGAGCGAGAAAGTGAAATATCACTTCAATACTATGTATTGAAGTGGAAAATCAGTTTTTTATTACATTAACATCTTAGAATCTCTGTGATATTTCTTAGTGTGTTGGTGTTCTATTTTTCACTACTAGAAATTTAAGCTATATCCACGAACCTATAGCCACAGTTTTATAGGTCTGTGGCTATAGCTTCTCTATAGCCACGATTGAGTGAACCTGCATGGCTAAAATGTGCCGTTTCTTTTTTTTTTTCCTTTAAAATGTGTCGGGGTCCTCCTCCCTCCCCTCTTAGATACATTCTGCGCATGACCCTTGGATATCCTCCGGCACCCTCTTCCCCGATACTCCCGGACCTTCACGGCGGCACCCTCCTCCCCGATACCCTCTGCGCGTGACCCTCCAAACCCTCAACCTTCACGGTGGAGGCCTCCTCCCCGATACCCTCTATGTGTGACCCTCCTTCCCCAATGGTTCCCACCACGACTTCTCCTCTCCCTAATCATCCTCCGCCGACGGTGCCCCTCGCGACGACGACCCTCGCAACAGTGCCCCTCGCTGCCACTGAACGAGGCAACCCCACTGGGATCTCTTATCTTCAATTCTACTCCCCGGATGCTGCCACCAAATGAAGGACACCTCAACTCTCCCCACCGACACTGCTCCTAGGTGGCATCCCCACCTCCTCCGACGCGGCCAACCCACTCCCGATGATCCTTCTCCTCCTTGTTATGAACAATTATGGGTTCATTATTTTGTTATCGGTTATTCATAGCTATGTTGTTTCAAATATATACATTTTTTTTGAAATTTCATGAAATTATACCTTCAATATCTCTTGCTGAACCAGTTATTCTTGGATTGAGGTAGGTATTTTTGTGTATTTACTTTAATTAGCATGTCATTTTCTGCTTGGTGTTTTCTAAAACTTTTTTTATCAAAGTAAATCAATATTTAATAGATATTGTGGTTTTAAAAAGTGTTATAAATGTTTTTATCTCTTGGAATAAAGGTTTTGTAATAGTTTTCTAAATTTTAATTAATTGGTTTTAATGAATTTTTTTTGTGGGAAAGCCTATATGGCTTGTTTTAAAACAATTTATATAACAAAAGGTATTTGAACCCATTTGGGTATTGGTATGATTTTCAAGGATTTTTTGAAATAAAATTGGTTTAATGGATTTTAAAATGACTTGAATGAAAAGGTAGTTGGTTTTATAAATAATTTTAAGTGTGGTTTCACATAGAATAGGTATAAAGAAGGTGATAAAGTCAGTTTTTAAATGGTTGAAATGACTTGGCATTCCTAGTTGGTTTCTGAAAAGGAATATTTTCACTTTATATAAGATATTTTTATAATGAGTATCAGACCATCGATTATTCCCCTTATTTTGATTATGCCTGATTTGGATTGTGGCTCTATAAGAGGGATGTTGTATTCTTTTTTTGATATGGATGAAGTGAAAGGATTTATTTCTTGTGAGGGAGTTGATGTTTCAGGTGAGATAAGATTTATTTAAAATAATTTTTTATATATTCTTGTGATTCTTTTGATTTTCTACCTCCACTAGATTGATTTATCATGGGAACTTAGGTAAATAATGGAAGGTATAGCGTTATGTGATGCTAGCTTAGTGTATGTTAGCTGGATAGTGCCCTAGGAGATTAGCACCCTACCAGGGGTCTATTTTATATGTGGAGAGACCTAAATGGGAAAGCTGAATGGGATAATCTAATTTCACATAGGGTCCCAATGAGTAATATGATGAACTAGGTCTAGTATCACCCATTATAGAGCCTAATGAGTTTCCCATAATGTCTATAATTCTTTGAATATTGATTAGAGGATCTCATCCCATGCCTTATTTGTATCCCCACTATTACTACAATTATTTCTTATTATCAATTTCCCATTGATATCTTGGTACATGTTATGTTTCTATATTCCATTTTAGTTATGGATTTGGTTTATATTCAAGCTGAATTAAAAAATAGTTTAGGAAGTATATTATTAAAGAAAATAATGTTTGATTTAAAGGTGTGGTTTTGAGATATGGATTTGGAAAAAAGGGAAAAGGATTAGTTCTATTTTAATGGATTTGAAACTCTTTTTTCCCTAGTTTGAAAGCATTTCATTTTAAAATGAAAATGGAAGTTGTTTTATAAATGAAGTTATAGCATGTTACACTTTTTCTTTACACCATCTTGTGAAAAACATATTCACTACTTATATTTTAAACTATCATTAATAAAACATCTTTTCAAAGGAATTATAAAAACTCCTTAGTGAAATCCTACTAGGCACAGTTTGGTTCACATTGTGTATACACCAATGGGTGTATGAAAATTTCATGTTTACTTTCCAGAGCCCAAATTGTGTTCTTTTACCTTGGTCAATGTTTTAGTTGGTCTGATGATAGATGGTATAGGATGGTATGGGGGATTGTGGTCATAAGAAGGTAGTTAGTAGTGATCCAGGTTTGGTCATATTTTTGGATGTTTATATATAATCCTTATTGGCCTAGATATTTCTTTTAGTTTATTATATACTTGGGATTCTTCTTATTACTTTACTATGTGATGATGTGATTTACCTTTTATTATTTCTAAAATATTATACTATGTTTGATTGTTTCGTTTATATTGAAACTATTTATTTTTTGCATGAGTGACTGATGTATAGATGAGTGATGTTTGATTTATGGGTGGATTAATTGATGTGGTTATTCATATTTAGAGTGTGAAACCATTACCAATGGTTATACTTTGATACCTTGACACTTGTCACCATCCAACAAAAATCAGAGACATTATTTGAACCTTGTGGAGATCCGGGTTGGGTGACATGTCAGGTTGATCTGGGCTAGTTCATTACAGAATAGTATTATAGGATTCTCTTATTATTTAGAGTGCGCATTAGTATAAAGAAGATATGATCATCATCGGGACTCAATAGGTAGGTCACATGTAGTTTATTGATCACCACTTTTCATAAAAAAACTTGAGTTTCCATGGGTAGTTGTTATTTCAAGCTTTGATTTGGATTCTAGTTTTAATTATTTTGATAATGATGATTAGATCCCCATAAAGTTATATCAGATACTTTGGTGGATTTATTTAAGATTTGGAATGAAAGTAGGAAGGAAACAAAGTATCATCATCATCTCACTTGTTCTGAAAAAATATATAGAGCCTATGTGTGTGGTATCAGAAATTTTTCAGATGCTATTGTATGATTGGTGTATGGTCAGCTAAACCATGTGGCCAAGTCATGCACATCTTTCCATCAATTTTGGATTTATTTTTAAACCTATTTTGATTTCCAATGAATTCTAAGGAAATTTAAACCCTGGGAGATAGATCAAAGGAAGTTTTAGTGATTTTTTGGTGTTATTGTAATTGATTTTGTATGTTGTGCCACATTATGGTTTGCTTTTGTTTGGTGCTTCAATTTTTCTCTACAAAAGAACATTTATTGAAATTTTTGGATTACAAAACCAGTTTTGGGGGATTATTTGTAAAATATTCTGAATATCATGTATACTTTTTTCAAGAGTAGTAAGGTTTGAAAAGAAATTGGGAAATAATTTAAAATGAAAATAAATTTCAAGAAGTATTTTAATTTAAAACCTTTTCTGTGATTAATTTAAAAATGGGACTCATGGATGTTTTGGATAAAAAAACAAATTTTATGATTTGTTTTGACTTTCACATGATGCTTTGAAAGTGTTTGATTACATTATATAATTTGGGAAATGATTTAAAATGAAATTGGATATTAGGAATTTTTTTTGGTCTTATGATGAAATTCAGGAGGTGTTTTGAAAATAGAGGAGAACTTTATGAAGTTTGAGTGACATTTTATTTTAAATAATTTCATGTTTATCAAATATGGTGTTAATATTTTTTTAAATTCTATACTTGGGAAGTTGTAATTTTACTCTATGAAATGGATTTTGTATTTTTTTTAAGGAAGTGAGATTCTTTTCAATGTTCTTTTATTTTTGAAATGAGTTGTCATAATTCTTTTTAAAATGTGGGGATTTTTAAGAAAGATATTTCTAGGAAGGTGGGGGTGAAAGGGGGAGGGGGTGGGGTAGGGGGTGCTAGTGCAGGGGCAGGGGGGGTGCTGGTGCAGGGTGGATGGTGCATGGGGGGCTGGGAATGTGCAGGGGGGGCTGGGGATGTGCATGGGGGGTTGTGCTGGGGAAGGGGGCAGGGGGGTGTGCAGGCCTTCCTGATTATTTGGAGGGAGTTATAGAATTTGGTATTTCTTTCACCGTCAATTAACCATTTAACTTTATAAGCTTGCTTTCTCATGTTGTCCTTAAAAGTGAGCAAGGAATTGAGATTGACCACAATGTTTATTTCTTGCGTGGGATCAGTGTGGAGGTCAGAGTTGGTGTTTCTTTTTTGGATATCATCAAGTTCTTTCTCAAGAAGAGTAATTTCATTGTTAACTTGTTTGGATTTAGTGTTACACCAAGATTTGAGAGTCTGTTTGAGGTGTTTTAGTTTGAGGTTGCAAGTAAAGGCATTATTGGTATGAGATATTGAGGACTACAAGTTTTGGATGACATGATTTCATTCTTCACCAGAGAGCTTCACATTATTAAATCGGAAGGGTAACCTAGGTTTCATGTCTTTGTAGGACATTTTTACCAGGATAGGATGATGATCAGAGTTTAGTCTGTGAAGAGTGATGCCAGATATAGTGTCCTATTTATCTAGAGTCGGGACATTCGTAAAGGCTCTGTCTAATTTGGAAGCAACCACTTTATTGTAATGTCTTATATTCCAGGTGTATTTTTCACCAGTGAGATTAATTTCAATAAGATTTTTTCCCTCGATCAAGGCTTTAAATTCTCTCGTGGAGATAGAGGTGTGAGATGGGCCAATTTTTTCACTAGAATTAAGAATAGCATTAAAGTATCCCATAAGAAACCAGGGGTAATTCGTGTTAGTTCCTAAATAAGAGACGTCATTCCAAAGAATTATTCATTCTTGGTATTTATTCTTAACACAAACAAAGGATTAGTAAATACGAGTATCATCAATAGTAAAGGTACAAGTGAGAATCTGATCAGAGATACAAAAACATTAAAATCCTGTAAATATGAATGCACAAAAATCAATAAAGAATCAGCATTTAGATTATTATTGATTTCACCAGAAAATATATAATTGTGTTGACACAAGTGATAATATTTAGATGAGAAAGAGATTTTTGGTTCCTCAATAGAAAAAATAATAGGGTGATGCGTGTTAACCATTCTTTTAAAAACATCGAGGGTGTCAGAGTTGGAGATACCCTAACAATTCCAAAAAATAATATTTATTTAAACCTGTGTTTGGAGTTATAATTTCATTTTTTCTTTTTTCTAGATCCTTTATTTCTATTAGACCTTCTATCCTCTTGATTATTAGTGGTCTTTTCTTGTTCTTTGTGAGAAATTACATTGTTCTTATTTGTGGGTTCTTTTATTTGTGTAGTCATATCTGAATCTGTGGTATCCTTTGAGCCTGGGGACAAGTCATTGATACTTTGAGATACGAGGATTTCAGACATTGCAACACAGTCTGCATTTAATAAAGTAAGGGGATTGGAATTACCTTGAGCCTTTATATCCACTGTTGATAGCGGCTTGAAAAATTTAGATGAGAGTCTTTGTTTCTGTTCTATGGAGTTCTTATTTTCCTACATATGGATCGGTTCCAGCACAACAAGTAGACTATCATGTAGAACATGTTCTAATGGCATGTTAACATATGCAGTAAAATTAGTACATAGGGTCTCTGTCTCGGGTTAAACATCCCTGGTGAGAGAGACAATATGAGCAGAGGGAGTTGAAAAATCACGCGTTTTGGTTTTATTCCTCTTTTTGATAGTGGTAGCACCTGGAGTTAAAACCGGGTCACAGTTTCAAGTGTTTTTTTGAAGCATTAAGGTTTGGGTTAGTGGTGTTCAGATCACATAAGTGTAATGAAGCAAAATCATCAGATAAAACATTAGCGCATGAGTCTGTGGAACACTTGGAACTAAGCAGTAAATTGCTGACGTTTTGACCATAGAGAAGATTTTCAGACTTCATAGAATAATCTCCACTAGAAATAGTGGGAGGAGTAGGTGTACCTGGGATAGGTGGATCCAAAGGATACTACTGTTTGATAGAGTTCAGATGACTCTACTTCTGCTCCTAGGGGTCTTTAAAAATTTTCATATGTTTGGATACTAGAACCGAAGGTGTATTGTTATGTAGGACATGTTATATGTTCTTTATCATGTCTACTTTAGTGTAGGATTTTTCCTGCTCAGTGGATAGCCTAATAGTGTCTAGGACTAGATTTTTAATTTCAATTAAGAGGCTTTGATAATTAATCAAATTGTCTTGTTCTTCAACATCATCTTCCCAGATAAGAACAATGTATAATCCATATTTCTTGATTTTAAGTGATGATGGAGGTTTACTTTATTCTCATATTTTGGTGATTTTTGATTTTTGAATAAGAAATTGAAGGTGAAGTTTGAAAAATAAAGAGCTTTATTAATGATCATGTTATTTAGTATTGGGATGTACATATCAATTTGAATATTATTTGTTCATTCTTGGTTATGGATTCATGTATCATTTATCATGTACAGTTGACACACTGATCACATATATATAAGAAGTTGTTATATCTCATTTCTTTTCCCACTATTTTCTTATAGGTGGTTTCTTATGATAAGACCGGTTCTATCCACCACCATCGAAGACAATGAGTTCAATATTTGGGTAAGGTTTATTCCATTTTTATTATTTGGCCCAATTTTAATTAGGGATTTTTTGATTTTTGGGTTCCTTATATTTTTGTTGTGTGTTTTGGATTTCGTTGAGGTGGATTCGAGTCGCCTTTGATGAAGGCTTACATGTGTATGTATAGGTAGGCATATGCATATATAAGTTCCCCCTTTATATATATTCACTCATGGAAGTATGAATATATATATTGGGGCTAGGTGTTCTTATATATAGATATGAAAAATGCATACGCGTGTAAGTGTAAAAGGGTATATGCATGTATACACATATATCTAAGGACCCCCTTGTGCATATTTGGCCTTGATAAATTTTACATAGGGGATAGGTGTCCTTATATATATATGTTAAGTTGCATATGCTTGGAATCGAAAAAAAGGAAGATTCGAGTTTTCGTCGTCAAAAGCAAACGCGCCTTGAGGTTGAGGTAGGGTCCCTCTCCTAGCATATTTAATTCAAGAATGTTTTAAATTGCATTTAGTTTCCTTCTTAATTCTTCAAGTTTATATTAAATTTCAATTCTTGAATAAGTGTTAGTTAAGATAATTGTTTCGCTTGATAAATAAATCATGGTTTTGTAATAAAACCCCTCCAACGGAGGTGCGCTGTCTGAGAAAACTCACAGTGGTATACCTTGCTTAACATTATTGCATTGATGTTTTTCTTATACTTGATGTTGTTGTTAGTCATAAAGCACACATCATATTTGACCCTTTTTATATCCCTTTAGGGGGTTTCCCTCTTTTTATTAAAATGGTTGTTTGAACCAAGACACTCTTTAAGTGCCGTTAGATTTTTAATATGGGTCCCATGTTGTGTGACTATGTCACATGGCATGTGATATTTAAATCCAACCAAAATCCCAATTCCACAGCCCAGGGGTCCCACAGTACTAGTAATGTCAGATTACATGTTATGTAACCAGTGATTTTCCTAATCCCATGGGGTATTCCTCTAGGTATTCCTACACATTGATAGATATATAAACCTCACCAAATTAGGTATATCAGGGGTCATCCAATCCTCTAGTCATCACAGATTAACATTCATTTCTTTAAATCTTCTGAGAAAATATCATCTCATGCCATCCATATCATCCTATTTGAAACTAAGTGGAATAGATACTCTAATTCCATTCTAATCCACCTCCAAAATCCATGATAAAAATGACATAAATTTCCCTTATGAAAAACAAGGTCAAGGAAGGAACTGATTACCCAGTGGAAAACCACCAACTGACCAATGAACACAAACTTTTTGGTTCCAACCATTAACCATCCAGTAGTTATTCTAGAGCCAACCCTCCCCCACTATCACTATTAATATGTTCATGGTGCTTTATAATAGCTAATTGCTGGCCCCATCTACTGCTTTTTAGGAACACCACATACTTCTTCCCCCCTTTACTAAATCCATCCACCCAAAACATAAAATTTCAATTAAAACTTAATCATTTTAATTATAAATCACCAAAATTAAATTTTAAGAACCCAAAAAATAAATCCATAGTCATTACAAACTATCCACTATACGATTTTTCATCCATGAAAAGCATTACTAAGCATCACTGGTGACTTGAGGTTTCAGGGGTTTAGAGCTACCTTCGGGTCTACTTCTTCCCTTCATAGTTTCCCATCCTTCACCTTATCTATTATTAGGTACCTTGAAGTCTCATTTACTTTCTTCTTCTACATGTTTTTTCCTAGGGTTCGACACACTTTAATTTTGAAATCACTTCTTTCAAGATCAATCACTAGTATCCAGGTTAACCAGAATGTTTCAGTATTTTTCAAATGTTTTCCAACAGTCGAACATTATTCCCTTAAATTTTCTAATTCTTTACTTCCCTAATAGAAGAATTGGTCCACCATAGGTGTACTAAACTGAGTTCTCATTGATTCTATCTCAGGTTTCCTAAAGTGGTAGATTTGGATTTGTCTTTGTCCAAATATTCATGTTCTTTCAACTGTTAACCATGTTTCCTCTACCAGTGGAACCTAATTGTTCACTCTAGGAGAGAATCTCAGTTTTCATCCCAATGTATTTAGATTATCAGATTGCATTTGCCTTTTTAAAATCCTTCTTTTCTTACTATTTGCAGCAATATTCTTGGAAATATTTTAGGTCAATCAGAAGAAGCTTAAAGGGAAACATCTCATTCATTATTTTTTGTTTGTAGAGCTTGACCTGTTTAAGAAACATCTAGAGTTTATTTGGTTCTCTAATGAAAAATAGTTCAAATTTAAAGAACAGATTGTCTAGGAAACAGAGGAAATTCCATAGTGAACTACTAGAGTCTTGGTCCAAAGGTATATTCAAGGATTAATCTAGCACTAATCTTGATGGGTAACATGTGTTTTATGCTTCTCTAGCAAGTTAGTCACTGGATAACAAGGGTCCTTTGACACATGAAGGGGAGGTGAGGAGGTTCATCTAGTCACAGTGTCCTTTAAACTCAATAAGGGTATAATTATATCAAAGTTTTGAAGATCATCAGGTACAACACCCCTATGCTTTAGATAAAACTAAGCCTAAGGAGGGACGAGTGTCTCCTACTTATTTTTCTATTTAGATATCAGGCGCCACAGTACCTAAAAGATTTTCAAGGGTTGTAAGCATGAATCTTGAAACATTTGAGATAAAATCCAAAGAAGGTGAGGATTATCTAGCCAAGAAGACTATGTAACCTATTAAGGAAGAATCCCAAGTGTGTTTAGGAGCTCATAGTCTGCAATATGATCATGTTCGGGGGTTCAGGGGGTGGGTGAAGGGGGGTAGGGGGCATGGGGTGGGTGGAGGGGGGAAGGGGGTAGGGTGGAGGGGGGAAGGGGGTAGGGGGGATGTCTGTAGGGTAGGGGGAGGGGAGACGGTCAGAATGTTGCCCTGCATCCTCCTGCTCCCTTCACTCCTAGCCGGAAGATGCTGCCCCACGGATGTCGCTGGACCGGGCCAACACGCTGCAGTCACGCCGCCATCATGCCGCGGTCACGCTGCGGTCACACCGCGGTCATGCTGCGGTCACGCCGCGGTCATGCTGCGGTCACGCGGCGGTCACCCCGCGGTCACGCCGTGGTCACGCCGCGGTCACGCCGCGGTCACGCCGCGGTCACGCCGCGGTCACGCCGCGGTCACGCCGCGGTCACGCCGCGGTCACGCCGCGGTCACGCCGCGGTCACGCCGCGGTCACGCCGCGGTCACGCCGCGGTCACGCCGTGATTTGGCGCTACTCTAGGACGACACCCTGTGGTGGTTCGTAGTGATAGTATTCCACGAGTCTTGTGATCAATGTTGAGACTGAATAATCACAATTTATGCTGGTGGGGCGATGATCGGAATGTTGACCCACCTCCTCTCGCTCCATTCGCTTCGGGCCGTAAGATGCTGCCCCGCAAATGTCACTGGATCGGGCCAACACTCCGCGGTCACGCCACGGTCATGCCGCGATCACGCCGCAGTCATGCCGCAGTCACGCCGCGATCATGCGGCAGTCACCCAGTGATTTGTCCCTGCTCGAGGACGACACCCCGCGACATTTCGCAATGATAATATTCCATGAGTCTTGTGATCAATGTGAGACTGACTAATCACAATTTCTGTCAGTGGGGCGATGAACAGAATGTTTCCCCGCCTCCTCCCTCTCCCTTCACTCTTCACCGGAATATGATGCCCCATGGATGTCGCTGGACTGGGCCAACACACCGCGGTCACGCCGAGGTCACTCCGCGGTCACACCGTGGTCATGCTGCGGTCACGCCGTGATTTGGCCCTGCTCCAGGATGACACCCTACAATGGTTCTTAGTGATAGTATTCCATGAGTCTTGTGATCAATGTTGAGACTGACTAATCACAATTTCTGTTGGTGGGGAGATGATCGGAATGTTGCCCCACCTCCTCTCGCTCCCTTCACTCCTGGCCGGAAGATGCTGCCCCACGAATGTCGCTGGATCGGGCCAACACGCCGTGGTCACGCCACGGTCACTCCGCGGTCACGCTGCGATCACGCCGTGGTCACAACGCGGTCACACCATGGTCATGCCGTGATTTGGCCCTGATTTAGGACAAAACCCCGTGACAGTTCGCTATGATAATATTCCATGAGTCTTGTGATCAATGTTGAGACTGACTAATCACAATTTCTACCAGCGGGGCAACGACTGGAATGTTGCCCCACCTCTTACCACTCCCTTCACTATTGGCCGGAAGATGATTCCCCACAGATGTCGCTGTAGAGGGTCAACACACCGCGGTCACACCGCGGTCATGCCGCGGTCACGCTGTGGTAATGCCGTGATTTGAGAATACCCCAACTTTCTGCAAAAAATGCTCACAAATTGGTTACTCTATGAATGAATGTATGACTCCATGTAATTACCCTCAACCTACCCCTCTCTATAAATCTGTTTGGGTGGAAAAGGAAACCCCCATAATGCCCCCTGTTTCTCAGACAGTTATTACTGACTGCACTAATAACAAGAATCCCCCTGGCCTCTCTTAAGATTCAGCCACCCTCCCATTATGATGCCGAGACCTTGCACATACCTGGGACTTCTAAAGAAGGAAATCAAGATACATTCAATGATGAATCACATATTCTTGAAGTAAGAAAACCTATACAAAGAGATACAGAGGAGGTGCAATCGAATCATGAAGATAACTTTCATGTGGACCTCAGAACTTCTAAAGAAGGAAAGAAAGTCTTCAATGTTGACTCACCTATTCTTGAAGAAACGAAAACCTATACAAAGAGATAAATAAGAGGTGCAATCTGATAATGAAGATCCCTTGCACGTGTAGAGATTAACAAACCCTACTAATTGGAAGAAGAATTCCTAAAATCATGGTCTAGTAAAGGGAAGAAAGCATTGGTTGACTCCGATGGCTTCATCACTCTAAGTGCTAGAAACACTTGGAAATGCAGGGATAATTCCAATTTTAAAAGAACAATTATCACACATTCCCTAGATTCTAACATGAAGAAACAAAACACAATACCCCCATAGCCAGCCCCTACTGAAAAAGTGTCTGCCTCATCAGATGCTTCAACAAGCTCCTCCAATTATTCTGACTCGGATGAGTCATCTAGTGAGGATGATGAAAATTACCCAGCTTATAGGGATGCCTACGTAATTCCAGAAAAGCTTGATTTTCCAAATGACCTCGACGCATGGATGGATGAGAAAGACACTACTATATTTAGACAGTATAAAAATGGAGAGATGTTAGCAGATGCATAACTTGATATCAGAAAGAGGATGTTCATCAAAGTTGTAGAGGAATTTAGAAAGAATCCAAGCTTAAATTTTAATGAAATCCCCTGGAAATGAAGCTGTTGAGATTATTCTGATTCTTAGAAGAAAGTTATTATTTGTCTTGCGCTGTTTCTATTTTTCAACTGGTTCTACTCAATGGATCTGTACAATGGATGTTTGCAGACATGCACTATGGGGGCTTTGAAATGTACTCCTTCTAGTTTTAGAACATGCTTGATCATGCAGCCTTATTGAATTAAGCTGTTATGTTGTTTCTTATAGTGTTTGAGATATTTTAGCTAAAGAGAAGCTTCCGTCCTTGGATGCTTGGGTCTACTGTTAACAAAGTTTCTATTTTCCTTGATGTCATCAAGGGCTGGTGTTGGGTTTTCAATGCATAAATCTACTTTTCTGTTGGGTTGGTCTCTTGAAGGACTGGCAGGGGGTGCAAGGGGTGGGGTGTCCAGGTTCTAGGGCGGGGGGGGGGGGGGTGTCCAGGTCCTGGGGGGTCTGTCCAGGGTATATCTGGGGGGGTTTGTCTAGGGGGTCTGGGGGGTGTCTAGGTTTGGGGGGGGGGGGGCAGGACTGGCAGGGGGGAGGGGGGAACTAGTAGGTGGAGGGGAGAAAACTAGTAGGGGGTGGGGACTAGTAGGGGGGACTGGCAGGGGGAGGGGGTAACTGGGAAGGGGGTGCAAGGGGTGGGGTGTCCAGGTTCTGGGGGAGGTCCAAGTTCTGGGGGGGGGGTGTCCAGGGTCTGGGGGGTCTTTCCTGGGGGTCTGCCCATGGTCTATCTGGGGGGTCTGTCCAGGGGGTCTGGGGGGTGTCCAGGTTTGGTGGGGCAGGATTGGCAGTGGGGGAGGGGGGAACTGGTAGGGGGAGGGGGAGGGGGAACTAGTAGGGGGTAGGGGACTGGTAGGATGGACTGGCAGGGGGAGGGGGGTGTAAGGGGTGGGGTGTCCAGGTTCTTGGGGGGTGTCCAGGGAGATCTGTCCAGGGTCTGGGGGAGGATAGGTTTGGGGGGGGGGGGGGTTCGGGGTCTATCCATGAGGGTGGGGGGTGGCTGTACAGAGGATTGGAGGTCTGGGCTATCCAGGGGGATCTGTCCAGCATCTGGGGGGGGTGTCTAGGGTCTGTCTGGGGGGGGGGGGGGTCCTGGGTCTATCTGGGGGGGGGGGTGTCCAGGGTCTGTCTGGGGGGGGGGGGGTGTCCAGGGTCTGTCTGGGGGGAGGGGGAGTGTTCTGGGTCTATCTAGGGGGGGGGTGTCTAGGGTTTGTCCGGGGGGTGTCCAGGGTGTGTCTGTGGGGGTGTCCAGGGTCTGTCCGGGGGGAATCCAGGGTCTGTCTGGGGGGTGTCCAGGGTCTGGGGGGAGGTGTCTAGGGTCTGTCTGGGGGGGGGGGGGGGTGTCCAGGGTCTGTCCAGGAGGGGGGCTTTGCATGCGGGGGCTGTCCAGGGGGGTTTATGTAGGGTGGGTGTGTCCATTGTCCAGGAGGGAGGGGTCTGCAGGGGTTGGGCTACTGTAGGGGGGGTGTGCAGGGGGTGGGGGGCTATTTTTTATATATGGTTTTCCAGACCCTATAGCCACATTTTTTAACCGTGGCTATAGATCTATTGCCATAGTTACAAACCTTATATAAAGGTCTAATGCTACAGTTTCTAACCATGGAAAAAAACTATATCCCTCCTCTAGTATAGCCATGGTTCTAAACCGTGGCTATAGAGATATTACCACAGTTTGAACCGTGGTTGTATACCATAGCCACAGTTTGAACCGTGGCAGTAGACCTAATGCCATGGTTCCAAACCATGGCTATAAGTATAGGCCTATAACCACACCAAACTTAACCACAATTTCTCAAACTATGGCTATTACCTATAGCCACGATTTTAAACTGTGGCTATAGCCTGGATTTCTAGTAGTGTGTAAATTGGTGTGAACTAGTATATTAAATTTTTTTAGGAGGCATTATATTGGGAAATAGTTGATACCTACCCTCTATAGTTTTTAGGTGATACCTCACTAACCCACTTGTAATATTTGATTTATTCTTATTGGAGAATCTTTTTCTCAAATCATCCCATCCAAAAAAGGATGTAGTCACCCATATTTGGTGAGAACCTTGTAATGTTCATGTCTGTAATTTGGATAAAACACTAACAAGTACCATATGATTATTTTGAAAAAATAAACTCTAAATTTTAAGTACCACTAATTTAACCTTCAACCCCACTTATTGGTTCAACACATTACTAGATAATATTAAGGGATTATTTTAAGAATTGTTTTTAAAATGGAATTTATAAAAAATTAGTTGTTTTCTAAAGAGTGATTCATTATAATTTGGCCAAGGGTATAGAGTGATATAGATGACATAATATGTATTACCAAAATAATATTTGAAATTTTATTTAAGGGAGAGATGATTGATCTTTATATGACATTAATTTTTTATTTTTTTGAATTTATGTTTATAATACTATGATTTCAAAATATTTTATGCTTTGTGATTCATTTTTATGATTTCCAAGTACATCATTAATTTTTTAAGAAGATAAATACTGATATATGAATCCTATAAGATTTTTTATTATTGATATGTGGTAGTATGGACTGGTATGTATATAGGTGTGTGAGTTGGATGGATAATGTACTTATTTGGAATCAATATAGTTGATTTGGATTGAATTGATGTGGGAAATATCTTAGAGGGTATATATATGTAAACTTGAACATGATATATGGATCTAGGTTTGATTCAATAAAGTGTGATATAGATATCTTATTGGGTAATTTGTGGATTGATTGATTTGTTCAAGCACAATTAGGGATTAGGTGAACTAGGGATTTTGCATATGTGTTTGGGTCATGAATCCTTAATTTGTGGAGGTGTTGAGTTCATGGACATGGTTAGATTATGTAGCACATTGAGGTTATTAAGGTATAATCTAGTAGGATATTATAAGGCCCCGACCTTAAACATATCTAAATATTGAATTAAATGAATAATTCACATTGAGGATCTTTTCAGGTTTAGAGTTTTAGATAATTAGAACATAACTATTACATCTCAAAATATTACAAAGTAGACACTTCTACTAAGTTTAAATAGAATAAAAAAAACTGTTAAAAAGAAACATGTCTAGTTCCAAGTTTTATATAGCATGACTTTCCCTTGATCCCATCCTTGACCCTATTCCACATTAGGTCCTGTGAAAAACATTTCAAAAAAACTTGGGGTGAGCATAAAGAGCTTAGTAAGTGATACACAAAGAATGAAAACTGTTAGTTTATCAAAACAAAAAGTTAACCATGTATACTTTATCAAAGTAATACTTTTCAACTTTATAAAGTAATAAAAACTCTTCACTGAATAAAAGATCATTACTTACCCTTTTGTAACAAAAATATTACCATAAAACCCATAAAAATATCACATAACATATAAAGGTAACTTGGGACATAAACATACTTAAGTGGAATAACCATACGGTCAACTTCCACACATATCACTTAATGGAATAGCCATACGACCAACTTCCATACATACTTAATGGAATAGCCATACAGCCGACTTCCATACCCAATGTATTGGAGGTTATAACGTAACCACCCGTCCTGGTATTCACGGAACCACCCGTCATATGGTTTATCATGTAACCACCCGTCAAATGTCCAAGTACCAATATAAAATCATAAAACATAAAACCAATATAATGGAATGATAACATTTACACATTTCAATCACAATATATCATTTAAATATATTGACATAATAGAATCCTTTATCAAAACCATTTTCAATACCAAAATACATAAAAGAGTATATGGTATTTATTTTATTTTAAAAACATTACGGCTTGTTGAGGAAGCGAAAGACCAAATAATACTCGCGGCGGTGGAAAAGGTCGTTGTCACCACGTACGTTAAAAGAAACATTCCTTTTTGTCGTTTAGTAAAAATCTTCGTAGAAAAATATTACTTTTGTATAAAAGTAAAGGTCAAAGGGGTTTATACATCGTATAAAAGATTGTTGTGTATAAAACGAAATATTCCTCAATGAAAGGAGATTGAGACGAAGTCCCTTACCTCGGGTCTGACTTGACTCGATCGTTCTTTAACGTCCTGAATAATAAACTTGAGTTAATTTCTATTTGCTTAATAACCTTTTTCAAGTTTATTATTCCTTTTATATCACTTATTTCCATGTTATAAACATTATGTAACCATTTAAGTTAATAATGTTTGTTTTGTCGATATTTGGTTCTTAAGTCGAAAGTGGACTTCTTACAATTACATGTTGTTCGTGTGGTCAAAGGTTCTTTATATCCAGAATGACATTCCTGATTTGGATATCATATATATCATATATATATAGCATATAAATGTATTTATAATATCACATAATCATTTAGAGGTAAGAAATGAAATGCACCGTTCATGGAGATGGTAAGCCGTACGTACGCATGAACGCTACTTTCATTTCTATGTCATATTAATGGAATTAAAATTAAATGAGAGGTATGTATATTTTAATTCCAGAATTATATTAATCATTTAGATGTAACATACATCATATATATCCATTATATATATGTACTTATAATAGTACATTACATTTGCGGATAAGAAATGAAATGCACCGTTCATGGAGACGGTAAGCCGTACGTACGCATGAACGCTACTTTTATTTCTATCTCATAATTTAATGGGGAGAAATAATAATTATATAGAGGTATATTATTATTCCAGTATAACATCATATATAATAACTTTAAATCCATCCTTTATATGTCCCACATATGGCATTAACGAATCAAATCACTTTGAGGGGGCGGTAGTCCGTACTTCCTTAAATGAAGATATCACGTTTACCCATAATGGAAACCATAAAGGTATGCCCAAAATGAAAAATACAGAAGCTTAAGGAAAACATAAACATATTATATATCATATATAAATATAGTTTCATATTAATTTCCACCTTTGAAGGTGTTAAAATAATGTTGAACAATCATCGTTTCGGGAGGCAGAAATTCGCCATCCACGGAAACAGTATGTTCTTTAACCATTAGATGTAGGTGTGTGTAAGTGTAGCCCGAATCCTTCTTATAAAAACATACTCGTATATTAAAGATACTGGAGTTGTTACAAAATAAATTAATAAAAAGAGTTTAGGGGGTTGGAGAAGCAAAATAAAACAAAAGAACACAAGTGAACACATTACCTCAAAATCAGGTAACTCTCTTAGGTTTGAGCTCAAAGGCTTCCTTGGGAAGACTTCTGCCCAAAGTGAGGCTTGAAGGAGTAAGAGAGGGATGTAGAGAGACAAAATGGGCAGGGGTTGGATGAGAAAAAGGCTTTTGAAGTGTGGGTAAGGAGGTAGAGGTGGGGGCCTTTTATAAGAGGAGAGGAGGGGCATTCTTGGAAAGTAAAGAAAAGTTACTTTATTTTAAAATGAGTTTCGGATTAAAAAGGACCCAAATTGATATAATTCGAGGGTAAGGTGATAAGGGTTCGAAATATACCCATCAAATAGGTTTTGGACATGTGTAGGTCATAGATTGTACATTATCTTTTCATTTTATTTAAATCCTTTATTAATGAGGTAATCGCTGCATCATCATGATATCATAAGTAATTTAATATATTTAATGTATAAAAATTATAAGAAAAATATCATCATGTAGGAAATCGTTTTAGCTTTCTAATTAATATTTATAGCAAAAATATGACTTGTATATCCCCATGTAAAAATTGTTTTAGTAAAACATCTCATGTTTGTGTCATTTTTACTTTAACATTTAATAAAAAGTTATTTATGTCATTTCCCAACCAAAGTGGCTCCATGGGGTCCCCAAGTTGACCCATATATTTTTTTGGTCGGCCATGACACATACAATGAGGGTAGGACATGTGTCAAGCTCATCTCATATTATTAAAACATTATTTTTATCTTAAACTACACTAATTACCTCTAATCGCGATTAAGAACTTAAAAGTTACTATTCACCAAAAAATTATTTTAATCTCATTGAACCACATTTTACTTTTTAATGAAAACCATGTATGTCGGAATTTTGAAAATCAAATCACAGAAGTGACAAAGTTTCATTTAAACGAAAAATCAGTTTCTTTAACTACCAATTAGTGGTTTCACTATTCATCAAAAATTGAAGTTTTTCAGAAAAATACCAAAACGTCACCCTAAGCTATATTTGATATTATGAATTCAGAAATGATGTCTATTTTACAAAATTCAAATCATATAAGTCACATTAATTAATTTAATAATTAATTCCCGCTGTCATGACAAATAGCGTGTTTTTATGAAACAATAAGTATCAAAAGATTGACACTAGTTTAAGTCCAATTTCAAAGTGAAATTGATTCCAATGACCACCATTGGATTAAATGGTAAAAATATATTCTAATTTCACTTTAAAAACAATTTAAAAGATAATATAATCATATAAATAAGTTAGACTAAAAAGAGGTTTTGAATTAAAATACAACATTTTTTCACTATTCATTAAAAAATGAACTTTATCGGAAAAATACCAAAAATTCACACAAAGTAAATTTTGATGTCCCAATAATAAAGAATAAGTTTATATTGAAAAATATAGCTTATAAAATTGTCAAAAGATAGATTTAAAAAATGTTTTTCCATAAAAGGCAGTAAAACAATCTTTTAAAAATATTAGTGTATTTCATGCTTAAGATTGGATTTATTTTCATTTTAAGCCTCTAAAACACTATCTAATTCATTAATAGGCATAGATAAAAATATATATTATTCATTAGTTACTTGGGATGTTACATCCTCCCCCCTTTAGAAAATTGCGTCCTCACAATTTATTTACTTATCGAATAAGTGGGGGTATTTATCCCTCATTGCATTTTCAGATTCCCATGTTCCCTCTTCAATCATATGGTTTTCCACAAAACCTTTACCTGATGAATCACCTTATTCCGTAACACCTACTCCCTGTGGTCAAGAATCTGGACCGATTGTTCCTCATAAGATAGGTTCTCTTCCAGCTGAACTACCTATGGACTCAAAACATGAGATGAATCTGGCATAACCTTTCTCAGCATCGAAACATGAAAAACATTGTGTACCTGAGATAAACTCGGAGGTAATTCCACTCTGTATGCAACTGATCCAACTCTCTCTAGAATTTTATATGGTCCAATGAACCTTGGACTCAGCTTTCCTTTCTTACCAAATCTCATCACACTTTTCCATGGAGAAACCTTGAGAAAAACATGATCACCTACCTCGAAAGATAGATCCTTCCTCCGGTTATCCACATAACTCTTCTGCCTGCTCTGAGCTGTTCTCATGTGTTTCTGAATCAACTAAACTTTTTCTACCATCTCTTCTACCAATTCTGGTCCCATAAGCTTCCTTTCACCCACTTCATCCCAAAATGCTGAGGTTCGACACCGCTTCCCATATAATGCCTCAAATGGTGCCATCTGTATACTGGAATGAAAACTGTTATTTTAAGAAAAGTCAACCAAAGAAAGATGTTGGTCCCAACTTCCCTGATAATCCATCGAACAAGCTCGTAGCATATCCTCCAAGGTCTGAATTTTTCATTCTGATTTCCCATCTGATTGAGGATGATAAGCTGTACTAAAATTTAATTCAGTACCCAACGACTTCTGAAGGCCTTTACAAAAGTTAGAAGTAAACCTGAGATCACGATCGGACACAATAGAGAGAGGAACTCCATGTAACCTGACTATCTCTTTAAGATAAAAACAGGAAAGTTGATCTAGTGAAAAAGTATCTCGTATAGCAAGGAAATGAGCAGATTTAGTAAATCGATCAACAATAACCAAGATTGCATTATTACCTCGAGATGTCCTTGGTAATCCCACAACAAAGTCCATGGATATGTTTTCCCATTTCCACTTCGGCACTGGTAAAGGCTGAAGCATCCCTTTCGGTAACTACCGCTCTGCTTTAACCTGCTGACAAGTCAAACACTTCACAGTAAATCAACAATATCCCTTTTCATTCCATCCCACCAGTAATACTCCCGCAGATCTCTGTACATATTAGTACTGCCAGGATGAACTGAAAACGGGGAAGTATGAGCCTCACATAACAACTCATTATTCAACTGTGAATCACAAGGCACACATAATCTCTTCCCAAACCTCAAAACAAAATCATTATCAATGTTGAATTCAGGAAACTTACCCTTCTGAACCAGCTCTACCTTTTTCTACGACTCACTGTCTTCCCTCTGTTCTTGCTTAATTCTATCTGATAGGGATGATCTCACTGATACCTGAAACAAAATAGAATAACTTCCTGCACCAACAACTTCTATGCCAAAGTTCATCAAATCAAAAACCAAAGGATCTCGTTCCAAACGTAGCATGGTTAATGAAACATTACTTTTTCGACTCAAAGCATCGGCCACTTTATTTGCTTTTCCCGGATGGTAGTGAATTGTACAATCATAATCCTTGATTAATTCCAGCCATCTCCTCTGTCTCATGTTCAATTCTTTCTGAGTGAATATATACTTCAAACTTTTGTGATCAGTATATATTTCACACTTTACTCCATACAAATGATGCCTCCAAATTTTTAAAGCAAAAACAACAACATCTAATTCCAAATCATGTGTAGGGTAATTTACCTCATGAGTTTTCAACTGACGTGAAGCATAAGCAATTACCAGATCATTCTGCCTAAGGACACAACCAAGTCCCTTCAACGAAGCATCACTGTATATGACAAACTCACCATTCCTGGAAGGAAGTTCCAAAACTGGAGCATTCACCAATCTTATTTTCAACTCCTGAAAAGAATCATCACATTCTTTTGTCCAGATGAACTTAACACCATTACGAGTTATCTTAGTCATTGGACTAGATAACTGTGAAAATTTTTCAACAAACCTTCGGTAGTAACCTACCAAACCAAGAAAACTACGGATCTTAGTTACATTTGTGGGTCTTGGCCATTCTTCAACAACTTTTATTTTAGCTGGATCAACAGTTATGCCATCTTTTGAAACAATGTAACCCAGGAAAGAAATTTGTTGTAACCAAAACTCACACTTGCTGAATTTTCCATATAGTTTCTTTTCTTTTAAGGTTTTCAAGATAACACTTAAATTAATTTCATGCTCCTCTTTACTTTTAGAAAACACCAAAATATCATCGATGAAAACAACCACAAACTTATCCAAGAACTCATGGAAAATTCTATTCATAAGGTCCATGAATACAGCAGGTGCATTGGTTAACCCAAAAGGCATAACTACAAATTCATAATGGCCATATCTAGTACAGAACACAGTCTTCAGAATGTCTTCTTCTTTTAATTTCAACTGATGGTACCCCGACCTCAAGTCAATCTTTGAAAAATACTGAGCTCCCTAGAGCTGATCAAACAAATCATCGATATGAGGCAAAGGATACTTATTCTTAACAGTAATATTATTCAAGTCTTTATAATCAATGCAAAGTCTCATTGAGCCATCTTTCTTTTTAACAAACAAGACAGGAGCACCCCATGGTGATGTGCTAGGTCGAATGAAACCTTTATCTAATAACTCCTGCAATTGCTTCTTTAACTATAAAAGTTAAACTTGAGCCATTCGATAAGGGGGTTTTGAAATTGGATCAGAATCAGGAACTAAGTCAACAGTAAATTCAACTTTCCGATCATGAATAATACCAGAAAACTCATCAAGAAAAACATCAAGATACTCATTTACCACTGACACATCATTAATCTGAACAGTTCCTTTATTTTCAACAATATGTGCAAGGTAACATTCATTTCCATCTTTTACTAGTTTCTCAACTTCCTGATATGTTATCAAAATCAAGGGTTCATTCTTGTACACAAACTGAAAATATTTCTGAAAAGAAACCATTTTAGCTCTGCAGTCAATCTTAGTATGATAAACAGAAAGCCAATCCATGCCGAAAATAACATCAAACTCTACTAGAGGCAAAACAATAAGGTTTACGGGTATATTCTTTCCACACACAAGGATAGGAAGGTTCTTATAATTCCTTTTTGTCTCAACGTTCCCTCCAGGTTTTTTCACCATAAGTTCAGGGTTCATATCTTGAGATGAAATTTCCAATTTACTAGAAAACTTCTTAGAAATGAAAGAATGTGTAGACCCTGAATCAAACAACACATTGGAATAATCTGAACAAACAAATAATGTACCTGATACTACTTAATTCGATGGCCCAACATCTGCTGAAGTTTTTGCAAAGGATTTCACCACCCCTTTCTGCTTGTAGTCTGGCTGCATTCCCCCAGTTGAGTTCTTCGTTGGACACTCGTTTTCATAATGACCCATTTCATTACACTTAAAACATTTTACCGTTGGCTTTTCATTGCCTGCTTGATCATCTTCCTTACAGTTACGAGCAATATGACCAGACTTACCACACCGAAAGAACTTACCAGACTTGGATAAACATTCTCTAGGATGCATTTTACCACACTTCTCATAGGATGGATATTTGGTTTTCTTACCTCCTTGCTTCTTTGATGAATTCTTCCCCTTTGCCTGCCAACTAGACCTCTTATTCTGTTGTTTGTCATAGAACACCTGATCATCGGTAAACTCCATTTCCACCTTCTCCGCACATCGAACAAATTTTTCATAACTTTTGAACTCACGAGAAGATAAAGCCCTTTGATACTTTGGCTTTAACCCTGAGTAAAAACGGTTTATTTTACTATCCAGATCTCATATGAAGTTTGGAGCATACCTTTCCAATCGAGTGGACTTTGATTCATAAGCAGCCACTAAATCATCCTCCTGCCTCAATTCTAGGAACTGTTTTTCCATCCTAAGACGAACCACCTTAAGAAAATATTTCTCAAGAAACATACCTTTGAATTCATCCCAGTGAAGATCCTCAATCTCATCACTATCCCTGATATTTTTCACCATCGACCACCAATGATCAGCTTCACCTTCAAAACGGTAAACAACAAGACTAACCTTTTGATGTTCTGAACACCCCATGACATCAAAAATCTTATCCAGTGCTTTAATCCACCCTTTAGCTTGCACGGGGTCAGATTATCCTCTGAATGATGGGGGATGTTGCCTCATGAAATGTTCCACCATTGACATGTTCCTCTGTGGTTGATCTGGCTGATCTCGTGCATGGATACCACCACCATTTATAGCCTGAGTCAACTATGCCATCACTGCAAAAAAATATTCAGTTCCGATTCCGACTATCTCAGGTTTCTGATTTGGAAGGTTGTCTTCCTCCTGATGTCGTCCCAATATAGCTACTTTGTTTCCTCTGCGGAAAACCATTCTGAACACAGAAATATCTTAGGAGAAGCAACATGGTAATCTTTAAATGCTATATCATTTCAGTCATACCATAAATTAACTTATAATTTAACAATTTTCTAACTCCTAAAGTTGTCTAAACCGACCTTTGATACCAACTATAAGGCCCCGGCCTTAAACATCTCTAAATATTGAATTAAATGAATAATTCACATTGAGGATCTTTTCAGGTTTAGAGTTTTAGATAATTAGAACATAACTACTACATCTCAAAAGATTACAAAGTAGACACTTCTACTAAGTTTCCATAGAATAAAATAAAACTCTTAAAAAAAACATGTCTAGTTCCAAGTTTTATATAGCATGACTTTCCCTTGATCCCATCCTTGTCCCTATTCCAAATTAGGTCATATGAAAAACATTTCAAAAAAACTTGGGGTGAGCATAAAGATCTCAGTAAGGGATACACAATGAATGAAAACTGTTAGTTTATCAAAACAACAAGTAAACCATATATACTTTATCAAAATAATACTTTTCACCTTTATTAAGTAATAAAAACTCTTCACTGAATAAAAGATCATCACTTACCCTTTTGTAACCAAAAGATTACCATAAAACCCATAAAAAGATCACATAACATATAAAGGTAATATGGGACATAAACATAATTAAGTGGAATAACCATACGGTCGACTTCCACACATATCACTTAATGGAATAGCCATACGGCCAACATCCATACATACTTAATGGAATAGCCATACGGCCGACTTCCATACCCAATGCATTGGAGGTTATAACGTAACCACCCGTCCTGGTATTCACGACACCACCCGTCATATGGTTTATCACATAACCACCCGTCAAATGTCCAAGTACCAATATAAAATCATAAAACATAAAACCAATAAAATGGAATGATAACATTTCCACATTTCAATCACAATATATCATTTAAATATATTTACATAATAGAATCCTTTATTAAAACCATTTTCAATACCAAAATACATAAAAGAGTATATGGTATTTATTTTATTTTAAAAACATTACGGCTTGTTGATGAAGCCAAAGACCAAATAATACTCGCGGCGGCAGAAAAGGTCATTGTCACTGCATACGTTAAAAGAAACATTCCTTTTTGTCATTTAGTAAAACGCTTCATAGAAAAAGATTCATTTTGTATAAAAGTAAAAGTCAAAGGAGTTTATGCACCGTATAAAAGATAGTTGCGTATAAAACGAAATGTGCCTCAATGAAAGGAGATTGAGATGAAGTCCCTTACCTCAGGTCCGTCTTGACTCGATCGTTCTTTAATGTCCTGAATAATAAACTTGAGTTAATTTCTATTTGCTTAAGAACCTTTTTCAAGTTAATTATTCCTTTTATATCACTTATTTCCATGTTATAAACATTATGTAACCATTTAAGTTAATAATGTTTGTTTTTTCGATATTTGGTTATTAAGTAGAAAGTGGAGTTCTTACAATTACATGTTGTTCGTGTGGTCAAAGGTTCTTTATATCCATAATGACATTCCTGATTTGGATATCATATATATCATATATATCTAGCATATACATGTATTTATAATATCACATAATCATTTAGAGGTAAGAAATGAATTGCATCGTTCAAAAGGTCCCACATTGATATAATTCGAGGGTAAGGTGATAAGGGTTCTAAATATACCCATACAATAGGTTTTGGACATGTGTAGGTCATAGATTTAACATTATCTTTTCATTTTATTTAAATCCTTTATTAATGAGGTAATCACTGCATCATCATGATGTCATAAATAATTTAATATATTTAATGTCTAAAAATTATAAGAAAAATATCATGATGTATTAAATCTTTTTATATTTCTAATTAATATTTATAGTCAAAAATCTGACTTGTATAACCCCATGTAAAAATTGTTTTAGTAAAACATCTCATGTTTGTGTCATTTTTACTTTAACATTTAATAAAAAGTTATTTATGTCATTTCCCAACCAAAGTGGCTCCATGGGGTCCCCAAGTTGACCCATGGATTGTCTTGGTCATCCATGAAACATCCAATGAGGGTATGACATGTTTCAAGATCATCTCATATTATTAAAACCTTATTTTTACCTTAAACTACACTAATTACCTCTAATCGCGATTAAGAGCTTAAAAGTTACTATTCACCAAAAAATTATTTTAATCTCATTGAACCACATTTTACTTCTTAATGAAAACCATGTATGTCGGAATTTTGAAAATCGAATCACAGAAGTGACAAAGTTTCATTTAAACGAAAAAACAGTTTCTTTAACTACCACTTAGTGGTTTCACTATTCATCAAAAATTGAAGTTTTTCAGAAAAATACCAAAACTTCACCCTAAGCTATATTTGTATTCTGAATTCAGAAATAATGTCTATTTTACAAAATTAAAATCATATAAGTCACATTAATTAATTTAATAATTAATTCCCGCTGTCATGACAAATAGCGTGTTTTTATGAAACAATAAGTATCAAAAGATTAACACTAGTTTAAGTCCAATTTCAAAGTGAAATTGATTCCAATGACCACCATTGGATTAAATGGTAAAAATATATTCTAATTTAACTTTAAAACCAATTCAAAAGATAATCTAATCATATAAATAAATTAGATTAAAAAGAGGTTTTGAATTAAAATACAACATTTTTTCACTATTAATTAAAAAATGAACTTTATCGGAAAAATACCAAAAAATAACACAAAGTAAATTTTGATGTCCCAATCATAAAGAATAAGTTTATTTTGACAAACTTAGCTTATAAAATTGTCAAAAGATAGATTTAAAAAATGGTTTTCCATAAAAAGGAATTAAAACAATCTTTTAAAAATATTAGTGTATTTCATGCTTAAGATTGGATTTATTTTCATTTTAAGCCTCTAAAACACTATCTAATTCATTAATAGGCATAGATAAAAATATCTATTATTAATTACTTACTTGGGATGTTACAAATATCCTTGTGTTACTTTTTTGTTTGGAATTTTTCTATTTAGTGTTATCAAGTTTATACATCTATATAATTTTTTTTGTTGTTATTATGTGACATGTCAAGATTGATGGTTGTGGCCTGTCTTGAGGGAGAAGGTGTAGTCGATAAATTTATGTTTGAAAAACCTAGAGTGAGAATGTGTGGTCAGGAACATAATGTAGATGTTATATTTGAGAAACCTTAAGTTTGAAAAAATGGTTAAGAACATGACATGGGACCCTACCTATAGTTAGAATGATGTGGTCGTGATGTGATGTGGGATAATCCGGGAGTTAGAATCCACATTTGGAAACTTTGTATGGGTTTTTTTTGGTGGCCTCCATTGAGTAAAAATGGATGGTATTAGTTCTCATATGGGATACAACAAGGTAAATTATGTGGGGTTATACCTTGATTGAGATGGTAGTATTCATATTATGAGGTGATCTATGAATGAGTTGAATTTATTCATTGTGGAATCAACTAAACAAGGTAGGGTTAGGTGTTTTTGTATCCTGGTTAGAAAATAATGACCTAACATGTGTTATTGACATTAAAATTTGATTGTTTTTTTTTCTGGTTGAGTGTGATTCACAAGAACAATATATACTCTTATAAATATTTTATAGGCATTAAAATGATCATAGAGAGACTAATTATTATTTAGAAAAGCTAGGTCATACTAGGATGCTAGACTCACCACCAAACTGCATGTTCAAAAGGGGTTTAAAATTATATGTCGAGACCATATGTTTTATTATATGTACAAGTTTTTATTGTATATGGAAACGTGTTCATGTATAATTGGTTTTCGAGGTAGGTATTCAATGGGGATGAATATATGAGTTAGGCTAGAGGCCGAGTTGTTTACTTTTATCTTTACATTTCACATGTACCAACTAGTATTCCACTATTATATATTATATATTATATTGATAAATTTTATATGATGCATCAATTATTTTATTTAACTACTCTTTATTCTAGACAATGGGATCCCTCTTGGATCTTTGATTATATTTATAGATTTTTGGTAGGTCCATTATTAGAATAATCCATGTTGGATTTTTTGTATGTTTGAGCATGATCCATGGGATTTACATTTGAGGGAAAAGTATCTACAAGACTATTTTAGGCCCTCTACACGAGTTGCTAGCCTCCTATATATGGGGAGGTGCTCATGAGTTCTTACATTCACCTCACTTGAGTGTCATTCGGGATACATGGCCATGTGTGTGACAATGGTGTTACAGTATTTTTATGAACAAAATTAAGAAACTATCCAATTATTTGTTTCTTAATTTTTTAATTATTTCATAAAAAAATAACCTAAATTAATGGATTATAATTTTTTTTACTTTATGATCTTAAAAAATATATTTTAATAACATATTTATACTTTTAAATGTTCCACATAATTTTGTGATGTATATAACCCATCCCATTAGGTCATAAAATGATGTCTATATCAATTTTTTATTAAAAAGTATTTTATTTTCTATCATGTTAATAAATAATTCTATAATCCCTTATTTTAATTAAAAATGATCCACCATTTATCTAATTAGATCATCCATTTTTATTGAGTATCACTTCTAATCTTGATTTATAAATATTACTCCCACTTAAAAGGTTTTCTCACGATCCATTAATAAAAAAGAATTCAATATTTTTCCACACATGTATAACACTTTTTATTTCTCCAATTTTATTATTTAAATATTTATTATTTTAATATCTACTAATTTTAGAGATTCATTTATTAAAAAAATTTAATGAATCTAAATTTCCATTCATATTGTACCTATAAACACTATAAAAAACCATGTTCTATTCCTTTTATGATATTTTAATTCAACCCAAGTTAGGTTAACTTGGATAAATTCATCTTCTATCTCCATGAAATAACATATAGATTTTGGGTGATTCTAGAATTGTGATTTTCATTCAATAAATTTTCACAATCACCACTATCTTCCATTATAATTGGAAATTTCTTATTCAATTTAATATTTTTTTATTTTATCTATTATTAGAATAGATCAAGCTTTAACATCAATTGTTTTATTATTATAGTCGAATGATTTAGGTCGTTAGTTTCAATAATTGATTAAATATCCTCTAAATATACTTTTTATTTCATAAAAGGATAATAATTTATTTTTCTTTCCCATATATACACTTAATTACTTCTTAAATAATATATTTCATCAAAACAATATATTGTTGTGTGATAAATATTGTCAAAAAATTAATATTTTATTAGTTGAAATAGCTTATAAGACTTAATTTCAATAGCTTTTCAATATCATCTTGGTTTTTTAGATAAAATAAAATTTATAAAACATTACAAATTATTTTTTCTCATAGTTAAGCTATTTTAGTATTCATCACAGAAGATAATGAGGAATAACCATGTTTAAAATTTTCTACAAAAGGCGGATATTTCTTTTTCACCCAATTTTCAAAAAAAAAACTAAATTCTCATTAATAATTTTATTTTACATAATTGTGGATATAACGAAAAAACTACATTTAACGTTTTATATATTTTATTTTGACACTAATTTTTTTCCACAACAACCAATTTTTTTTAAGAGATATATTATTATTAATTATTTAAATAATAATATAATTAATATCCTTAATTATTCTTATTTTGATATCAAAAATTTTTCTTGGATTTATTTCTTTAGTATTTCCTTGATGAATAAATTTCTAATTGATGATCTGTTCTAGCATTTTGATTTCAACATCATCTTAAATTAAATACACTAATTTTTTTATTTTAAAACATTTTAAATCATCCATTTTTTCTTCTATTGAGAAACTAGTTTTTTATATAAAGCCTCATTATCATCCTTAAAAATAAAAAATTCTATAATTTTATTTACTTTTTCATCAATAAAAATTACCATTAATTTCTCCTCATAAAATTGGAAATAGATGACCATTTATTTATGAGGAAATTTGATATACAGTTCCTCATTACAAGAAAAGATTCTTCTATGAAATTTAATTAATAATTTTTAATAGATATTATAATTTTTAATTCTTATTTTATGAAAAATTATTTGATATTAACCATGAAGAATTAATCAAAAATTCTTCTTCCACAAATATAATTGTGAAAATAGAAAAAATATCTAGCCTTACTACATTAAAAAGAAGGAAAATTATATTTACGAGTAATTTTTCCTTCATATATATTCATTATACTAAATATTAATGAAATTAAGTAATCATATATTTGTTACAAGCCTTTATATTTACTTGTATTTGAAATTATATATATCTTAAAAAACCGTCCCTTTTTTTGATTTATTAAAATTGTCATCAAATTACACCTTCATCTCATATGCCATATTATAACTCTATAAATAATAAAAATAGGATTGAATTAAGTTTTTTTCATCAATTTATAAAACCTTTTAATTATATAATTATGTATGACTAATTAAATTTTTTTTTCCAAATCTCAATATCATTAATCTTTAGTCTAATTCCTCCCATAGTTTATAAATCAGCAAAAATCCTACTAAAAAATACATCCAAACATGTATTTAAAATAAATATAAATATTAACAATTATTTGTTAGGAATTATATTTCTTTATTTTTTACTATTGAATAATTTATATGTTCTATGTTCTTTATAGAAAATGGATTTCCAATATTTATACCCCATAAAAATTATATAAATTTAATTTTAAATATATCCCTACAAAGAATTTATTGGATGAAACTAAAATTCTGCATCTTTATATCTAATTCATTCACATACATTTTGTTTGGAACACTTTTTTTTATACAAATGATTAAAGAACTACTAACCTCAATTCCCATATATCTCATATGAGAAATAAACCCCTTTTTTCTAAATATTGTAATTTATCCCATCAAAAAATAGAGAACCTTTCACATTAACTTGGTTCACTATAGTTATAAATTTAATATATAATTTTCTAAAAATATTACAATATTTATACTCTGATACCACTTGTTGGTTCTATGTTATGACCTGAATAACTTAATAGTTGATAAAATGGGTTATGAAAAGAAATTATTTTTAAAAGCTCATTATTTCATTATTAAAAGTAACATACATTTAATAAAATCACACACAATAATTATAATGTAAATATTTACAAATAAATGTAAATTAAAATCCCATAAAACACTCAATATTTAATTAGTTTTCCTAAATATGCTATTTATATAGATTATACAATAAGAAGATCTATTATATTATAATTAATCACTAACTCTATTCTTATTAAAATAGTTTATACATTGATTTTTATTTATATGATAACTCATTTAAAACTTATAGCCATGAACACTACATTACAATGATCCACTATCTCTTCCTCTCTATATGATCCATATTGAGAGGCTCACAATTAGGTTGAATCATAGGCCACATAATGTTTAACTATAATATAAATTTTAACAGCAATGAAACAAGGGTGATTTTATTTACCAAAATAACATAATGGGATTTATATATATTGATCATCAAACTCAAGTATTCAAGGTGTTTTGGGAAACATGAAATCTCTAGTAATAACTTGATAGTATTATTAATAAAGTAATAAAATTAAATAAATAGATATTCCTCATCCTAGTAATATGATTTTTTTTAATATTTTCAAAAAAAAATGAAAAATATTATATATTAAAAGATAAAACTAGATTCCACACTTAAATTTATCCCATAAATCTATTATTTAAAAACATTATTATTTGGGAACAAATATCTCTATTAAATCATCAAAAAATGATAAAAAAGGTTTTTATTAAATATTTATTGATTTGATTCATTTAAATATCTCAAAATAAGTTTAGAATAATTTAGAAATATTCTTGTAATTTTTTCATACCACACTTATGAATATTTTTGGTATATGTTTTCAATTACATAAACTTTACAATGTTCTATTATATTTCATGTGGAATTATATCCCACAAACATTGATAATATAATAGATAATTCAATAATATATGGTCATTTGAATATTAAATTAAATAATATATAACTAATTGAGATTAAATATAATCATTGTACACTATACTTCAATCTTATATTTCCTTATTTCAATATGTTTATTCTTATAAAGATTTATATATTTCAGTTCCTCACTTATATTGAAAATTTTAATTTAATTTATTACTTATGTCATCTGTTTTATTTATTACATAGCCAATGGGAAAATATTTTTTCTCATAAAATTCAATTTTAGACCTTAATAATATTTTTGAGAAACTCCAATCTTCTTTAAAAGAACCACCACAAACATATATTCCTAATGTCAGAAAAATATAAATTTTGAAAAAATGAAATTAATATATCAATTATTATTTTTCTTGATCCAATAAAAATACGCTTAATAATTTAAATAAATGGATTATAACTTAGGTTAATATAAGAAATGAAAATAGGATCTATATTGGAGTAGTTATATCAAAATGTGGCATAACATTGACATGGAATTTAACCTTTATAGATTAGTAATATTTATCATACTAAAAATGTTGTGAATGTTTTTAATCAAGAGTATAATTGTGAATTAAACTATTGGGTACTTTTAAATGTACAATTCATAGTCTCATTTTCATGGTGTGATATAGGGTAAGATAAAGAATGAAAAAACATAGAATAATTAATGATATTATATAAATTTTATCTTTCAATCTAATTATTTGGGTGTGAGAAATCTCATATAGTGTATAAAAATCACACAAAAATAGAAATATTTGAAATGATCATGAATTTTGAAAATGGAAGATGATGATAGAGGTATATTCACTATATTAAAAAAAATATGTGCAAAGAAAAAATTTCATATTGAAGGGGATATGTTATTGAGGAATAAATTTCAATTTTTTTTAAAACAATGTGATAGAATCTATATGGGGTTGAATTAGTGTTCGTTGACATTTTTCATTTTTTAAAATTCTAAGATATCTCAAATAACTCATCCTCTACCACATGCTAGTGTTTTGTCTTACTTATATTTTAATTTCATATAATCTCACTCATTTGAATCAATTAAATTCGATATATTAGCATACATGAATATTTATAAGACTCACCCCAAATGTGAGTGACTATATCCATGTTATAAATCTTGAATCATTAAGATCGAAAATCAATAAAATCATATTATAAAGGGAATATAAGGACCTATATGGTATTTTAATATAATTAATTATTGAATTATCATTTATCCATTTAAAAATTCTATTTTATATCAACAAGTATTATACATGACCTAAAGGAATCCTTTCTACACCCTAAATATCCAAGAGTACATTAGTGATGAAAAAACTTCACATTGATGTAGACTAAAAGTATTATGAGTAATTCATTGGAGTCTTTATAGTCATAATTAAATATAATAATAATTATTTATAGAACCTAGTTTTCCATGGACCACAAAATCCTTTTTAGACTTTATTGTGATTTTTCTTTTCAATGGTTATTCTATTAAAATTAATTATTTCTTAAGATTATGTTGATAATATTGGTACTAGGTTAACAATGAAATAAATAAATCAGGGGAAATTAAATTTTTTCTACCGAATTTCCATCATAATGGAATATCTGATTAAGCACAACCATATAATAAACCCAAGCATTTTTTTTAGAACTAAATAAAAATGAAATACATAATCTAAATAATTCATGATTTAATTTTAGTCATTTGAACATTTACTTATTCATAATTGATATCTAATTAAAGGAATAGAATTTGAAAATATCAAGATCAAACACACAAGCTCCAAAATCCTATTGATGCATTAATCATTGATTTTTGGGAATGAAAAATGAATCACTAAATCCATTGATGTATCGATGATCTTTAGAACATTGGTTTTTTGTTATGGGATGGATATCATAGATTGGTATAATTAGGTATTCAATTAGACTATCTAGTTTATTGGATGGAGTATTGAGAAGATCTAAAATTCATAGGATGAATAGTACTAGAATATTTTCTTCTCACACAACTTATATATTCATATCTAAGTTTAAAATATTCCATAACGGTCTCAATAAATGATTAATCCTTTAAATTATAACTAAGAAGTAATTTTGAAGCATAGAACATGTCACTAATGTCATATATACTTTATTGATTAATTTTAACACTATAAATAGTGTTAAATATTAAACTATGAGTCATTAACCCCACTTGTTTCTCTCCAAATAAATTATTTAATGAACTAAAAGTAAAACGTATTTATTTATAATTTTTTTTCACATTAAATTTAACTTTTTTATAAATAAACTAAATAAATTCAAATCATATTACCTTAAGATCTAATAATATTAAATTTATTCATTTATATGTGATCATTTGAACTCATATGTTACCTGACACACATGGTGGTTCTAACTATTCCATAAAATATAATTCATTATAATTTTCCAAGATTGCGAATATGCTTTGTGTGTGTCCCTATAGGCCATTATCTTGATAGAAATGAAAGACACTCACAAACCATGGGTAGTTTCTAGAAACAAACCATGTCCATTAGGAGATATTGTTTAGTGACATGCTCTATGTAATAAAGTCTCTTTGTCTTATGAAATCTTAGAAATCAAGATAATAACTTGTGTCACAATCCTTACATAAATTATTATTTCATTAAATGACCATAAAATATGAACATATCTTCTTCTAAAGTGGACATGGATTTAGGTATGGTATTACTAACCTAGTGAAATAGCCCTGAGATATCTCTTCCTCTACTCAGAAGAGAATAACTATGTCTTAAATATTCAACCAATTCCATACCACCAATAATGAACCTTACACAAGTTAAATGTCCGTATAAATTATCCTAGTTTTATTATTGAATCAATTTATATGATCAAATGATACACAATTATAATGATATAAATTTAAGAGTCCAATACACATGTTCTCAAATAGGATTAAAAATAACACCCAAAACTTATGGTGTTCCAATTTGTTGGTTTATCCTCACGATCTTCTCTATATTATATCACCAATATAGAACATTTTGAGAATAAATATATATGATTATGACCCCCCAACACCTCATAGTCTAAAGAAATTTAGGTCCCATTAATATAATTTATCTGGTTTATAGAAAAAATGTATAATACTTTTGTTATATTATCTTGAGGTTCCCATTATAGCTAGTAAAAACTTTAAAAATTCGACATGACCAATAATCAATTTAAATGAATGCATATATAATGTATGATAAAGTAGAAACACTATTATAGTTATATAACACAATTTATAACTCTATTTATATATAATATGTAAATAGAAAATAAATGTTTTAGTTAGCTTCGAGAAACTTACTTTTACAACACATCACTTGTACTACTTCAAACTTGATAATTATCATTACATTTAATCTCATTTGATAAGATCAAGATTCAAAAATGTAATATATGTTCTTATTTGGAATACCATGCATTCTTACATGGATACTCTTCTGTATGTGATACCACCACCTTGAGTACGAATCCCCAAAGAGTTGATGTCACAAAATATATCATTTTTTACAATATCACTACCTTGAAATATTTTCTTCTATCATTTATATAATCTGGTTATAATTTTAAATATGATAATTCTATACATTATAGTCATGTTTTGTTGAAGTAAAATAAATCAAGTTTTATTTAATGATACATTTTTAGCTATATAAAATTATACAACATACTCTATATATATTGATATGGATTCCACTAGATTCAATGAGGTTTTAGCTCTCATTTACTAAGCCAAAATATGATATTAGATCAATTTATCCTTATGAATATAAGTTCTATATTATATTGATTATTGGGTTTCCTTCCTCTCTTAGTATAAGGTACATATCACACGTACTTTCTCATGATCTATTTGATAGTTATGACAATATTCCATGTAGTTATCATAGATTTATCTATTATTTTCTTACCATAATAAATGTTTTGGAAATATTATATATAGTTCATATAATGGAATAGATGATAGAACCATTAATAAAGTGTATGTAGTTTTATAAAAAACATTAATATCCTCCCATATATTATACATGTACTCTTAAAGATATTTATTCCATATAACATTGACAATAATTATTTCTAAAATTTCTCCAACTTTTTTTAAACACCTCATCAATTTATATAATTTTTATTCATCTAAGATACACATAGATCTTCCTAAGAATATTTTTTACATGGAACATTTATTGTAACACTATTCCAATCATTTAAGTATTACTTTTAATCTAGTTATAACTAACTATATGACCAATAATTTTTTCCATATATTATCAAACATAACTACATAAAAAATAATAGATCTATCACTAACCACTCATATAAACCAAGCATACATTGATATCAGAATTATATTTTATGATAATGATGATTGTAGTCATACATAAATTGATATATATAGTTTTTATTTCATTATTTTAATTCATTAGTTCTGCAAAACCTTTTTGGTTATGTCATATAGACACTATCCATATGGTTTCTTCTATTGATGGGGGTCCTCACATCCAATTACCAATATAATGATTATAAAAAATTTCTATGATATGTTTAATTCTAATGGATTTAGTCATGAAAACATGGTATAACCAAATGATCCATATTGGTACCATTCTTGTACCACCCATTTATAGTTTCACTTGAATACCCACCAATGACTTACCTTAATTAAAGAAACTAAAAAAAATAAAAAAATAAATTTCGGTATATGGAATTCATCTTTGAATTTATATGAACTCATTAATTACATCCTATTTCAACTTATTTCTCCCAATATGCATAATTGTTCTTATCAAATAATATATAAATTATCTTCAAGAATATAGAAAAACAACTATTGTTTAAATTTTCCATTGCAGTATGTGTCTCATGAACATTCATTTTGTATAAAATATGGTGGATTTAATTCCTATTATAATTACTTTTTCATTTCGATACTTAAATTAATATAGTTATAACTCTCTCTAATTATCAAAAATTAAAATGTGAACCATTTTTTAGAAATATAGTATATGATTTGACTATGAATATAATATATTAAGGATTAATTAAATATCCTTAGAAACCTTATGGATAATTAACAGAGGTATACTATCTATTATTTTGGATTATTTTTTTTATAAATCCATAAAAAAAAATTTCATAAAAAACATGGATTGTGAAATAATGGATTCCATTTATATTATAAATTATATGATATCCATTTTAACTTAAAGTTAATTAATATTTTCGGGTTAATACCACTCTTTATAAGGCATGTCTCGAATTGGATCACAGAGGAAGTCACAAAGTTGATTAAGATCATCATTAGACCAAATATTAAAAAAATAATTGATCTAATATGTATATGGAAATGTGAGTCTTGGAGTGACTCCTGTAAAACTTTTAATGATCAATGAATGCTTGGTTAAGATATTGGTTGACTCACAAAACAAATTTATCTTATATATTCCTTCCAATATGATTATTTCTATGCATTTATATTCCATAAATATCTTAAAATAATCTAAAGAATAGTTATTTACTTATTTATTATTGTTATAAAATTTCACATGCTCAAGTTATATTGATTCCAGAATATTTTTTGAATACCTTTAGTTCTATAGGCTTCCATACCTAAAAAATTATTTATCTTGATACAACTAGGTATAAGTCTTACATTTTATATTCATCATTTTTCCAATGATTAAAGTAATACTCAAATATTATTTGAATATAAAACACTAAAAAAATATTCATTCCAAAATTAAATAACATCTCATTGTGTCTATTGGAAACATGAGATATTTTTTTTCTAATACCTAACAAAAGTGCATCAAGAATAATTCAACTAAAAAAAGATGATTTCATATTCATTTCACTCCTGGTCAATGAATCCCCCATTCTCAAATACTAGGTGAATTCAACAAAATTATTATAATGTTTTTAAATACTTTGTTCATGTATTTAAATAGAGATATATAGGAATGAAATTATATCTTATAACCGAAAAGTGATTTATAAATAATATAGTTAGTAAAGAATATACTTAATGTAATATCATACACATTATTTTACATTAATTCTATGCAATTTCACTTATAGTTACTTTACTTAGCACATTAAAATAAAATGTCTTATTGTATGATGATCTCCCTCTTTATCTTAGGTTTCATAGAAGGATTTTGTTAAGGTTTCATTAGCATCACACCTATCATTGGACTTTTCATAATTATGTTCTTCTTATTCACCATAATAACTAAATATTTATTATTATTTATGTTTTTGTATTTTGATTAAATCTTACAAAAATATAAATTTTTTTTTATCGATTATATTTATTTCATAATGCTAAATGAAACATGAGTAACCCGGTGATATGGATGTGTCAATGAAATGTACAGAATCATCACGATTCAATCATTGTATTATATCGACTTGATTCCGTAGGTAACATCCAAGATTTAATATTTCAATTTCTATGTGTTGAGAACAATTAGTGTTTCATTCATTTATTTCCTCACATTATCCTCTTAAACATATTGAAGTTGATGCAATATAGTATAACCATATATGTATTTATGATTCCTTTTAAAACTCATCAAGAATTGCTGATATCATTATGATGTAAAAGTCAATATTTTTATCCATGAGTCTCCTATAATTTTCCTTTTCACCCCACTTGCTTCCAAAGATTTCTATTTTGGTATTGGGAATTCTATAGAATAAAATTTTACTACATATTATAGTACCACATGAAAGGGATGGTACCATTAATGAAAATTAGTTTATTTTTTTAGAAAAGTTTGTTTTCAGGTATTGATCTAAGTGATTTTATGTTTTTAAATTACATTTTTGTACAAAAGTAATATTAATAAATTAATACTTATATTGTGATAACTGAATATTTTAAATTATATATTCATTATGTAAAACCCCAATCTTCCATGATACATTTCTCTTTGAGTAATACAATAGCGTGTGTTGTACGCAACTTAGAGTTCTAACACACTACAACCAACCAAACTAGCCATTATGAATAGTAATATACATTTTTTTTTTGAAATTTTATAAATTTTATCTTTCAAAATGGACTTCATTTTTGGATTCATAATATCGAAATTATCTTAGGGTGAATTTTTGGTATTTTTCAGAAAACATTCAATTTTTGATTAATAGTGAAAAACACTGAGTTATAGTTTAAAACTGAATTTTTATTTAAATAATAATTTATTTTATTTAAATTCGTTTTAGGTAAAAATAGATATATAATACCTATAAAATTTAAATTTAATTTATTGGAGTCAGTTTATAATAATTTTAGATAAATAAAAATTTTATTGAACATTTTACCATCTTCTACCCACCTCCTAAGAGCATTTGCAAATTTACATAAAACATAATTTTACCGCTTCTCTGAGTTGAATTTAAAAAATCCAAGAGACACGGTTGACATCAGTAAGTAAAATGTGGTTCAATAAGAAGAAAATAATTTTTGGTGAATAGTAGCTTTTTTACTTTTATTTACTACGGTTAAAAGTAAATAGGATAATTAAGGGTAAAAATGATATTATTATTACCCTAACACATGTCCAAATTATATTGGATAAGTTTAATTCGACCAAAAACAACCTTAGGAATAAAATATGAACCTATTTAATCCACTTGGATTAGATTAGGAGATTTATTATTATTCTATTTAAAGAAGAGTTAAAACATTTAAAATCAAAGTTTAATAACTAAAACATTTTTAGTATTGGGTTAAAAATAAGATAAATTAGACTATAAATATTCATTAGAAAGCTAAAAATATTTCCTAAATAATTTTATTTTATTTATAATTTTTAGAAATTAAATATTTAAATTTATTTATGACACAATGATGATGCATTAATTACCGTATTAATGAAAGATTAAAATAATTGATATTATAAATATCCAAATAAATGTAATTTGAGACTTTTTATGAATTACACTAATTTTATAGGTTAATATGCGATGTTAGGGTTGGTTAGATGAATTTTTTTCTAAGGAATAATGGTGTTATAAATTTAGAAAAAACAAAATACCAAATAGTGTCAAAATGCACATAAAAGAGTTTTTAAAACAAATATTATATTATTAATTTATATTCTATTCCTAAAAATATAAGGTTAAGAAAAAACACTTATATAATGACAGGTGTATCATTAATGAACCACTTGGGGTTATCTTGGAAGTATATAGTAAGTTTATTAACCATATAATATAAAAATACAAAGAGACCTGGTAAATATCAAACTATTTAACTAAGAGTCAGATCTAAAAGATAAGGTTAATATAGTGAACCAAACTTGTCTAAAACCTATTTGTTTATTGATTTTTGAACCATAACAACCTTATAATTTAAATAATTTATTTTGGATCCATTATAAATATAAAATTATTTTATTATAAAATAATATTTCTAGCTTTTCCTAAGGTGCCCTTCACCCCTCTTATAAAAGGGCACTCCCCCTTCTCTCTAATTCACACATTAAAAGCCATTTGGCTCAGACAAACCCTGCCCAAATACCCTCTCAACTGTCCTACCTTCATCCTAGAGGCCTTACTTTAGTTAGAAAGCCAACCTATGGAGCCCTTTTGAGCAAATCAAAAGGAAGAACCCGAAGAAGAGGTAAATATTTCATCACCTCTTTCAAGTTCCTTTCTTCTTCCACTTCATCTTTCTTTGTTGTTTCCATTATAAAATAATAAATCCAGTATATTTTATATACTATGATGTTATTATAAATATGGTACAACCATATTCACTATTCTATCCATCCTTTGAATGAGATGTCACCATACGTGCGTACGTACGGCTTACCGTCTCCACGTCGTGGTGTAATTGTTATTCAATACATTATTATTTTTATGGGTATAATAATGATGTGTAACTGATGTAAGTAATAAATATAACATGATAATTATTCTGTATATATTATATACCATCCAATTGTATATTATTTTAATATCAAAAGAATGATATTGTCGCTCGTGCGTACGTACGAATTACCGTCTCCTCGAACATGATGAGATTCATTCCCCATCGTATCCATTCATGATTAATTTTCATTAGATTATTAAAAATAATGTTTAAATACTTAATATCATTCTGAATATGAATAAAATACATCCTATACATAACAAACATTTCTTATGTAACAAAGCATATAAAGGAAAATGAATCAGTTAACACCCGAAACGTTGATAATACTAAGATATTATTAACAAAACAATGTTAAAAGATCATATATGATATCATATTAATGTATATTATTCTTTTATAATTTAAAAAAAATTATTTCACTATTATATAGGAGGTTAACCTACCCTCGACCAAGGAAAAGTACAAGGTAAGGGTTAATTTCACAATCTCTTCATTATCCAAGGTTGTTTATATGTAATTATCTTCTGGGACCTCTTTATCATCCACATACATGTTTCTTAAAAATATATTCCAAAACATTTTTAATATTTAATATAGTATGTGTTAAAGTAATTTATACCCTTATTTGACCTTATATGTTTTGAAAGGAACCCTTCCTTCATTTTCCAAACAAGGTACTTTATTACGTTTTCGAAAAAATTAAGGTAAGAATGTTTTTTTAACTTATACGGTGGGAGCGGATATTTTCTGCCATTATAACATCGTCAAAGCTTCCCTTACAAGCTTATAATAATATTTTCAAAATAAATGTCTTCTTTATAATTATGTGACTCTTAAATGATTTCAAAATAGAAAGAGATATTTCTCTAAAAAATGTTTTGATTTCATCTATATCAACATCCTTTGATGGATTTTAAACTTATTTGAAGTTGATTTATTGTGATACAAAACATCCATATTTTATTGAAGGTTTTGTGATATGTTTGACTGTGGATGTGTTATTTTTATACCATTAATTGTTTATAGATAAAGTATTGACATTTCGTATGCTAGTTTTAATACGAATGTTTATGTTATGTTTAAACCTTTTCATATGAGGAATTCATTGGACTTAGTAAGTGATGGGTGGAGCCCGCTATAGCTCCTCAATGCATCGGTAGGTCTCATGAGACAAACTAGTGTCTTGGCACAAGGCCTTGACAAAATCTTATTTGTAGTTTTGGCACAAGGCCTTGACTATGTGGTTATGAAAGTCTGGCATTATGCATTCCATCATTATGAAAGTGGCTATTGATATTGCATGTGATTATTTGACTAGTAGAATATCCATGTGAGTAAGTAAATGAAATTATTTTGATTTATATTTTCCATATTATGATTAAGTTTATTTTGAAATGGATTTTGTTTTAGGTTTATATATTTCCTTAAATGTTTATGCTTATTTATGAAAGCTTCTTCTATATTGTTTTCCTTACTGAGCATCTGAGCTCTCCCCTTTCTATGTTTTATTTTACCCAAGATGTGAAGAAGTGTATTATGAATGACCTACAGGGATAGTATATGGGATCTCAGTGTTTTCTATGTAAACAATATTGTTTTAGTTTTCCATTTTATGATGTATTGTAATCCTTATGAATGTATCTAGTACTTCCAAGGCTGCTAAACAAATTAGTATTTTGAGACTTGATCTTTTGTGATCATGAAAATGATACATAATAATGCACCGACTCTGGGCCTCTGGGGTTAAGGAGTTACAGTTGGTATCAGAGGAAGTTTATTACAAATCTTGGAAACTAGATTTAGATAAACTCTGATTAGAGCACATAACCCTAATATAGACTTTGAGGATCAGTATAGAAGAACTTACTAGAATTTTGGTGTTTTATAAATTTTGTGAGTTTTCCAAGAAATGAATCCCTCTCTAGATACGAGTAGGTAGAGGCAGCTCTGGTATATATGTATCTAGGGGTAAAACCCGAAAACACCACTTTGAGCTAGACTTGAATGGGAACTGGTGCACGAAAACGGGCCTTGCTGCACTCTTGGTTACGACACTCCCTGGGGATATGCTTAGGATAATTCTCATTTTATTTACAAACCATTATGAAGGGTTTATGAGTATATACTTCCTCAAAGAATATTTTTTATGATTATGGATTATATCTATAAACTGTTCAATTTATGTTAAGTGTTTTACAAGTTTGGATTCATGTATTGCGATTCATAAACTAATCTAGTTTATGCCATTGTTTAGAAATGGTGCCTAATGGAAGGAATGGAAACCGTACCAATGCACACACTCCATGCAGGGATTTCCCTCCTGTTCAATATAATTATAGTGGAACTGGTGATACAACTGGTTCTGATTAGCTTATCACTATATTGGGACAACTCACTCAGGTTATGAATAATAACCTTACCCATATGGAGCACCCTGATTCACAACATGGAGGATCTATGTTAGATCACTTCACGAGGAATCAAACACCAACATTAAATAGGGGTAAAAATCAACTAGTTGCTGAGCAATGGATAAATTACTTAGAGAAAATATTCCATGCCTTGGGGAGTAGTGAAAGGGAAAAAGTTTTCATGGTAGTTTATCACCTCACTGGAGATGCTGGTCAATGGTGGTCGTTGATTCAAAACACAAAGGAAGATTATGAAGTATAATATATGGAATGGAGGGATTTCAAAGAAATTTTCTTATAAAAATACTTTCCTCTTGGCCATCGAGCGGATATGGAAAGACAATTTCTGAGTCTGAGAAAAAAGGAGGATACGAATGTTGCAATGTATGAAGATAACTTTACAAGGTTAGCGAGGCATGCTGCAGATTATATATGTAACCCAATAAGTAATATTGATCGTTTATTTGATGGGTTAAAACCATTTCTCCGCCAAGAATTAGTCTCAAAATTCTTCTCGTAGTACAAAGATATTGTCTCATGTTCTATCAAGATAGAAAAAGAATTCTCTAGGTTTTATGAATTTAAAGCAAAAGACAGAGAAGAAGAGATCTTCTGAACAATATATAAATGGAAATAAGGGGAAGAAGGGAAAAGTTGAATATACTTCCTATAGTAAATGTGGGAAGAAACACCCTAGTACTTTCCTGAAGGGAATGGGAGTCTGTTACAAGTGTGGTGAAAAAGGCCACCAAGCTCCTAATTGCAAGGGAAAGAAAGAGGTTGTTGATGTTGAATGCTACAATTTTAGAAAAAGGGGGCATTATGTGAATGAATGTTGGGCATTATGCGAATTAATTTTCTAAGTGTCAGGGGAACTTACCTCAGAAAAGGCCAAGGGATCATGGCTAAGCTTATGCTATCACTACTGCTAAGGTTGAAGCTCCAAAAGATTTGGTGGTAGGTAATTTAATGGTTTTCTCAAGTTTTGAAAATGATTTATTTGATTCTAGATCATCGCATTGTTTCATATCTTCCTAGTTTTCTAAGAAAATTAGATATTTCCAATTTGATTTAACAAGGGAGTTGTCAGTCAAAACTTCTAAGGAAAGTATCATTGCAACAATGTTTTGTGAATCAGTCCCCATTAGGGCATATAAATGTTCTTTATCCTCTGATCTCATCATTATAACCATGATTTAATTTGATATAATCCTCAGTATGGATTGGCTTTCGGACCGTGATGAAAAAATATATTTTAAGAAGAAGGATGTTACTATTTTTGATGGCGATGATAAAGAACACATTTTCTTTAGAGCAGAATCATCACCACCTAATTCTTATCTAGATCCACCCCCAGTAGCTCAACTAAATTAAATTTTTGGGGAGTAAGAGAATGAAATAACTATGGGTGAGGAAAGGAATGTTCAAATAGAGGATGCACCTATTATGAAAGAATATGTTGATGTGTTTCTAGAAGATTTACCTAGGAATCCTCCAGAATGATAAATTGAGTTTTCCATTAATTTAATTCCTAGTTCAAGGCCTATATTGAAGACCCCTTATAGAATGGACACTGTGGAATTATTGGAACTAATGAAACAACTATAGGAATTGAGTAATAAAGGACTTATTCTCCCTAGTGTTTCTCCATGGGGAGCCTCTGTTCTTTTTTTTAAGAAGAAAGATGGATCAATGAGGTTGTGCATTGACTATAGGGAGATAAATGCTATAACAATAAAGAACAAGTATCCCCTACCTCACATTGATCATTTATTTGACCAACTTCATGGAGCTCAATAATTTTCAAAGATTGACCTTCGATATGTATATCATCAGTTGTGTGTGAAGAAGGAAGACATTCTGAAAACAGAATTTCAAACCAGGTACAGGCATTACGAGTTTACAGTAATGACTTTTGGATTGACTAATGCACCCTATGTCTTTATGGATCAAATGAATAGAGTTTTCAAGGAATATCTTAATGACATTGTAGTGGTATTTATTGATGATATCTTGGTATACTCCAAAATCTACGAAGACCATGAATGTCACTTACGCATTATCCTAAAGACTCCTAGAAGACATGAATTATATGGGAAGTTTAGCAAGTGTGAATTCTGGCTTCAAGAGATTTCTTTTATTGGCCATATCGTCTCTAAGGATGGAATCTATGTTGATCCTTCTAAGACAAGAGCAATCCAATAATGGCCAGCACTGATGAGTATAATTGAGGTACGTAGTTTTATTGGTTTAGCAGGTTATTATCGGCGTTTCGTCCAGAATTTTTCCCGATTGGCTAACCCATTAACCAAGCTCACACGTAAATGGGTTAAATTTGTTTGGAAAAAAGAGTGTGAAGAATGTTTTGAAGAACTGAATATAATATTAGTCAATGATCCTATATTGACTCTACCATCGTGGAATGATGGGTTTGTTATTTATAGTGATGCTTCAAAGAAAGGACTTGGTTGTTTTCTTATGCAGAATGATAGGGTTATTGCCTATGCATCACGACAACTAAAAATTCATGAACAAAACTATCATACGCATGATCTCGAGTTAGCATCTGTAATATTTTCTTTGAAGATATGGAGACACTATCTATATGATGAAAAATTTGAGATTTATACTGATCACAAGAGTTTGAATTATATTTTCTCACAAAAAGAACTCAACATGAGGCAAAGGCGATGGATTCAACTACTCAAGGATTATGATTTCACTATACATTACCACCCCAGAAAGGCAAATAAGGTGGCAGTTACTTTGAGTAAAAAGCATCATGGAGTTTTGAACAAGATGAAAGTTAAAAAGGATCCTATATACATGGATCTAGTAAAGATGGATATGGGAATAACCATGGAATGTGAAACATCAATTATTTTTCAAATGGTTTCTAAACCATCTTTACTAGAAAGGTTAAAAATTTCTCAGGCTGATGATGAGGAGTTTCAAAAGAAGATTAAAGCTATGAATAATAGGAGATTGAGTGACTTCGTATATGAAGATGGAATTTTGAAATTTGGGAAGAGACTTTGTGTTCCCAATATACCTGATCTAAAAAGAGAACTGTTGGATGATCTTCATAGCTCCAATTTCTCTATACACACTGGGAGCACCAAAATGTATAGAGATTTGAAGGATCATTTTTGTGGGACAACATGAAGAGGGAGATCGCTGATTTTGTGTCAAGATGTATGGTTTGTCAATAAGTGAAAGCTGGAAGACAACAGCCTAGAGGAGTCATGAAACCTCTTCCCTTACCTAAGTGGAAATGGGATAATATTACGATGGACTTTGTCACGGGACTACCAAAGACTCCTAGAAGGAACAATGCAATATGGGTCATTGTTGATCATCTTACCAAATCAGCACATATTCTTTCTATAAGATAAGATTTACCACTTGAACATTTATAAAGAATATATATTAATGAAGTTGTAAGACTTCATGGAGTACCACTATCGATTGTTTCTGATCATGATCCCCGTTTTACGTCAAGATTCTGGAAAATTCTTCAGAAAGCCTTGGATACTGAACTTCGTTTGAGCACTTCCTACCACCCCTAAAATGATGGACAATAATAACGGACTATTCAAACCTTGGAAGACATATTGAGATCTTTCCCACTTGACTTTCAAGGTATGTGGGATCAATATTTACCTCTGGTAGAATTTTCCTATAAAAATAGCTTCCATTAAAATATTCAGATGGAACCATATAGAGTGTTATATGAAAAGAGATGTCTCACACCAACTTGTTGGGATGATTTTGGTGAAAGAAAACTCATAGGCCCAGAACTTACTGAGGAAAAGATGGAAAAGGTGAAGGTAATCCAAACCCACATCAAAGCAGCTCAAAGTAGGCAGAAGAGCTATGCTGATAATCGAAGGAAGGATTTGGAATTTCTGGTAGGAGATCATGTTTTATTGAAGGTATCTCCATGGAAAGGTGTTATACATTTCATTAAGAAGGGTAAATTGAGTCCCAGGTATATCAGAACTTTTGAAATTCTAGAATGAATTAGGTCTGTAGCTTACCATTTGGAAATGCTACATAGTCCCTCCAAATTTCATGATATGTTCCATGTATCACTGTTGAGAAAATACATGCCTGACCCAACGCATGTACTTACCTAAGATGAATTAGAACTAGAACCTGATCTGTCTTTTTGTGAAGAGCCTGTCAAGGTTCTTGATACAAGAGAAAAAGTGTTGAGAAACCGGACAACTTGTCTGGTAAAAGTTCTTTGGAGAAACCATAAGATGGAAGAGGACACGTGGGAACCCGGGGAACTTATGATGAAGAACCACCCGATTCTTTTTATGTAGTAATATTATATAAATTTTGAGGATGAAATTATTTGAAGGAGGGGATAATGTAACACCCCAAGCTTCCACGGTATACTTCTCTTTGAATAATACAATAGCGTGTGTTGTACACAACTTTGAGTTCTAAAATACCACAACCAACCAAACTAGCCGTTATGTATAGTAATACCCACTTTTTGAAATTTTATAAATTTTATCTTTCAAAATGGACTTCATTTTTGTATTCAGAATATCGAAATTATCTTAGGGTGAATTTTTGGTATTTTCTGAAAACTTTTAATTTTTGATGAATAGTGAAAAACACTGAGTTATAGTTTAAAACAAAATTTTTATATAAATAAATAATTATTTTATTTAAATTTATTTTAGGTCAAAATATATACATAATAACTATATAAGTTTAATATAATTCATTGGATTCAATTTATAATAATTTTATATTTATAAAAATTTTATTGAACTTTTTACCATCTTTTACCCACCTCCTAGGAGCATTTGAAAATTTACATAAAACTTAATTTTACCACTTCTGTGAGTTGAATTTCAAAAATCTGAGAGACACAGTTGATATTATTAAGTAAAATGTGGATTAATAATATGAAAATAATTTTTTGATGAATAGTAACTTTTTTACTTTTATTTACCACAGTTAAAAGTAAATAAGGTAATTAAGGGTAAAAATGATATTATTATTACCCTAACACATGTCCTAATTCTATTGGATAAGTGTAATTAGACCAAAAAAACCTTAAGAATAAAATATGAACCTTTTTGGTCCATTTGGATTAGATTAGGTCATTTATTATTATTTTATTTAAAGAAGAGTTTAAAGAGTTGAAATGAAAGTTTAATAACTAAAATATTTTTAATGTAGGGTTATACATAAGATAAATTCGACTATAAATATTCAATTGAAAGATAAAAATATTTTCTACATAATGGTATTTAATTTATAATTTTTAGACATTAAATAATTAAATTCATTTATGACACAATGATGATGTAGTAATTACCATATTAATGAAAGATTAAAATAATTGATATTATAAATATCCAAATAAATGTAATTTGAGACTTTTTATGAATTACAATAATTTTATAGGTTAATATGACATGTTAGGGTTGGTTATATGAATTTTTTTCTAAGTAATAATGCTTTTATAAATTTATAAAAAACCAAATATCAAATAGTGTCAAAATGGACATAAAAGAGTTTTTAAAACAAATATTATATTATTAATTGATATTCTATTCCTAAAAATCTATGGTTTTGCCAAAAGACTTATATAATGATAGGTGTATCATTAATGAACCAATTTGGGTTCTATTTGAAGTATATAGTATGTTTAGTAACCATATCATATAAAAATATAAAGAGACATGGTAAATGTCAAACTATTTAACTAAGAGGTAAATATAAAATATAAGGTTAATATAGTGACCCAAACCTGTATAAAACCTATTGGTTGATTGGTTTTCGACCCATCCCAACATTATAATTTAAATAATTCATTTTGGAACCATTATAAACCGAAAATTATTTTATTATAAAACAACATTTCTAGCTTTTCCTAAGGTGACCCTCACCCCTCTTATAAAAGGGAACTCCCCCTTCTCTCTAATTCACACATTCAAAGCCATTTGGCTCGGCCAAACCCTACCCAAATACCCTTTCAACTATCATACCTTCCCCCTATAGTAATTCCTTTAGTCATAAATCCAACCTAAGGAGCCCTTTTGATCAAATCAAAAGGAAGAACCCGAAGAAGAGGTAAATATTTAATCACCTCTTCCAAGTTCCTTTCTTCTTCCACTTCCTCTTTCTTTGTTGTTTCTATTATAAAATAATAACTCCATTATATTCTATATAATGTTATGTTATTATAAATATGGTATAACCATATTAATTATTCTATCCATCCTTTTAATGACATGTCACCATACGTGCGTACGTACGACTTACCATCTCCACGTTGTGGTGTAATTGTTATTCAATACATTATTATTTGGATCAGTATAATAATGATGTGTAATTGTTGTAAATATTAAATATATAATAATAATGATTCTGTATATATGATATACCATCCAATTATATATTATTTTAATATCAAAAGAATGATATTGTCGCTCGTTCGTACGTACGGATTACCGTATCCTCAAACGCGATGAGATTCATTCCCCATCATATCTATTAAAGATTAATTTTAAATATATGATTAAAAATAATGTTTAAAGACTTAATATCATTCTGAATATTAATAAGATACATATTATCCATAACAAACATTACTTACATAATAAATCATATAAAGGAAAACGAATCAGTTAACACTCGAAACGACGATAATACAAAGATATTATTAACAAAGCAATGTTAAAAGATCATATATGATATCATATTAGTGAATAAGATTATTTTATAATTTAATAAAAATTATTTCACCATTATACACGAGGTTAACCTAACCCTGAACAATGAAAATTATAATGTAATGGTTAATTTCACAATCTCTTCATTATACGAGGTTGTTTATACGTAATTATCTACTGTGACCTCTTTATCTTCCACATCCAAGTTTCTTAAAAATGTATTTCAATTTTTTTAATATTTACTAGAATATGGGTTAAATTCATTTATACCCTTATTTGAAATTATATGTTTTGAAAGGAATCTTTCCATCATTTTCCAAACAAGGTACTTTATGACCTATTCGACAAAATTAAGGTAAGAATGTTATTTTTAACTTATACGACGAGTGCAATTATTTTCCTCCATTATAACATCATCGAAGCTTCCCTTACAAGCTTATAATAATATTTTCAAAATAAATTTTTTGTTTATAATTATGTGACTCTTAAATTATTTCAAAATAGAAAGAGATATTTCTCTAAAAAAGGTTTTGATTTCATCTATGTCAACATCATTTGATGGATTTTAAGATTATTTGAAGTTGATTTATTATGATACAAGTCATCCATATTTTATTGAAGGTTTTATGATATGTTTGACTATGAATGTGTTATTTTTATACCATTCATGGTTTATGGATAAAGTATTGACATTTCGTATGCTAGTTTTAATACGAATGTTTATGTTATGTTTAAAACTTTTCGTATGAAGAATGCATTGGACTTAGTAAGTGATGGGTGAATCCTGTTATAGCTCCTCAATGCATCGGTAGGTCTCATGAGACAAACTAGTGTCTTGGAACAAGGCCTTGACAAAATCTTATTTGTAGTCTTAGCATAAGGCCATGACTATGTGGTTATGAATGTCTGGCATTATGCATTCCATCTTTATGAAAGTGGTTATTGATATAGCATGTGATTATTCGACTAGTAGAATATCCATGTGAGTAAGTAAATGGAATTATTTTGATTTATATTTTCCATATTATGATGAATTATATGTTGAAAAGGCTTTAGTTTTATTTTTATACATTTCCTTAAATGTTTATTCTTATTTATGAAAGCTTCCACTATATTGTTATCCTTACTGAGCATCTGAGCTCCCCCCTTTCAATTTTTTATTTTTCCCAGGATGCGAAGAAGTATATTATGATTGACTTGAAGGGATAGTCTATGGGATCTCAATGTCGTCTATGGAAACAATGTTGTTGTAGTTTTACATTTTATGATGCATTGTAAACCTTATGAATGTATCTAGTACTTCCAAGGATACTAAAATAATCAGTCTTTCGATACTTGATCTTTTGTGATCATGTCAATGATATGTAATAATGCACCAACTCGGAGCTTCTGGGGTCAGGGAATTACACATTAATCATAAATGTATCACACTATGTTATTAAATCCTAGTTGTCCCCAGCTAACAGATTTAAACCACTCAGTCAATTGAGTATTCTAGTATAAATTATCCTTTAAATTTCTCCTGATATTATAATATATGTTGATATCAACACTCCTAGATGTTAAATTTATTATTTTGGATAACCAAGTGCATTGGATTGATCATCCATTATCTGTTTAGTAGAGTAACATATCATATGAATCCATAAAAAGGATTCCCCCAATGATTTCATTTAAAATTACACCAAGATAGATATAACTATTTATTTGATTCCAATTTTATTTAATTATACCCAAAAAAGGATGTGACCCAAAATAAATATTATTTAAGTAATACATTAATTTGATTAATTAGTTAATTCATCTCTTAAACATTTACACAACCAAAGGACCAAATTGTTTAGCGTATTGAAGATTACAACACAAACATATTATTTTATAACACTTGAAAACATCTACCTATAGTCATTCTAATCTAGATAATATTCTATGAATCTCATAATAAATAATGATATTCATGACCTAGGAAATAAAATCATAAGAAATGGGTGATCTTATATGCTCAGTGTGGAAAAAATGAATAATAATTTATCATATCATAAGCATGAGGCTGAACACGAGTAAGAGTGTAAATATGTTGTAAAAATATTATAAGACCATAGGTAATAATAAAAAAACATTATAAAGTAACATATTATTATAAAAATATCACTAAGGAAGCATAAAATTTGTGACATGTCTCAACATATATCTTAATAATTATAAAAAACTTGAGCATGACATAAGAGTATAATTGTTTTAAAATAATAAATAATAGAAAAAAAGACATATCATGGAAATAATGTACATCTTTTATTGTGTAATAAAATTTCAAGTAACATTGAAATGTGGCACAACCGTAATCATAAGAAAACTATTATTAGAGAACTCATTATTCCCATGATTGTGTAAACAAAATCATTATGTACATGACTAAAAATGTGAAAAAAACACATTATGAACAAACATATGTGAAAAAAATCATCATGTACATGCATGAATATCTCATGAGATATATATTGAAACCAATGAATTTAAGGGTGATACATTACCCCACCATTAATCATCCTTACATATGCACAAGACATAAAATTAGTAATCAAAGTATCCTAAATATCCCATGGATAAAGAATGGGGTTCTGAAAATTTTTAAAAACAGTACATAAAATGATCTTAAGAAATAATAGGATACATATAATATCATTTTCCAAAAGGAATAATTTCTTAATAAAGTATATATCTTTATCAAAACATCACTTCATGAGAGATAAATTATAGAAGATAAATAAAAGTGAAAATATAAAATATTTTACAAATACTTTTAAACCTTATTATAAATGATTAAGTGAAAATTACACTAAAAAATATTATTATGAAGGAAAAGGTAATATATTTAAAGAAATGTTTATATATAGTATGAAATAAAATGTCTGTGAAAATAAAAAAATCAAGCTAATAAATCCAATGTTGTAAATAATGAAATGAAATTCATTGATAAAGATTTTTAATTTGTTTAGAAAACCCACATCAGTTAAACTTTGAAATACATTCATTTCATAAAATATATAATGTAAAATATTAATAAAATTAAAGATAAAACATAAATGATTTTATTATAGAAAATAATTCCAAATGAAAGATATGGATATGAAATAGAAAATCCATTTTTATGAATGAGAGTTCATTTTACCCAAATTATACATTTACTTTATAATTTTTTTTAAATGAAGTGGTAATTAATGATAATATATAATTTAAATATAGAACAATTGATAATAAAAAATATAAAAAGTGTAATTTATTTATAAAATTATTATTTATATGAACATTTATATTGGAAATAAAATAACCCAATTAATCTGAAATTGAGTCGATGAAATCACTATAGATAATTTAATTTTTTAGTTAAAACCACATAATAAAATGAATATGGAATATAATAGTGGATATCATAACATATAAAATAAATATTATAAATAATATTTAACATGTATTAGAAACACCATTCAAAATTAAATATTAATTATAATATTAAATTCATCTCAAGGGGTGAAAATATGAGAGAAGAACCCCTTATAGTGGTCCTGATTTGTTCTTCCAACACACCTAAATTCCGAAATAATCAAATTAAGTTTATTTTATAATTTTTTATGGAATTTATTTATCTATATTTCATTTAATAATAACCATTTTTATATTGTGTTTATTTGTTATGTAGTTTTTTCTTGTGTTTACTTTAAAATGGTATCAATTTAGTTTATTTTGGTAATTTTAGTGATTGAATATAATATTTTAGTAACATGTTAAATACATAATATGACCAAACCATAAAAAATTTATTTTATTATTAAATTATAATAATTATTTTATTTAAGTTCCCATTGTCATTCATGATAATGTTTTATAATAATGTTCAAGTAGGTGGTTAGATCAACATAAACCACAAAATATCATAATTCAATGGGCGAGTATAGTTATGAAATTATATATTTCTAATAAATATAATTATAATTATCTTATATAGTTTTGTAAATGTTTTGAATTATATATTATTTTTTTGGAATATAATGGAAATCAAGATGAAAAAATGAAAAACATTACTTTGTGGAGGCGGTAGTTCGCACAATGCCTGATTAATGGTTTCATTTCCCAATGAATGATAGGGGTGAATTTAGATTATAATTTTTATATAAATAATCATAAATATATATTATATATAACATTTATTCGTAAATTATATCCTTTTAACAAATGTGTAGAGACAATGGTGGAAAAATATGATGTTATTTCTTGGAGACGATCGTCCACATAAACACACAATTGATATTATTATATTTTTTATAAGTGTGTGTAAATTGAACAATTATGGTCATTAAATTAATATAATAAAACATTAGTATATAATTTATACATATATAATTATAATGCTTTTGGTTTTTTAGTTTTGGAAGGGAATGAATAAGAAGAAAAATATTAGGATTATGTAATACTCAATTTGAGAACTTAAAATTTATATGTAAAGTATCCTTATAAATGAAAAATGTAGGCTAACTATTTGATACCATATACTAATTAAATTGAGACATATTTATATAATTATAAAAATTAAATTATTAAATGAAAAAATTGCATTCAATTTTTTTTGTCATGATGGGGTGGAAGTGTCCTCTTATATAAGTGAAGAAATGGGCACTCCTGGGAATACCCTTTACTTTTCAATGATAGCATTACACTATTCAAGGTTAAATTCCTCCAAACATAAAAATTAAAGTATTTTTGGGTGATATTAGGTCAATAAATCATGAAAAGGGAATTTACACTTAATTTTAAAATATTTTTTTTATGGATTTTACCCTTATATTGTAACTTTTACATTTTTTCACTATCGTATCTCGTTTTTATCCAAGTAAATAATGTACGACTAAAAATATAAAATGAAAAATCCAATTGAATTTTGATGTTATAAATATAAATTTACTCTCCATTTAATCTAATTTAATTTATAAATAATAAAAACTTATCCGTTCAATTAAAACATTATATATATATATATTAGTTTTTTGAAGAAAAAAGATGTTTTTAAAATTATAAGTCCTAAATATTATTTATCACTGGTTAAAAAATAAATTTTTCTTAATATGATTATATATGTATAAAAATAATAATAATATTAATTATTTTAAATATATTAATTTAATTTATTAGATAAAAAGTACACAATATTAAGGAAAAAATAACTAAAATTAACAATTCTACCATTCTTGTGGCCATTAACATTAATTTTAGTAATCATAAATCTATACCATAAAATGAAATTGAACATTTTAAATAGTATCAACATTTTGGAATAAAAGATGATGATTATTTTAATAAAAAATATTCGAAAATTTTAGAAAAGGTAATTTTAATATTAATGCACATAACGCATAAATACTATTTTTAGAAAATGAGTGTTTTTAAGAAGAAAATTTATGTGAAGTATAAATTTATCAATTTCATTGAAATTAAATATATAATTTGTTAATATTATAAAAATAGGATTTATTTGTCAAGGAAATCAATTAAAATAGAATATTATATTTAAAATGTATAATTAAAATGAAATGCTGAAAACAATTTTAAAATAAGGTTGAAATGTTACCTGGATTCTAAAATATAGATCATATGTTTTATAAGACCAAAATTTTATTATAATTTGACAAACCATGCACTAACTGGGAAAGGATTAATTCATATCTTGGGCACCCACATGATTTGGTCAGATGGGTTGTTAAACCATGCACTAACCATACTTCAGGGAACTAGATAAGGTGCATGGTTTGAAATGTGATGCTATATGGTTTGATAAACTATGCACCCTAACCATGTTCTACCCCATGTGATACTATCACTAGCTGTACAATATCCTTTATTATCAGCATAGTCTGGGAAAACCATTCTCAAGACATCCATATTCAATATGGACTCTAGGAAACTTTGAAACTAACTAGAATACCATGATACTTAAAATTTTTAATTCATACTTAATAAAACAAGAATAATGGATGAAATAAATTCATAACACACATGATAAATGAGAGGCCATTATAATACCCCCTCTAAAGACTTCAAATCACTAAGAAGAATATCTTGGTATCCTACTAAAATAGATCATTCCATTAAACTTGTCACGACCCGACCCTACCCGGGCTCGAGCCGCAACTACCCCAAGCCCGCCTCCATAGGCCAGGGGCTGGCGACCAGCGCCGAAGGCACAAAAACTCTGGGAGGCCTTTGCCTAAGTACCTGTACACACTCACACAACTAACTAAATGCAACAATGCAGAGTATAAGTAAGGTCAAGCAAAGAAAAAGGGAAACTGCTATATATAAACCACAATGTGCATCGACCTCTAACAGTACAAAGTATAGTGCTGAAAAGGAAAAAGGTGAAAAACACGCACCCAACCAGAAAAAGGTGCCACAACCCGGCAACAGGTAAACAAAAAGGAAACAGCTGATGGGTCTCCCACCTGGAACCCGACCACAACCACCGCACACGGTCCAAGCTCCCAAGCTCCTACGCTCCACTGAAGTCACGCTCCACCTGTCCGTCGTCTGAAAGGGCACACTAAGTGCAGGCAAAGCCCAAGTAGGGGTGAGTATATAAATACTCAGTAGGATACCCCGAAGGCTCGAGGGAGCAACAAAAGGAGGTACCAAAGGGTGAGTAGTAGAGCAAACATGAAAAGTAGAGGAGTACAACTGAAAGTGAAATAAAGAGTACAGTAAAGAGTCGAGCTCAACCAAACAAGAGAAAAGAGGTAGACTTGTCTAGACACAAGGAGCTGGAAACGGTGAGAAGATGAACTTCTCGTCGAGTCTTTGCTACCTATAGAAGGAGAGTAGACTCGTCCAACCACGAGAAGCTAGACACAGAAAGCACGTGGCATACCTCGCGCGTCTTCGCCTCTCCTGGAAGGAGAGTAGCCAAAACCCAAAGAGTGGGTACTCGTACGAGGTATATACATATACATACTCTGTCAAGAAGCCCAAACAAGCTCGTAAGGGGATCTATGTCCCATAGATCAGCCCACGAAAAGAGTAGCCAATAGTTCCATAAGTAACACCATCGATGCCCAGCATCCCGCACGTCTGCCCCGAACTGCAATCCAAGGGGATCGATCACCACACCTCGACACTATCTGCTTTGGGCGGCACTGACTCGCCCACACAGTTTTAGATTGCGTCACAAGAACGCGTCTCGGTGGGGAAAGTTCCCCTCGTACTTGAGAATTCTAGGGAAAGTCAAACCACACCTCTTCACTGCCCTACAGTCGAGAGGTCTCCTCAAAGTCAAATCCATTCCATCACCGACCCGTACAACCAAGGGTCCTGCTCCGGTAATCACAGAGGAAAGCCACAGGCTAGCCTAGTAGAAAAGACTGAGTTTGGAATGCCAACAGGTGTCCCACTGCCCAGCCCTGCTGGAGGGTAATTCATAACCAGATATCAGGTGACCCACTGCCCATCCCTGCTGGAGGGTAAACCCTAATACATCATCAGGTGACCCACTGCCCAGCCCCGCTGGAGGGTAGACCTCAATACATCATCAGACGACCCACTGCCGAGCCCCGCTGGAGGGTAGACCTAGAATAAGTCGACAAGCGACCCACCACCTAGCCTTTCTAGAGGGTAGAACTGGAACTAGACAAAGGGCGACCCACTACCCAGCCCTGCTGGAGGGTAGAACCTAAGAGGTCGTCGAGTGACCCACTGCCTAGTCTCTGCTGGAGGGTAGACGCTAAGTGCATCGAGTGACCCACTGCACAGTCTCTACTGGAGGGTAGACCCTAATAGTCAGTGAGCAACCCACTGCCTAGCCCTGCTGGAGGGTAAACCCGTAGAAGTCAGTGAGAAACCCACTGCCTAGCCCTACTGGAGGGTAAAACTCAGAACTGCTCTGGCCATCTCCGCTGGAGGGTACAACACTGGCCAACCGAACACGGAGTGGGTATCACGCAACCACCCAACTCCAGAACAACTCTCCCAAAGGAGGTTCAGTGCCTGTTCCATCACTAGGTGTCACTAGCACTGCTACCGGCCGATCCATCGAGAACGAAACTAGGGGGAGGCCACTCAACCTTACTGGTCAAACAAACGAGCACAGAGCCAGGGGAAAAGCACCACCCTGCTGGTCAAACAAACGAGCACAGAGGGGCCCTCTATGTCACGAGAGGTCAAAGTATGCAAAGAAGAACACAACACGCACATGGGGCCCACACGACGTGTGGCCCCAAGTCAACCCCGACCAAGCGCACAAACATTCTCAGGTACAAACCACACATACCTCCAAGCGCTCTCGTATACTCCCAGAGTATACCACGTCTCCAGCCCTAAGGCTATCGTGCACATGGCACCCCAACATCAACACGAAGGGCGTAACCATGACTTTGCCAACCTGCCACCTCATCGGCTAAGGCATAACCATCAACATCACTTCAAGAATTTACATCACTCACACGGGAGTGCACACGATCACTCACCCAAGGTCCGTTACAAACACGGTAGAAGGACCGCCACCGGGCACCTCCACATTTCCACATTTAATAATATCGCGTATGAGGCTCCGCTCGCCTGAACAGATTACACCATTGTAATGCACATGGAAAAAAATGCAAGATAGACTACTTACTTGCCTCCAACGGATATCCGACGGAAAAGCCACCAACACCGCCTCACGCCCGAACGTCGTCTCGTGATCCCGAGCCTCGGCCCCGAAAATAGTCGGGAGCATCGCACCATTGCGATCCCCTCGGGAAAACACGTCAAAAGGACTACTCACTTGAGTACAATGGATATCCGGAGAAAAAGATGCATTCCGGCGCACCGCACACGAGCGGTGCCACATGGGACCCGCATCCCGGTCCCGAAACACAACGAACGGATCGCACCGTTGCAATCCTCTTGAAAAAAACACACAAGATGGACTATCCACTCGTCCAAAACGGTCGCCCGGTGATAGAGATGGAAAATCACCGTCGAAGCCCAAACAACCCTCGTGGGCCCCACACCATCATTCCGAATTAGGGCGGGCGGATTGCACCACTGCAATCCCCTCAGAAAAACATCCAAAATCGACTGCTCGCACACCCCGAACGGACGCCCGATGAGAAAGGTGTGAAATGCTGCACACAGCTCGAAAGACAGGCCGTGGGGCCCACGCCTCAACTTTGGTTTCGGAACCTGAAAACTCTCTGGAAACCTCCGCCTCGATGCCAGGGTTCCAACGCCGCTGACGGCGCTCAAAGCGGACGTAGGATGCGTCTGCGCCACTCAAAACAAGAATCTCGGAAAAAACGCTTGTCCACTTAAAGATACGTTGCACCTCCGCGGCCCCTCGTTTCCAGAATTAAAAATTCCCGAAACCATCTCAAAACATTCTCCTTGACTCAAGGTCCACGCTACCACTGACGGCGCACAAAACAGACGCCCGTAGCGAAAGTTACGGGCGTCGGAAAACTGAGGGGCAAAGCCCCTTGGGCTGGACCGGCCGGTCCGCCCGGCCTGGGCCGGCTCGCGCCGGCCGGCTCCGTTCGGAGCACCGGCCCGCGGCTTTGCCGCACGGGCTGGCCGTGGACCCTTGGTCCACGCGGACCGGCCTTCATGGCCGGTCGTCATCTGCGCAACGACCCGCGAGTCGCAGGTCGTGTCTCCTTCGCGGGGTCGCGCCGCGACCCCGGCTCTCCTCCCTCTTCGCGCTGCGCCGGCGCCGCCCGACCGGGATCCCGCCTCGCCGCCATCTGCGCCAGCCGCCAACCGGAACTGCTTCGTCTGGCCACCTTACCACCGCGACGCCCCGCGGCCGCCTCCTCGGACCGAAGTCGCACCGCCGCGCCTCCTACCGCCGGAGCTCCCAAACCGGCCGGAAAACCTGCATACCCCCGAAATTCCCGCAATCTTCGTCGGACCGTTGCGGCCTCCTCACAACTCAGATTTTGATTCCTAAAGAAGCGATTGAAAGAATAAAATGTGTACTACATGAAAAGAGAATTTTATTGAAGATAAATCAACAAATCCATGCTAAAATAGGGTTTCAAAGGGAGGTTCAGGAATTAAAATGCAAATACATAACCCTACCTCGTGGGCGTTGCCCAGAGCTTCTCCGCCGAACCGACGCCTTGCCGGAGCTACCTCGCCAGAGCCGCCTCGCCGGAGGTGTAGGAGGAGAGGGAGATGAGGGGATTCCAGGGGGGAAGGGGAAGGATAAGAGGGAGGTGGGTGTGTTAAGCATTTAAATAGAAAACGCTTAACCACCCACCCGTCGGCCCGAACCCGAACTCCCAATGGGGTCGCGGTTAAGCCTCCATTAGGGTAAAAACCACCTCCCGAGCACAACGGCGGTATCAGAATTTTAATCCGAGACCCCGTTCAAAAGTTATAAAATTTAACGTCCGAAGCTGCTAAATTACGAAAACGCCCTTGGGGCCGTTTTTCACAAACCGCCCGTGCCCGCGAAACTTATACCCCTCCTAGGGTAAACGGAACGCTCCGAACTCGAAGGTGCCCTCAGTTTTCCAATCCGAGCCACCATTTAAGAGATACCTGTGTTTCAACATTAAACGAATTAATTAATTTATTTAATCCTTTTAACGTTCCAGAAGCGGGCGAGGGGTCCAAACGTCCCGCGCCGATAAGTTTTATGTCGTTCCTAGGGTAAACACCCCATTCCGGACCCATCCATACACTCAGATCTTTTATCTGAAGCACCGTTTAGGAGTTATCACATTTATTTGGTGTTTCCAGTGTGAACGCACTGAAAATTTAATTCCGTCCACACCGAGGCTCGGAATCGCACGCCGTCTGAAGGCTCTGCTCTGGAATATCATCAAGAATATTTCAAAGCCTTTCTCAGAAAAAACCGGGTTATTAAAAAACTCAAATGAATATGTCACACTCACATGTTTCTTTATTGATCTCCCCATGCATCAATATGGGTCAAATATGAGGAATAATATTTCATTTAATAACATTCTTACTTTTTTCAAAAATCTGAAAGGGCCTCTCCAAAAAAAGCATCTCATTCATAGATTTTAAATACACATAGTCTATCATATGAATGAGATTATTCTCATACCATCCACAATTAGAGATATAGAATACATTATAAAAATATTGTTACCAAAGAGGAAGATCCGACTAATAGTACACCATCACGATTATTTTGAGGATCTTGAATTGACCGACATACCATGGTACCATATTTTTTTTGATTTCTACAACACCTATGCTCTAATAATGGAGATACCAATAGGTAAACTCTACCCCCATAGAAATATGTAAGGGACATATCCCTTAATAGGCACAATATTGCATCATATTCTATGTTGTAACCAACCATTTATGAATAAACTTCTCTTATTTTGAGGTAAAATATGAAATATTTTGTCTAATAATTAATGATCCACTCTTTTAATTCTAGAATAGTGGTAAATAGAATGGTCATCCAAATAGATACTCAAACAGATCCATCCAAAATGAATAATGGAAATTATTATTATAGGTGGACTCTCCTAGATCCATGTGGTCATACAATGATCCTCCAAATATAGAATGAAAAACTGAATAATATCCTCTAATGAATGGATTTTTCTCTTTAAGAGTTCATCAGCTAGTGTTTAGAAAGATGTATAGTGTTTCAAATGACTCCCCATCACATTCTTTAAGACTTTCCAAAACCACAATGTGAATTATAAATATCCTTTAGATTCCATACATGAAGTAACTCCTTGTAGTTTCAAAATTTCTAAAACCTAGGACTTTAAAACCACATCCAATGATTTTTCCTCCCATATTAGTACAATATGGACCACTTTGGTCATCCGATCCACTATAGAACTCAAATCATCTTTACCTATTTAGATCCTTCCAAAATCATCCATGAATTCCATGTTCATCTCTTATATATTCTATAATGGTAGTAGAAGTAGCTGGAGCAACCCTCTAGGTCACAATTTCTTATATTTGACATCCTAAAAAGTCATAAAATTGTAGAAAAGTTTTGAAATGCCTCTTTTCATGATAGGATAGTATAATTATTGGCTGATATCATGATACATTTTTTTTGATTAGGTGTTAACAATCCATATTCATTTCTGAGTGGCTTTCATCATCTCTTCTCTCATAGAGTAAGTAACCACCACTTTTCTTTGAAAAATAATCATACCACATATAGATATATCCAATCCTTAAACAAAAACATTTTATGAAAAATCATCTTTCATCCTGTTACACTATAGATCATGCTACCCAAAAGACTTTCCTTATTCCACCAATAAGGACTTGATCACCAATGGTGCATAAATCAATACCACTCAATCCCCAGCTACACCCACCTTAATGTATTCCAAATAATTCAAAATCATCCACCGATATTTTTTATCCTATATCCAATATCCTGCATCTTATTTTTTGTTAAAATCACAACAAAATTTCACTTTTATGGATAAAACTCCCTCACATTGTTGAATGTTTGCAAGTATTATTACCAACATATCTAATGATTATTGAAGTCATTCTAGGAGAATATATACCATAGAGTCTTATGTTATTTTTATGTAAAAAATATCATTCCAAAAAGGATGTGTTCCCAAAATATCAATTCATCAACCACCACATCCAATTCTAATTCATGTATAGTGTAGTTACAATAATGGGGTCATATATTACTTTATTAATAAGAAAATACCTTATCCCCATGCATCTAAGAAACTCCAAATATGAAACCAGATGAATTACCATATAATGAATACCCAAATATAGTATGAAGAAGAATCATAATCAGATCCAATGTCAAAATATAATTTAACTATAACAAGGCATCTTCACAGAGTTCATTCCATTAAAATGTGGTTTCCTTATTTGTATGCATAGTCATAAGACCTTCTCGGTGTGAAAAGAACTAAATAAACCTCATATAGTCCATATATGTTAGGAAAAAATCCATCATGATGCTGATTTTGGGTTTATTGTGTTTTTTGATAGAATTTGAGGTTTTAGAAAAGGATAGTTTTCAAAGAAGGCATGGAAAGCATGAATGCTTAACTGAACTCACAGAGTGTGAGTGATGAACTAATATCACAATGTGATTGCATGAAAAACTCATAGTTCTATTTGGAAGTTGCAATGGGTCAAAAAATCATTGGAATACAACAACATTCAAATCAAAATATTTAATTGTTATCTCATGATAGGAAATTACCAAATCATGATTATCTTTATGTCTTGTGATGGGATCTACCACATCACTCATCATTTTATTTGGATATCATGATGGGATCTCATGAAACACTAATGATGTTTTTATATCTCAGGAATGGAACTCATGCAATGCTCAATATTTTCTATGGAGATTGAACTCAGATATTGTGTAAAGAACAAATGAGGACCAAGGACTCATGCAAAGTGAAAGAGAAAAATGTGACCAAGGACTTGGGAAATGTGAGAATGTGGACCAGGGACTCATAAAAAGTGAGAATGTGTACTAGGTACACAACCAATGTGCAATAGATAATGTGAACCAAGGACTCTTGCAAAGCATGAATGCTGATCAGGGACTCACACAAAGAACAAATATGGATCACGTACTCGTGCAAAGTGTGAATGAGAATGTAGAACTAGGACTTGAGTAATGATTAAATATAGACCAGGGTCTCACACCCATATCTTACACCCAGATCTCATAGAGAACATTATGATGATGAGGTGGATGGTTTCCCATGATTTGTGGAGGTATTTGTGAGTTAAGGCAGTGTGTTTGTTCCTATATATACTCCATGAGCTATCCTTAATCATAAATGAAGTTTTTCTTAAAATATTTATCTAAATCACATTAGAAGAAGATATTCATAAAGAGATATCATGGAAGGGGTTTGTGGAGAAGGAGGATATAATATTAACATCACGTAATTGTTTTACCTGATATGAACAAGGTCTCATGAAAAGGGGACATGCGATAGGGTGTTGTGAATGATCAGAATAGGTTATTTAACAAAGATAAAAATCATACTCATGAATGTATTATCAAATAAAGGAATATTGAATGAAAATTCAGGGAAGGAACTCACAATTGAAGACTCTCATAAGGGACTCACGAAATCAGACTTGTGGAAGGGACTCAAATAATTGGTTACACGCCAGGGTATCTCACAAGGGTATTACACTAGAATCTTTCACAAGGATATATTTTCTTATATTTTAGTATTAAGAGAATCATTTTTATATCCAAATTATAAAGAAGAAAAATAATAAAGAGGATATGCACCATTTGAAAAAACTTGCAGAAGTAGTTTATTCACTGCTACATTTAATGAAGTGAAAGGAAGACATAACATCGGTTTAATATCTTTCCAATGTGGAGGTAATTTTTTTTCTATGGTACAGAGAAGTCTATTCTAGTTTTCTAGAATGTGTAAGTGTTGCATCTATGTTTTTTATATAAGTTATGGGGAAACCTAGAAAGATATTCAAAAAATAATATACCAATAATTGAGGATGCATTCAATAGAAAAAATGAAGGGACCTACATATCTATAAACTATGTGGGACCTAGAAGCCCATAAATTATGAGTGGATTCTTTATAGAGCAGTGAGAAAAGGATGAGGAAGAAGGTGATCCTTTCTATCAGTAGTGATCAAGGGAAAGAGACAAAGGGAGTGACCCATGGGAAACTAGTGAGATGACCCTAAAACTTGTAAATATAGTGACCCTAGTCATAGAAGTGATCTATCTCGATCCTTGTAATTTGTAATGATCCTTAGTGGATTTGTTACATTTTCACATTTCTATTATATTCTCCCTATACATATCCCATCTTGGGTAAACTAAGTAAAAATATTCACACCCCTATGTTTTATTTTCTTCTTTACTTTCTATGCATCATCATTTGATAAATGTTGGAAAGGATAAGATCAGTATAAATACCAAATAGAAAACATAGTGACCATTATAGTAAAGAGGCCAAGATCCAGCAGGATAGGAAGAATTTTAAATAGAATATCTACACCCTAATTCACCCCCTATCAAGGTATCTAGACCCCTTTATGGACCCAAAAATTAGTATAAGATAAAAGGTTACCTTTTTTGAATTTTTTTCCTCAAACATGGTTTAAACTACTATTGGGATTAATGTTTTAGTTTCCTCTCATATCAACGTGCCAAGGAAAATGAAAAAAATTGAAAGAAGAAGAAGTCAGGTGGTGTTCCTCGGTGTGGAAGTGTTTATAGAAAAAGTTTGATTCAGCTTAAGGAAAACAAAAATGTACTAAAGAATGTTTTTGATGAATAAGACAGAGAAAATATAAACTCACTCAGTGATTCTATATGAATGCATGAAGAACCTGATATTCCAAGTGATTTTGAAACTGTTGATTATGAAGAAACTCTGAAAAGGAAAATATTTGGATGTTTTCCATGAAACAAAAGAATTAGATCAGAAATTGGATGAAGAAATTAAGTCATAAGATATCCGAATCCAGTTGAAAGAAATTGAAATCAATGAGCTAAAATGATTAAATAAAATTATTGTAGAAGTGGCTACAGATCTAGAAGAGAAGAATTAATTCCAAGATAATGAACTAAAAAAATATTTCTAAAAAGATAGAAAACCTAAAATCTATTTATAAGGTAAATAATCTAAAATCAGATGAAATTATGAATATAAAATCCAGAATTGATGATATTTATACATAGCTATCTGAACTAGTTTTGGAAGAGAAAAGGATACAATAGGAGAATTCATGCTATAATGATTCTGTTACTTAGATAAATTATAAAATAAATGGGAAATATAACATGATGGATAATCTATCCTAGGAATTGGAAGATGATATGACTAGTGGGAATAATCTCAATAGAGAATGAAATTCTCAATATGAAAGATAGGATAAAAAGATTCAACAATTTGGATAAGAGCCAGAATAATGGAATAAATAATCAAGGAAATATAATTCTAATAACATGACCAAATTGAAGAATGTATTACATTTATTATTTGACTATCCTTCAGAAGGTAGTTGTGAAATGAAGAGAAAATATTCCATTTTAGAGTGAAAATATGAAATGATTTTATCATCCCAAAGTCCATATAGTTTTGGAAAATCCATTTTTGGATATTGTGAACTATCTCCCATGCATGATAGGAAGAGAGTCATGGAAAATTATAGAAATAATAAAAATTATATAGGTGCTTGAGAAAGTCCTAAAAGGTTTTTAGAAGAAATAGTTATAACATGTTCTACTTCCAAGGGATGCATGGCTATAATTTATTTTTTAGGATCCGGTATATATTACATGCTGTGAATACAAGAATATTGCTAAATCAAGGAATAAGTATAAGATTCTTGAAATGTATAAAAGAAAATACTATAAAATGAAAGTAGTTTTCAGATTATATTATTGTGTAATTTAGTGACACACCATGAGTAGGTGATAATAATCCTTAGGGATCAATGTTAGAAAAATAACTCTGGCTACATCAATATCTCAACGAATAAAGGATGAAAAAACATATGAATTTAGTGGAATATGTTTTATATGTTCTAATAATGGGAATTTTTTGAGACATTGTAGTAGGAAGAAAGAAGGGAAGAAAAAGGACCCCAGAAGGAGATCGCCAACACTGGTAGTGTATAATGAAAAATCATATATTGGAAGATAACACGTTAATTTGAAAAATAGGTTTATAGAGATAGGGGAATCAGAATGATTCAAAAAATGAACTATCAATATTATATTCTTATACACTCACAAAAACCCTCTTGGAAGGAATTTTAATGAATCAGGATGAAAAAAAGAGGATATGATCCAATTTTGATTAAGAAGAATGTAAATTCATTAGAAGACTCAAACCTAACAAGAAGGTTTGGCATGTATCAGATAACTGATAAAATAACAATGAATAAATAATTCCTTGAAAATTCAAAAGTCATTAAACACAGTGATAAGTGAAGGAAAAAGAAATATTCATCTAATGGAGGAAGAAGCAAGAGTATATGACCAGTGGAAATATTCCTTCTCAATGAAAGAGTAGTGAAAAATTGAATATTGACGGAGCATCAAAGAAGGAAATTTATAAAAATGGGTCTAAATACAACATTGTGAAAAATAGACAAGCCTACATAATATATATATATATCAAAATAAGACTCAGTATGTGGGTCATGAATGTTTAGTCAGATGGCCAGAATAGTTAAAGTTGGACTGGTAGTTGGAATAGAAAAACAATATAGTACAATGCTTTACAAGAATGAATTAAACGTTTGATCCATTAGGATTGACCATAATACTCTTCTTGAGGATTCTAATGGTTCCCCTATCCCTATATTTTTAAATGATATTAACTGATGTTCATGTGTTTTATGCTCAAGGGGAGATATGATCCAAGGGGAAGTGGTAGAAAAAGATGAAAGTGGTGATGTGATGTGCTCCAAAATGTAAACCGGTTCAAATCATCCACCAGATATGAAGCGTAAATCTGAATGAATTCCTTGAAATGAGTTAATGGTTTATCGATTCTTGAGATGTATAGATGTAATTGAGTGGAGTGGATAGTGTTGGTTTCATTAACATTATCTCTCATTTCCTACACTGAGTTCTGAGTCAGTAGGCTTAATGGTTTGGTTGATGGGTCATTGCCAAGCGGTAAATTCACTGAATGAAAATCTTATTTAAGGAAGATAAAACTAGAAAACTATACTAAGATAAAGACATTTCTCAAACCTACATTCACATGTAAAGAAATTATGTAGGATAAAAAGAATGTTTATGGGCCTAACACAGGAAGAGTTACACATCATAGGGGGATAATTCTATATCTAAATAATATGAAAGATCTCAATTGTATATAAAGGATGAAAGTTTATATTTTATGATGTCATAAAGACTGATTGGGGGAGAATCACTAACATTCATGCATTTAATGATTATCTATTTTGTTATAACAACATGCTATCCACTGACTATCTTCAGGATACCAAGAAGCTGCGAGAGAAGATTAAAATTGTTTTCAAAAAGTGGTTAACCCATTTTGAAGATTAATTCAACATCCAAAATCAGTAGAAAAATTTGTATTAATGATTTATATTATTTCAATGCTGTAGGTTTTCTGGGATAATGTTTCAAGTCTAACAAATAAGAATGTAATTAGGAACAAATGTGTCTTTCACAATAAGATGAATTAAGATGTCATAATAATTGGAAATAAACTTCAATTTGTGTAAAAAGAGTACTCTCAGGTAGAGGGGATTGATGTTGATTAAAAATTTTCACATGTTCAAAGTATAAGGGCAATCAAATTATTCTTTTCAATAGTAGTTCAAGTAAGGTTAAATGTTTTAAAGATGTATGTCAAGTCTTCATTTTTGAATGGGGTTCTAGAAGAAGAAGTTTCTTTTGTGAAGCCATATGGTTTTATTATTCATGATGGAGAGAAAAGAGTTTAATAGACAAATAAAGAACTATATGGGTTAAAGAATACCCCGAGATAAGATTATTCAAGACCAGATAAGTTTTTTAAGAATTTCAGCTTTTAGTGTGGGTGAGTTGATTATAATATATATGTAAACAATGAAAGAAATAAAAGGAATCTTTGTGCTAGTGTGACACAAATAAGTACGAGAACATTTATTTCATAATAAAAATATTATAAATGAAGTCCTAATAATGTTTGGAATAGATAAATCTAAGGACATGATGACTCTAGTGGATACCTGGATGAAACTATCAATGGATGATAAAGGAAATGCAGTAAATTTCATAGAATATAAGCTAATCATTAGATAACTATTATACTTGATAGTGACAATACCTGATATGGTTTTTTTACACATTCCAAGATGTATCATAAAGAAGTATTCCCAAGGAAACCCACTTGATTATATGGAAAATAATACTTTGGTATTTCAAGGGCATGGTGGATTTTAGTTTTTTATACAATGAAAAATCTCAGTAAGAGTTATTGGGGTATACAGATTCAGATTAGGCTGGTTCAATATATTATAGAAAATCAACATTAGGTGGTCCATTCTATCATTAAGGATAGTGCATTTCTTGGATAATAAAGATAAAATGTTTTTTTTATTGAGAATCATAGAAGCTGAATGTATTGTGGCTACTTAAGAATGCTTGTAGTTATTCTGGATAACACAACAATTTGATTACATTGGAGTTAAAGTGAAGGCTACTATCAGAATCCATTATGACAATTCAAGTGATACAAATCTGAGCAAAAAAACATTCCATCACACGAGGTTAAAGAATATTGAAATCAATTATCATTTTTTAAAGGAGATGGTGGAGCAGGGGCTTATGAGGGTCAAGTATGTGCCTATAGATCTATGGGATTCAGTAATTATAACAAAGGTATTACCCTAAGAATCATTCAAATGATATTGATTGTATTTTATATTCCAATCAACATGTCACACATGAAAAAGTGTGGATGATAGATGTACTCTCCCCAAGGTATGATGTGTTTTTATCTAATATGATGATATGTTTTATTTACGCTATTGTAGACTACAATGAAGTGACCATAGGGTTCATTAACAAAGGGGAGAAATTATTGCGATAAAAAGAGAGAAATTTCCTTAAAAAAGTTAGGGGAGAAGCTGATAGGGGGTGAAACGATGTGGGGGGGGGGAGCATTAAATCAATCTATACTAAAGTTGGTCAATCAAATGTTACATATCATGACATCTAGAGTATATGATAAAAGAATTTGACATGTTTTGAAAAGAATTGGTTCATTGATTAAATTTTCATTATACTCTTTTTTCTCAAGCCAAGGATGGATCATGTGCGATTGAGGTACATATTTATTAAATAATTGATTGCTATTAGGATCATAAGAAGAAAATGCTAGTTAAAGATAAAGGAAGATTTAATGTGTTATTAAAATGTTAATAGTTTTCAAAAAAAAAACCAAAGGGGGATAATATTAAGAAAACATCCCTAATAAAGGTGATTTTTGGTTTATTGTTCTTGTTAACAAGTTTTGAGGTTTTTGGAAAAATCTAGTTATCAAACATGGCATGAAAACTGTAAATACTGAAATGATCTTGTGGAGTGCATGTGCAGAACTAATCTCACAATGTGATCATGTACAACACTCATAGTTGTATTTGTAACTACTTATGTGTCAAAAAAAATTTAATACAAAAATACAAAGAATAAAAAGATTGATTTGTTATATCATGATGGGATATTGAAAAATAGATTTTTTTATTTATGTCTACTGATGGTATCTCATGCAGAACTTATGATTTTATTTGGATCTCATGAAGGGATTTTGGGAAACACTCATTATTTTCTTTGGATATCATAAAGGGAACTCCTAAAATGATAATAATTTTCTTTAGAAATAATGCTTGGATCTTGTGTAAAGTACAAATGTAGAATAGGGACTTGCATAAAGTTTATGATTGAATGCTGAATAGGGACTCAAGAAAAGTGAGAATGTAAACTAGAGACTCATACAAAGTTAAGGAATTAGTATTGACTAGAGACTCACACAAGGTTATAGTTAAGGAATTAGTATTGACTAGAGACTCACACAAGGTTATAATTCTAATTAGGGACTCGTGAAAAGAACAAATAAGGACTCGGTACTTGCACCTAGGGTGAATGTTAATGTAGGGAAAGAACATACGCAAAGCTTGAATATGGTCCAAGGACTCACACTATAGATTCACACCCAAATATCATAGCGAGATCTCTTGGAGAATGTGATGCTGATGAGGTGGAAAATTTTCCATGATTTATGGGGTTACGGTGGTGGGTTTGTACCTATAAATAGTTCATGACCCATCCATGAACATTGACAATGATTTCTTTAAAACATTTATTTGATGCTCATTTGTAGAAGAGATTCACAAAGGGATCTCATGATATAGTTTTGTAGGAAAGAGGTATATGTGATTAACATCACCTATGTGTTTAAATTGGTCAAAAAAAATGTATCATGCAAGTTGGACACATTCTAGGTTATTACTCATGATCTGAATATTTTCTTGGGAAAAGATAAAAGCAGAGTCGCAAAAGCAGTCTCACAGAAGGGAGTTTCAGAAGTATACTCATGGAAGGAACTTATGAAAAGAAGACTCGTGGAACAAACTCACTAATGCAATCTTGTGTAGGAGACAGATGAAAGTAGACTAGTTTAAGGTAATTTCAAAATGGGTTACGTTCTAGGGTCTCGTATAGGGGTATCACACTAGAATATTGCACATGGAGATACATGCCTATATTTACTTTTGAAGACTATCATTTTCATATAAAAATTCCAAAGAATAACAAGAAGAAGAAATAGGATCTGTACCAATTTAGAATAATTACATAAAAAGTCTATTCACTACTATATTTAAATAAATTAAATGGAGACACAACATCACTCAAATATCTTGTCAAAGAGGAGGTAATTGATTTTTATACAATAATGATAAGTTTTTTCCATTTTTTGGTAAGTGGAAGTGTTGTATCCAGGTTTTTTCATAGAAGTGAAGGAGTAACCCAAAAATAGATTCAACAAAGCATATAATAACAATTGAGAATGCATTAATTAGTGATAATTAAGGGAACAACATGTCTATAAACTATGTGGGACCTAAAAGTCCATAAACTCTGAGCAGATCCTTTCTAGAGAAGTGATAAAAGGAAGAAAATGAAAGTGATTCTTTCCACATGTAGTGAACTGTAGAAGGAGTCAAAGGGAGTGACCCTTGGAAATGTAGTGAGCTAACCCTAATCCTTATAATGGCAGTGAACCTGGGCATATAATTTGTCTTTCCCAAACCTTGTAATTTGGAAGTGAGGCTTAGTAGATTTGGTAAATCAGCACATTACCATTGTATTCTCCTTGGATGTATCCCAGTGAGGGTAAACCAAATAAAAATATCCATTTCCTTGTGTTTTCATTCCTGCATTACTTTTAATGCATCATCATCTGATAAATGATGGAAATGATAAGATCTATATAAAAACCAAATAGAAAAAACATTATTCCTTATAGTAGATAGTTCAAGATCTACTAGGGAAGGGAGAATATCAAAAAGAATATATATACCCTGATTAACCCCCCCATCTCAGGGTATTTATGGCCCTTTTTGGGCCTAAAAATATACAAACCATGGAAAATCCAAATATCAAACATGTTCCTCAGTCATTACCAAGATAGAACTACTTCAAACTTATTTGGATAAGTATATATTCCATCTTGAGAAACCTTGTTCAGAAGAATGAGATTCTCCTATATCCAAAAGTGACAAATTGATAACATGGTTTAAGGATGAGGTACTCAAAATGTACTTAATACAATATCAAGATGTGTAGCATGTGATTATTATGTTTTCGATTATATAATAATGTCAATAATAAATACAAAAATGAAGGAATCCAATTTTGGATGAATGATATTATTCTTGAGTGATAATAATACATTCGAATTATTAATTATTCCAATAGGCATAATGATATACTTATACAACACATATCAACTCCTAAACACTATCTTTGAGATATCTTCGTCTATGACCCAAAGTAGATGGTATCTAGAACATTGAAAAATCTTTTATCACCATTGATCACCCAATAACTATTTAATTATATCAATAATCCTTTGAAAATGGTGCATATTTTTCATAGTAATCTAATTCATCTCCATATAATCTATATAGAATAAAATAATTTCATCCTATTTATTAGGGAACAACACCTGAGAACCCCAATGAGAAATTATCATCCTGATGAATCATTTATCTTCATGATCTAAACATTATTCATTGATCTCCTTTGAAATTTATATTAAAATATAATATGGTTGAATCAACATAGGGTAATATCCATGAATGATATTGATCTCAAAATAATCTCCCATATATGGAGGAAACCCTAATAATTCATCTAGAAAAATATCTTTGTATAGGAATACCACTGGAATAAATAAGAGGTAGCTACTATTTGATCCACTATAAGGATCATTCCAACCACTTATGATAAACATAATTCTCTCATATGAGGATGAAGTGTAACCCTTTTATCGTCTACTTCCAATTTAGTGATCTACATGAACTTCTCCCCATTATGTGACTTAAAATTCACTCATCCATGGTAAAAGTAATCTTCTTCATTGTAGCTAGTCAACTAGTCCATGCAAAGGATCACATCAAAACCTATCATTTCCATAATTTTTAATCTCTAAAAAAACTTGAATCCATGAATCACTATTACATATTCTATGAATATTTGAATATGATCAACATTAATTCCCATGTGTGTATTAATCAATAACATCTGAGAAGAGAACATAAATGATAAGTCTAACCCAAAAACCACATGAGAAAATATAAACAAATGGGTTACCCCTATATCAAATAGACAAAACTCAGAGTGTAGAAAAAATCATGTCCATACCTTGAATTTATGATGTTCCCACTCCACCATTAGTCAAATTGAGATCAATACTATATAACCTTCCAGTATCACACCAGGATTCCCAGATGATCATGAGTCACCTAATTCACTGAACCTTTCAAGGTCATTGACTACTATTGTGGTATTTAACCTACACCATATCACGACTTAGTTATGTGAAACTGTGAATCATTGGAATAGAACCAATTTAGATCAGTTTCATTTTCAAAATAGTAAAACCCCCCAAGAGAAACCTAGTATTCTTTGAGATAGTTAAATTCAATCCCATAGTTATAAAACCTAGAAGAACAATCTCCCATAGTGGGAGTTTATGAGCCTATACTATTCTCTGTTAATCAATAGCTATAATTTCAACCATATTTTGAATTTTTTTCTTTTCTCATAAAAAGGAATGATACTATAAAAAATAAATCAATTTTTGATCTACTAACATCAAAGAAAATACTTATGATAGAGTCTAACTTAATTACCTTATAAATTTGTAGAACCATATGAATCACTATAGTATAGGTCATCATATGAATGTTCATGACCTAGAATTTAAGCTTTGGGTGATGTATGTTTTGAAACATTATAACTTTCTATGCCACATTTCAAGAGAGAAGAGGAGAAACATGAATAAAATTAATGAATCCCATTAAATTTGTAGAAACTAAAATGTTCCTCACCTAGAGCTACATGGAATCTTAAGCATGCTCCGCTTTAACTGCATGATGAAATAAATCCTTGAATAGATATTCCTTGGTGGTTTACCTTATTATCTCATCATGTCTACCTACCTAAATCATAACTTCCCACTACCATAATATTTCACATTGAATCATAAAAGTCAAAATAGTTACCTTTTTTATCATATGAGGTTTTTACTAGATCGAAGATCCTCTCAAAGACATGAATCTATTCACTACATCCTATAGTCCTTCAATTACCAAAATTGATACAAGATTCTAGTGTAGGGATTCATGATAATAGTATACTATCATTGTCCAACCCCTTTGGAATCCTATTACCTGAACAGATACTAGTCAGAAGAGTCCAAAATGGATCATTTGTAAATATTGACCTATTGGACCAACCATAGGATAATGATAAATTGAATAATCATACACAAAAAGTAGTGAAACTTATATAGAATACATCTATGAGGCTAATTTTTTTGAAATTATATATCAAACAACATATAAATACAAAATATAAATCAAGAATATTTATGACCGATCACATGGATAAAAAGGGGTTCAAAAAAACGTTCAACATAAAGGTCTACCCACAAAAACTAGGCATAACCCCCAAATGAATACCCATGGCACAATATAAGACTCTGATAGTTTCACATTAGTCAAATCCATATAGATACACTCAAATGTAAAATAGAAACATACAAGAAATAATACAGTAAAAAACATATCATAATTTCAATATGCATTCAATTAAATGGACTTCGTCTAATATAGAAAATAGGAACATGGAATGTGATCCTATGTGCCTAAAAATGGTGCCTGACCAAAAAATAAATCCCATAAATTAGTATACAAACATCACGTTCATCACCTAAGGTGAACTTAAATAAATGTAAAAATAAAATTAAAAGGGCATAAATTCCAACTTTATTGAATCTGAAATGTCCTCTATAATATGCTGTATAGGCCTTATAATTATTCCCTTTACTGATTCCAAACTATCATATATTCTATTTACCATTTACAAAATAAAGTAAAGGAAAGGAAGAATGCTTGTAAACCTAGCTCTCTGATAAAAGTTTTTAAAATCCCAAACCAAATCACTAGGTTCAGTTCAGAATCCCACATGACCACATGCATGCCTCCTTGTAAGTAAGAGGTTTCCAACTATCAATGAATGAAAATGATGACATTATAAGGAGGAAATTCTCTATATATCAGTTAAATAATGGAGTACATAATGGAATTGGTGTTGAAACGTAAATGAATAGTTAATGAACAAATAATTTGAGAATCATTATACAAATATAGTACCTGCCCATGTAATAATACTATGGTATGATTGGCAGTAAATAAGGATCCACATAGGTAGTGGAAGGTTGTAGAATAAAAAATATACTAAAAAATGAAACATACAACCACTATGAAGTCTATCCACCCACACCATCACTCACCTAATGATCCTTCTCAAATACCCACAATGATGTTTTTTCTATTCACCATATCCCGTTTCATAAAATGAATATTTCCACTGAGATTCCTGAGTATGGGGTGTCTATGAAACCCAGTAGGATATGAAAAATCGTCCTTAATATAATTACATAATATATATAAGTGAATTCCTTGAATGTAAATATAGAAATTATAAAAAAAATGTATATCAAAAAACAAAAAAAATATAAGTTGTGCCTATAAAGAATGGATTTACTTATTTCTTCTCCATGCCTAAAGGAAAATTGTCCAGCCACCTAAGGCATTTCTTGTCAATGGGATATCCCACACAATATGTTTATCACATCATATAGGAAGGTATAACTCACATACATACCAATAGTTTTCTGACACACCCCTCCAAGGGATATAATCCATATTGATCAACCTATATAATAATTCTCATGAAACAAATATATAAAAGACATGATATCAATATAAACTAATATCAAGTAAGAGTTATAACTATAAAAAACCACATGTGTCTAAACAACGAGCATATGTCTCATGTGATACACACAAAATCAAAAAACAAATGAAATTAGACATAAAGAATAAGACTCATGGTGATACACACACATGCTAAAAAATCATGAAAAGAGCCCATATAAACATGTATTAATGATATATACCACCTATCATAGGTACAATGATGTTTTGTTGATAATAATATGTGTCTAAGTCCAATTATACAGCTCCAAATCCTAGAACCATTATCTTTATAGAAATATTATAATTATAAGATCATGGTTGAAGAGAAATAACACACAAAGGGTAGGAAAAGATAACAAATACTTGAGAGGGTCCACTGATGACAATCTTATAGGTCCACATGATATAGAAATTAAAAAACATTGGATTCATGTGTTTATTATATCAATAAACAATACTTACCATGTTATATGGAATTACTATCAATATATCTAGAAAGAGAACATTTGATGAATGATTCTTTTCAAGGTAAAATTGGTATATCTAAATTAATATCATGGAACGAATGTTTTTGGGTTACATACCATAATTCCCAACCATTAACTCCAATGGATTCACCAGATTCAATCAAGGAAGGGATGTAAATTACTAAAAAGGCATATGGAGTCTCAAGATTAACGGGGTCTTAAATTATGAGGAATAATGAGTCAAAACAGGTTTTTAAAGTCCAATAAACTTTTATTTTGGAGAATTAAAACACACCCATATGTTTTTTCACATGGATTGAAAAAACAATTTCCAGCTGTGTGAGGCATATATCCCCTCCTAGGCACCCACATGGTTTGGTCACATAGTTTTTCAGACAAAGTTCCAACCATGATTTTGGCCACCATAAGTAGTTTCATATTTTATCAGGTTAGTCCACATGGTTTTATAATCCATGTTCCTTAATCATGATCCACCCTAAGATCCACTACCACTATCAACATGATTTCATTGATGATCAACAAGGTTTAAAAAAACCATTCTCAAACATGAACCTTCATAAAAGCCTCTAAAACACTCCAAAACCCTAAATAAACCTCTAGTACTCATCAAAATTAATTTTTAGTTTTAAAACCATGATTAAGGGAAGTAATATAATTGTTACACGTATGAATATTTATAATCCATTACATTGAAACACACAAAATCTGATGTGGAGGGTGAGTGTACTCTTTACCCTTTTCATTCATGACATGTATTCAATAGTAGATTTATTCCCTTATTCTAGCAGGTCAATAATTCCTACTATCCCCAATATTCTAGGTTTAGGGCTTCAATTTTCATAATTCCTAAACTCCTAACCTATAAAGAATTGAATTTTGGATGTTGTATTAGTTGGGACTTTTATATCTTATATGGAATTGGATGAAAACTTTATCTATATTTTACACCACCAGATCGATGTATAATATTTATTCACTTGATTTTTTTTTGGTTTCTTTGATACCTTCCCTTGGATGATTCATCCAAAAAATTTGACATAAAGAATATTGAATCATCTTTCCTCGATCATTTTTTTCTGAAAACCTCCACCAGAGTCCATCCTTCACTTCTTTGGTGAATTTATAAAGTATACTATGTTATCATTGTTAACAATAATTCATGATGTATGTTTTTTTATAGTTATAATTATTTTTACTCTAGATTCATTCCCATTAGGTTTCTTTTTTATACAATCTCTGCATTTTCCCTGACACCAATAGAATTTTTTACTTCCAGATTTATCCATTACTAAAACCAAAATTGGTTAATGTGAGTGATGAAAAATTAGTATCATAAGGTAAATAATATAAATTATTTAATGAAATTTTAACCTATAAATTCCATACTCTCATCCTATTAGATTTAAATTCACCATAAATAATTGTTTATTCACTCTAGTCACTTTAGGTTGTGTTCTATCAAATTTCATATAATAATTACATGACATAATAAATCATTTTTAATGGATCTTATGAAGAATTTTATTAAGAAAAGAAAATATATATAGAGTCTAAAGCATGGTGTGTAGTTTGGAAACTTTGTTTTGAACCTTGTGATAATTCATTTAATACCCAATAATTAAGTTTTTGAGTTATTACCCCTATGTATATCTATTCTAGAGATTACATCCACTTGTAGTTTTAAGAAATTGACACTATTTTGGTGAAAATCACACAACCAATACTTTATCAAAATTTTCTATTATTATCCAATACATGGAATCTTCTATTAGACTTATCACTAGGGTTTTATGTAATTTAAATAAATAAATTCCCAAAATAAGTAACCAAATTTCAAAAAAATATTATACGATCCTCTTATACCAACTGATGAAACCCAAGATAAGCCTACCTTAAATAATCAATTAATTTCATGATTTAAATAATAATTCTCTCAAATATTCATTCAACCTGAGGAATAAAAGGTTTAGCGTCTTGGAGAATAGTTACATAATCATCCTATTTTACAATTGATTGAAACATTACTCTATTATCATTCTCCTATAGTCATTTTTATTGACATATCACATTATATAATCATCTTCATAACCTAGGGAATAGAAACACAATAAAGGGGTGGTATCATATTCTAGGAAAGGAGAAAATGTATCATAATTTATTATATCATATACATGATAGATAAAATGAAGAATAATATAAATATCACATTTAAATAACATAACACCATATATTATAATCATAAAGCATTATAAATTAAAATAGGATCATAAAATATTAATTATAGAATCCTAAAATTTAATAAATTGATGGAAATACATCTCAAAAATAATAAATCACGAAATCATGGATTTTTTTGAGAAATAAATCAAAATAAAGCCTTACATTAAAACATGAAACAGTATGAAAATGAAATGAATCTTGGATTTGTGGACTAAATTTTAATAACAACATTAAAAAGTGGGGAAACCATAATCATCAGAACAAATTTTTATGAAAAATAATCATTCCCACACCTATGTGAACAAACTCATTAGGTTCATACCATTTAAATTTGAGAAAAATTCATTATGTAAAAACCTATATGGAAAAAATATTTCTATCCATGATTTTCTATCTCATGAGATATAAAGATAAAAAAATTAATTAGAGGAAATTATTTAACCCCAACCATGATTATCCAATAACATGTGTTCAACTTAAAATGAACATAAAAAATCATAGGATCTAAAAAAGACAATCTTATCATGATGAATCATCTCATAATATTATATTTTGGGTGATCCAAACATCACTAAATGAGTGATAAACCATGTAATAAAAATAGAAAATTGAATAATTTTTTTTGAAAAAACATATAAACCATATTATAAAAGATGAAGTTAAAATTACGTTCGATTTTTTTTTAAATGGGAATGTTAATATTTTTTAAAAACCTATAATAATTATTTCTGAATAAAATATCCTTTAATATAAATAAAAATAAATCAAATAAAAATTGAGTGGGAAATAATGAAAATAAATTCCATTATTATGGTTTCTGACTATTTTTGACAGAAAAATAGAGAACCTTTGAAAGAAATTCATTTTATAAATAATACGAAGGAAAATATTAATAATATTTGTGTCAAAATATACTTTTATTTCATTTAATAAATTAATCTCAATTGTATGAATATATGCACAGAAGAAAAATTAGAGTTATTCTTAATAACTTTATACTTTTAGTTTAGAAAAATTTTTATCAAAGAAGTTGTTATTGATGATGAGAAATAATTTCCCTAGAGAAAAAGTAGAAATAAAATATAAAATATTAAAATATACGTATAAAATAAAATATCCGATGGTTATAAAAGTTATTTATAATATTAGTACATATAACACATAAAAACTCTTTTTTGGGAATGCATATTTTTATGCAAAAAATTTTAGTGTCGTTTGAATTTATCAATATAATTTACATTAATGATATAAAATTGTTTATTATAAAAAAAATAAAAAATTAGTGTCTTAAAAATCAATCTAAAACATAATAATATAATTAAAATGTTTAATAAAATGAATGTAATTTTTTTAAATTTGAATGAATGGTTACATATGTTTTAAAATATTGAATATATGTTTTATAAGTACAAAATAACATTTAAAATACATAGTTTTACTCCAATAATTTCTTAATTAATTATATGGTTTTATAAATATCTAGTTATTTCTCACATACTGATAATGTATTAAAATTACCAATTTTGGTAAACATTATATTTTCCACTAATCACTTAAATATAAAATGTTACAAGAAAATAATAAAAAACTATTCTTAGGGTAATATTTATGTTATAAATTTAAAAATGAAAATAATTTTAAAAATTTTAAATTATTAAATTTATAAATTTATCTTTTAGATAGAAATGTAATCTAAAAAAATACATTTATTGAAAAATACCCTTTTTAGATTTATATTTATCATATTTTTGTTAATTTATAATTAATTAAAATCCTTTTATTTTCTATAGGTTTTATTATTATTAAATTTTAATAATAATATTCATATAATATGTTGGGGATATTTTTTATGTTACTTGTGGAGAAATCCATTGAACGTATTACTAATTTAGAAATTTATTCCAAAATATATGGATTTTACACCACATTTTTTAGAACTCCCTAACGGGAGGATTCACCTTCAAATATGGCTCATAAGAATGCCATAATAATATTTTATTCAAACATAAATAATTTAATGCATTTGGGACTTAATATTTAATTTCCTGTATTTTTAGTAAATCCTAAAATCTGTTAATTTTAAAATGAATGTTTTATGCGATCTCACTCAAAAAATTACCATGGTTTAAATAGATAACACTCAAAACACATTAATATGATTTTATATATTTATGATTTCTTATTATTTTAATGTTTTTATAATAAAAAAATCACAAAATATTTAACCATTCTTGTGTACAAAAATATAATATATCACCATGATCATTTCTATGGGTTGATCCATTGAGAAAAAAATTGATCGTCCTAGACCCTGTGGGAAACTCCTAGAGTTACAACAGATATGTTACACCCAAGATTGAATTATAGTAAGTAAACATTTTATTATAATAAAACTATAATAAAATTAAAATAGTAATATTTGGTGTCCCAAAACATTCAAATTTGATAGGATAAAAATCAATTTTTAACATACTAGATCACAATATGATTCGAATGAATGTTTGAAATTTCCCATGAAAATATGATTTTATGAATTATTAAAAATTTATTATTTAACTACCCATATATTTAATTATAATAACGTTTAATAATATTTTTAAATAACTAATTATTTATATTTAATTAGATATTAATAAATATTAGACCATTTGGATATAAAAATGTATATTTTTTAGAAAATTGTTTTTAATTACATAATGTTTTTTCCATTTTTGATTAATTATAATAATATACGACAAAAAATAATTTAATTCATATTTATATATTATATATTTAAATATATAATTTAAATTCATATAATTAGGATTACTAGTTATATATTTAATGTAAGGGAATCCAATTCTTGAAAAAAATTCATTTTTCATGAAAAACTATTTTTCATCACGTTTTTCATGTTAAATTTTAAATTAAATTATACCACTTCTATGAATTGAATTTGATAAAATGGATTCCATAATTTTAATAGTAATATGTAATATTAGGTAATAGTATTACCTTAATTTTTAGTGCAAATGAATTATAAAAACAAAAAAAAAATTGTTTAGTACGGTTATGGTCAATACAAGTTTACCTAGTGAAAATCTTAAATTATAAGGCATAAAATTAACTCAAAACAATCATAAAAAATGTTTATTTTTAGGATTAATACTTAACACATATAAATATATAATATGATTTATTTAAGATACATTTTCTAAGGAGAGATAATATTATTTTTTGACAGTGAAAAATTACAAGTGTGCCACTCACCTCAAATATAAAATGGAACCTCTCTAATCACTAATTTGCACCACTTGAGCCATCTTGTAACATCTATGGATTTAATGAAATATATTCGTTAAATTTAATTTAAATTATTTAATTTAATTTATTACATGTAATTTTTAGTTTATATTACATCACATGCAACACCATATTTATCTTTCTTTTCAATCAACATTGAGTCCCCCTGATAACTTGTGTTACAAGTAATGTCGAGTCTTACCCAACAATAATATACTGTGGATATTAGTATTTAAGATGGAAGTCATTTCTTGGCCATAGGATTGGTAGGTTTTAATAATAATAACTATATTATATATGTTTATTTAAATTTTTTTACTTTCATACATTATGTTTGATAAGCTTAGGATTAGAATAAATCATATTCTTAAGCGTAAAAAGATGTATATTTTCAAAGGAAAGTTTTAACACCTTTTAATGGTGAAACTATTTTAAATCTAATTTTTGACACATTTATAATTTTTATATTAAAAAATAAACTTCATTTTTGAAAATATAATATCAAAATTTAATTGAGGTGATTTTTTGTAATCCTTCTAAGAAGATTCATTTTTTGAGGAAGAGTGAAAATATTGCATTTTAGTTGAAAAAATCCTTTTTATTTAAATAAATATTAATGATAAATTATATTTTTAATTTTATTAAAAGTCACAATAGATTATTTATATATATTTTTTAATTCAAAATAGTTCATCAGAATCTTCTTTATATTTAATTTATATTTAAATACTCAATGAACTTTTGAAAATTTTCACTATAAAATCCCACTTTCAGGCCAAGTCTGTGAGATTATCTATAAATTCAATTTTTTAATTTTAGGAATTAAATGTAGAAAAATTTAAACAAAATGTTTTAATATGTATAATATATTTTTTTGTAATAATATCATCATATTTTTTTACGACAAGGATCAGTGAACGTAATTAAAAAATAATTACTGCGATTAAGGAAAAAATATGCTTAACAAGGGGATAATCCCAAAAAATAAGAACCAAAATGACCAATAAACTTGTCCAAAATCCATTAAAAGTTCATATTTCGACCATATCCTCCCATTTATCTAATTAGGACCATTATTGGATCCAATTTACATGGGGAAAACATTGTAAGAATTCACTATTAAAAAATTTATAAGAATCCCACTCCCCCTCCACTATAAAAAGGTATTCAGACTTCCCATTTCGTCACACAACTAATTGACCTCTAGATAATAAGAATCCTTAACAAATAATCTCCCAAAATCCCTCCCCAAACCCCGTATCCCACACTTTTGGAAGAAATCCAACCAAGGATTCCCTTTGTTGAAAACCAGAAGGAGTTACCCAAAAAAAATGTATCAATCTTCAACATCTATTTATGTTTTATTTCATTATCAACCCATTAAATTATTCTATTTTAATGATTATATAATAACATTAGTATCATAAATATACAGATATTTTTTTAATTTAATGGTTATAATTAAACCTAAAAATGCTTCTATGAAATGGGTAACGATTTTACAGTTTGTGTACGGTGAACTACCACCTCAGGTAACGATGCCGTTTGTTTTTTCCGTTACCACCTCTCATGGTTGGGAATTATGATGGAATTTTTTTAAAAGATATATATATATATATGATATTTATTTTTTATTAATACTTTTTTAAGTTATATATAATACATAAATTTATGCATTCTATTTATTATAAATACGATAAGATTGTTTATAGACTTGTGGACAACCACCTCCTCAAAGAGACGTGATATGTTCACACATTTAATGGAATGTATTAAGGATGAATTTAATTAAAAATATGCTTCATTAATGACATATATAAGATATTAGTTACACAATTACCTTTTTTGAAATATATTACATCATTTTCTTTATCACCCTTTCACACACTAAAAAAGTTATAACATTATTCGTGGATGTGTGGACTACCTCCTCCATGATGTGATGTGAATCCTTTCAAATAACAATAATTATATATATAAGAATATATGATTAAATAATATAAAATTTATGATATAATTATCATTAGGGAATGATGAATTTTACCTAAATTTTTTCCAAAATGATGATTGAAAAATGGGAATGTTAATCATGCGTACGTACGACCCATCGTCTCTATGATTATATCATTTATTAAATTTTCATAACAATATTTCATGATTTGATTTAAAATAATTATTTATGTATAAATATGAAAATTATTTCAAGATTATTATTTTGGATATGTTTATATAATTACCCTAATGACCATATTCGACCTACCAAAGGTTGTTTTAAAACATAAAATGAATATGGTCAACACATTTGACAAAAACATTATTGATTAAGAAATTGTATATAACTTTCTAATAATTGAAATAAATGTAATAATAAACATTTGAATGTTTCTGAATAAATTATATAATTAATATATGTTTATTATTTATGAAGATAGAGAACAAACATGACAAATCATACTACAGGTAGTGGAATTTGTCTAACTTTTACTTTCGTGTGTCATACATATTAATAAGAACTTAGTTATTTTATTTAATGTATATACTGACCCTTTGGATATATTATATCATGAATTATTTTATATTCATGGTATTTAAATGTTTCATTATATGATTATTACATTTGGTGTTTTTGATTCAAATGTTACCATAGTTGAGAAGGGTTTCATATCAATTCCATTTCATTGGGGTGTATTTTATTATTACACCCTGAGTTTCTTTGATATGGTGTATATAATATCTATGAACTTTTTTATGATTATTATCCTCAAATTTATTTGGTTTAACATTTACTTTGGATGATATCTCTTTCATGGGGTTTATGGTTTTGAATTTACCAATGTGGTAATTGATTTTTTTCACTAGTTCCCCTCTTTGAGACATTTGATATGTTATACACCTATATTATTTTATGAGGTGTATATACTTATCCTTTGATATATTATAAAATTAATCTTTTTTATTATCATTATAGTCTACGATTCATTTATTGTTTTTCCATTCATGGGGTTGATGGTTTAAATGATTCAAAGTGGTATGGGACTATTTAAAATGTTTAAATATTATTTTACTAAAGAATGTTTTAATGATATTTTAATTGTATTTACTATAATGATACATCCCAAAATATCATCTAAAATCTTCCCCGATCTAATTCACCACTAATTAGAAGAGTGTTTCTGATCTCCACGGGCCAATGATAAGAACCCAGGAATCAACAAAAAACTATTGGGATGAATTTCTCCTTCAATGTATTAAAATAATGGAGTAAAATGGGAAAAATATCAATAGAAAAATATCAATCAATACATACATATCAAATTATAGAGAGACACTAAGACAACTAAAAGTGGAAAATTAAAACCAAAACCCACCTTATTTTGGTCCATGACCACCCAACATGTCCCATGTCACCCTCACTTGGTCAAACTAACTTGAAAAGAAAACAGGAAAGTAAGAGCATAGACACTAGCTATAAGATAAAAATGGCCACATAGAAAAAAAATGTACAAGAAGGGTTTGATATAATAACCAAGTAGGAGTCCACTGAATATCACATGTAGTTACTTAATAAGTTAATTAAAATATGAAATGAGAGGAGTTTAATAATTAGAGTTTTAGTATTAGATTAATAAATAATTTTTAAATCATTTAAAAATCATTTATCAAACTAAACCTATAAAATATTCCATTTCACCATTAAAAAACTAAATTTTTTATTAAAAGTCTATGAAAAAAATTTCACAAGATAAAGTTAGATAATCAAGAAAAGTTGATAATATGCACATGATATGTTAGGATGAACTAGAATCAATACAATAGATTCAAGGTTCATAATAACAAAAAATGAAGTGAGCATGGAAACTACGGTGAAAATGGTGACAAAAAATGCTGTCATGAATTGTTATCAAATATATGGATGTCATGGGTACATCCTTTGTATGATAGTGAGTCCACATTAGAATATCAAATCAAATTACAAGATAATCAATTTTTAGGCTTACATCTTATCTCACGGGTCTAAAGCATACTAGTTCCATGCACACCCTCTTTCATGGATTCAATTCTATATCCTAAACCTTTCATATTCTTAATGAATCCACTAGAAGGGTGTGAGTCCACTGGTGAGGTATATATCTAGGTCATATCATCTAAATATACAGGTTCTGATGACTAGTTAAAAGAAGTGGTGAGATAAACAAGTTATTAAGATCATGGGATCGTTATCATCAACATCTCACCCTCACCCCCAAACTCTCTCAAAGAAAGTAAAACCCTTTTCATCCAAAAAGCATTGTAAGTATAGAAATAAAACAAGTAATAATTAATGGATTATCACATAGGAGAATTATCATAATGTTCCAACTAGGCCTTCAAGAATAATCAATTTCAATTCAAAACCATTAATACAATTCATTATTCAAAATCGTAATAATACCCGTTTCCATTTAAAATTCATCATTAAGATTCAAAATAGGCCATTGAAACAATTTTACATTTCAAAAAACATTAAATCATTCAATGTAAGTATTAAAATTTTATGAATAATTCAATACATTTAAAAACATGGGTTGACAACCTATTTCCATGTAGATAAATCATTTATTTCAAATAAATCATAAAACACCAACTCCAAAAGAAGGGTAAAATAATTTAAAATGGGTTATTGGACATTTAATTTATTCAAGAATTTAAAACGATTTAAAAAAATTAAATATTTGAATTCATTTAATTTAAATCAAGGATTCTCATTTAATAAATCAAAACCTATGTCAAATCCCTCAATTTAACTAAAATATCATTTATATGTTCTTTAAAAATAAATCCAAAAAAACTTTTAATTTAAACTAGTTTATAAAAAGGTAATAAATATCATGATTATAGACATTCAATTAATTCCATAATCAATTCTAGGGGAAAATTTCCAAACAAGATTTTATGAGTGATTTTAAGGAAGATTACATAGAATAAGTGCTATAAATTAAGAATCAAATCACTATGAATTTATTTAGAATCAATGAATAAAAAAATAAAGGTAAATCATAGAAACACCTATATGGAAATTATAAAATCCAACCGCATTAAATCCAAGATGTGTCACCTTCGATGGCGATCATTGGATCGAAGAATATAGATATTGAGAGAAGGAAAAGAGATCCTAAATCTAAAATTCACCATAAATCAACCAAGATCAAAAAGAACTCAAGGCCATTATAACCTATAAGAATAAAAAATAATTAAATGAATGGATTGTAAAGACCCATAATTTCCATGTATTTTTTTAATTAAATAAGAATTTTACAGGTCTGTGAAATCTGACGGCGTGCGATTCTGAGGCCTAGAGTGCTCAGAATGATCTGTCGAAGTTTTTGTTAAGCTTAAGTTAGAGCGTGTAAGTAGTTTTCATGAAAAATTAGAATAACTCTTAAACGGTAACTTAGATAAAAAATCTAAGGGCACTATTGTGCTCAGGATGGGGGGTTTACCCTTGGCGCAACTTAAGATTAGTTGGTGCGGGCCACCTGTGAGAAAACCCAAAAATGACATAATCTTAAATAAAATAATTAAATAAATTATTTTAATTTTAAAATGCTTATAAATAAAAAATGGTAACTTGGATTAAAAATCAGAGACCACCACTGAACTCATGAGTGTATGATTTTTATAATAAGATACTATCTTTGGCCGGCGCATGCCACCAGAGAATGTTAGTTTTTGGCCCTAAATAAAATAATTAAGTGATAATTATTTTATTGTAAAATTTATATCTTCTAAAAGGTAACTCAGATTGAAAATTAGAGAGTACCATTGGGTTCGTTGGGGTGTGTTTCACCTAGGAAAAGCCTAACCTTGACCGCTGTGGGTCGAGGGTGGCTGATAATATTTTTTCGGAACTTTTTTTCGGGTACGTTCAGTAAACGCGCAAGCGGCGTTTTGTAACTTTTGAACTGGTGATCGGAATTGAAATCCAAGGGCACCGAAGAACTTGCAGTGACGATATTGGATTAAGTATATTTTCACCTTGACGACAGATGGTCGAGGGTGAAAGTTAGTTTTTGGGTTTTTCGTGACAGAATAAAATATAAATAAAATTTTTCAAACATTTTATTTTTATTTGAAGCACCCATGTGAATATTGTGGAGGTGGGGACCATAGAAGATTTATCCTCCAAATTTAATGCTCGGTGGTGGAGACCACCCGACTCATGAACTCCCTATTTAATGAGGGAGGTGGCTTTAGGATTCCTTACATTAATTATGCCTCCTTAATGCGAGGGAGTCCATTGGGATCCTCCCAAATAATAATGCCAACACATTACATTAAATGAAGCCAAATTTAATTGTTACAACAAAATAAAATAGATAAACATATTTCATTTTGGTGGGAAATTCTTTTTTTGGAGGAGAGTGTTGGCAAAGGGGGAGATTTGAGAGAATTTGGTTAATTACTCTCTCCAACGAGGAATGCTCCACCGACAAAGAACACCAACGCATGACCTCGACTTCTTCCTCGGGACACCCTACAAGAAGGAACGTCTTCTTTCAACGACTTCACCATCGACACCCGACAATCCAGGTAAGGGTTTATTATGTGTTGATATTCCATTTTATTATCTTTTTCAATGATTGGAAAGGAATTGTTGCGGCTGAATTGTTGACCATCTTCTTCTCTTGATGAGACTTTTGTTATCACCCCTAAACGCAGAGGGTGCAAGCCAACTAACATGGCCCGACTCCCTCTGCCGATCTCTTGTGATGTTTATCTGCCATGAAAATGTAACAATGACGAGGCGACAGAGGCGGCAACGACAAGGCTGCGCTGCCCGTGGCCTTCATCAACCACACCACCCCCACGATGCCCCGCGTGCCCGCTGCCTCCCGGCGCGCTGCCCGGCGCACAGGCTGCCTGCCCGCAGCCTCCCGGCGCACTGCCCGGTGCCCATCCGGCCTCCCGGCGTGCTGCCCAACACCCAGGCCGCCTGCCTGTGGCCTCCCGGCGCACTGCCCGCCCCTGCCCTTGCCTACCGCGCCGCCTGCCCGCGCTAGCCCGTGGCCTGGCCACGCCTCACCGGCCTGCCCATTGGCCTCCAGGTCGCCGGCCTGCCCACCGGCCTCTAGGTCACCGGACTTCTGAGCTGACCCTCGGCTTCATGGGCTGAATCGTCCCGGCCTCTCAGGCCTAGTCGCTGAGCCACACCTCTCACGGTGCTGGCCGAACCGGCCCCAACCTTCTGGTCGAACCAACTACTCGTCGGCCTCCAGGCCGAACCTCCCTTGTAGTCCGCTGGGCTGGGCCCAACTGACTAGGTTGAACCTAATGGGCTGACCCACCCAACGGGCTGGGTTAGACCCAAAAGGTCTGCCTGGGTTGACCCAGACCAGGTCGGCCCAGACTGGGTTGGGCTGAGTTGGTCCGACCGGGTCGGACTAGACCCGGGCCCATTACCGACCCTATTACTTCCTTTGGCCATTACTTTGGCACCAGATGACCATTTGGTAAACCGTCAGTGGCACTGGTTTTCTTGGAGCACGACGACCCCTTGAGTATACCCCACTGAAGTTCGGGGTAATATTGGGATACAGTCAGGTTGGATCGTACACGAATCCAACTGGGCCCCTGGGACTAAAAAGCTAATAAATCACAGACCGGGCGTCCGATTGACACGCCATCTGTTGCGTTGATACCCCTATGATGAGACATAACTTTGAGATACTTATTCATGGGACTTAGTGGCAGTTGATGTGTTGACACTTGGCTTGAGGAGAAGACCCTCCTGGAATAAAGCATGCTTTGTGGAAACCTTGTGGCTGGTTGTGCAATGACGACTGTTCCTGGATCATATGTTGGTTCAACAGTTCTAACTTTTCTTCCTGGATCATGTGTTGGTACGACAGTTCTGACTTTTTTTTCCTAGATCATGTGTTGGCCCGACATAATAGCTGGTCCTGGATCATGTGTTGGTTCAACAACTCTGATGATTTAGTGGCTATATCTGATCATCTCTATCTCTCAACATAAGTTTTTATACCTGTGTGAGCTAAGTCAACAACTCTTGTGTTTCCTCGTGAATGAGATGGATTACTCGATAACTTAGTTATATGTATTGGCATATACCTAAGTGGGGTTATCTGTCGATTTTCATACTTTTTGGTTTATCCTTGTTGTATTTTGTGAGACCTTGAGGGTCTCAGGGTCCCTACTGAGTATCGTTATTCTCACCCCTGCATGAGATATTACCGCACCTCGTTGTGTTGGATGTAGCCGATGGAAATCGACGACTGAAGATCAGAGTAGCAAGACTGGATGGTATCCAGAGGTGGACCATACAATAAGTCGGTACATGGAGGAGATTGACGGATGTGGAGTGATGAGGAGTCCATCTGTACCTACCCTTCAGGTAGGAATATCAGAGGACGAACCAGTAGCTACTTTACTTTTCTTCAGTTGTACTTGTTTTTCAATTGTACTTGTACTTTCCTGTCGAGCATGTATTTTTGGCCTCTTTTACTTTTATCTTTTCTTTTGTATACATCTTTACTTTGTGTTTTTCTTCCAGCTCGTACTCTGTTGTGTGTGTTTTCATTTTATAAAGGAAATGCCTTCCCGGTTTAGGGATTTTACACCTTTGGTGCCAGTCGCCATCCCCTGGCCTATGGAAGGCGGGCTTGGGGTAGTCACGGAACGGGCCCTAGGGGATGGGTCGTGATAGGGATATAAAATAATTAGAAGAAAATAACTCATTGAAAGAGAATATATCTTCTTTGATTTGTGCTTTAATCTTCCAATAGATAAAATTTGGGGATAAAAATGGACTTGGAAGGATTATAAAATACTGAGGATCATATAAGTTTCAATTGGGAGGAATCTAGGTTTAATTAAAGTGATTTTTGGAATTTAATTACATTTTTTGTTACAATAATTAACATTTTCACAGTTTCTTGGGCCAAGGCGAACATTTAGTATTGACCACGCCCCTTAATCATGCATCTTTTCACACTTAGACTACACACATAGTTTAACCATGCCCAAAACATGCGATCTAGCTAACAACTTAGTCTAACCTTGCACAAAACATGTGAAAACTATGAAACAAGTTGCACACTTTTTTAACCATTCACAAAACCATGTGAAACCATGAAACTAATGTTTCACACATTGTTTAACCATGTGTAAACCATTCAAAAACCATGAAAGGTCCTATAAACATTCAAAAAGGCTTTTCAAAAACATATAAACAACCCACAAAGAGATCCAAACATTGGGTACTCAAATCAATGGGTCAAAACATATAAAAAATAATAACGGGATCTTACATCCTCCCAACCATAGGACTTTATATCCCCAAAAATCTCCAAACCCAAAAAGATAGAACAAAATGACAAAAACAATAATCCACTAACTTATAATTTTAGGTGAAAGGTTCATGCTATAGAATAGAGACTCACCCAAATGATAAAAACTCACACACATCTCGAAGATCAACACAACATGATCATCAAAAATTCCTAAAAAAGAGAAAAGAAGAAGACCTAGAATTGGTCTCCCCACCTATTAAAGACTCGCTAAAATGGTATAAAATATTAAATGAATATAAATTATAACCAAATAAGATACATAAAATGTTCTACAAGTAAAAAAATATATAATCAATCATCCAAAATCAAGGTAAAGAATTGATGTGGAGTTCTTCCATGGGTAAGTACACAAGGAAAACCCATGATTTTTTAAACTAAGCATCATACCTCGATGAGCTCATAAAATAATTTTCCAAGAAAAATGGATGCATGGTCTATCAAAATCCACTTCATCGTAGTTACCTTAGTACATTCCTATGTTATACCCAAGAAAAACTTCATAGAGCTCACACGACCAGGCTAGTGCATAATAGGGAACTACATTCTCACATGGAAGATCATCCATTACAACTAAATTGTGGTATAACCATCAAGTCATAACTATATGAACACCAAGGAACAAAAAATATATATCAAGAAGTGAAACCATTATTTCATTAACAATACAAAAATTACACAAACTAAGATCTGAAAGTGATCACTCACAACGATCCCAAAAATAGTCTAAAAAAAATATACAATACACAGAAAGGAAAACTCAAAGATTTTCCACTCCATCATTGGAAACAACAGGATGATAACTAGAAGATCCTATACTAAATAAAAATATTCACTCTGAGTCATTTATCTAGATCAATTTTATCAAGAATCATCTTCTAACCCATAGTCAGAAGTAGATATTTATTAACTAATTTCCCATTTCAAGTGGTAAAACTACTAGAACCTCTAAATGTGTCTTTGATGAGCACAACATCCAACATAGTTTAGAGAATTCGAACACCAACTCTTAAAATGACCATTTTTTAGTATTGGAAGAACATGAGTGGGATCCCCTTTTATTAAGAACAATTTCCGTTACCAACTATAAAAGAGGAATTCTCACCTCTATGTTGCTTCACTAGCTCTACTTCTATTGAGAAAGTATTACTAAGAATCCTTTAATAAGAGATCAAACCATTCATTGGAATGAGGTCTAAGAGGTAAGGGTGATGAAGTTTTCTAAAATAGATATCCTTACTAACATCATTATGATGAAGCCATAGTAAAAAACATACCCAATGTGAGAATTTATTCGCATACTCTACAATTTACTGCTCATCTTTACCAAAACCCAAGAATACCGAAACATTATCTATCTTCACTTCCTTAGGATACTGTGATCGAATGAATGATGACTTGAAGGATTCCCAAGATATCAATGCATACATATAAGGGGGAATCAAAAAGTTACACAACTTATAACTAGGTTTCTCAAATAAAATATCTATAGAATTACCCTTCAGAGTATCAGGAATATTGAGATAATAAAAAATATCATCATCCTCTTCAATACATTTTACTATCTCAAGAGAACTTTTTTTTTGACTTTATTTTAAGGTTGATGATTACCAAGGAATTAAAGGATGGATTTCAAATACATGAAAGTATTAAGATCCACCACTTGATATGGAGTTTGGGTAGAGTGATTTCATGTGATTTAACTTCTAAAAAACATGTATAACTACATTTAATAATGTAAAATTGAACCAATATTCTATTATATTTGATGGAATTTATGGGAGACATTTATGACCATCACAAAACATATTCATATCAACTCACGTGTTACAGAACATTGAAATTGATTACAAACTCTTTTAAAACAATTCACTACTAACTTTAATTAAAACACCATTGATTTTATAAGAGAAAATACTACACCATTCAAAAAACATTACACATTCCATTAAAAATGATAAATCATGCTATAAATAAATTTTGGTTTCAAAAACCATTTTCCAGCATGTGTAAAATATTTCATGGTTTCAAAATCATTAATCCAATTTTCTAATTATCACAACTATTCTTCTTTTAAATCCATTAAAAACTAAAATTTATTCTTAAATCATTTTTTTAATATAGCATAAGAGTATTTAAAAATTAGTTTTTCAAACCAAAAAATTCATAAAATACATTTTTTGTCCATAGAAAACATTTCTCAAGGAGTATTATAAATAATGTTTTAAGAAACCATTTATTTTTAAAAGGAGATTTAAAATTATTAATAAGGGATAAAATTTGAAACAACTAAAAAATATAATGAAACAACCCACATCTATAACCCAGATAACAATCCTTACATAAGGGAAGTTACATGAAATAAAATGGATAAGGTTTAAAGTTTTGAACCAAGTTAGAACTGTAAAAATATTGGTCTTATGGGTTCGTAAACCGGAGACCATCCTCCAAACTGTTCAGTGATGGATTTCCAAATTAGCCACACTGATTTATAACAGTTTACTGGACTGTGAAAATATGGTTCCAATGTGGTCATCTTTCTATTCTGGTTCAAAAACACATAATTGATTCTCTAAATCAAGGATTGTATCAATTGGAATCTTAATATAATTTATCATTAGACAACAAATAGATCAAAAGAAAGAGTCAAGTCCCAACATCCTTGGTAACTCATGTCTCACCATGAAGAGGTGGTGATCAAGCATGCACTCATGGACTTCCTCTGGAGTCCTGACACATTAATAATATCCTTTCTACCCAAAATCACCCCAAATAACATATGGATTTCAAAGTCAAGTATGTCCCTTTAAGAAAAAACATGAAATGATACAATTTTTAATGAACCAACCAAGAATACCATATAAAGAGGTACCTAGGTGAATTATCCACTAACCTAAAGAGTGTTCTTGATCTACAGAGTCTAGAAAGAAGTACTCGAGTATCAAAAAATAAAAATTTGGAATGGTATCACCCTAAATGTATTACAATAACAGAGTGTAATATAGAAAAATCAATAGGTATATATCAATAAACACATACATATTATAGTACAAAGAGACACTAGGAAAACTAAAAGCAGAACATAATTTCAAAAAACCTCCTCCAGTTGTCCACAAGAACCCACTATCTCCCTAGTTACCCATCCTTGGTCACCCTAACTCAAAAACAAAAAATTAATGCGAGAGAACGAACACATTCTATAAGATAAAAGGGATGAAAACACAAAATGGTACATGTAGGGTTTGAGATAAACATCCTAGTAGGATTCCACCAATAATTATATGTAGTTACATAATATGGTAATTTAAATATTCTAATATAGGAGTAAAATAATGAGAGTTTATGGATTAGTTTTAAAAATAGATATTTAATCATTTAAAAATCATTTATCAAACTAAAATATTTAAAAAATTCCATTTCACCATTTTAAAAATAAACATTTTTATAAAATGATTTGAAAGAAATTTCACTAGATAATGTTAAATAATCATGAAAATATGAGAAAACACTCATAATATTTAAAGATGAAAAATAATCAATACAATTTAGTCAAGGTTCATAATAACAATATATGATGTAAGAAAGGAATATTCAGGGCCAAATGGTGAAAACCAATGCTGTCATGTATCAAGATCAAGTGTATGGATGTCATGGGTGCATCCTTAGTATGACATTGGTTCGACCTAAGAATAACTAATCAAATTTGAACTTGAACAATTTCCATTGTTATATATAGTCTAACAGGTCTAAGGAAAACCAGATACATGTACACCCAATTTCTTAGCTACAAGTCCACAGCTTGTCACTTTTACATTATCTTTGGATCCAATTAAAGGGTGTGAGTCCACTTGTAAAACATATTTGTAGTTGACCTCATCTATCTATCTAGGATCCCACAAATATTCTAAAGAAGGGGTGAGATAAACATTTTAAAAGGATAATGAGATCCTTTTCCTCAACATCTCACTCTCACCCCTAAAATATCTCAAAGTAAATAATCCAATTTTTAATGACCAAATAATGGGATGTATAAGAATTATACAATTTATAATTAAGATATTATCACATGAGATAATTGTAATTAAGTGACAACAGGGCCATCAAGAATTTTCAATTTCAATTGAAAAATATTTATACATTTCAATATTCAAAAGGGAAATAATACGGACTTCATTTCACAATTCATAATTAAAATGAAAATTAAGAATTTTAAAAAAATCATTTATTTCATATAAATCATAAAACACCAACTCAAAAAAAGGGTAAAATCATTTAAAATGGGTTCTTGGAAATTTAAAAAAACAAGCATTTGAAACTATTTAGAAAACATTAAATAGTTCAATTTATTTAATTCAAATCAAGTAAGTTCATTTAATAAATCAAAACCCATTCCAAATCCCACTAATTAACTAAAATATTATTTAAAAGTTATTTGAAAATAAATCCAAACAAACATTGTATTTAAAATATATATAAAGTTTATAGATATCATTATTATATTCATTAAATTAATTCCATATTCAATTCAATGGGAAATTGGTAAAATAATCTTTTTTGAGGAATTTAAAGAAACAATTGCATAAAATAAGTGATAGATATGAAGAAACACTTATCAATATAATTGTAAAGAATAAATTAATTAAAAATGAAGTAAATTTATAGAAACACAGCCTTTGATTTTATGGAATACAACTACAAAAAATCTGAGATGTGGCGTCTCTGATGGCGATCAACGAATCAAGGAAGATAGATCTCAAGAGAAGAGAAAAGAGATCCTAAATCTAAAATTACAAATAAATTAACAAAAATATAAAAAAACATAAGGCTATCATGATATTTAGGATGAATGAATCAATGAAATAAGGGAGATCCATGATTAAGAAGAAAAAAACTAACAAAAAAAATAATATATCCACTTCGATTAGTGATTCTATCCACCAAAAGATAATGTTTGGGGAGTAAAAATGGATCAATAAGTATCTAAAAATCCCAAGGATCATATTTGGGTTGAGTGTTAGGTGTTTAGAGTTAAATATGGGGGTTTCAAGACTTCAATTACGATTTTTTCAAATTTAATTACTGTTGACATAGTTTCGTGGTCCATGTCGCACGATCAGTACTAACCGTGCACTCTAATAGTGCAACATTACACTCTTTGGCTGCACACTAAGTTTAACCAAGTAAAAACTATGTGAATAGTTTTCAAACTTAGTTTAACCATTCCCAAACCATGTAACTCATTGCACAAATTTTCTAACCATGAACAAACCATGAAGAAACCATGTAACCCATGTTGCACACATAGCTGAACCTTGTGAAAAACATGCTCAAACCATGAAAATGCGCATAATAATTCAAAAAAGATTCTGTAAAATACAAAACAAAACCCAAAAATAGATCAAAACATTAGGTACTCAAAAAAAAGGGTCAAAATAGATAAATACAAGTAATGGGTTGTAACATTTTTATTCATCAATGTCAACAACCCTTGTTGTCATTTATCCTGTAGTGATGAAATTTTGTAATGATACCATCATAATTATTTTATGTATGAATTATGATTTTTTATAAGATATTTTTATAGAAGTATTTTATTTTTCATGGGATTACCATGTTTGATAGAGAATATTATGAAACCCATTTTATTTTTTAGGTTAATCATTTTTAAAAGGTATTTTTATGCAACACATTTATTTTCCATGGGTTTATCATGTTTTTATTATTTTTATAATGAATTTTTTTTATTCATGATTCCTGAGAGTTATTTAAAATGGGTGAGCTCGATAAATCTCATATTAAGGGTTGATCCCCATTATATATCACAGAAAACAGGTGAGCCTAATATTGATTATACAAAGTGTGATACCCATTATAGATGTATAATGCATTGGGTAATGATAATTTTGTAAGTAGGATATGTGGTTATTACAATAGTAAGGATTTTGGAAGGGTTTTATGAAAGTGATGCACCAATTTGACAAATTTTGTTTGTTTTATTTTTATGATTTTATAAATTATCTCATAATCGAGATTGATATCCCATGGATCAAGATTATTGTTTCTATTGACTTTTGACTCTCTAGTGTTTTAAAATTTCACGATTCATGTATTGATGTTTGTGAGTTATTTTATAATTCTCTCATTCACCTTGATTATGTCATCATACCCTCATGCAATCTTATGCCCATTGATGAAATTTAATTATTAATTATTATGTTTAACTTTTCTGGGAATTTGAGATCACCCTTCATATATATCCTTTCCCCTGGTTTAAAAGAATGATATTAACCAATTTACATTTATAATGTATATTCACAAGGATGATGTTAATGAACTATTCTTATATAAGAAACAATATGATAAATGAGAGAAATGATCTTTGGAAAACTTATAAGTTCAAGTTGATATAAGTGGTTTATTTAAGAGTTTTTCATAATTATATAATCTATAATCCATAATCCTAAAAATACCTAGAGTATGTACATAATTCATGGATTTTTTGGGTGTTTTATGGTTTAGATGAAAAATTTGGGTTGTAATTGTTAGCATCAAAGATAGAAATGTAATGTTATGGATTTTCATAATAGGATTTAAGAGTGTGTGTCCTAGGATGTAATAGTTGTTATCAAATGTTGGTTTATATAACTTTAGTGATTAAGTTTTTTTAATGTGAGTATTTATTAAGAGTTATGGATACGGTCATAGGTCTATAATATTAAGTATGATCATATGTTCAAAGTATTAGTATCCCCTTTGAGGTTTTAAGATATGAGATCTTAATGTTAATTTTGAAGATGTTTTCCTAGGATGAGGTGTGTTTAACCCCTAGGATCAAAATGAATTGTTTTTGAGAGAGAAATTACTTTTCATGTTTTAATAAAAAAAAGTGAAACACATTTTCTCAGTGATAAATCATCTCATTTGGAAAGGTGGTGGGGCTTGAACCAATGACCAAAGGATGATAAGGGTTTAAAAAACTACCACTAGCCTATATTATGTTTGGATTATTATGTTTTTTTGGTAAAGATCATTTTTATTTAAGAATCATATTTTATTTTATTTTAGGAATAATCGTTTATCCAACATGTAAGGAAATATGGTAGAATCCTTTTAATATGTGGGTTTCAAACTGAACTACGATTTTTAGGATTTTATGGATTGTTATTTATATGATAATTTAGTTTCAACTTTGGTATTACTATTTATTGTTGATGATTAGTGTATCATTTTATGGTTTACTCTTTTTTGGAATTATCTTACCATGTTATAATAATTTTGGTTTTAGTTAATATCTAAGGACTGGTGGAATAGATTGAATATCCCTTTTATGTATATGTGGTATTTAAAAGTTGATTTTAGTTCTATAAAAATTAATAATTCATCATGAATAATAATTATTTATGGAATAATATGATATTTTGATACAATGTGATTAAAGTATGATATTATAATCATCAAGTAAGTATATTTCTTCTTAGAGTAGATAATAATAGAATTCATTAACATTTAGAAAATGATCTTGAAATAAAATATTGACCATTTACCATATTTTCTGATGACTTATAGGAACTTTTCCATATCTATTTGGATTTTGGATTTATCTTCATTAACATCCTATTGACTATTTTCTATATCATTTTCTATTATTCTATGTGAATTATTTTTACCTTCCAAATTAATCTTTAAAATTACTATCTATATTCCCCCTATGTGGAATCATAGTTACGCATAAATTCTGGAGAGGCTTATGATTTAGAATATCCCCTTTTAAGACGATGTTTTATTAAATCTTATTTTGATCTGGGTTTTATTTAAGGAACTCTATAAATGTAAATAATTTTATTACCAAGATGAATTTCAAGGGGGAAATTCATTTTAAGGGGGGTAGGATGTAACATCTTGAGATATTATGAAATATATTTTTTAATTTAATTCAAATTATATAATATATTATGATATACAAAATACATATTTTATCTAGAATCACATGCAACACTATATTTATCTTTCATTTTATGCAATATCGATTCCCTTGGATAACTTGTGTTACATGGATGGTCAAGTATTACACAACAATAGTATAATAATGATATTACTTTTTAATATGGATGTTACTTCCTGGTCATTATATTGTTGGGTGTAAATAAGAATAAATATATTATATAAGTTTATAAAGTGTATAAAATTCATCCAATATGTTTTATAGGCTTAGTTTATAATTAATCCAGTTTCAGGCATAAAAATATGTATAATTTGAAAGGTATTTTTTACCATTTTTAATGGAGAAGCAATTTTAAATATAATTTTTTGATACTTTTATAAATACTATATTAAAAAATTAGCTTCATTTTTTAAATCATAATATCCAAATTCAATTAATGGGAATTTTTCGTATTTTTCTAAGAATTTTTAACTTTTGATGAATGATGAAAAATATTCCATTTTACTTGAGAATTACATTTTATTTTAATTAATTATTAATGATAAAGGATATTTTAAATTTTTTAAATTAATAATAAAAAATTATATATTTATTAATACGAAGTATGTAATTGTAATATTTTTATTTTTAATTTAGATGTAATGACATAATCATCTTTTTAACACATTAACATTAAAAGCCCACTTTTTCAGCACGTCTATGAAAATGGCTATAAATTTAATTTTGGAACATCTCTGAATTGGATTTGGAAAAAGGAACATAATATATTATAATTAGTATAATATTTATAGTATAATATTATCATATGAGTATTTGACCAAAATTATTTGTGAAAGTAATTAAAATTAATTATAGTGATTAAGGTAAAATTATTGTAACGCCCCAACCCTAGTTGCCTAGAGTCGGTGCATTATTACATAACATTGGAATGATCACCGAAGGCCAAGTCTCGAAAGACCGATTAGTATAGTATACTTGGAATAACTAGATACATTCATAAAGTTTACATTACAACATAAAGTGAAAACTACTACAACAACATCTTGTCTTCATATCCCCTCATATTATCCCAGCATGTCATTCATAAATTACTTCTTCACATCTGGGGAAAAATAAAACATTGAAAGGGGTGAGCTCAGATTCTCAGTAAGGATAACAATATAGTGGAAACATTCATAAATAAACATAGACATTTAAGGCAATATATAGGTAAAACAAAAGCCTTTTAAACATGAAATTCAGCATAATATGGAAAATATAAAATGAAATAATTCCATTTACTTATTCACATGGATATTCTACTGGTAGAATAATCACATAGAATATCAATAACCACTTTCATAATGATGGAATGCATAATGCCAGACTATCATAACCACGTAGCCAAGGACTCGTGCCAAGACTACAAATAAGATTTTTTCAAGGCCTCGTTCCAAGAAACTAGTTTGTCTCATGAGACCAACTGATGCATAGAGGAGCTATAGCGGGCTCCACTCATTACTTATTAAGTCCAATGCATTCCTCATATGAACAGGTTTAAACATAACATAAACATTCGTATCAAAACTAGCATAAGAAATGTCAACAGTTTCTTCATAAACCATGAGTGGTATAAAAATAACACATCCACAGTCAAACATATCACAAAACTATCAATACAATATGGAAGTTTTGTATCATAATAAATAAACTTCAAATAAGCTTAAAATTCATCAAAGAATGTTGACATAGATGAAATCAAAACTATTTGAGAGAAATAACTCTTTTTTTGAAATCATTTAAGAGTCCCATAATTATTAAATAAAACATTTACTTTGAAAATATTCTTATAAGCCAGTAAGGGAAGCTTTGATGACTTTATAACGGCGGAAAATATCCGCATCCGCCATATAAGTTAAAAAGACATTCTTAACTTAATTCTGTCGAAAAGGTTAAAAAGGACCTTGTTTGGAAAACAACGGAAAGATTCCTTTATAAAATTCTTATAAAAATTTAAACAAGGGTATAAATGAATTTAACTATATTCTTTAAAATATTAAGAATGTTTTGAAATACATTTTTAAGAAACATGGATGTGGATGATAAAGAGGTCCCAGTAGATAAATACGTATAAACAACCTCGGATAATGAAGAGATTGTGATATAACCCTTACCTTGTACTTTTCCTTGGTTAGGGGTAGGTTAACCTCCTGTATAATGGTGAAATAATTGTTATTAAATTATACAAGAATAATTTAAATTAATATGATATCATATATGATCTTTTAACATTACTTTGTTAATAATATCTCAGTATTATCGTTGTTTCGGGTGTTAACTTACTCATTTTATTTTATATGTTTTGTTACATAAGCCATGTTTGTTATGGATAGGTTGTATCTTATTCATATAAATAATGATATCAAGTCCTTAAACATTATTTTTAATCATCAAATGAGAATTATACATGAATGGATATGATGGGGAATGAATCTCATCGCATTCGTGGAGACAGTAGTCCGTACGTACGCACGAGCGACAATATCATTATTTTGATATTAAAATAATATATAATTGGATGTTATATCATATATACAGAATAATTATCATGTTATATATATTATTTTCATGAATTAAACATCATTATTATACCCATCCAAATAATAATATATTTAATAACAATTACACCACGACGTGGAGACGGTAAGCCGTACGTACGCACGTATGGTGACATGTAATTAAAAGGATGGATAAAATACTGAATATAGTTGTAGCATATTTATAATAACATAAAAATATATAAGAGATATTGGAGTTATTATTTTAGAATGGGAATAACAAATAAATAAGAAGTTGAAGAAGAAATGAACTTGAAAAAGGGTGGTGAAAACATTACCTCTTCCTTGGGTTCTTATTTTTTATTTGATCAAAAGGGCTCCTTAGGTTGGCTTTATGATCAAACTAAGGCCTCTAGGTTGAATTTAGGGAAGTTTAGAGAGTATTTGGGCAGAGTTTGGATGATCCAAAAGGCTTTGAATGTGTGAATTAGTGAGAAGGGGGAGTTCCCTTTTATAAGAGGGGTGAGGGGCACCTTTGGAAAAGCTAGAAATATTATTTTATAATAAATTCATTTTCTGTTTATAATGGCTCCAAAGTAGATTATTTAAAGTCTAATGTGCGGATAGGTCGAAAAACACTCAACCAATAGGTCTTAGATAGTTTTGGGTCATTATATTAATCTTATCTTTTAGTTTTAACTCTTAGTTAATTAGTTTGACACTTACCATATCACTTTGTATTTTTATATTATATAGTTAATAAACTTACTATATACCTCCAAGAGACCCCCAAGTGGTCCATTAATGATACAAATATCATGATATAAGTCTCTTTTCCGAAAATTATATTTTTAGGAATTACATATCAATTAATAATATAATATTTGTTTTAAAAACTCTTTTATGTCAATTTTGACACTATTGGGTATTTTGTTTTTTATAAATTTATAAAAACATTATTACTTAGAAAACAATTTATATAAACAGTTATAATTTTTCATAGTAAACTATAAAATTATTTTAATTTATAAAAAGTCTCAAATTACATTTATTTGGGTATTTATAATATCAATTATCTTAATCTTTCATTAATACGGTAATTACTGCATCATCACTGTGTCATAAATAAATTAAATTATTTAACGTCTAAAAATTAAAAATAAAATACCATTATATAGGAAATAGTTTTATATTTCTAATTAATATTTATAGTATAAAATATAACATATATAACCCTATGTAAATTTTTTTTTCTCTAAAAGATATATGCTTATGTCATTTTTGTATTTACTTTAACTTAATTAATATAAAGTGTCCCTATCACCTACAAGTGGCTCCATGGGGTCCCAAAATCGACCCAAAGATTCCCATAGTCGGAAATTTATCCACAAATAAGGTTAGGACATGTTTTAGGGTAATTTATTATTATTATAAAATTATTTTTTACCCTTATTTACCGGATTTACCCTTTAACAATGGTAAATAAAATATTTACCGAAGTAATTATTCAAAATGTCTAAAAAAGAAAGTTACCTATTTAAAAAATTTGGAAATCCTGATTCCAAATATGGAATCTATTTTTTCCAAATTCAAAACACATATGTGGCATAAATTAATTTAAAATTAATTCCCGCTATCAAAACAAAAAGCGTGTTTTTAAGAAATAATAAATATCAAAGGATTGATACATGTTTATGTCCGGTTTAATTGTGAAATTATGTCCGATGACCAACATTGTATTAAATTTTAAAAATATATTCTAAATATAATTTAAAACCTCTCAAATTCATAATTTATCACTATTAATTATTTTTATTAAAAAAGTTGTTTTAAATAAAAATTTAGTAATTTTCACTATTCATCAAAATGTAAAAGTTATCCGAAAAGTGCCAAAATTTCATCCTAGGATAATTTCAATATTAAGAATCCAAAAATGAAATCCATTTTGAAATATAAAATGTATAAAATTTCAAAAATTGGGTATTACTATTCATAACAGCTACTTTGATTGGTCACAGCGTGTTAGAATCTCAAAGTTGCGTACAACACACGGTACTGTATTATTCAAAGAGAAGCATATTTTGGAAGCTTGAGGTGTTACAATTATTCTTAACAAGGGATAATCCTTATACTTAAGGACCTAAACGACCAAGATAATTTTATGAAGGAAATGTTATGTTCATATATCATCCCTATACTCAATTTTTAATAATTTGAACCATTATTGGAGCCAAATTAAATGGTAAAAAATTGGTGGAATCACCTTTCCTAAAATTTATAAGAATTACACTCCACCTCCACAATAAAAATTAACCCACCCTTAGAATTTGTTCACACTTCTCAAGACCCTTTGGATCATAACACCCTAGACCAAGTAATATCCAAACATCCCCCCCTCACACTAGAGTTCTCACTTTGGAAAAAAAGCCAACCATGAATCCCATTAGTGATAACCAAAAGGAGTTACCTGAAAAAAAGGTTACATTCTTAAACATCCATTTATGTTCTATTTATTTCTAAAACAATTCAACTTTCTATTTACATGATTATATAATACCAAAATTATCTTAAATATACCGATATGTTGTTATGTTAAGGGTTAATACAACACCTATACACACTTTTATCAAATGGGTAATGAAATTACCATTCCTATATGACGAACTACAACCTCACATAATGATGTTGTTAATTTTTCTTTTACTAACTCTCATGATATGGCATTATGAATGAAAATGTTTTTATATGATATATATATTTATTATTACTTATTGAATTTTTATATAACACATACATTTATGTGTTCCATTTGGGGTAAATAGGATAACATTGTTTGTAGATGTGTGGATTACAGCATGCTCAAAGCGATGTGATACATTCACACATTTAATGGAATGCATTAAGGATGGGATTATTTAAAAATATGTGCCATAAATGGAATATATAATATATTCATTACAAAATTCTGTTTATGGAAATATTATATATCACTTTTATTATTACCCTTTCACACACTGAAAAATGTACAACATCGTTCATCAACATGTGGACCACCACCTCCTCGATGCAATGTGATTTCTTTTAAATAACCATAATACTATATATAAGAATATATTATTAAATAATATGGTATTTATGATATAATTATCATTATGTAAATATAAAATTTTCATTCTTTCTTTCTATAAAGATCATTGAAAATGGGATAGTTACTCAAGGGTACGTATGTTCTACGATATTCATGATTGTAAAATTGGTTCATTATTCCTAACCATGTTTCATGATTGTTTTAAAAATTTTAATTTGTGAATAAATATTATAATTATTTAATTATAATTATTTTTTATATTTTTATATAATTACATCACTATCCATAGTCGAACTATCGAAGTCAGTTTTGAGGCATAAACCGAATTTGGTCAAAACATTTGACATATATATTATTTATTATGTAATTGTATATAAATTTTTTATAATAAAATAAAATTAATAAAAAATGGAAATGGTTATAAAGAAAGTAAATAATTAAAATTATTTTATTATTCAGGAAGATATTTAGAAATCATGACAAATTTGACTCAATGTAAGAGATTCTTATCTCACTTTTACTTTCATGAGGCATACACCACAATCAACACTTATTTATTTTTTTGTGGTGTATCTACTACTAATTTTGAAATATTATATCATTAATAATTTTATCTTCATGGTATTAAAATTTATCATTTTATTATTATTACATTTGGGGTTTTGGATTGAGATGTTACCACAGTTGGGAGGGGTTTCGACTCAATTTTATTTTGTTGAGGCATATTTTATTATTTTGCACCTTTTTTCTTATATATGGTTTATATGATGAACATGAATATATTTTAGGAATCCTATAATTATCTTTAGTGGGTTTTACATATTTTTTTATTATATATCTTTCTTGTGGATTATGATTTCGATGTTACCATAACGGTAATGAACTTTTGTAACAAGTTTCTTTCTTTGAGACATTTGATATTTTATACACCAATATTATTTTATAAGGTGTTTATACTTAATCTTTTACATTTTATATCATTAATATAATTATTTTAATGATATTATAAGTTTCATTTATTGTGATTCCATTCATGGGGTTAATTTATTGGATGATTCAATGTTGTATGGGATGCTTTGGAATGTTTAAAGATTATTTTTCTCTAGAATGTTCTAATGATATTTTAATTTTATATCCCTTAATAAATGTCAACAATTTTTTTGTTATTTATCCCCAACTGGGGATATTTTATATTGATACCATCCTCATTCTTTAATAGATTGATTAATATTTTTTTCAATGATAATGTTATGGTATCCTTTTCTTTTTCATGTGCAAACCATGTTTTAAAGAGATTATTGTAGAACCCATTTGTTTTTCTTGGGTTAATCATATTTGAAATAAATTGTTATGGAAAATATTTATTCCATTGACTTATAATTTTATAATTATTTTTATTATGAATTTTTTTTATTCATGGTGCTTGAGAATTATTTTAAATGGGTTATCCTAATACAGCTTATACAAAGGGTTGAGCCCCATTATACCTCATAAAAAAAGTTGAGCTCGATATATCATATTCCAATAGTGACCCCCATTATAAATATCCGATTAATTGGAAAATGATAATATTTTATGTATTACATATATTTATTTCAATTGAAATGGAATTTAATGGGGTTTTAAAGGGTTTTATTAAAGTAATGATCCAAGTTATGAAAAAGAGTTTTAATTACTTGTTATGAGTTTATAAAGTTTCTAATGATCGAGATTGTTATCTGATGGCTCATGATTATTATTATTATTGTTGAATTTTGGCTCCTCTATGTTTTCATATTTTATTTTTAAGGTATTCATGTGTATGATTTAATTTACTATTCACTAATTCACGTTGATCATGTCATCACACCTTTATGCCCTCCTATGCTCATAGATGACATTTAATTATTAATTATTTTGTTTGTACTTACTGAAAATTTTATATAAACATGTTATGTCTCATTTAAATAGGTTTTAAATAATTATATTGAATAATTTATATCTAGAAATTATTTATCAAGGATTATATTGATGTCCTATTGTGAAATAATAAAATATGGTTTAATGCGAGAAATAAAATTTTGAGAACTTATGATATGATTGAAGCATTGTCGAAAAATGGGATATAAGATGTTATAGGTGGTTCATATTTGATATTATAAAAATGAATATGGTATTATTATAAATTAATATCATGTTTAAAACCATTATATATAAGTTTAATGAAATTTCAATAACGTGGAAGTGAGATATTTGATATTTCAACTCAATTTCTAATCCATTGATACATTTTTGTTATAATGAACCAATTTACATTAATAAGGTATATATAATAACCATTGATGTATTTAAAATAAATTATGTGTATTCATAATGATTAAAATTTAAATTATTGTTCAAAAATTTATGGTTTTATAATATAAAAGTTACTTTGGAGAATGTTATTTCTTTTACAATACATTTTATAGATATCTTATATTTTTTCCTTTAAGGAATATAATAATCAGTCTTTTATAAAATTAGTTCATTTTGTTATCCCCTATATATTTATGGTGTTTCATTTTTTCTTATTAATTTTTCACTATTTGAAAATTGAATCATCATATGATATATTTTAATTAAAACCAATCTTATTTCACTTTTTGATCAGCTATATTTTTTTCTCAATTAAATTGTTTATAAAAATTATTTTACAAATGTACTTTCTTATTTAATAGAATTATCTTTTTAAGGAATTTATAAGTTTTGTTTTTTCATTTAACATGGTCTTAATGGAATAATTGTAATAATTTTTTTGAAATATTAATTTTCATCTTTCTTTATAAAAATTCAAATGGAATTATTATTTTTCACTTATATAGTGTTAATGTAATTTCTCATAAGCATAACCATTTTATTATATTTATCTTATTCTATAAAATTTCCATTTTTTTCAAAGAAAACTACTTAATTAAAAATAATATTTATAATATTATTAAAATTTTCATTATTATGAAAAATAAATTAATTTATTAGCCTCAAATATAAGGGTATCATATTACCAATATCCCAAATCAAACTAGATGCTATCAAGGTAATATACCATGTACATGAAATAAACAACCATGGAATATGTCTTTATAATACAAAAAACTTCCTATTTCCTATATGAGACCCCATGATAGATAATTTCATTCCCACTATCCTGGATCAGGACTATATAGAACCACATTATCATAAATCATATTTCTATATGATACCCAATGATTAGAAAGATTGAATGAACCCATTTAAACATTTCCTTTTTTCTTGACTTAATGAGGAATCCAATACTTGTCAATCACAAAGCTCTAACTCTTTCATCAGGTCCTCCTTCCATGTAACCTGGATTCTTCATAGTAGTGGTTTCCCCAAACACAACCCTTTCAACTACTTTGCATATTCCCATATCTTGACCCATATTCATCATCAGGTGTTCAATACCTCTCCCACCCATACCATTGATCCCTAACTAATTCATGTTCCTAGTCACGATTAGATTCCAAGATTTTTCCACACTTCTGCTCATAGCTGCTTCCCCAATACCATAGTTTCTCCCTAACCCTATCTAAACGCCCTATACTAGGATGATCATGGGTTTCCACAAAATTCCTTCTTGATAATATTATTGGTTCATTGTTATGGGGAGGTAGTGACAGTGAGATATAATAGGTGGAGAATCTAGGTCGATCTCAGTGAGGTGGAGAACTACCAGAATGAGAAAAATAGATTTTTTATAGAAGTTGGAAAATAAGACTTTTCTTCTGAGCCTTGTAGAAAATGAATTTACTAAAAATTAAATATTTCTGATGAATTGATGATCATATTTTTTTTATTAATTTATTTTTCATTAATATTCCATTTAAACATTCACTTTATTATGATCAATTTTTATTAGAAATTACAATTCAATTAAATAACAATATTTTACATCAATGATAATATTATTTCATAAACAACATAAAATTTCTATATCTGCTGTTCTACTATGAAACTCATTTGATTTACTGAAGAAATCTTGATCTTCCCTATTATTTACTCAATACAGATAATTATAGATAAGGAATATTGTTTATAAATTAAATAGATAATTCAATATATGAGGAATATATTGGAAATGGAATGATGGGTTGGGTAGAAAATTATAGATCCCCTAGATTCATTGATAAGAATCATGAGACAGACCAATTAGAAAAACATATTATATGTTCTTTTGGTGTATACCAACCCATAATTTAATGATTCCTCACACACGTCCATGGTGGTAAAGATATCATTAAAACTGAGATCAAGACTTCCAATATTATTCATTTCCTTATTCTAGAATTTAGATATTATTATCCAAGTGGATATTGAATTTTTATTATCTATGGATGCATTTAATGATGAATCTATTTATTAAATGGAATGAGTTTTACATTATCTACCTTTCTATAATGATTATGTGTTATATAATCATGATATAATCCCTTTTATGTAACCCTTAATTATTATTTTAGATCAACCTTGTTTTTTTACTTTCTCTAGTATAAAAAGATATAATATTTGAATGATTTAAATGATTGAAAATATTTACATTCACTATGTTTTTATATTTAATTTATAATGTTAAATAAGAATCATTTTTTGTATATTTTTGTTCAAAAGAACTAAACCGATCACTCCATAGTGATGTGATCTCTTATATCTTATGAAAATATAATAAATTATACACAAACTATGGGTTAATATATTTAGGTTTGTTACATGAATTTAATTGAAATTATCACCTTTTCTAATGTATCTTACTCAAGATTGATACATCAACACATCTTGTTGATAACCATGTCTCATTTTATACTTCCCATTATTAAAAAATAATCACATATGTCAAAGGGTATTTTTAATTCAAGACACACATGGATTATATCACTGGTGTGTATTAAAGCCCTTATATATATGATAAGTTGAAGGGAAAATACACAAATGGGTTTTTACTAATTAATCATTATATACATCATACATTATAATAAATAAATAAATAAATATCCAATATATATTGGCTGATCTAGCTCATAATCAGTCAATAATAATTAAACTAATATAAAAAATAAATATTTTCCTTAATTCTAATTGAAGGAATTATATATTCACGAAAATAAATTTAATTCATAATTTACTTGTTCCACATTCCAAATAATAATTATATTAGGTTATAAATAAACTTAAATATTTTTTTTATTTTTTCAAATATTGTTTGGAATCCCAAGTATTTAAAATCCCCATATGGAGGGTATCAGGACATTGTTGGTCAAGAACGAGATATGTGGGTTGGATTAGGATGAACATAACCTGGTCTGGGTAGGATGACACAACCGTCCAGGGTGTGTGAGGTACCTTGTAGCTCTCCAAATGGATCAAATGATAATGTATAAGTTATTTTTTTTAAAAAGTTGACTGCACCAAAATATTTTATCATTTTCTCTAGTTAGTGGGTGGACCAAACATGGAAATTGGTGGAAAATGCACACATAAATTTATTTTTTATATTTATTCCTCAATTTTATTCTTCTTTTTATTTTATTCCATTAACATGGAATCCATTCACTATAAAATATCCATCAGAAACTCACCATATGCTATTGAAACCACCAAAAATAGTAGTTTCTCAACAAGAAAATGATATATATATATATTCTTTATTTTTTATCTTGAAAAAATATTTTTTGATCTTCATATGACCATAACTCAGTCATCCTACCTCAAATCAGAGTACTGTCTATAGAATTGGAACAAAATCACTGGCCTCAACTCCAATTTATTGAAATTTCATTTAAATTTAAGTACTAAAAGAATTTCCCTGAAACCATTTTTTTTGTATAAGGTGCCCAATAAATGTAAAAAACAATGGGAAATTAAAATTCTTATAGGAAATAGAATTCATAACAACATATCCATTAAATAACCACCCTATAATACAAATAATGAACTTATTTTAATTAAATATGAAAGAAAAATAAATTCAAAATAATACCTCATTTAGTTTTGGTGAAATAGTAATTTCACTTGTCGCTAAGAATATAAAAAAAAACCAAATACAGAACCCTCCAGATAATCCAAACACACTCTAATATTTGGATGTTCCATTGATAATCTATTTTCTAGTGATATCATAGATAATATACTAAACCATAAACATATCGACGATTATTGAAGAAATTTTTCATTGATATTATAATTTTTCCATTGATCAAGGGTGATATGATATTTTTATTCTCTCTAAAAGAAGTTATAGAGAGTGGAAATTTGTTATTAAATTGTTAGGATGAATATTTATAGATAATTTTTTCATTTATCTACTTATATTTGTAGGTTGTATGTCTTAGAAATTTCAAATTATCCTCCCAAAATGATTACCTTTGAAAATGAACACCTAATAGAATTTATAAAAATTAAAATATGTCACAAGAGTCAGAAATATTTTATCTCTATGATAATATGTAATATAATGTGACATGATAAAATACAAGTTAATATCTTGACATGCTTCTTTCAGAATAAAATAATTAACGACCCTTGTATATAAAATATTCATTCAGAAAATAATTTATTTTGTAAAACTTATAATTTTAAATACATAGATTAAATAAATAAAAAAATATTTTTTGATAGTTAAATAATAGATAATTTATTTATTTACTTATTATCATCTAAAATCAAATATTACATGACACCTATGGTGTGTTTAACCATATAGTAGTCTCCAATTAATTAGAATTGGACATTCTTTTGAATATGATTTTCGTGTGACCCACCAGCCTCTTATCTCAATAGAAGTGAGTGTCACCCAAAGAGTTGGATTAGTTTATATAAACACCTCAATGCCCATAAAGAGATACCATTTAATAATACAAATTACAACCTCCTATTATTTTTCTCTATGTTATATAATCTATTTATCTCATGATATCTCATTAAGAATGATGAATATTTTGTTTCACCATACTTACATGCTTTATTAATATTTCAAATGACTACATCAATTGAATATAAATTATTCTACCAAGGATAGAGATTTATTAAATGTAATACCATCTTTGTAATCTAGGCCAATAATATTTCTTCCTCTACTTGAGGCAATAAATAATTTCTTCATCATTTGACCAATGATATACCACCAATGACATAAAAGATGATGAATACCTAGGAATAAACAAATATTTCATATATTTCTTCATAAAGCAAAGTACATGATCAAATAATACACATACATAATGACTTATTATTGAGAGACCAATACACATGTTCATTGAAAGGAACATCTAATGACACCCAAAACTTGTTGTGTTCATAGTAAAAGGTTAATACACAATATCTCTCATTCAAGAGATAACCAAGTGATAACATCATGATAATAAATCTCAATTCATATGATCCCCTATCACCAAATAGTTATGGACCTTTTTCCCATCATTATGATATATCTGGACCATAGTAAAACTCTTTAGGATTACTATCATAGTATCTTGAGGTTCTCATTATTGCTGGGAAATTTTGTAACATTTTGAAATAATATATAATGTCGGAAAACTACCACATAAATAGTGTACAAGAAAACAGAAACAAAATAATGAGATGACCACACCATACATAAATAATAGTATAAATGATATTGTAATATAAAATTACTACATATGTTATGTCAAGGGATCCCAATTTTTCAAAAATGAAAATTGGTTTGAATTTAATTAGCCACCATAGGATTTATTTACCTTTCTATATATTATTTTTTATTCAATATTTCTCATATTATACTTCTAGTATATCAAATGTGTTTATTTACCCCCATCACATTCATTTCCATTCCCATCTCATTGAATTTTATAAATTTTATATTAAAATAATTAATTTTAATTATTATTCATTGACATGTCTCTATATTAAAGGGATTCTATGGATCAAATAACACTCATTATAGTAGTGGAAAACAACAATAAACCCAAAATACAAGATATATATCTTATAAAATTGGAACAAATTAAATTATAAAACAATGAGCATGTGTGTGTACTTTATTTAAAAAGGTGTATGATCCTCCTATATTTATTTAAATTCATTATGATGATTGATGAAATGTATATAAAGGACTCCTTCATCCAAGTTATTTCCATTGGTTAACCGAAATAACCCAAGATTTTTGAAGGATTAACCACTAAACCATGAAATTATAGTATAAAATTATAAAATAATATTGAGAAAGATAGATTTAGATTAGGATAATCCTTAGTAACAACGAGTGTCATTTTATTTTTTGTTAGCCTATTCATGTAGGCCTCAAGGAGACTACCCCAAAATTCATTAAATTTAAAAAAATGTTATGATAATTTCATATAAATACAATAGTTATAAATATTTTATCCTCTTTAACTGATTATATTTTTTAATTTACCATATTTATGATTTTGATTTACAAAAACAAATTCAATATATAAACCATTTTTAATTAATGATATCCTTTTAATAGAATTAATTGGAATAATAAAACTAAATATTCAACTACTAAATGGAATCATTAGGATTTCATATTAATCATGTGATATGTATCGTCATGGACTTAGGATATAATCATATCATATATTTTGATAAGATAAGGAAAAATTATTTTAAAATATCATTATATCGCAAGAAATGATATACCTAAAAAATTATAAAAAAATCATATTGTAACATGGATTTCATACCGTATGATGTTCCTATATCATAAAATATTATATAGGATAATATATATCATATATAGATTAGTATTTAAATAATATAACTATAAATATTCTATTTTTAATAAAGAAGTGTTTACATTGTCCCATTTAACCATATATTTTTCGATATATAATGAAATGTGAAATCATATCTAACTCTCACATTATATATCATCCGAAACAATTTTGGAAATCAATAATTAACATTAAATTATATCAAAAAATATAAAATAACTTTTCATTATGCATCCAAACATAAAAAAAATTTAGAGAAATTCTATGAGTTCTATAAAACAAAATCCTTATTTATTCAATCATAACATTTGACCCCACATGTGTTTCTGTCATTGAAAATAAATATAAATTATTGAGATAATAAATTTAATCCTAGAGAGTCCCATAGAAAGAAATCAATTATATTGAATATATAATTGATATTGTCATGATCTCTATCAAACAAATGTATCTCAACACATATATTCAGTAGATATATCATATGAATTCATGTATTTCAATACAATGTCTTTTTATAAGACATAAAGTAATTACATGACACATAACATTTCAATACAATATATCTACCCAGATTTTATCACTTATTTGAGTATTGATTGACTAAATTTATCTACATATCACAAACTAGTAAGAAAAGTGTTTATTAAACAATTATTATAAACTCTAACATAGGATAAAATGTGTCTCCTTTATAAGAGATATTAGAAATAATTTTTTTAAAGCTGTTAATTTAACCCATGTAAAAAAATTGACTTCCACATTAGTTATTATTAAAAATGATGTTGTAAACCTTTCTAAAATGAAATATCTAGATATTTTTCTGGATAGATATAAAATAACAGATATAGAAGGTAATTTTTCTTATCAGTTATTATTATAAATGACATTAAAAATCCTTTTAAAATAAAAAATAATAAATGTTTAACGATCATTTTAAAAAACCAACATGGAAGATATTTTTTATTTTGGTTATAGAATTAAAATATGTAAAAAATAATATATGTATATAAATTTTTTTTTATCTAAACTATTATACAAAAATTGGTAATATGAGAAAACAATAAAAAAATTGAATAAAATTAGACCATTTTATAGCATAAATTTACAATTCTATGAATTTTAAAATTTTATTTTTGATATAAAAACATTTTATTATAAATTTTGAGAGATAAAAAGAAAAAATATATACAAAGGATAGAATTTTCACGAAACATTTATCTATCACTTTTTTGGTGTTAAAGGATTCTGGTTATGTTATCTATTTGTTTTAGAGGGCAGTGATGGTTTATGTCTTTTTGGTGGATTATTTATGTAATTTTTTATTTTTATATTATGGTTTATTTTTGGATTACTATAATGAATTAAATTTTAATTTAAAAATATAATGTATTGTTTTTAAAAAATTAAAAAAAATTACATAATAAATAAAAACCTAAAGATTAACAAAAAAAATTCCATACAAATTTTTGAGAAAGGGAAAAAACATTCCTCATTTTGGAGAAATTATTCATGAAATAAAAAGCTTACATATTGGTTTTTGATAAAGTCATAACCCATATGATTGATCAAATATTATATAGTACATATAATTTTTTATATATATTTTTTAGTAGAAAACATATTATTCATGATATATATATAATAAATATCATATATATATATTACATATCATAGAGGAGACTGTGCCTTTGATTTTTTGATGAACATAGTATGTTTGTCATGTAATATATATCCCTTTTCACATAATCTGACATGAAATTTATATCATGGTTTACAAAAGATTCATTAATTAAATATGTAAAAACTAAATATATCATAAAAATAAAAACATCTTTAAACAATTCTACATGTGATTTTATAGGATTTTAAATGATATTAAGTAGTAAAAATCCTCAGTCTAAATTTAAATAATAATTTAAAGAGGTGATTCTGTTTTTTAGTATACCATTTTTGTTATATTTTAGCTAGAACACTATTCATGCATATATTATAAATTTACTTTACAATTCCTCCATTTTTGGTATTGATATTTGGTGGCAATTAATATATTTTTAATAGAGAACTACCATGTTATATTTTTTTTAACTTCTTTATGTGTATGATTATTTTTATTATCTGGGATACCCCTTTAATATATCATTAATTATACTTATCTCAAATATATATGACTAAATAAATGAAGATGAGAATATAGAGAAGATTTTACTATTATCAACCCATGTATTTGAGAGATCATCTACTTTGTTATATGAAATATCTCTATTATTATTCTCTGTTCATGCAAACATTTTTCCATTCATTATGGATCATGTGATTTGAGTTTTCCAGACATTTTATTGTGAGGGGGGGATATATTTTAATTTATTTGAATATATTTATTCATCATGCATCAATTTTAATTAGGAAAATCGTTAAGATTATATTAATTATGAAAAAACTAGAATGTAATAAATATTAGGGATAATGCAATTTTTTCATGAGAATGTAATGTTATAGATATTGGTGGATATTATTTTTTAAATTTTTTAATATTATTCTATTTTATTCATCTTTTTCATCAATAAATATCTCATTCTTATAGAAATTTAGAAAAACATAAAAATTTTATATATTAAAACAATATTGAATGTTGAATTATTTTAATTTGACATTCATTCACAAAAATGTTTAGTTTAAATTTGTATTACTTTTGTCTTATCTTAGTAGTATCTATCCCTTCAATACATATTAAGTTTTATTATTTTATCACATACATATATTGGTATATATTTAATCAAATAATCATCATATTAAATATATTATAATTTATGGAATTTATTTTAATGGTTCAATGCATCCATACATCAGTGCTAATATCTTTTGTACACTGATTGAAGCATTATTACATGCTTTTGATAATTATTACCATTGGAATGAAATTTTAGTCTTTGTAAAAATATACATTATCCTTGAATTTCTTTTAATGAAAACATGGTATGGTTGAATGAAATGGTGAGGTTTATACTTTTTTGATTTTACATTATGTTGGTAGTATGATAAGATTAACTCTTTATGGTGTATGAAGATGTGGAAAGGTGGAGATAATGATGTTGGATGGATGGGTGGGGTTGAGAAAACTATTTTGGTTCCTTATTCATATTTCATGATTTATAACTTATAAATGATTTCTTTTTTATTATTTATTTCCCTTTTGGAATATTTATATCTTCCCTGATATAAGAATAAGTTATTATTCTGAAAATTATGGATTGTAAATTAAATAATGAATTAATAAAAGATGTTGGTTTTAAATGAGTTAATTTTGATGACTTATTATCAATGAATATCGATTATGTATAATATTATAATAGAATTTATGTGAATATAAATATTAATTTTCGATTCTGACCAAATATTATTAAAATATTTAGAATTTATTAAGGATTCAATTCATAATTAATCCATGTTAGTTGTATAATTATTGGCTTTATAGACTTTTTTAATGGAAACTACATAATGTTGTGGAACAATAGATTTATAATGAGTGTTGGTTAAATATTTTCCCATAGATTTTTTGAATGTTATATATATAAAAATTAATTTATTTCTTATGCTTGAGCACATGATTTGGTAGGTTTAGTAGATACCCATATTTGGCCTTAGGTTCCAAGTGTTTCTGAATATCTTGGGGTTTGAGGTTTTGAAAGACTAAACACTTCTTCTAGAACAATCCCTCTTCCTAATGTATATTATATATATATATATTGTATGTTTTGTCTTATAGTTATAGGGCATGTGCTCATTTGAGATTTAATAGATCTTGGTTCTGAAATTATTTCTTATGTGAGCTAATATGGCATTTAGTTTTAGCATATGTATATGTAATAACTATCACTATTAAAGGTGTACTTATTCTAGTAATATAATTTATTAATATGTAGAGTATGTTTTTAATATTTTAAAATATTTTGGTCTTACAATGTGATTATGGGTTGTGATGGGATGTGGTTATATCTTGTGGATATAGATGCAATATATTTTTAAAGATGTGATGTATAACCTATGGATGGGATAAGAACACTAAAACAAATGTTTTTAGGGGTTTTGAGTGACCATATCAATGTTATGATGGAAGTGTGGTATCATTATAACAATTATTCTTTTGATATTATGTTAATTAATTATATGTGTTTCTTAGTGAGTCAAACTTTGTGAGTATGAGAATATATCTTACATGTTTAGGTGATGAGTTGGATTCTTAATCTATTCATCAGGTCATTAGTATGATTTCTAAACATTTTTTTGAGATTTTTATAGGAGGATCCTAATATGTATAACTATATGATATCCCATGTATATATACATAAGAGTTAATGGGTTCAAAATAGTGTGTTTTTCAAGGATCATGACATTACTAGCTTGGGGGGATTATTCTTAAGTAGTTGGTTAGAAACTATCATCAATGTTGTGGGGAATTTTTTATTTTTTGGGTTAAATATTTTATGACATATCATATATGAAGAATTTATTATTGATTATTTATTATGATGTTTATTGGTGGTAACATTATAATTTTTTATGATTTTTATAGGAATGGATCCCAAATAATTACATTTTATACCATAAATCCTTGTTTCAAACCAATGGGTAATTGGTTTTTTATATTTTGGGGTAATAACCATATTCAATTCTAATCCAAGAGGGGTACTATTGGGGATGGTTTAGGAAAAATTGGTATTAGATATTTTTATTTAGATATTGGATTATATTATGGATATCCATTTGTAAATATTTCATGGGGTTTTAGTGAAGAAATAACTGTCAGACATTGTGTGTGGTGTAATAAACAGATATCAACAAGGAAAAATGATTTTAGGACTCCCTGTGATCTAGTGATAGGACCATAAGTGTACCAAACATACTAAGAGATGTGATACTACTTTCATTGTATATACATATATAAGGATATTTCTTCATGATTTTATATTCCTATATTTAAATTGGGTGGATTATGGGAAATATGATAAATATTAATTAAGTAATTATAATTATTTTTATGCTTTTGGTTTTAGATGAACCTAAAAGTTTTCTATTTTAGAATTATGTATCTAGGTCGTTATTCTCATTAGACTGATACTAAAGGGGTCCAAATGGATACAATAATATATTTTTATAGATTTGATATATATGATGACCTTGTTTAGAGAAACATTCTTTGAGATTTTTGTATTGGTACATATAAAAGTATGCGTGATCTTTTATTTATCCAAATACATATGTTTGTGTGATGGATAAAAATATTTCATTATGGATAATCCATGATTGGAAATATCATTGTATTATTTTATCCATTATTATACAGTGGGGTGTTTCCCATTAATTGTGATTTTTTTCCATAGTAGCTTCAAAGTGTCATAAGTATCCTAATATATATTTTTAAAATCAAATTTAGTCAATGTTACACTCTTCCACTATGAATGTGACACAACTTTAGGTGATTATTTTCCTTTACTAAGGGAGTAACATTATGTGAGATGTTGGTATTCATTTTAATAACATTTTGTGATATGATTTAGACATTCATCATGATGATGATTACAGAGTGAGGTATTTTTAGAAGGATTTGGTTCCAAAGATCTAGTGTCAGATTATCCCATTCACATTGTTGACATTATTTTAGGTGATGGTTGAGTTGGTAGGGATCATCATAAAAAAATCTATATCCAAATATTCTAATTTATGTAGAAAACATATGTTTAAAAAAATACATATTTAGCTTTAGCTTTATTCATCTCATTTTAGTAGAGCTAGAAGTCCTTATACACTTATTAAGAGATCAGAGTTGGTTTTATTTCATTATGGAGGTTGTATCCAAATAAATTTATATTTTCTTATCTTCCTTGGTAGATAACATTGAATTGGAATCATACTTTAGGTTTAGTGGTTGCAGTAAAATCCTACATGGAAAAAACAAAATGGGTATCTAACTATATTTCTTTAATGATAAGAAAAATCATGTTATGGTTATCCTCATGATTCCCAATGTATGTATAGAAAAATAGTAAACCATGATCATAAAGGTGTTCACCATTAAGGTATTATTGATTTTAGAGTCGGAAAATGTCGAATTCATGCACTTGGGTTTCTAGTGAAATAGGATCCAGACATCATGCGATGTATTATCTATTTATGTTCTGCTTAGGTGTATGATTTATTTGATTTAGAAGCTATGAAATCCAATAGTTTCACCATATTATATTCTATTTTATTAGAGGCATACAGGCTTTTAATTCCCTAGGTATTGATTATTCTAGTTAGTGGTCGAGTTATTTTATGGGATGTATAAAGAGATTATATGATGATTCTAGGGAAGAATAACTATTACATAGATTTATTTTTTTTGAAATATAGTCATGTTCTATAATCTTTGGAATAGACAAACTAAATTAAATAAATAATAATATTTATGAAGTGCACTGTGTTGCATTTGTTGTCAATGAGGCATGAAGTTGTCTTGGAATGAATGGAAGTCAAGGAATGTCATGATGTGAATGACAAAGGTTGTGATGATGTTGGTGATGAATGGAGAATGGCCATGGTACTAAGATGCGTGTCACTTAGGAGATTCACTAAGTGGCATAAGAGATGTGGTTGAAACATTCTCTAGTAAAATCAGACGATTGTTGAGCTGTTCTTAAAGTTAAAAGAACTTGTATCAAGTGGATACAATGTTACAACAATGTTAGAAGACCATGCATTGCATTGACAATGCATGAGGAGTTGAAAGGAGTTCCATCCACAACTACTAAGTGGATGATGTGCATTAATGAAGTCCATGCACTATCACTTAGTGCATGTGAACATGAAGATGATCCAATTGATCTCTGATTAGATCAATAAAGAACATTGAAGATTATAAGTGATTCAGGAGTTCGATTGATGAAGATGAACCTTCAGGAATTCGATATCCTAAGTGAAGCTCATATGAGGTGAGGAATTCAAATGAAGAAGAAGATGAGAAAAAATGAGGAAGAAGGCTTCAAGTGGCATTTGGCATATGGGGATACTTTGTTTTTATACAAAGTCTTTATTCCTATACTTAGCAAAAAATAAGGCCACCAAGGAGGCCAGCCGAGGGTCATCACCCAAGGCACTTGTGGGACTCAAGGTCACCACACCCATGGGGAACCCTCAAAGGCCAGGGCAGCATCCTTGAGGCAGGGGCGCACCCGTAGGACACCGCATGGGCGCCTGGGGCACACCCGGAGGAGCGCGGCAGGGGCCGTGTAAGCCCCTCCCAGGGCACGCGGTGGTGAAGCCCGCGCACCCGAGGAAGCATAGTGGGCGCCAGTAGCGCGCCCGCAGGGAGCAGAGAGTGGGCGCAGAGCGCGCCCGCAGGGAGAACACGGTGCGGGGCGGCAACGTGGAGGGAGAAGTTCAACTGAGGGGTTGAGGCGGCGCTAGGGTGATAAAGCGCGGAAAAATAGCACGCCGATTCGATGTGGGACGCGAAAATTTCACCCGGGAGAGATCTGAGCCGTCCGTCTCATCCCGCGCTGGATCGCAGCCGCTCATCTCATCTGCCGCACGCCGCGATTTAATCCGGCCGTCCGATGTATTTCAAACATCTGATCTGACGGCTAAGAGTCTGTCTCCTTCGTCAAGCTCAGCCGAGGCACCCCCGAAATCCCCGCGTGCCTCCGTCGAACCAGGAGCAACCCGAGCACATTTTTTGAGTTCCCGGCCACCTCCGAGCAAACCGAGACCTCCATGGAGATCGTCTGGCTCTACTGAACCCATCCATGCATAAAAGTATACATGCATACGTGAAATGGGAGATTTCGAAGAATGTCGAGGAAAACGAAGTTGCTGAGGCTTCATGGGTTTGTGTTTTGCATGGATTGGAAGAAAAGAGGCCGTGCATGCGTTCTAAGTCGCATGCACGTGAAGAAGACCGAAGAAAAATAAAAATGGAACCCGCGTGAAACAGAGAGTAAAATCAAGATTTTGAAGATTTTAAAAGATCCGAAATCTTCGGGATTTTGAAGTTAGATCACACGGATGATCAAAGGCATTCCTCTGCCTATAAAAGGAGCTCTCGACCATCATAGCTGCTTGCTGATCCTCTGAAGAGAGAAGTCCCGTGAGAAGCACTTTGTGCCTCGCAAAGTCGAAGCCCCGCGCAGCACCCTGCGCGGCAGTGAAGCCCGGAGCACCCCTTGCTCCGTAAGGTTCCTTTTGCGCACTCCTTGCGTGAAAGAAGAAGAGGAGAAGACCCCTGCGCGCCTTCCCTTTGCGCGGCAGGAAGAACCCGGGGCAGTAGCACTTGTGCGCCCCGTGGTTGAGGTGCCTTACACCCGAGGAGCTTGCGCGCCGTTTGTGCCTTGTGCACTTGTGCGTCTGAAGAAAAGGAGAAGAGGCCGCTTGACCCTTGCATGCCACCTGACTTGCACCTTGAGGACTTGCGCGCCTTCTTTGAGGCAAGAGAAGTCCTGAGGCCAAGACTTGTGTATGCACCAAAGAATACCCGAGCATTTGTACCTTGTGTGCCTTCATATTGGAATGAGCTCAAGTGAAGAGGATTCCACACCTCTTGTGTGTGTGAAGTGAAGAAGTGAAGGCCGAGACTTGCATGCCTTGTGTGAAAAGTGAAGACCCTACGGTATTGTGTGTGCAAGGAGAACCCGAGGCCATATCTTGTGTGTGTGCCAAGTGAAGACACCCTACAGGTGGTTTATGTGCAAAGCAAAAAAAGGCAGTTGCCTTGTTTGTGCACACTTTGAAGAACAAACTAAAAGAACACTAAAGTGTGTGTGTGCAACAAGAAGAGGAGGAGGCCAACTCATGTGTGTGCAAAAGTGAAACTAGTGTGTGCAAAGAGACACGAAGGCCGAACCTAGGTGTGTGCACTAAGAAGTGTGTATACACTTAGAAGAAGAAAAGGGAGGACATCCACACTAAAGTATAACACACATTCAAGTGTGTAAGCAAATTGAATAAAGTGTGTGAAGAAGTGAGAAGCTGGTGTGTGCTTAAAGATACTACACCCTCTGAGGGTTTATTGCACCAAGAAGAGAAGAAGGGGAGTGCATGCATGCAAGCATGCACGTGCACACGTAAACAAGTCAAATCTGCTTGTGTGCATTTGAGTTGACCAAGACCATAGGTTCTTGAAGAATTTGAGAAGGCCATGCAGTCAGTGCATGAGGAAGCAGAGATGCCATGCACTCAGTGCATGAAGTTGATGTGAAGTCAGACTGAAGCTAGACTGAAGTTAGAGATATCAGTTGTCTGAGTTTTCAGTGATTGAGAAGATCCTGATCAACAGAAGTGATCAGAAGCTTTGAGCAAGACCAGCAGACCTTATCAGAGGCTCTTGAAGATTCTTGAAGAGAGAAGCCAGGTCATCCTAAGAAGAAGGTGATAAAGCCTGAGCTAGACGAGAAGACCTGATCATCACAAGTGATCAAAGGTACAGAGCAAGGCCAGCAGTCTTTATCCCAGACTGCTGAGGATACTTGAAGAACTTAAAGTGAAGAAGAGCTACTCGTGTGACTCGAGGAGCCAGGAGAAGCCCCCTGTGAGACTCAGGGTGGAAGAAGTCTTCAGTGGGATTCTGGAGCAGGCCAGTGGGACTCTGGTAACACTGTGGGACGCAGTATAAAGACCCTCCTGTGGGACTCAGGAGAGATACAGTGGGATGTTGTATCGACCATTGTAATTCTAACAAGTTATAATGGGAGAATCCATGCTGGGAGAGCATGGCAAGGATGTAGGCCTTTGGTGCCGAACCTTGTAAATCCTTGTGTCCTGTGCCTTTTCATTACTGCATTATCCGGGAAAGGTTGAGAGACATAAGAAGAGTGGATCTAGGCCTTAACAAGCCATAGAAATTTAATTGATTAAGAATCAATTAGTAAAAAGTTTTAAAGGATCACTGATTCACCCCCTCCCCCTCTCAGTGATTCACACTGATCTGGGCACTTTAATTGGTATCAGAGGGAAGGTTACCTCTAAAAGATCCAAGGGAGTCTTTATGAAGTGCAGATTTGAGGAAATGAGTGACCAGCCTCAAATGGAGATATCTGCCAAGACTCTGAAAAATAGAAAGAAGAAATAGGCCAAGAAGATGAAGAAAGCCTGTCCTAGCTGTGATGAATTTGGAATAATGAATGATCTTCAAAATGCAATCGAATATCTTCAGAAGACAGTCCCCAAGGAAGTGGCAATGTGTATAGCTACAGGCATCCTTGATCTTCAAGAAGAAAAATCACAGTTAGAAGAAGAATCCAATGCAATGGAAGATCAATTGGCAAAAAGGGTTGGCATAACCAACACTCTCAGAAAGCTGGTGAAGGCTAAAGACGAAACAGTATCGCTTTGCAATGAAAGATATGAAGACACTAATGAATAATTGCAAAGAAGCCTTTCTGAGAAAGAATTCTTTATGATAATGGTCAAAGAAGTTTTCCATGCACTGGAAAAATTGCACGGAGTGTCAATGAATGTCAGAGATGCTCAACTTGAAGACAAAGTAAATAGGGTGAAGGAGCTTGACAACTCATTGCAAGAATTGAAAAAGGTTCATGATGACCAGATGAAAGAGCTGAAAGAAAATTGGGAAGGAAGGCTAAGATTGGTTGAGGATGAGAAGAACTCCCTCAATATGAAATGCTTAGAACTGGAGGTGATATTGAAAAATCAGCAATCACCCAAATCCAAAGCCTCCCAGTCAGCTGAAAGGAGAAATGTTGCTACTCAAGTATTCTTTGAGAAGGATGATTATAAAAGAAAGACATCCTCAAATTAAAGGGCAACATCTTCTACAAAGAAGGTACCATCCATACCATCTTGTACTGATGCATCTAATTGTGTTTCCACAAAAAGTGCAGGATGGAAAAATAATTCCAAACAAGTATGGATGAAGAAAATGAAGAAGCAGAGATCTCCTGAAACAACACAGCAGCTCCAGAAAAGTACCCTAAAATCAGAAGAACTGAAGAGGTCAAGATTTGTGGGTCAATGTTGGTGTTGTAATAAGTATGGGCACTGTGCAAAGGATTGTTGGTACAACCCACTAAATGTCAAAGCACAAAGGAAGCCCATGCCAAGGGGGAGCAAGCCAGAAGGAAATAAGCAACATCCACAGGTCCAGAGACATCTGTTTACTGCTAACAGATTTGGATTTCTTGACAACATCTGGGATGATTGCAAAAGTGGTCAAAAAGATACATGTCAATCTCCAACTGTATCCAGAGCTCAAAAGAAGAAAAGATCACAGAACCTGGCTCAGAAAGAATCCTTGGGAAGCAAGAAGAAAGTTGAAGATGCTCCCAAGAAGGTTTTGAAAAAGGAAAAGAATTCCTTGGAGTCTAAATCCAAGAAGGGTGATGCATCCAGAAGGACCCCCAAGAAGAAATGCTTCTACTGTGGAATGAAAGGACATATCATGGACCTTTGTAAAGAAGCCATGAAACTAAATAGAAGCAGACTGAACTCCAAAAGACAATCAATCCAGAAGAAGAAGGGATTGATTGAAAATAAGTTGCCTAAGAGAGGTACTTAGCAGCATCCAAAGAACCATGTGGAACTTCCAAAACTGAGGCCACTCTTCCAAATGATTTACTAGTCATATGGCCAAATCAGTTGCAGCTTGCCAAAGATCTGCAAAAAGCTGAAGATAAAGTTCTGGCAATTGCTAAGGCAAAAGGGAAGAAGAAGATTTCACATGAAGATGTTTTGAGAACCACACCAGCACAATCATCAATGAAGATCAAATGTGAAAGTGTGAAGACTGGTGAAAATGGGACATCTCGGTTGAGAGAATCTTCTCAACCTTGTTGTTCACATTGATGAACCAAGGAGGTTCCATCTTATTCCCTTATACTCTTAGTATATACATGTGCTAACATTGCAGGGAATTGAAGATGATGATCATTCTCATCTGGAGGATGGTTTGGACAGAACGGAGTGCACCCCTTGAGGGGGAGAAAATCTGAAGAAGATGATGTTCTGAGATTAATATCATCTTAAGAAAATGGATGAATGGGGGAGCTTTATCTTTGCACCTGAACATTCTAATGTGTTTTGTGAAGTATGTGTAGGATTCAGCAATTCATTGAATATCTGAAAAAATTCAACCCCTAAGCATGATCTCACATGTGTAGAGAATTGTGGACAACATTGAGTATCTTGGTTACATCACTCTTGTTTTCTACACCGGGTTAGCCCAAGTAGACTTAGAGTTGATTTACTAAAGGTTCTTTGCTAAAGAAGAACATGTGGCATCATCCCTCTCTTAGTGATTTTCAAGAAGATGCTATTCAAAGGGAGGAAGATATTTTTGAAAGTGAACCACACCACACCTTTGCATTTGATTGCCAATAAGGGGGAGAAAATATTGGCACACATATTGACCCATTCATATGTGCTGAAGTGGTGTATTGACAACAAATACAAAGGGGGAGATTGAAGTGCACTGTGTTGCATTTGTTGTCAATGAGGCATGAAGTTGTCTTGAAATGAATGGAAGTCAAGGAATGTCATGATGTGAATGACAAAGGTTGTGATGGTGTTGGTGATGAATGGAGAATGGCCATGGTACTAAGATGCGTGTCACTTAGGAGATTCACTAAGTGGCATAGGAGATGTGGTTGAAACATTCTCTAGTAAAATCAGAAGATTGTTGAGCTGTTCTTAAAGTTCAAAGAACTTGTATCAAGTGGATACAATGTTACAATAATGTTAGAAGACCATGCATTGCATTGACAATGCATGAGGAGTTGAAAGGAGTTCCATCCACAACTACTAAGTGGATGATGTGCATTAATGAAGTCCATGCACTATCACTTAGTGCATGTGAACATGAAGATGATCCAATTGATCTCTAATTAGATCAATAAAGAACATTGAAGATTATAAGTGATTCAGGAGTTCGATTGATGAAGATGAACCTTCGGGAATTTGATATCCTAAGTGAAGCTCATATGAGGTGAGGAATTCAAATGAAGAAGAAGATGAGAAAAAATGAGGAAGAAGGCTTCAAGTGGCATTTGGCATATGGGGATACTTTGTTTTTATACAAAGTCTTTATTCCTATACTTAGCAAAAAATAAGGCCACCAAGGAGGCCAGCCGAGGGTCATCACCCAAGGCACTTGTGGGACTCAAGGTCACCACGCCCATGGGGAACCCTCAAAGGCCAGGGCAGCATCCTTGAGGCAGGGGCGCACCCGTAGGACACCGCATGGGCGCCTGGGGCACGCCCGGAGGAGTGCGGCAGGGGCCGTGTAAGCCCCTCCAGGGCACGCGGTGGTGAAGCTCGCGCACCCGAGGAAGCATAGTGGGCGCCAGTAGCGCGCCCGCAGGGAGGAGAGAGTGGGCGCAGAGCGCGCCCGTAGGGAGAACACGGTGCGGGGCGGCACCGTGGAGGGAGAAGTTCAACTGAGGGGTTGAGGCGGCGCTAGGGTGATAAAGCGCGGAAAAACAGCGCGCCGATTCGATGTGGGACGCAGAAATTTCACCCGGGACAGATCTGAGCCTTCCGTCTCATCGCGCGCTGGATCGCAGCCGCTCATCTCATCTGCCGCGCGCCGCGATTTAATCCGGCCGTCCGATGTATTTCAAACATCTGATCCGACGGCTAAGAGTCTGTCTCCTTCCTCAAGCTCAGCCGAGGCACCCCCGACATCCCCGCGTGCCTCCGTCGAACCAGAAGCAATCCGAGCACGGTTTTTGAGTTCCCGGCCACCTCCGAGCAAACCGAGACTTCCATGGAGATCGTCTGGCTCTACTGAACCCATCCATGTATAAAAGTATACATGCATACGTGAAATGGGATATTTCGAAGAATGTCGAGGCAAACGAAGTTGCCGAGGCTTCATGGGTTCGTGTTTTGCATGGATTGGAAGAAAAGAGGCCGTGAATGCGTTCTAAGTCGCATGCACGTGAAGAATACCAAAGAAAAATAAAAATGGAACCCGCATGAAACAGAGAGTAAAATCAAGATTTTGAAGATTTTAAAAGATCCGAAATCTTCGGGATTTTGAAGTTAGATCACACGGATGATCAAAGGCATTCCTCTGCCTATAAAAGGAGCTCTCGAGCATCATAGCTGCTTGCTGATCCTCTGAAGAGAGAAGTCCCGTGAGAAGCACTTTGTGCCTCGCGAAGTCGAAGCCCCGCGCAGCACCCTGCGCGGCAGTGAAGCCCGGAGCACCCCTTGCTCCGTAAGGCTCCTTTTGCGCACTCCTTGCATGAAAGAAGAAGAGGAGAAGACCCCTGCGCGCCTTCCCTTTGCGCGGCAGGAAGAACCCGGGGCAGTAGCACTTGTGCGCCCCGTGGTTGAGGTGCCTTGCACCCGAGGAGCTTGCGCGCCGTTTGTGCCTTGTGCACTTGTGCGTCTGAAGAAAAGGAGAAGAGGCCGCTTGACCCTTGCATGCCACCTGACTTGCACCTTGAGGACTTGCGCGCCTTCTTTGAGGCAGGAGAAGACCCGAGGCCAAGACTTGTGTATGCACCAAAGAATACCCGAGCATTTGTACCTTGTGTGCCTTCATATTGGAAGGAGCTCAAGTGAAGAGGATTCCACACCTCTTGTGTGTGTGAAGTGAAGAAGTGAAGGCCGAGACTTGCATGCCTTGTGTGCAAAGTGAAGACCCTACGGTATTGTGTGTGCAAGGAGAACCCGAGGCCATATCTTGTGTGTGTTCCAAGTGAAGACACCCTACGGGTGGTTTATGTGCAAAGCAACAAAAGGAAGTAGCCTTGTTTGTGCACACTTTGAAGAACAAACTAAAAGAACACTAAAGTGTGTGTGTGCAACAAGAAGAGGAGGAGGCCAACTCATGTGTGTGCAAAAGTGAAACTAGTGTGTGCAAAGAGACACGAAGGCCGAACCTAGGTGTGTGCACTAAGAAGTGTGTATACACTTAGAAGAAGAAAAGGGAGGATATCCACACTAAAGTATAACACACATTCATGTGTGTAAGAAAATTGAATAAAGTGTGTGAAGAAGTGAGAAGCTGGTGTGTGCTTAAAGATACTACACCCTCTGAGGGTTTATTGCACCAAGAAGATAAGAAGGGGAGTGCATGCATGCAAGCATGCACGTGCACACGTAAACAAGTCAAATCTGCTTGTGTGCATTTGAGTTGACCAAGACCAGAGGTTCTTGAAGAATTTGAGAAGGCCATGCAGTCAGTGCATGAGGAAGCAGAGATGCCATGCACTCAGTGCATGAAGTTGATGTGAAGTCAGACTGAAGCCAGACTGAAGTTAGAGATATCAGTTGTCTGAGTTTTCAGTGATTGAGAAGATCCTGATCAACAGAAGTGATCAGAAGCTTTGAGCAAGACCAGCAGACCTTATCAGAGGCTGTTGAAGATTCTTGAAGAGAGAAGCCAGGTCATCCTAAGAAGAAGGTGATAAAGCCTGAGCTAGACGAGAAGACCTGATCATCACAAGTGATCAGAGGTACAGAGCAAGGCCAGCAGTCTTTATCCCAGACTGCTGAGGATACTTGAAGAACTTAAAGTGAAGAAGAGCTACTCGTGTGACTCGAGGAGCCAGGAGAAGCCCCCTGTGAGACTCAGGGCGGAAGAAGTCTTCAGTGGGATTCTGGAGCAGGCCAGTGGGACTCTGGTAACACTGTGGGACGCAGTATAAAGACTCTCCTATGGGACTCAGGAGAGATACAGTGGGATGCTGTATCGACCATTGTAATTCTAACAAGTTATAATGGGAGAATCCATGCCGGGAGAGCATGGAAAGGATGTAGGCCTTTGGTGCCGAACCTTGTAAATCCTTGTGTCCTGTGCCTTTTCATTATTGCATTATCCGGGAAAGGTTGAGAGACATAAGAAGAGTGGATCGAGGCCTTAACAAGCCATAGAGGTTTAATTGATTAAGAATCAATTAGTAAAAAGTTTTAAAGGATCACTGATTCACCCCCTCCCCCTCTCAGTGATTCACACTGATCTGGGCACTTCAATTTATTTATTATAGAAATCAGATATCTTCTTTGATTCATATGGATATGATATTGTATTCATTATTTAGAGAGACCATCTGTTAGGTTAGAGGAAAACTTATTCCTTCACAACCGTGACTTCAAAAATTATGTTGAGATTAGTAGAAGTTCACATGAAAGTGTTTTTCAGGGTTGTGGAATATTACCCTAATATATTTCTTGAAGCAGTTGTGACACTTACCCCTAAACATGAGATTATATTTGGGTTAGATTTGCAGAAAGGTTCCTTTATGAAATATATATCCATAAAGGATGGTTACTTCTATGATATAGGATATGCTAATCTAGAATGATAATTTATTATATAGACGTTTTATTCGGCCTAGTGTATCACCCTAGGGTGCTCTGGTCATTTTTTGGAAGGAGGAAGACAATAGTCATGACCATGTATTGATTATTGTTGCTTGAATTTGGTGAAAAGAAAGAAGTGATATACTAGTTCAAATATTTATGAAACATTTTATTTGATAATAGAAACTAAATAGTTCTCAAAAATCATTTTTTTTGTTAGGATATCATTAGATTAGAGAAAATGGTGATGATATTCTGAATACATCCTTTAGATGTTATTCAGTAAACTATGAGTTTATGGAAAGGCCCTTCAATGTCACAGACACGCTGTTTTTTTCAAGGGATTTTTGAACTCTATATTTTTTTTTCATCTACTCAATTATGTTTTTAATGCATTAATTGATGACATATATATGTATTATTAATATAATAATGAGTATAAAAAGAATTTGAGAGAATTTCAGGGTTCTTAGATGTCAATATCTATTTGGGAAGATATAAAAGTGTATGTTTTCAACTCATGTGGAAAATTTCATGTGGAATTTATTGTATCAGAGAGGATTATCTATAGATCCATCTAGTATTGAGGTTGTTGTTTCTTGGGAAGCACATAATAATTTTACAAAGGATTGAAGTGTACATGGTCTTATAGGCTATTACATGAGGTTTTTGGCTGATATTTCTTGGATTGTGTTTCATATGATATACTTGAATTATTAGTATCATGATTTCATATAGAATTACTATTTTTTGGATTATTTAGAGTATTTTAAGTAGAGTATAGCTAGTTCTCATATTCTTATATATTCTATTGGAAAGAGTAATGCTAGAGGATTATTTCAATGTTTCATGCCATGGTTTGGGTTGTATTATATTTTAGTAGATATTAGTAATATATCTTGGTTCCCTAATTTTACAACCCAAAGAATATAATTATTCTTCCTAGGATATTTTTCTTGCTATAGTTTTTTTCTTTGACATTTTGGTAATAATATATCAATAAGGATAACTTTTTGAACATAAAAAATAATATCTGTTTGAGATATATCTTCTCATAAATTGGTTTAATCATGTAATAATGATGATAAATTGAATTCATGTAGTTTTATTTATTTTTTATTTCCTATAGATTGGAAAATGTGAATTTTTTTATTGATGTGTTGAGAAGGAAGTTGAGAAGAGATGTTATTCAATCATCTAGAGATTCTTGGAAAGTGAGGGAGGAGTTAGTTATGTTTCAACTTAGTATGAGAGAACTCTATGGTAGAGTATGCCTCTAACATATGATTATAATATTATTCTTGGTAAATAATATGAAAAAATATCAATTGGGGTATTGTGAGTTGGAGTTTTGGCATGAGTGAGAAAGTTTTGGTGATTCTTTTAAGGGATTGTTAAAGGATGGTTGACATTGAGTTTTATTCCATTACTGATGTGCGAGGCAGGTATTTATAAGGTTCATAGAATTAATTTGGTAATATATCAAAGTTTGGATAATATATATATTATATTGAGGAGTTATTGTTGATAATAAGAGATATAAATTTCATTTTTAGCATTTGTATCTCAGTATTTGTTTTCTTAGAGGGTAAAATTTTTACATCGTGTTCCTTGTTGGTCATATAACCAATTTAATATTTTCCAGTTGAAGTGGTTGTAAATTTTAATGGATTTATTCACCAGTTTACCTTGAGTGAATAGTGAATATGATGACATATCTTTGATTATGGACCACTTGATGTATTCCACTCATTTCATGGAATTTATTAAGTAAAAATCAGTGGATGTATTGGAATAGCTATATTTTGAAGAGATTTTGAGGCTCTATAAGGATATGAACATGATCATAGCTGATCATGATTCCTATTTTACATATTTTGTGTAGAGAGTCCTCCAACATGATTTCATACCTCAACTTTGACTCATGAGTAGTTTTCATTTTACGATGGATGGTCAGGCAAAGAGGATTATCTAGATGTTTAAAGAAATGTTTTGAGTATGTGTCCTTGATTTATGAGGTTCATAATTAAAGAAAAAACAATAGATTATTTTTATTATAGAAAATATTAACAACATTCCATTATTATGGCCCCATTTGAAGCTCTATTCAAAGGATTGTGTAGATATATGTTGTTTGGACCATTGATGGAGAGCTAATTACTATCGTACCGAAATTGGTATAGAGTATGGTGGAGAAGGTGTGGATGATTCATGAGAGAATGAATATAGCTAAATATCATTAAAATTATTATGTTGATCATAGGAGTATACCATTGTGTTTTAAAATTCATAATTATGTATTACTTTAGGTATCTCCATGTCATGTGAATTGATGGTTGAGTCATAAGAGAAGAGATTCTACCTGATTTTTTAGACATTCTGATGTGTAAGAGAACATCAATGCAGTTGTTTCTTATTTAGAAATTCCCTTGAATATGCGCTAGATTTATGAAATTTTCAATGTATCACAAATTCATTGACATGTCATTAAATTAGATATGTTGGATGTGAAATATTTTATAATGATAGATGATTTTTTTTATGATTCATGATGTTCAGAAGAATGTGTTGTGTGGAAATGCTACTCAAATGGTTCATGTGCTATAAAAACCTGATGCTTTGGAACAATGTACAAGATTAAATGTGTTTTAAATGAATACTTAATATCCACAGTTGATTAATGATTTTTGGATGATATGTATTACTTAAAAAAATTTATGTGATGGTCGAGGTTGTTTTATTCCCTTGTATGTTTACTTTTATGAGTTATGGTGTTTTAGTTATAGTGAAACCACTATTTTGGAGGTATTTCATGGAATATCTTAGCATTAATTTTTTTTGATTTTCTATCCTCTGTTTTGACATAATTCATGAAGACGATAATTGTTTGAGGGGCATCTAATGTATGAGACAAGATATTATGAGACCATTTCTTTGTCATTTCATGGAAATTAAAGGAGTTTGAGGAAGTTTTATCATAGTTTTAGAGGGTGAATAATGTTTGAAACTTAGTTATTTTAGTTTTCAAGATTTTTTTATTTTGAATTTTATTTTTCTAAGAATGAAAAATTGAATATGAATTCTATAATATATCTTATTTTTTTTCATAAATCCAAAAACATTACGCACTGAAATTAATCACAATATTTTAAAAAAATACTATATATTGATTTTTGGTAATTAAAAAATACCTATGAATTAATTAAAAACTTTTTTATTCAATAATAAAATATATTAAATTTTCTTATATGGAAAACTATTAACAATTTAAGAATCATATGAATGGATTACAAAGAATATGTATAAGTGTTTCATAAAGTTAGAAACATTATATAATACTATAATGTCACATATTCTCCAGTATATATTATATATATAATTTTTAGAGGAATATATCTTCTATGTGATATATATATTATATATTATATATATTTATATAATAATATGTAGGAACCCTCCTTTATTGGTTTTTCAATTTTGAGGAATATTTTTCAAATGATAAAGAAGGTAAATATATTTTCAAAGAATTTGGCCCAATGTATTTCATAATTAGAATTTTTTAAAATAAAAGAAATGGAAATAAATATGCATTCTCTAATTGAAAACTCATCCTCCTCTGTGATCTCTTTCATAATTTCTAGACTGTAAATTTTTTTTTGAAAAACTTCATTCTAAATTTTATTGGTAATTTAAAGAATTTAATATATTTTTTAATAATAAATCTTTTTTAGTATATTTTCCATAATGAAATTCACATATTTTTCTAAAGCATGATTTTTTAATGAAATTAGGTTATAATTAATTTAGTTTTAAAGAGGGACAACCAAACTAAAACACACGAACTACTTCACATGTATGTTATTTTTTTGCATCCTAGTTTCCCTTTTAATTTATCATTTATCACACTTCCCTAAAAATTATATGACCAAATATCACTGAAGGATAATCATTTGTGATTTGAACCAATTTTAGACATTGTCTTCAAGTTATTATCTGTTATGATCTATGAATATGTTCCTCTATGTGTTTTTGGTCATGTGAACCTCCCCCATCCATCCATCTCATTTTTAGTGAGTTATAAAGGCATTGAATCTATATAAGATATCTGTAACTTCTTATTTATTTTATTTCTAAATTTGAATACACCATGATTCATATTTCATTGCGTAAATGGTTGAGGTTAACTTTAAGAAAAAATATTAAAAAATTAAAAATTAAAAGACTTGATGTGATTTACATGTGAGTGTTATATTCTTGTCATTGTTGTATGTTATTCTATAGGTACTATGATATTATTATTTTTTACTATCCATTCACTAAAATCTCATTCATTTAAATAAAATAAAAAAATTTATTTTTTAAATATAATATATATAATGTATGTTGAATTATTTTAATTGTACATTATTTTTTGAAATGGTTCTGTGTGTTTTAGTGATGGATTTTCGTTATTATATACGATTTTATCACTACCACTTAAAAATATTTTTTAATTATTTCTGAAATAAATATTTTATTGTTATAATAAAAAATATGTAAATGAAATGAAAATTCATGGATGTAATTTTAAAGGTCGAATTATTTTGAACCTTATTACTAGTATCTTCCATGTATTGATTGGAGCATAATTAATTTCTCTTAATAACTATTAACAATTAAATTGTATTTATTGACATATAAAAACATACATTAAACTTTTTGTTTATTTTATTAAATCCTAATATTTTTTATTGTAATGGAATGTGGTGTGCTTGGTTAATATTATGTTGTGCTGGTGGCTTGTTTCTATTGATGATGAATGGTATGGATGATTTAGAAAAGTGGTAATGATAATGTATAATGGTCAGATTAAGTTGAGATCCAAATTTCATTTCCTTGTACTTATTTCATGATTTTTCATTTTAGAATACATTCTTAATTATTATTCAATTCTTTTTGTGAAGATTTATATTTTCCTATATATAGAAATATTTTTTTGGTTCCCAAAATTATGGAATGTTAATTGAATGGTGAATTAATTTAAGGCGATGGTATTAAATAATTTAATGATGAAGAAATTATATTAGAAAACACAGAATCATTGAATGATTAAAAGAAATTTTAAATGAATATAAATATTATTTCAGTATGGTGAAAAAATATTATCAAAGGATTGGTAATTTAATAAGGCTTCCTGAATGATTTGAACCTTATTGCTTCTAATATTGCTGTATTCATAGTCCTTAGTGATGGTAACTAGGATTTCATGTGGGTTATTATCTTTATAATGAACCTAGGATTAAACTATTTCCTGAAGAAGCTGTGTGTATTATATATACAATTATATTTAGTAATTTATTATCATCCACCATTGACTTGGTAGGGGAAGTCAATTTCTATATTTGGCATTGATATTAGAGACTTTATTAATGCGTAGGTTGTCTAGGTTTTAGATGTCCATGTCATCCAACTACTCCAAAATCTCTTTAATAAGTATATTATATATAGTGAAATATGGGGTGTGGAGGAATATTATTATAGTGTATATTCTCTTATGAGTTGTAGTGGATCTTAGTTATGTCATAATTATTTATGCCATGTTTGAATTATTAAGGTTACAATATATAAATGTATTCCAGACATGATTGCATTAATTATTATAGGATTATATTGGAAAGGGATATAAGGGATTTTGTTATAGTGTATGTTTACATGGGATGTGATGGATTGTTTTTTGAAATATGATTATGGGATGTGGTAGTGATCACATGGATATAGTTGTGATTCATTTTCAAGGGTCACACCCATCTTCACTACTGGCACAAAATGCCTACTAGTGGCGGTGGACAATGAAATAAAATTTATTAATGAAATATTCTATGTTCCCTATATATGATTTTGATAATTAATATTATACATGTAAAGTGAATCTAGAAGATAAAAATTAAAAAATAATATATCCCCCATTCTTTCATAATATATTTATATGATTAATAATAGAGAATGTGATAATTTAACCTAACCTTATTGAAAGTTAAAACATTCCCAATGAAAATTTTTCATACATAAATATTATTATATATTACACACATTAAAATTATCATTTAGGAATTTTAAAATCATAATTAAAATAATGTTATCAATTGAAAATAACTTTTTATGTATCTAGTAAATTATTTTATTTTTTAAATATGTCAAATTTTTCAAACATAAAAGACATTTTTACCCTTATTCTTACTGATCAATGATAATTACGTCTTTACTTATATGGAAATTTCTAGAAGTATGAAATAAAATTAAAATTAATTAAAATATAAATGCATTAAAATAATTAAGAATACTTCTTTAAAACGACATTAAATATGAATAACATGTCACAATGTGTGAAGAATAACCATTTATTGGGTTTTTGTGGCAAAAAATAAAATAAAACACTTAATGATCACTGATATAAAAAAACATAGTGATAGTGGTTATTTAATTAATAGATATCTCATTATAATATAACATTTTTTCGTACCCATCACAATATAGAAGCATCCAAAAAATGTGTATAGAGATACATAATTAAAAAATAGTTATAACAATACATAGAATTTATATAATTAATGGAAATATAATAATATAATGGCATGGATAATAATTGAATCACCATGTGGCCCAACATATCTGTAGTTAGATTCTCTAATATATCGCTATAATAAAACATCAGTAGATAATCTTTTCCAAAAATACAAAAAGCTATTGTTAGATCACAAACAATCTAAAATATAAATTCATATATTGATAATTTAGAAGGTTTTTTGTACATGTAGTATGTAAAGTTGAAGGGTCCTTAATATGTTATTTCATTTAATAGAACATGTCCTTACCATCAATGTATTCGAAGAATATATATATATATATATTAAAATATTAATGTAAATTATAAAAAATATTGACTAATGAATATAATATATGCATGCCTAAATGTTAAGTTTTAATACAAGTCTATATTTATAATGACTATTAAGTCTGACACTCTACCCAATTATAGAAACCTTCTCAGTATGGATAGATACTCTAGACAATACATCTATATTATCGAGGTCTATTTCCCTAAGTTGATCTATCTTTACTTTTTATATAATATATCTCTAATATAATTTATAATCCTATATGTTGTAATATGATAAGGGAGTTTCTCAACATATAACATAAAATAATTGATAACTATGGAGTATAAGATGGATTACTATGATATAAATTCTAAAACTATCTCTACATTCATAGAAACAATGAATATACTAATAGGGTATTTTTGTCTATCTTATCACCATAACCCAAACATAATATTATAAATTATTTATTTTTTCATTATATTTTTTCTTACATAATGAGGTGCCCCATCAATAAAATATTTTTTTAATAGATAGATCCATATGTTATCTTCTGACATGAATTTAGTGTTCTGATATTCATATTGTAGTAGAAAAAATATTATTCACTGCTTAAGTATTATGGCACCTTATGTTCTATTTTCCTCAAGGGATTCCTATATATAATATTTGGAAAAAATTAAGTCTCCAAAAATATAAATATTTTAGAAGAAACATAAATTTTTTCATAAAACCATTTTAGCTGTATATTTTGAATCATGATGCATATTTTTTTTATCATGTGGGACATTTTGTATCTTTCCTATCAATTTGGGGAGGATATATAAAAATCATTATGTCTTGAATATCAATGTTTCAAAATATTTATCCATCTTTTTTCCTAAATAAATAGTTATCCACCATGAGATAATTTTTGGGGGTATATGTTATTTTACATGAATTCTTGATGAGATCACCAATATACAAGTTAATTAAGGATAAGAAATCATTAATATGAATATTATTACTCATTATATGAATAAAATCATCAAATAATTTTCATTTCACTTAAAAAAGAAATGATTCTGGTTGTCTAATTTTTTCCAATATTGAATTTGTATCTTCATCTAAAAATAGAATATTTGAAATAGATATACATTTTTTCATTCATCTATAATTAACTCTGAAGTTAGTATTGAATTTAAATTCTAACAAATCATCATTAAAAGGATAATAATATCCTCCTAATTTCATTGATATCAAATAAATAACATTTCATTTGAATGTGGGATTTAAATTTTTAACATAAAATTCAAAAAAAATTATTGTTAAGTAAAATAATAATAAATGATAGTACCAACATATTCCCCCATAACTGAGCTATTGTGTTCTGGTTGACACATATCTAAAAATAAATCTAAATTTCTATTATTTATTAATCTTTCATAGCCACACAAATCCAAAATTTCCTTGATTTTTTACCCTTAAGATTACCATTACCCTCCCACATGATAGGTTTACTATACTCCAAGATATTGGAAATTGTTAATTCATGTATGTGATGACCCAAACCCATATTCAACTTAATGGATTCCCTGAGCCCGATGGGCCACATGGCCTCAAGCACATCTTCCCGAATTCCAGAGGCTTTTGACTAGAAAAAGGGACTAGTGTGTGTCCATGGTATTCTGGAATAATGAAAGGGGACCCTACGGTAGTATACCAGGCATCCAAGGAATATACAAGAACTGAATTCCAGGTGGGTAACAACCTAAACAAACTTCATCCTTGAATTAGAATGGGGTTCCCGAGACCCAATGTATTATCCTCTTAGAATCCAAGGTGGTCTTGAGTTAGTCAATTATTATTTGATATTGTAATCATGAGATAATTCATTTGGTTCAAGTATTTATTTTCATTAGTGTGGATAGGACAAGTAGAGCTGAAACCATTTATTTATTGGTCCCAACCTTGTCTTCTATTAGTGTGGATAGGCCAAGTAGCATTGCAACAATTTAATTATGTTTTAGTTAACCATTAAGGCATATTTAATTATAGAGGTTCACTCTGCTAACTTCCGTAAACATGGACGGGCTATTACAAACATGTAACATTTATTCAATATATTTTAATAAGGCAAAGTAATATTCTTGGTATACTTTCCATTCCACATTTCACATTCAATAACATTTGGAGCACTTACCTTTGGTGGGTCAAGTGGCGAACATACATGGTACATTACATTAAAAAATTATCATTTAAAATCAAACCAATTATTATAGGAAGGCCCACTATTAGGAAGGTCAAGCAAGGGAACACGTGAATGGTGGCTCAAACTTGTCAAAACACTAAAAACCCAATTATTACATAACCTTCATCATGAGGCGGATTGAGTTGTGGATGAAACCACTAACAAGTAATAAAATATTTGTAAAGAGAATAACCATAAGATTCTATCAAGTATAAGAATGATAGGTAAATTTAAGAGATGGTCTCTGATGGGATCAGTGGTCCCCACACAGACATTCTAAAATCAAAAAACGTTAGGGATGAGTTATATACCACCCACTTTATGGTTGTACGATCCTCCTCAAACGGTATAGGCCCTTGATTTTCCTTGGATCAGAGTAGATCTAAGAAAAGGTAAAAAACACTCTCATAGTGATAACTAGGTCGAGAGAGAAAAACAAGAACAACTAAAGAGGACTCAAGTACGTACCATTGCGCATCCAACATGATGAACGAAAGCTCGACCATGTGTTGGATGATGGAGCTCTCTTGATTCCATGTTTTGATCTTCTAAAAGCCCTAAATCGAGAGAGAAATATATCAATCAAACATAAAATTGGATTAGGGAGGAATGGTGACTTAATTAGACCATTAAGGGAAAAACTGTAAAATTATCTAGAGAAATAGTATACACACGGTTTGACCGCACGGTTTGTCAAACCATGCAAAAACCGTGTGAGACGATTCAGCCCAAAAAGCCATCCCCCACATAGTTTGATCAAACCATGCACCAACCATGCAATGTTACCTAGGAAAAAGGGATGCTCATACAGTTATGTTGCATGGGCATGCACCAACTGTGCGAGGTGGCTCTGTCCAAAAAAATAACATCCACACAGTTTTTCAAACCATGCAGAATTTCACACGGTTTTCTCTAAACCATGTACCAGGTCTTTTTTTTTCTTAAACATTATGGGTTCTGGGCTCCAGAAAATCCCTATACACCCTCAGAACCTTTAATAACTCATTAGGAATATATATTAGGTCTAAATTATAGATTTGGAAAAAATATTTAAGGATCAATACCTGATTGAAAAATCAGGTTCTTACAGTCATTCACCCTTAAAATAACTCACACCGGAATTTTCCTTCCACAGTTGAAGAAATACTGGTAGACAAAAACTCTGGCCACTGAGCACATACATCAACTTATCTCTTCCAAGTCTTGTCTTGTACTCGACCATGCTTCCATAACACCCGTACGAGAGGAACATACTTTTCTAAAGAACCTTCGTGCTTTGGTCAATAATACATATTGGATATTCTTTAAATATCACATTGGAATTTAACTATACTTCCTCAAGATCAAAGGTATGAAATGGGTCGACATGATATTGTAAAAACTGTGAGACATGAAATATGTCTTGCATGGTGTAGTACCTCTGAGGTAGTGGCAACCGATAGACAACCGGCCTAACTCTCTCTTGAATCTCAAATGTCCCGACGTAACGCAGTGAAAAATTTCCCTACTTTATTATTCCTCTATGCCCTAGACTAGGTGATTCCTGAAGGAAAACAAAATCCCCAACCTCAAACTCAAGAGTTCGTCAACATCGATTAACATAAGATTTGTTTCTAGATTGAGCAGCAGTCATACACTTTCTGACCAGCTAAACTTGTTCTGAAGTCTCCTAAATGTGACAAGGACCTAGTAGGTATTCCTTACCTACCTCTAGAAAACACAAGGGAGAACGACATGCCCTACCATATAAGTCCTCAAAAGGATCCATATGAATCGTTTCCTGAAAAATATTATTAAAAGATAACTCGATGAGAGAAATATGCTTCTCCCAAGAACTGATGAAATCAAGGACACATGCTCAAAGAATATCCTATAGAACCTGTATTGTCCGTTTCGATTTTCCATTGGTCCTAGGGTGAAAATACGTTCTTAAAATAACCGAATCCCATATAGATTCCTACAAACCCTACTAGAACCGTGAAGTGAAATGATCATCCCTATCTGAAATGATAGTACGTGGAACCCCATGTAGTCGTACAATCTCACAGACCTATAAAATTCCCAATTAATCAACTGAGAAATTCTACCAAATAAGAATAAAATGGGATGATTTCATTTTTCGGTCAATGAATACCTAGATATAATCGCTACCCCTTGATGACCTAGCTAATCCAAATACAAAATCTCTAGAAATAGGGTCCCATTTCCATTCTGGGACTAGAAGCAGCTGTAACTAGCCTACAGGTCTCTGGTGTTCCGTCTTCACCTTCTGTAAGGTGAAACATCTTTTAATAAAGACTACAATATGAATTTTCATTCCAGGACACCAATACTGGCATCGCATATCTCGATACATCTTCAAGATACTTGGATGAACTTCCCACTGAGAAGCATGTGACTCTTTCATCAACTCCTCTCTCATATCTGCAGGAACCCAGATATGTCCAAGTAAACACTAGATGTTGTCTCTATCCACATACCAATCTGAATGTGGGTTATCTCCTAATATAATCTCATGGAGAACCAAGTCATCAGGATTTGAAAACTGCCTACTATTAACTTTTTCAAGGAGGTAAGAGGTAACTGTTAAGGAAGAGAGGTAATACTACTCGTGACTATCATGAAACCCTAGATGCAATTAAAAAAAGAGGTCAATTAACTTCCCTTCATCATTGGATTCCTGTATATCTTGTGTTTGAGTTTTCTAACTTAGTGCATCAGCAACCACATTTCCCTTTCTAGGCATATAGGCAAGATCAAAATCAAAGGGTTATAGATATTCAACCCATCTGAACTTTTTGAGGTTCAAGTCATGCTAAGAAAAGATATACTTTAAGATTTTGTGATCTTTATACACCACAAAGTGCTCACCCAATAGATAATGTATCCAGCAACGTAAGTCATAGAAAACTACAACTATATCAAGGTCGTGTGTCAGGTAATTTCTTTCATGAGGCCTCAACTAAAGAGATCCATATGCAAAAAATTTATATTCCTACATAAACACTACTCCTAGGCCAATTTTTTATGCATCACAGAAAAAGATATAACCTTTAACAGGTTTCAGAAGAATAAGAATTGGTACCGAGAAAATCATCCCTTTCATCTCTTGAAAGGTTTTCTTGCATTCTTCTGACCACATGAACATAACACCCTTCATTGTAAGTCTAGTAAGAGGTGAAGCAAGACATGAGAATTATTGTATGAAATTCATATAATATCCCTACAACCCCAAGAAACTCCTGATATCAAACATGTTCTTGGGATTCTCCTAACAAACTACAACACTAACCTTTTTAGGGTCAACAGATACTCCTGATTCTGAAATAATATGACCCAAGAAGTGGACTTTGTCGATCCAAAAGTCACATTTAGCAATCTTAGCATAACTTTTACTCTATCATAGTGTACTTAGAACGATCTCAATATGTTTGTCATGGTTTTTAAGAGTTTGAAATTACACCAAGATGTCATCCAATGGCCCGAAGGCCTTCAATTTTTTTTATTATTTTGATAAACCCCCTTTTAAGGGAAAATGGGGGAAACCTGCACAGACATCATGGAAATATTATAAGTCACACCTGAAAGACAAGAAAATAAAAACCAGAATAGAAACATGGAACTCCCCATCCTTAGCATTTAAACATGATGAAGCTCTCCAACGTTGCAAGGCAGATCGACAAGAAAGTGTCCTGTGTCAAAGCACATGCCCGATCTGATGGAAAAAGCCACACCCTCTCAAACAACCAAATCCGTAATCTATGCAAAGATAATACACCTACTATGAATCCTACTTTAGGGAATTTTCTATGTGTTAAATATGGATGCACAATCTTCCCACCATTATGATCATTGGAAAGATCACAAAAAAAGCTTCTCAAACCCTTTCACCATTCAAAGGAGAACTACCATCACGACATAACGAACCCGTCACACACCACAAGACTCATGCCACCACTGTAGTGACATAAATAGATGGATGAAAATATAGGGAATTCGAAGCCAATCCATCATCACCTGGGATTGATGGATCAACACCACACCCAAGTTACATCACTAATGAGGGGGTTTGGACTGTTCTGGACAAGAAACTCCACTCAGGGCATGAATCCTCTCCAATGGGAACCACAAACGAACCCTATTTAGATTCCAACACAAGTAGACCACAGATGAGAATAAAATCCAGCGAGTGATGGCGACATCCTCCGCACAACATTCCAACAGAGTCACCATTCCAAGAGAATTCCCACTCCAACAAAAACACCATTCTATTGCAAATAGAAAAAAAAGCACCAAAACCAAACCTACAGAAAGACCGCAAGAACACTAGAAGATAACCAAGGGCCCTACCCCCTCCATGCCACTCTGAGTCCGACACCAATACAATGACACCAACAAGACATGGTAGGACCGCACTGAGATCCTTCAAGCCAATGACTAGGGAAGATGAAGCCAGAGCCACACGAAGCTAGAGCCAAGCTAATAAAGATTTGAAAGCATGAACTACATCGAGCTGAAGTAAAGTCGAAGCCTCACCTTTTCATATGGCGCTGAAAGATTACACACTCGTAAGTCCTGCGCCAATCCATGAGAGGCCGAAGGCTCATCCTTCACCGAGCTGAGTCACCATAGACCTAAGAAAACAAAGTCGGAGGATGCCACACCACGCCATGCCTGATGATAACTCAATATCAGGTCGATCTTATAGAATAAATTTTCTCCTTAGATCGGGTTGAAGAGATCGTCTATTGGATGATGTGGATACCATTTCTTGACCGTAAGCTGGTTCAACCTTCTATAATCCACACTATATGAAGAGTTCCATCCACCTTCTTATCAAAAAGCATGGGTGAACCCCAAGAGGATGTACTAGGCCTTATAAATACTATGGCCTCTAGGTCCTCTATCCAGTGGTTGAGTTCCTGTAGCTCAGTAGGTGCCATCCTGTATAGGGGAATGGACACTAGAGATGATCCAGGAAAAATCCCTATTGGGAAATCATCCTCTCTCTTAGGAGGTAAGACAGAAAAGTCACTGGGAAAGACTTCCCTGAAATGATCAACTACTGAAGGGAAATAAGTTTGAAGTAAACCCTGATCCTCCATGAAAATATTTTCAACCTGAGTTTTCACTTAAACTATCCCATGATGCTTCGGTATATCTCTCCTAGCCTAGACATCCCACTCACCTTTGATAATATAATGTCTACCCTCTAGAGATGTAAAAGGAACCCTGCGGTGATAACAGTCTACAAAGGAATGATAATGGACTAACTATTCCATCCCGAGAATGACATTGAAGCCATTCATCTTGAGAACAATGAGATTCCACAAGAAAGGGCAACTGTCCACCTCAAGGGGATAGTCCATGCACTGGCTTATGCCCTCTGTCCATATTCCCAATGGTGTATTGAGGGTCGTTACAACATAGTGATACTGTATCTCTATTACATGACTTTATAAGATAAATAAAGAAATGAATGAGTTTGAAGCACCTTTATCAAATAAGGAAAATACCATAGTAGAGGCTACTAGAATAGTACCTCGTACTATAGATGGTCCCACTACCTGATCCTCGGGTATCAGCTATAAGGCATGCAACTGACCTGATCCAAAACCTATGAAATAGATGGATTACCATGACCATGACTGCTCTACTAGCACTGCTGGGGATCAAGGATCAGACTACCATGACCATGACCTCCTCCTCGTCTAGACCTGTCAATGATATTCCAACTCCCACCTGAAATGGTGTAAAAGGACTCACACCTAAAGGTGGAGTTTTAACAAACCATTTTCCACTCAAAGCTAGTGGAAAGGTCCTACAGAAATTATGAAGATAACCCATATGGCTATAAGATAAACACTCTATAGGGTCTCTATCACATTGGGGATTCTTATACTCTAGTTTTCCACACTGATGAAACACCACAAAACTATCAAACTAGATACTATGGCTACCACTACCCTAACAAAAAACCTCGAGTGAACATTTCCTGCCATTGGAAGAACTACTGGCCTAATGTGGAACTGATCCTTTAAATCTGGTACTTGCGCCATACCTTAGGTTATGCTTAGTGATAAATTCCTGATAAACTGCTGTTGAAAAGTTAGGAAGGTGAAATACATTCACCTGAGTTTAGATGGAGTACTAGAGCACATCCTCAAAAAACGTATCATGCAAAAGCTCATCACCAGATAGAAGTGTTGCAAAGCACTGTAAATTAGTGAAATGTGATGAATATTCCATAACTTACATATAACCCTATTCGATATGAATGAAATCTGTAGCTCTATCATATCTCAGTGCTTGAGTAAAGAACTGATCATAGAAGGAAGTCTAGAAATCAACCCATAACATTCCATGATGACGACTGGCCAGGGTAACCACATCCCACCAAGGGTTTTCCAACTCAGAAATCATGTGTGAAGTAAGATTTAATCTCTACTTTGAATGAATTTCCATATACTCAAAGATAAATAGTATGTCCTATAGACAAGACTCAACAGCCTGAGAACCTCCATCCCCTAAAAAAGTAGGAGGATACTACTGCTGGAACTTGCGAATCAGATAATCCATCATAGGTGAAACCTGTGGAAAACCTTTCATGGACTGGATCAAATGTAGGAAACTATCACAGACTTGGGAATTAGTTCCCATACCTGGTATAGCAGGCGGTGCCTCAAGTGGAACTCATGGAAGTAAGGCTGGCGGTTCCGGGCCCCCATGCCTGGAGCATGGTCGTCACCACCATCCTGGAAAATGACACGAGGACGATGTGGTGAAATTGGTATAAAAATGCCAATAACACATATTAGAAAATTCTTAGAAGCATAATATAGAATAACTAGTAGAAAATGAACATAATAAAAACTCACTGCCCAAGACATACTACCCAAACTACCTGATTAGATGACCATGCATCGGTAAGTGCTCAAGTATAAGTTTCATATCATTCTTCTATTAATTTTCATGTTCACACCTTTACCTTTCATAATCATGACATAGAGGGATAAGGATGTGAAACCAATTTATTTTAGATTTCAAGATTCAATTTATAATGGATAGTTATTTCTGATGAATTATTCCTATACACCTATCACTAGAAACTTCACCCATTTCTTTATAGTATAATGGCTTGAATCGGTAATTTAGTCCTCCCAACCATTGAGGTCCCATACACCTCATGAATTGAGACCGACAATCACTCAATCGCATCCAAAGTAATACAAGTACAATCAAATTATCACAACATCACTCAACAATCACAGTCATATCAAGCAATGAAAAGTAGTGAGATTCACCTATATAGCATGTCAATATGCATGACATCTAAATTATAGGTGTCTATAATGATGCATTTAGAAATTATCCTTGACCTCATATTACTGGGCTAAGGATCAAATAAATTATCAATAGAGTAATAATCCACAAAACCACATAGCATGTGCACCACCCAAAGGTGAAATAATATCAAAATTAATAGAAAAAACATAACAAGAATTGTATTATGGGTAACTTGAATTTTACCCCGAACATGGGTTCACGATGCCCAAGAAAGGCTTATGACCAAGTCCCAATAGTTCCTATTCTCCAATATATTTTCTCTAAATAGTAAAAAAAGAATATAAACCACCTTTAATACAACTTTGTGATGACCCAGACCTGGATACCACTTAACAGGTTCCCCGTCCCCGAAGGGTGACATCGCCCCAAGCATATCTTCTCAAACGCCAGAGGCTGCTGACTTGCAGCGAGGGCCTAGGGTGTGTCTATGGGAAGACCATTCCATCATTACTAGAGTTTAGTAAAATATAAGGGATATAAAGTAATAGTAAACAATAAAAGTAATATAAATAAATAGTGGAAGAAAAATGATGGAGTGGATAGATGAGAACAAACATAATTTTACCAACTAACCAATTATGATGAAATGTCATGTCACTAGAAAAATGGAAAACATAGATAAGAGACAATAGACATAACATGTTCCACAATATAAAGGAAAACAAAAACTACTCCTAGAATTCTAAGATCAAACTCGGTTATCTACTATCAAGATCCATACTATTAGAACACGGTGAAGCGTTTGAAGCTATGTGCTTCCCTTTTTCAACACCTGTAGTCATATAATCTACTATGGGTACCAAAAAACACATGGAGAGGGTGTGAGATAAATCTAAGTGGGCCACCCCCAATGGTGTCTATAAAATCTGACCCGTGTAATGGAATATAGCAGTGTGCAGACATGCATATATAAAGTAAAGAAAACAATACATAGAACTAAGAACTGAAGTACCTGCTTCAGCCTTATGATAGTGTATGAACATGTAACCAGTTCATTAATTACGTAATTACCATTTAATGTAAAAAGTTCATGTGAGGAATTGCCAACACTGACATCACCTCCTGATAGTATAATTAGTGAAGGTCCCAATAAATAATAATGAAATCTAAGAATGATATCCATTGAGGGAGTTCCTGGGTAATAACCAAGGTAACATAAATCTAAAGGAAAGATAACTCGGAAGTATTTGAGTCTAGCTAAGTGGGTAAGAGTCTAACCATGGAGCGTAATCCAAGGCATTCCACAATAAGGTGCCTACCAAGTCTAAGGAGTGCATCCAAGGTAAAACTGAGCTAACCAAGGACTAGGTCCAAGGAGTGTATCCAACTACTTGTCAATACTGGATCCAAGGAGTGTATCTAAGGTATCCTGGAATAATTAAAGGAAAACCTATGGTAGTATATCAAGAATCCAAGTAATAGACAATAACCAGAATCTAGGTGGGCATCAACCTAAGAAAACCACATCCATGAATCAGAATGGGGTTCCTGAGACCCAAGGTATTCCCATATCAAAATCCAAGGTGAGATCGAGTCAGCCCATTCCTATTTGATATTGCAATCATGAGATAATTCATTTCATTTAAGTGTTTGATTCCATTAGTTTGGATATGTCATGTATAGTTGAAACCATTTATTAATTAGTCAAAGCCTTGTATTCGATTAGTGTGGATATGCCTTGAAGAATTACAACCATTTAATTAAGTATTAGTTAACCATTAAGGAATATTCAATTATTGAGTTTCCCTCTGCTACCTTCCATCAACATGCAAGGGGTGCTATGGACATGTAACCTTTTTCCAATATCTTTTAATAAAGAAAAGTTATATACTTAGTATACTTTCCATTCAACATTTCACATTTAATAATCATTTGAAGCACTTACCTTAGGTTAGTTAAGTGGTGAGCATACATGGTACATGACATTATGAAATTATCATTTAACAACAAACCATTTATTATAATAAGGATAACCTTTAGTAAAGTCAAGAAAGGGCACACCCGAATGGTGGCTCAAACATGTCAAAACACTAAAAACCCAATTATAGAATAACCTTTGTCATGAGGAAAATTTTGTTGTGGGTGTAACCACTAACAAATAATCACATATTCAGAAAGAGAATATCCATACGATTATATTAATTATAAGCATGGTATGTAAATTTAAGATATGGTCCCTGATGGGATCGGCGGGCCCCACATGAACATTCCAAAATCAATAAACTTTAGGGATGAGTTATATACCGCACACCTTATGGTTTTAGGATCCTACTCCTTTGGTATTTGCCCTTAATTTTCCTTAGATAAGAGTAGATCTAAGAAAATGGAAAAAATTATCACATGGTGATACCTAGGATGAGAGAGAAAAAGAATAATAATGACAAAAGAGGACTCCATTACTTAATTTTGTACATCCAACGTGATGAACAGAAGCTCAATCAAATGTTGGATGATGGAGATCTCTTTATTACAAGTTTTGATCTTCTAAAATCCCCAAATTGAGAGATAAATAGGTCAATCCCGCCTAAAATCTGATTAGGGAGGAAGGGTGACTTGATTTGATCATTAAGGGAAAAACTGGAAAATTACCCATAAAAATAGATAGTGCATGGTTTGTCCACACGGTTTGTAAAACCTTGTGTAAACTATGTGGGACAGTTCTGCCCAAAAAGTGATCCCCTCGCATGGTTTGATCAAACCATGTGCCAACCATGTATGGTTAGTAGGGAAAAAAATACGCTCGCATGGTTAGACTGCACGATTGTGCACCAACCGTGCGAGGTGGATCTGTTTGAAAAAACAACATCTGAACAATTTTCCAAACCATGAAGAATTTCACACGGTTTTTTCTAAACAGTGCACTAGGTCTGTTTTCTCCAAAAATATGGGTTCCTTGCTCCAAACAAGTCCCAAACACCCTCTTAACCTTTACTAACTCATTAGGACTCTATATTAGGTCCAAAATGTTGATTTAGACAAAAAAATTAAAGGATCCATACCAGACTGAAAAACCTAATTCTTACAATGTAAATATAGGCTACCATGATTACCAAACCTATAATCCTTCCATGTAGAATTATGAAGATACTTTTTTGTAGAATGACGAGGTCACATAATATAAGTATGTGGAGGATCCTCCCTAGTACATAAAGGAAACTCATCTATTTTATCTGATATGATCCTATGATATTAATTAATAAAAAATGCTAAAAATAAAATTAATGACCAATAAAATTGAATTAAAATTGGAATACTTCATAAAAAAATCAAAAAAATCAATTTACCATATTTATTAAAATAGTTCACTAAATGATAAAAACATATTGGAAAATTTATGAGAAAAGAAATGATATTGATAGAATAATAAACGTAAGTAATATTTGAAATGATAAAAATACCATAAAAAAATTTATATGTAATGCATTGTTGGGTATTAAAAAAATTAATCATTTTTTTAAAAATTTGATACCGGAATAAAAAATACAATAAAAAATAATATATCTAATATTTTTAAAAATTTTAATTGATAAATGGAATTAAATATATAGTATTCTTAATATTTAATGTCTACTAAATATGTCTTTCCCTTTTTAAATTTTTTGGATTGTTCTATGTAACGTCCCGACCCAGAAGCCACTAAACCGGTGCTCCGGGCCGGTTCACCACAAGGCCTCAAGCGTGCCTCCCCGTACACCAAAGGCTACCGACTAGCAGTGAGGGACTAGGGTGTGATAGTGAGGAGAATATTCCCACATATGAGAGTAAGTAACCAGCGGAAATAACTAAGTATCATACACAGTAGAAAGTAAACAGAGTACAGAAGCAAAAAAGAACTGAAATAGAAAAAGCTGTAATAGTAAAATGCTATAAAAGCCCAAACAGCTATGAAATACAAAACAACACTGGTCACCCAATGGGCTTACCATAAATATACAAGTACAAAAGAAACGGAAAGTAAAAGTACAAGGCTCTGCTACTAACTCCGAGCCCATCCACATACCCGATCTCCAGACAATATCAAACTGCAGTAGCCCGATCAGTAGAACTACTCGTGCAGCTCCGCTCGATCATGAAACACTGGGACTTAGCCCAATCCACCATGCAACTCGTGCTAAACCTAAAAAGTAGACATAAGGTCTACACGTACACTGAGGTGCTCATGCAGGGGTGAGAAATAATCTCAGTAGGGAACCCCGACAAGCAACCTATAAATGTGCTGCTAAAAGTGTATGAAACAACAATGTGCATAGCCTAGCTGGAACACAACAAAAAGAAGTAAACCAAACGTGCAACCACAATTGAACTCAGGGTGTGTAATCCCTATAAACTGGGCATGTTCCACCATGGATGTCCATATCTATATACATACACATGTATAGTCCCATAGCTATACACATATACATAAATATGATTATTCATGATGAAGTGATTCAAATAACAAGAAACAACATCAACATTCGATCCTTAGAACCATAAGCCCAATCTCCGGACATCCTGTGCAAGGGCATTGAGCTGGAAATCTTGCCACTCAAGCCATGTATCATTAAGTTGATCTCTAGGTCCGTAATCCCATCAACATGTACCTGCTTCAGCCAATGCCAGAAATATTCCTCTAAACTAGATAAACAAAAACAAGTAACCCTATGGGAAGTACTCATATCCTATGCCCTCTAGTTCAACCAAACAAACACAAGAAATCACCTAACACAACAGGTAACCCTTTCGTAAGTACTCACAGACTATCCCCTCTGGCCCTATCTAGAAACACAAGAAACCCTCTGGGTAGCACACACAGTCTCACCCATCTGGTTTAGCTAAAGCATAGACTCTCTGGGTGGCTCAAACTAGCAGACCCCTATAGTCATGTAAACATACAAAAGCACAGACACACTGGGAATCTCTCACCGTCAATTCCCTTATGGTATTGCAACGATAGCTATAGACTCTCTGAGGAAGCACTTATGTATAATTCCTCCTGTGGTCTCTATACGTGGGTAAACTAAGGACACTCTTGGGATGCACAAAGTCCAATTCCGGTAGGTCCTACGTACGAAACTAATTTATAACAGACTCTCTAGGGAAGCCCTTAATCATCAATTACCTCTTTAGTCTACTGCACCAGGTTCACACAGCCCTGAGCAGTCCAGTCGTGCGTAATCGACTGTCAGCAGCCCTAAGTAAGTTAAAAAAACTACTTAGATAATAGCTACAAAGCATCAAAAGCATATAAACAGCAGGCAGTACATGCAATCAACTATATCAAGGCAAGCAAGAAATGCAATAAGGTCTGCCTCAGAGGCAACCTAATCCAAATGGCGATAATCATCCAAAACAAGGGAAACACCCTTGGGGTGATCCTCAAACATGCTAAAAAGAAATGATTATTCATCTAAGATCCACAAGCATACAATCAGTCTAAGGCAGATAATAAAATAGGATCAAAACCCTAACCCGAGATACCCGATGCATATGTATCTGGCCCTTCTAAACAAAAACTCAAGGACATTCAACGTAAGGAAAAAAACCACCTACTCAGGCACACAAGGAAAAGTAGGCATCCAAACAAACAAGAAATACGCATCGTGTCAGGCTCAACAACAACAAACTAGGAAGCACCTCTGGTAAACACTACAACATCAACAACCATGTCAGGTATAAACAAACTATGCAGGTGTCCCGATCGCCCAACCCAACAATAAATCCAAATCCCAAAGTGATTACCAGTTTGTCATGGGTTCTAGGTGACACCCGATCACTATATCTACCCAAACCCGACATAACAACTCAGGGTCAGTCAAACAACGGGCACCCACTGGGTCCCTCATGTCAAACACAAACGAGGCATCATACTTGGGATCCTCCAGGTAAACACAAGTGAAGGCATCCTACGCGGGATCCGTAGCAAAGAGTCAGGGAGGAATCCTTCATGGGACCCTCAAAGGAAGGACAACATAGCCATCCCGTAACATAGTTCCTGTCAAAGGAAGAACAAGAGAGGGATCCTACAAGGGACTCCCTAGGTCGGCACACAAGCAAAGGCATTCCTCAGGGGATCCATAGAAATACCTAGTCTCAAAGCCTCAAAGACCAGAAGGGAACGTCTCACAAGGGACACATACTTTAAATCATGGGTAATGGGAGATAGCTCATAGATCAACTCCTATTAAGGGTCTCAACTAAGTTGGTCCGAACACCCAACCTATCATCCCCCCAAGTCTCACTCTCTGGCGACAACTGAACTTGATAAGTGGAGGAAGAACCCCTAAATTTCTGTGTAAACCCCCCAAAACTCCATTTATATTACCTATAAATGTAAAAAGGACTCCAACATTGAGATCTACATGGAATAGTGCTCAGAATAGACTACTCACACGCCCAAATCTGACTTCCAGAGCCCAAGATATCTCAAAATTACTAAACTGAAGCAGTACATGGCCAGAGCACAATGGCCTGCCTGTGTAATAGTACACGGAATGTACTCTACTGTACACAACTTGTACTGTTCAAAAAAAGTCACTTCGTGTCCATTTTCACCCGAACACATGCCCATGTACCACTACACAATGTGTACTTAAAGTACACGGCGTGTAGTCCTAAAAAACACTATTCCGTGTTCTACTCCACCCGACTAGCCACACAGCCACCCACTACACGGCGTGTACTCAAAGTACACAGTGTGTAATTAAGAAATATTTTTCTTCCACAAATGGGAAGAACACACGGTGTGTACCACTGTAATACATGCCGTGTATTCTGGGTTTTCTGACGGGAAAACCCTGGAAACACCTGAAACGCCCGTTTTCACCCCCGAAACATTAGATCCGGACTTAGGAGGCCACAAGAAAGAAATATAAGTCTTAAAAGACTTAAACAAATATGCTTAATGAGGATATATGGAGAAAACATAGACTTCCCTACCTTCGGGCGGAAACCACCGAAGCATCGGTTGATCCGACGGCTCCCGGTTGCCGCACACTGACTCAGCGCATCGAGAGCTTCAAATCGGTACCACTCTCGCCTTCCTTATCTCCCATATTCTCAATCTACAAATTCTACCATAGGTCATGGCCAAGGAGGAGTAGCATAGGAGACATGTGCAAGGAGGAGGAAATAAGAGAGAATAAAAGAAAAGGAAAGAAGAAAAGAAAAGGAAGGAAAAGGGGCCCAGACCGACCCCAACGCCCGACATGAGTTTATGCCTTTCCTAGGATAAAATCCCCATTCCAGAATCAATGACGCAAAAAGAATCTCAATTTGAAGCTTTTTTTAAAAGTTATTTCCAAATGAACCTTCATGAATAATTTAATATTTAATTTAATAATATTAAATATTAAATATCCTTCCAAAATTCGAACAGCTCAGATTTCCTCCAAACTCCTATCCTAGGTTAAAATCCCTATTTTGGGACCAACGGAGTTGTCAGAAAAATTATCCAAGATCAGATGGTAGGGGAAAATTACCAATTTACCCCTCACAAGCATCTAACAACAAAATTTCAAATTTCTACTCATGACGACCGTCCGAAAAAACACGGGTTCTTACAAACTCCCCACCATAAACCTTCTCGTCTCCAAGAATCCCAGTGGAAGAACCAGTAACCATTCTCATAACCTGCTTATCTGCACAACCAAGCTGTCTAGACTGTCCAACGACCTACCTTAGCATTAACAACCACCTTCTACATTGAAGATATTCAACTACAACCAACTGGTACTCCGTACCATAGGAATACCCTTGTCGTCGTCTTAAAAGAAAACTCCGAGTTCAAAATCCTACTGTAAAACACTGAAGTTTAACCTAAACAAGAAAAACCACCCTCAAAAAGGGCCAATGGGGCACTCCCCACCATATGTCTTTCCTTACACCGCTTCAAGATCGCAACTAGAACAGGTTTCATCCTTAACAGGGAAGAACATTAAGAAAGGAAAAGGATCTCGATGTAGGGTCAAAGCTCTCTCAGCATACTCAAGAAGAATCAAGATAGCGCATGATCGTATCTTACAGGAGTACACTAAGATTTCACTGAAGGTGGGTATAGCTCCCTCCGAGCCACACTAACATCCCACTGAAACCCGACCAGGATTCAATCACGGGTCAACCATTTCATGGTAACCCGGAATTTCACAAGGTCACCTCTACAACAACAACATCATAAACAATGTTTGACCAGGCCAGGCACCCAAACATGCCTGCTCGTCAGAACCAGTCATGAAAACAAACACCACCAAAAAGGCGTTGGAAAATTCTGGCCAACCTTATCACCCAAGCTCCCCTAAAACGGAATAGACATCGATCGATAAGGGTTCAAGTCAAAACCCATGGTCTCTAGGTCTTCCACCTAGCCCTACAGAAAAAGCCTCAAAACTGGGTCACAAGGTCTAACCACCTAGCCCAAAAGACCAGAAACCACTCAGAAGATGGTAAATATCACAACAACCAAAGAAATTCAAAACCGAAACATACCCTACAAGGGCCCTGATCCGCTCCAAGAATCCTCATAAGGAACTACTCCCTGGAGTTCACAACCCAAGAAGAAGAGAAAACGAACTGATGCCAATCAGGCATTTGTATATGAGAATACCTCAAGGAGGACAAGTTCATAAGAAAAACCATGTTATCTATTGACATCGTTCTCAATGATCTGACTAGATTACCACAGACCCGAGAAACAACACCCAATAAGGGTTAAATATAAAGGTATCACGTGAAATATCGACCAACTGGGGTCACTGCACCACTTGTGCATAAGGACCAAGTCAACATCCTCACACCAAAACCTCAACATAAATCCACATAACCTGCCATCAGAGTAAAATGTATGTGTAAGTAGACCCAAAGGTCTCAGTAGTCAGTAAAAATACACACTAGCAGGCCTATATGCTGTGAATCCTATGTGCCTATTATGATGCATGAGACAACTCTTTCCCTTTTCTAGCCAAGAGTCAAAATCTATCTCTGGAATTTTACCAATGGCCAAGAGCCAGAGATCCATAGTAAATAAAAACACCACACAACATGTGAGTCACTCAAGGAGAAAATCATATACAACCGTAACATCATAAAATCAGAACAACAATCTGAAACCCTGGAAACTAGGACTTCTTACCAGAACAAGTGTTCGCGACGCACCAGCTTGATATCCATCACAGGTTCTGACACATTCCTAATACTCCTGTATACCATATCACAAATAGTAAAGACCAAGAAGGAAAAAAATGATCTGATACCACTTTGTAATGTCCCGACCTGGAAGCCACTAAACCGGTGCTCCAGGCCGGTTTGCCACTAGGCCTCAAGCACGCCTCCCCGTACGCTAGAGGCTGCCGACTAGCAGCGAGGGCCTAGGGTGTGATAGTGGGGAGAATATTCCCTCATACTAGAGTAAGAAACCAGAAAAAATAACTAAGTATCATACACAACAGAAAGTAAACAGAGTGCAGAAGTATTAAAGAACTGAAATAGAACAAGATGTAATAGTAAAATGCTGTAAAAGCCCAAACAACTATGCAATACAAAACAACACTGGTCACCCACTGGGCCGACCATACAGATACAAGTACAAAATAAACTAAAAGTAAAATTACAGGGCTCTGCTACTAACTCCGAGCCAATCCACGTACCCGATCTCCAGACAATATCAAACTGTAGTAGCCTGATCAGTAGAACCACTCGAGCAGCTCCGCTTGATCATGCAACACTGTGCCTCAGGCCTATCCACCATGCAACTCGTGCTAAACCTGTAAAGTAGACATAAGGTCTACACATACACAGAGGTGCACGTGCAGGGGTGAGAAATAATTTTAGTAGGGCACCTCGACAAGCAACCTATAACTGTGCTGCTAAAAGTGTATGCAACAACAATGTGCTCAGGCTAGCTGGAACACAACCAAAGGAAGTAAACCAAACGTGCAACCACAGTTGAACTCAGGGTGTGTAATTCATGTCAACTGGGAAAGTGCCACCATGGATGTCCATATTTATATACATACACATGTATAGTCCCATACCTATATACATATACATAAATATGAATATTCCTGATGAAGTGATTCAAATAACAAGAAACAATATCAGCATTCGATCCTTGGAACCATAAGCCTGATCTTCGGACATCTTGTGCAAGGGAATTGAGCTGGACATCGTGCCACTCAAGCCAAGTATCATTAAGTCAATCTCTAGGTCCGTAATCCCATCAACATGTACCTACTTCGGCCAACGCTGAAAATATGCCTCTGAACAAGATAAACAAAAACAAGTAACCCTCTGGGAAGTACTCACAGCCTATCCCCTCTAGTTCAACCAAACAAACACAACCATGCAACTAACACAACAGGTAACCATCTGAAAAGTACTCACAGACTATCCCCTATGTTCCTACCTAGAAACACAAGAAACCCTTTAGGCAACACACACAGTCTCAAACCTCTGGTTTAGCTAAAGCATAGACTCTATGGGTGGATCAAACTAGAAGACCTTTATAGTCATGTAAACATACAAAATCACAGACACTCTGGGAAGCTCTCACCATCAATTCCCCTGTTGTCTTGCAACGATATCTATAGACTCTATGAGGAAGCACTTACATCTAATTCATCATGTGGTCTCGATACGTGCGTAAAATAAGGATACTCTTGGGAAGCACAAAGTCCAATTCCTGCTGGTCCCGCATACGAAACTAATTTATAACAGACTCTCTAGGGAAGCCCTTAATCGTTAATTCCCTCTTTAGTCTACTGCACCAGGTTCACAGAGCCCTGAGCAGTCCAGTCGTGCGTAATCGACTATCAGCAGCCCTAAGTAAGTTCAACAAACTACTTGGCTAATATCTACAAAGCATCAAAAGCATATAAACAACAGGAAATACATGCAATCAACTATATCAAGGCAAGCAAGCAATGCAACAAGGTCTGCCTCATAGGAAACCTAAGAAAAACGGTGTTAATCAGCCAAAACAAGGGGAACACCCATGGGGTGATCCTCAAATATGATAACAATAAATCATTATTCATCTAAGAGCCACAAGCATACAACCAGTCTAGGCGGATAATAAAATAAGATCAAAACCCTAACCTGAGATACCCGATGCGTAGGTATCTGGCCCTTCTATACAAAAACTCAAGGAAAATCAACGTAAGGCAAAAAAACACCTACTCAGGCACACAAGGAAAATTTGGCATCCAAACAAACAAGAAAGACACATCGCATAAGGCTCAGCAACAACCAACCAGGAAGCACCTCTGGTAAACACTACAACATCAGCAACCAAGTCAGATATAAAAAACTATGCAGGTGTCCCGAAAACCAAACCCAACAATACATCCAAAGCCCAAAGCGATTACTAGTTTGGAACAGGTTCTAGGTGACACCCAATCACAATCTCTACCCAAACCCGACATAACAACTCAGGGTCGGTCAAACAACGGGCACCCACTGGGTCCCTCATTTCAAACACAGAGGAGACATCATACTCGGGATCCTCTAGTTAAACACAAGTGAAGGCATCCTACGCGGGATCCGTAGTAAAGAGTCAGGGAGGAATCCTACATGGGATCCTCAAAGGAAGGACAACATAGGCATCCCATAACATGGTTCCTGTCAAAGGAAGAACAAGAGAGGGATCCTACAAGGGACTCCCTAGGTCGGCACACAAGCAAAGGCATCCCTCAGGGGATCCTTAGAAATACCTGGTCTCAAAGCCTCAAAGACCAGAAGGGAATGTCTCACAAGGGACATGTACTTTAAAGCATGGGTTATGGGAGATAAATCATAGATCAAATCCTATTAACAGTCTCAACTAAGTTGGCCCGAACACCCAACCTATCATCCCCCCAAGTCTCACTCTCCGGGGACAACTGAACTCGATAAGTGGAGGAAGAACCCCTCCATTTACGTGTAAACCACCAAAAATCCCTTTATATTACCTATAAATGTAAAAGGACTCCACCATTGCAATCTATGCAGAAAAATGCTCAGAATCGACTACTCACACGCCCAAATATGACTTCCAGATCCCAAGATATCTGAAAATTACTAAACTAATGCAGTACATGGCCAGAGTACATGGCCAGAGCACAATGGCCTGCCTGTGTAATAGTACACGGCGTGTACTCTACTTTACACGGCATGTACTATTCAAAAAAATTCACCCCATGTCCATTTTAACCCGAACACATGCCCATGTACCACTACACAATGTGTACTTAAAGTACACGGCATGTAGTCCTAAAAAAACACTATTCCGTGTTCTACTCCACATGGCCTGCCACACGGACACCCACTACACGACGTGTACTCAAAGTACACGTTGTGTACTTAAGAAAACTTCATCTTCCCTGAATGGGAAGAACGCATGGTGTGTACCCCTGGAATACATGCCGTGTATTCTGGGTTTTCCGACAGGAAAACCCTGGAAACACCCGAAACGCCCGTTTTCACCCCTGAAATATTAGATCCAACCTTAAGAGGACCCAAGAAAGAAATATAAATCTTAAAAGACTTAATTTTTTTTTTTAAAAAAGGATCTATGGAGAAAACATAAATGTCCCTACCTTCGGGAAGAAACCGCTGAAGCTTCGGTTGATCCCACGACTCCCGGTTACTGCACACAGACTCAGCGCGTCGAGAGCTTCGAATCGATACAACTCTCTCCTTCCTTCTCTCCCATTTTCTCAATCTCCAAATTCTCCAATAGTTCATGGACAAGGAGAAGTGGTGTAGGAGATGTGCGCAAGGAGGAGTAAAGAAGAGGGAATAAAAGAAAAGGAAAGAAGAAAAGAAAAGGAAGAAAAAGGGGCCCGGGTCGCCCCGGCGCCCGACATGAGTTTATGAATTTCCTAGGATAAACTCCCCATTCCAGACTCAATGGTGTAGAAGTAATCTCAATCCCACGCTCCGTTTAAAATTTATTTCAAAATGAACCTTCGTGAATAATTTAATATTTAATTTAATAATATTAAATATTAAATATCCTGCCAAAATTCGAACAGCTCAGATTTCCTCCAAACTCCTGTCCTAGGCTAAACTCCCTATTCCAGGACCAACGGAGCTGTCAGAAAAATTATCCGAGATTATATGGTAGGGTAAAATGACCATTTTACCCCTCACGAGCATCCAACAACAAAATTTCAAAGTTTTTCTCAAAACGACCGTCCGGAAAAACACGGGCTCTTAAATTCTATATGAAATGAACCATTTCTATGATATGGTACTCAATATCTTCTAATAATCAATCTATACATGTTGAGATCCCAAAAATACATCATAAACATCAAAATTTTATTCACTAGAATACTATTTTTTCCATTGAAAAATGATGGAACACCCAAAATTTTTTCGATGAAGATCATAGAAAACTTATTTTTCATGCGTTTCCATAGTAAATGGGTTATCTATGTATCCAAATCTAAATAGATCAACTAATTTCATTTTGAATTCATCATGTTTTGTAGTATTATACCAAAAAAAATTTATATTTGAAAATGTGAACTCAAATGTTAACGAAATAATCATATCATACCTGTCTAATAACATTGAAATATACACTACATATAGATATCGTGTGGTTGAATTTTTCACTTGAAAAATGTTTTTCTTTAACAAAAACCAATAAATAACTATTTTTAACTACACATTTATTTTCCTAGACTTTGATATAAAATATATTACTATTAATGTCAAACTCGGACCATATTACCATATTTAAACATGGGTCACCTAATAACCATGTTAATGTTTTTTATATATTATATCTACACCACAAAATATCATGAAGCATAGAAACAAATTTTATTTTATACATAATGTACCCACATATCAATATTCTTAAAATAATATTATTTTAAGCCATTAATATAGGATATTACATATGACCATGTATTATCTTTTTTTATTTAAAAAGTATAAATGCACATGTAATATTTTCTCACATGTCAAGAGTTTTTTTTTTCAATCTATTGATATCCTTCCCCCAAATACAACTTGTTCATGGTAAGATGTACACAAATCGATGTGAAATACCACAGATAAGTATTATGTACAAACTTTTATCACCTCCTCAGAAATATAAATTTTGTTACTCGCAATGATTTTATGATATAGTTCCATGTAATTTAATTTTATTTCATTTAATATATTCCTTTACACACACCACTTAACTTAATAAAACAATGATACACTATTGAAATATAATTATTTAATGTGATAGTTATCACATAGTTATTAAATTATTGGGTATGAATATGAATAATTATATTCAGAAAACTTTATGATCTATAAATTTATAAAATTCACCCATTAGTTATCAATTTACTATAAATCAAAAGCAAAAAATTAATTTAAAGTAAAAGATATTTTTTTATTCAAACACTGTTATTATGCATGGAGTTTTTTATCTAAATAAATTAAATTAATCACTACTCCTGAATTATTTATATGAATATTAATATAATATAATAATAAAATTATATCATTCATATAATGTTTTTCTATTCATGATATATTAATAATTCATCTATTATGCTTAAAAATGTATTTTTTATAAATAAAAATTTTCATCAGGGTTTTCAACTTATTTTATAATAAATTTATGCTAATTATAGAAATTGTTTCATTAAAAATGGATCCCAATTTATAAATTAGGAGATAAAAATTTGGAAAATTTTCCCCTTTTATTTTTGGTCATTATAAATAGTAGCCTTGTGGAATTTTTATCACCTTAGTATTAGTAAAACAGGTAGAATGAGGTTAATATTATACGTTAAGGAATTAAAATTCCCATCACACTATTTTTATCCTATTAGACGAGATGAGTTCAAACATTATTGTCCAATTATCTAAAATAAGGCCAGTCAGTTCAATTTTTATTTCATTTTGGACTTTAAATTATTTTAAGAAAAGGATAAATACAAAACATCACTCTCATAACAAGAATAACTCTAAATTATCAGTAGTTAAATAAAAAATGTAAATGTAACATTATAAATGTTTATTTGAAAGTTGAATTAATTCTTTAATCACATACAATTAGTTTTAATTATTAATAATTGAATAATTACTTTAAATAATTATGCAACAATGATATAGAATTTACTCAATTAAAAGAAAAATAAATTTAATTTTTTTAAAATATTAGAATAAAAAATTTGGAAGAATTATTTAGTACCATGAATATTTTAGATAATTATTAAATATTAGTAATGTGTGAATGGTGTAAATTATAATTCCTTTTTAACATATTGACATTAATGTCAAATTGAATGAATAGTTTCAAAAATGAAATTTATAAAATTTTACGTTAAATAATATTTTATTAAATTATTTAGATATCATAAAAATATTAAAAGAGGAAAAGTAGGAATACAATATCATCAAAAAATTAATCCCTTATACATTTATGAGATATTTTTAACCATATAACTAAAATTCTCGACCTTTAATATTAAAATAGTCATTACCACAATTCACATTAAAATTGGTTAACAGAGGTGTTAAACCAAAAGGTAATGTTTAAAATGACAATAAAACCTATAATAATGTTATTTTATGATAATTGTTTACAATATAATCTCTTTATTTTGAATCTATATCCATTTGGAATAATTTTCTTTTAGGATGACTTATTTTTATTTAAATCTTTTTGTATTTCCAATTGTGTGCTTCCGCTCCCTTATAAAAGGAAAAAAATTATATCTTTTAATTAGACAACATTGAATAATATATATCAAACAAAACCAATAATATTATATTAAAAACTTCCCTATCAAAAAATTAGAGGTTCTGTTCTTATTAAAATATCATTCCAAGGGTCCTTAAAGAAAGGATATAAAGGAGGTCCCCTGAAGAATAAATAATCGTCTTACTCAACATCCTATAATTAATTTAATCTTATAACTCATATAAATATATTTCATTACTTATTTAATAATAAATTTATTATCTGAAAAATAATTAAATTTTATTATGATCAATAAACCACCACATTCCACCCTCTTTTCCATAAAATGGGAACTGAAGTATCACTCGTGCATACCTGTCGACTACCACCTCCACACAATGATACAATTAATTTTTAAGGACTACATTTAATGTTTAGATATTATGATTTGTCTAATGATTTAGATGATATTTAGGCAATTATTATTACTATATAATAATAACATCACATCTTCTTTATTACCATAAAGTGTTTTTGATAATTATATTGTCACTCATGCATACATGTGGACTACCACCTCCAAGAAGTATTATGTTTCATTTTAAATTTAAATTTAACCTGGATAGTAAAAATAATATATTTAAAGAATATTTATGATATAAAAGATATAATAATTATTTTATAATGATTAATTATTATATAAATTTCTTTAATTTAGTATTTAGGAATTTTTAAATAACGTTAATGCAAATGTTCTCCCTACCATCTCTATGAACAATGTTATTTATTTTTATATCTCTAACATTTATGGATGATTATAAATAATTATATAATGAATATATATTATATTTATGTCATTAATACAATTATTTATTTATTTTAATAATTATCAATGTCAAAGGACTAAAAATATAGAACAAGAATTCTCTTAAAAAATTAAATCGTTAACACTCAAAAATGACGATTTAGATAATGAATTTTTCTTAAATGAGTATTAAACTATTATAATTGGATATCATATGATATTATAAGATGTAAATAATTCCATTATATAATTATAATAATTTTTACTTTACTATACATGAGATTAGAGTGCTTACAAATCATATCAACCTTGAGGTAAGAGATTTATGTTAGAATCCCATTGCTTATGAGTATTAAATATGATTGAATTTTCATTGAAGTAAATAATATTAAAATTTTTTATAAATAAATTTAAAATAATTTTACACTAATAATTTTTTAACAATATATGTTTTATATTATTATTATTCACATTAATTACACAATATACTAAAATAATGTTTCATGGAAAATTAAAATTAATTCCCTCTTCGGTCCAAAAATAATTATTCTTCCAAATAAAACATTTTATAATAAATTTTTAATAATTTTTTACTAACATAAAATCAATGTTTAAAATAATTTTTACCCATGTTTGAATTTCCAAAACTTTGTTTCAACAGAATCTTCATATATTTTTCCCAATTAGGTACCTTTTTACATTTTATGGGAAATAGGAAAGGAATATTCTTTTTAGAATACATGAAAAGAATAGAATTTCATACTATTATGAGAACTATGATTTTAAAAATATGAGTTTAAAATTTTCCATGGAAAATTTAATATAATATTTTTTCCATAATATTTTATAAATTTTAATTTTTTTAAAACTTGATTTAGAAATGTAAAGTATAATTTATGAAAAAAAAATTTGGAAGTATTTTTAAGGGATTTTTAATCGTTGAAAAAGTTCATTGATGATACATTTTTTTAACCAGGATATGGTAAAAAATTCCATATTTATCATTTATATGGATTGTTTATGGTTACGATGATAACATTTTAGTGAAACTAATTTCATATTCCATGGGTTATGTTATAATGAATGTGTTTATGATCTTATAGAGTATATATGAATTGATTTATGATGATTTAATGTGTGGGACCAAAATTATATAATCCTTAAAACTATTAGGTTAGTATTTTTGTTTATGAGGTAAAAGGGAACATGAGCGGTTATCCCAATCACAAAAAAAGAGGGTACATGGGAGGTTATATCAATATTAAAATGAGGGAACAAATGTGGAAATTGAAAGCTCAAAAAAAGTAAATGGGAGGTTATCCCTAGAATTACATACAATTAATTTTTTGGTTTGTAGACTTGAAATATACTATCTATAACTATGATATGCCACTTCTTATTCCACACATTAATGAAATTATCTCATTCCAATGTCATGTTCCCATGGATCATGTTATTTTTCCCCTTTATGATCCATGTCTTATGACATGCCATGATTTCTGGAATGACTTATGTTTATGATCTAAGAATTTATTGTTATGATTATCAAAGGACAATCTCATGTTTTGTTACCATTTATATTCATGTTATGTTTAAATTATCATTGATATATCCCTTTTTTATGTTTACTGAGCATTTGATATCAATCATTATTACGTTTTCTATTCCTTTTGATATAAAGAAAAGTATTTAGTACGATGTCTGTTAGATGGGAACAAGTTGTAAAGAACTAAGTGGGAGATGTTTTTGTTTTTTTATGAATCCATTTATATGTATTCATGTTTCATAGGATAATCCAATATATAGTATAACATCGTATGTTTTGGTAAATAAAGGAGTGTTTCTTATGAATAACCTCCCAATTATGATACTAAATCTCAATGGGGGTTTTGTAAAAAAATCATATAGTAGTAATAACCTCAAAAAGAGTTGGTTGAGTATATCGAGGACATTATTTTTTTTCATAGATATTGCTCCATTAATTCACACCCAGTTTGACACTCTAAATGGATAAGTGAAACTTAATTTACATTTTATTTATGAATCATCATAATTGTTTTTAATAGGTGATGATCATGGATGACCTAGTATAAACTAAATGTGTCATATATTGGAAAGAATATGTCTTGATTTAGATATCCTCTAATTGATTTTTAATGATTTATTTGTTTACCTCTATGAATATTATTTCTCACAATCTATTTTTTGGTTATATTTACAATTATATAACCCGAAGGAACCATGATAATGTTGAATATTATGGGTAATGTAATTATTTCCCTCCTAAGAAAACTAATGTTTTGTTATCTAGAATGGTAAATATTATTTTTATGTTTATAAAATTTCATTATTATATGAATCAGGTTGACCTTTAAAATGAGAAATTGAGGGAAAAATGTTCTTTTTATTCCTTTATGAGGTGAAATCCACCTTATTTTAGGGGGTTTTTAGAACCAATACTTGGGGAGATAATGGATTAGTTCCACTAAAAAGATATTTTTCTATAGTGAACAGAACATGAAATAGTTATTTTGGATACCTATCATTTGGAATTAAAAAGATATCAATGATCAAATCTCATCATAAACATTAAAAACTAGAAAAAAATTTAATCCATGGAGTGGGATGGGTTTAGATGGATGTTTTTCAATAAGTACATTCCCAGTATTCTTCATATGATAATGGGTAAGGGATTACTTAATATAATGAAAATGGATGATGAATCCACTTCTACATATGAGGAAAATTTTACAAGATTTGTGGGGTATGATTTTGGTGTTATCATCAAATCAAAATTTAAAATTTATCAATTCTACATTAGCTCAAATACAATCCTCTAAAAGGAGTTATCCTTGAGGGACATTATTTATGAAAAAATAATTTGATGTGCTACTAAGGTAGAAATAGAGATTGGGGTTTCCCATAAATATCATGGTTTTGATAAAAAACAATGATGTAATTCAATTTAAATTATAATAATAAAAACCATATATGAATTAAGATAATACTTCCACTACGATCGAAGTGTAGAAGGATACATGAAAGAAATTGTATGAATGGTACTAGTAAATTATTTAAGTCTGGAAATGAAGTTATCTAGAAATAGAATGTTGTAGTGATAAGAAGATGTTAGAAAATAATAGAGGTAAATAAATATAAAATGAACCAGTTACACTCTAATTATTCAAATTCATAGTGTAGGAATTACGATAACTGGTGCTCAAATATAATGGTCAATGATAATAATCAAAATCTTAAACCTCTTAATCCTCAATACAAAGGTAAATATCATGAGATCACTATTATAGACATAAGATATGATACAAAAGTGGTGAAAGTTACATATGCCCTTCACTCTAGAGTTGTAAATGTATTATTTGATTTTGGTCTTACTAACTCTTTTATATCTGAATAATTTTATAAGGTTATCACAATAACACTTCTGAAATTACATGTTTAATCAAAATTTAAAACCACTAATGGTATGATAATTAGATCTCATATCTATGATTATTATCTGATGAAAGTTTATGGGAATGTGCTTATTCTACTACTAGTTTAATTTCATATTATCTTAGGCTTGAATATACCTTCTTTATGAAATTATGATATCAATTACCTAAGAAGGGAAGACAAATTTTATATTATGATCCTAATTATGATTATTTATCAATGTAATGAAAATTATAAACTTTTTTTTTCTAAATAAATTCCATTACATGGGTCCTGATTCATATTCAAAAAGGTTCTCTCTTATATGGTTGGAGAGAAACTAAATAGTGAAGATATTCCTATTGTACATGTGTTTTTTGATTTATTTTTGGAAGGGTTTCATAGTATTCATATGAATTATGAAGTTGAGTTTTTAATAGAACTCAAACATAGTGATATGACTGTTTTATAGAATCTGAATAGAATGTCCCTAATTGAGTCATTGTAAGTAAAGAATAAACTCTAAGAGAATCTTGACAAGGGATTGATTTGGTAAAGTGTGTCACCTTGTGGTGAACATGTTCCTTTTTTATGAAGATAATTGGATCAATTCCACCCTGTATTGATTTTGTAGAATATAATATGGTCATTATCAAGAAAAATTATCCTCTACCCTATATTGATGTATTGTTTGATCAACTAAAATGATATAAATTCTTTTCCAAGGTTGCCCTTTGTTATAAATATAATCAATTAAGGGATATGGAGGAGGATATACCCATGAAAAATTTCTTTATAAAATATAGACACTTTGAATTTATAGTTATTCCATTTGGTCTTACAAAATCCTTCACTTTACTTATGGATTTAATGGATAGATTCTTTATATAATACATTGATCAGTTTGTGGTAGTATTTATAGATGATATATTAATTTTTTCAATAATAAAAGAAGAGTATGAAGATCACTTGAGTATTTTACTAAAGAACCTATCGAAGGATAAAATGAATGAAAAACGGTAAAATCTATAATTTTATAAAAAAATTCATTTTTACGTTGTATAATCTCAAGAGAGGGTGTTGTGGTGGATCCATCCAATATGAGAGGTATTGAAACTTATCCTAGACCAACGATTACAAGTTAGATCCATATTTTTATTGGTTTTGATGAATATTATTGATGCCTTATGGATATTTTATAATTTATATCTAATTTCAAAACCATGTTAACTTAGAAGGGAGAAAATCTATTTTGGGGAGATGAATATGAAGAAAAATTCAAGGAACTAAAAAGAAGGTTATTCAATGAACATGTGTTTATATTTTCATACAGAAGATATGAGTTTTTGATATATAGTGATTCATCATAGAAGGGACTGGGATGCATCTTCATGTATAATTAAATGGTGATAGCTTATACCTCACACTAATTTAATGTTCATGTTTAAACCTAACCAAATCAATATTTGGAGTCACCTACTGTATTTTTTTCATTGATGATAAAGATATATTATCTTTATGGGAAAGGTTTGATATATTTATTGATCATAAATCATTAATGTATATATTAGCTCCAAAAGAAGTGAATATGATCTAGATAATATGGATGGTGTTTATTAATGATTATTGATGCTTAGTAAATTTCCACCCTGGGATAGAAAGATTATTATTCAATGCTTTGAGTCAAAAGGATAATGAAATATTATCAATGATGAGGAAATAAATATCCAGTATTTGGGGATTTTCAATGTACGAGTCAAGAAATATTTATAGAAGTGTAGAAATCATAACATTCTCAATAAATATTTAACCATAAATCCTTATATTGAAATAAAGTGGCATAGAAGTAAGATGTAGAACTATAGAATACTGTCTAAAATTTCCTAGAGTTTATCCTTGATTGTGATGGAATGATAAGATTTATGAACAATTTATGTCTACCAATACCATAATTAAAGAAGGAGATACTGTATGAATATCATAGTTCATCATTATTTGTTAATAATGTATGTATGAAGATGTATCTAGGTATGAAAGGGGATTTATTATAGGATAACATGAAGAGAGATGGGTACGTGTATATACCTCAGTGCTTGGTATGGAATAGAGTTATGTATGAGAGGAAAAATTATAAGAGGATACTTTAAAAATTATTTATACCATAATAGTAATGGGAAAAAAATTGTGGATTTTTTTTCATCAGACTTCCCAAAACATATAAAGATCCTAATGCTCTTTGGATTGTTGTACATCTATTTATTAATTCAACACATTTCATTACTAATATAGAACAATTATTTCTTAATATACTTTCAATAATATACATTAAATAAGTTCTAAGGGCGCATAGAGTACCACATTTTATTGTATCTGACTGAGATCAGATGTTCACCTAAATATTCTGGTGAAGTATTCAATATTATTTAGAAATTGATTTGAGTTTTAGTAAAACATATCATCTTTAGAAGGATGTTCAGTTTTATATAACCATTAAAATTTTAGAGTATATACTATGATCTTTTTATATTTAATTAAATGGTGGATATGATCAATATACTCATCAAGATGGGTATTCACATAATGATATATTTTATATGATCATTAATATAGATCATTTTGAAGCCTCTATGAAAATAATTATAGAACTAAAATGTGCTGGAATGACATTAGAGATTAAAATTTATTGTAAACTGAGAAATTTGAGGAGATTTTAAATATTGTTAGGTCCATTCAAAATCATATTAATGCAGCCTAGAGTCGACCAAAATTTTATATTGAATGTCATTAATGAATTCTGGAATTAAAAATTAGTGAGAAGTTATATTTTTAAAAAAATTCAAGGAAGATAGTTGTTAAATTTTAAATGAAATCACTGATGGAAAATAGGTATATTTTTCCATTATTGATTATTGATCAGGTAAGGACTCTATCTTATCGGGTGGCAACACCACTGAACCTCTCTCAAGTTCACAATGTGTTCATGTATCTCTCCTAAGGAAGTGTGTTCCTTATTAGTCACATGTACTGAACTCAGTGGTCACACTAATGGGTAATAATATTTTTTTATGAAAAAAGGAAGTATAAATCGTTCATCATCAATATAATTTTCTATGGAACATGACTACTCACCTCTGTTTAATGTTCTATTGAGGAATCAGAAATTTGAAGAAGCAACTTAAGAACTCGTAGATGTGATGAAACAGAGACATCCTCGTTTATTTATATAATAGTGATGGAACTTGAATGGAAAATTTCATTTTATGGGGGTTATACTGTAATACCATAATATTTTAAGATACAGTTCACTAGAAATAACTTTTATTTCTTTGATAGATTTCTTTGTATGCAACACCATGTTTAAATGAAAAATGATATAATATTGAAATGATATAATTTAATAAGATAGTTATTACCTAACTATTATAATGGTGGGTATGAATAAGACTGTCTAAAATATAAAAAATTTATTTTTTAGACATTTATAAAATTAATTCATATTTTATCAGTGGATTATAAATGAAAATTAATAACCATTTGAATTTAAAAATGATGTATCTCTAAAAAACCATTTTTTATGCTTAAATTTTTTTAATCAAAAAAATTAATTAATCACTATTTTTAATTTATTTTTTTGAATATTTATATATTATATATTGAATTATATGTTTTAGAATTAATTTAATTTTTTTCTAGGCATGAATTAATAATAAATCCAAATTTATGCCCAATTTTTTTTTTCAAAAATTTGGGTTATTTGCATTCAGTTAACTTATTTTAAAATGAACTAATAACAATTATAGAAATTTAATCATGAAAAAATTATCACTTATTAAGAATTTAGATATTCAAATTTTTTAATAGGCCCCTTTTATTGTTTTGTTATCATGAATTGTAAATCAGTAAATTTCTATCACCTTGATATTGGTAAAATGGGTAAAAAATGGTTAAAACCTTGGTCCAAGACTATAAAATTCCTATAAAATATGAATTTATGTTATTTAATGATTGAATTATTACAATTATCATCATTTTCACGAAAATATTTCCACTTGGTTCCATTTTTCTTTGATTACAAACTATATATTTTTTTAAGAAAAGGAAGAATAAAAAATTTCACTCTCCTGAATTTAATATCTCTAATTTTTTTTATTATGATAAATAATGGAAATGTTCATAAAAAAATATAGTAATTGAAATACGATATAATTTTTTTTATGATATAAATTTATTTTTATTTTTTATTGATTTAATATTTAATATAAATACTTATAGAATGCATAAACTGTATTCATTAAATTAAATGAAAATATGAATTTAAAAATTATAAAAGTAATAGAATTTGGATAATTATTTAGAAATTAATAATTTATAGACAAATATAACATTTTAGGAATGTTTTAATGGTTTATACTTGAATTCCATGCAATCATGTAATTTTTAATGTCAAATTAATTGAATATTAGAAAAATGACATTACTGATATTTTCTATCAAATAAAATTTTAATAAATTATTTATAAATCATAAAAATCATGAAATATCAAAAGTTAAATAATTAAATTTCTAAAATTTCAACCATTTTCCATATTTTTGCTAATTTTTACCTTGTATATAAAATTATAACCCTTTATTATTTAAAAAGAGATTACCACTGTTTAGATTAAAATTTGTTAACCATGGGGTTAAACCAAATGATAAGGTATAAAATGACAAAAAAAAGAAACAATATGAATTAAATTATATTAAAATAAAAAAATACTATCCTAATTTTAATAGAATCTATAATTTTTTTTTAATAATTTTGATTGATAATGACTTAATTACATTCTAATAGTTTTTTTTGTAATTCCAGGTGTGACCATTCCCTCCATTAAAAAAGGACACCCCTTATATTTTATTTATTAAAAAAAATTTATCCTCCTATCTTGAATAAAAAATATTAAAATATATTCTCAAATTCCCTATACCCAATTTAGATGTTCTCATATTCGTAAAACACCAGTCCTTGTGTCCTGAAGAATGGGTCTAAAGGTGGTCCCCAGAAGAATAAGTAATCATATCACCCAAACTTTTTCAATTAATTTCCTATTATAACTAATGTAAATATGTGGTATTAAATATAAAATAATAAATTAATTATAATAAGTACACTAAAATATTATTTTGACCTAGAACCCACTATTATCCACCCTCTTTTCCATCAAATTGGATATTAATGTATTATTAGTGCATATGTGTAGACTACCACCTCCACGCCGTGATACAATTAATTTTTCATCACCATAATTCATGGATGAGTATTATTATGGGTTAAATTTTAATACATGATTTTGATAAAAATATAATTACTATGGATTTATAATATAATATATACCTTATTACTATATTATCCGTTGGAAAAAGATCCCATTGGTCATGTGTATGTGTGGACACCCACCTCCATGAATCAATGTGATTATTTTTTTGTTTTGGATTTAAATGGATGGTACTTAGGAGAAAATAAATGATTATATGTGATATATAGGATATAATAATGACTAATTAAATGATAATTACTTTTTACCTTACATTTATTCCTACTTTTGAAAAGTAAAACAACGTTCATGTGTACGTACGACCTACCATATCCATGAATACTATAATTTATTTTTCTATCAATATCATTTATTGATGATTTTAAATATTTATATAATGAGTATATATGATATTTATATCATAAATAAAATGCTGGAGATGGTGTAATGACAGGAACTACCATTCAAAAAATCTCTTGAAAAATGAAATATTTAATATCTGGAAATGTTGATTAAAATAAGAATTATTAATAAATGTGGGTTAAAATGTTCAATGTTGATAATATATTATAATATAATTATATAAATAGTTTATTTATTTAATTATAATAAATTTAAATTTATTATATATTTGGATAGTGTGAATTGAATAAATTTTTAACCTGAGGTAAGGGATTTATGTTTCAATATCATTTCAATCAGGATTGCATGTGCTTGAATTTACATTGATCAAAATTATATTATACTTTTCTTATAACCCATTTAATTTAAATATTAAGCATTTATTTATACAAAATATGTGTTTTCCTTTAATTTTTATTACTTTATGTACACATGATACTAAAATAATGTTTTTAAGGTAAATCATTTTTAATTCTCCCTTCAGTCATAAATGTTTTTTCTATTATATACATATTATATTATATTACTTCAATAATGTTTTTAATAATATATAATTATTTTTTAATTTCATATTTACCAGTGTTTTATTTTCTATATTTTTTTTTCAGAGGGATCTTTTTGTTATTTTCTGAACAAGGTACTTCTGGATTTTTACCAAAAATGAGATGTGAATATTTTTTTAACATAAAAAACTTGAAAAAAATTTCATGAAATCATTATAGATCAATTATTTGAAGCATAATTTAAAATATTACTATGATATGTCAAAACAAAGTTTATTACATTAAATTATAGAAAATTTTTTAATTAAAAAAATGTGATTTAAAAATGACGTGGCTATTTTCGACAAAAAATATTACAGTGATCTTTTAATGTGAATTTTTTATTTTTCATCACATCCTTTAATGTTACTTATAATTTACTAGGGATATTATTCAATGATATAATATTTATTCCCTATATGGGTAGTTTATGGTAATGATGATATAATATCGACTGTTGTGACTCTTATCTTTTTGCTGCAACCATCATGAATAAACCCCATCTTTGTTTAACTCGATGAAACTACGCGATTTGGGATTATTAGTGGCATCGGAAGAGGTTTTCCCCTCTTTTCTGGATGGATTTTGGATTTTTCAACCAGGCTCTTCATCTCACCTCCCTATTTCGGATCTCGAGTCTCCTAGCCTGGTATTTCTTCTATGTGCTCCTCCTCTTCCCTTATTACCTTACCCGCCATGCAAGACCCCATTTCTGGTCAATCATGATGGATTAATAGGGTTGTCTAGGATGATGATGGGGGTAGGGCTGAAGGCGATTCCTCTCTGATTTACTATGCCATCTCCTTTTTCCCTCTATGGTTTTCTGTCACGAACCGAATTTGGTCGCCATAAAAACGGCACCAAACCTGGCTCATTTCAAGGTCTGAAGGGCGTTCCATATCCCTACGGGCTGGAAAAAGTGCCTGGGTATCATATAAATTCATTTGGGAATGATTTACCCGAGTTTGGATTCAAAAAATAACCAAAAAACAAACAATATTCTAAATCTAAAACATTATGCCAAACAAGACTTATTAAAATTGAGAAATGAGTATATGGGTTTAAACAATACACAAGAGGTCCAAAGGTGTATAAAAGTAGTAGAAAAACATCCCAAGAGACTCTACATGGCAAGGGGTCATCACCCACGAGCTGTCTCCACAACACCACACCATTGAGAGAAACTAGAAACCCGAACCGCCATCGCCCAAGGCCTTGCCTTTGCCTGTGTCAAACATGATCAAGTCTACTTACACCCAAAGGTGTAAGTAGGGTGTGAGACTAAGACCAATAGTATATCACCCAAGTATTCCAAGTGACAGGCATTATAAAATAAAAAGCTTGTGAGAGTTATAAACAGAAAATGGTAGCATTTATTTCTAAAAGTGAATCTTTTAAAAGAAAATAACATTCAATGGGGATAACTTTAAATAACGAGTGCATTTTAATAAAACATGCAAGCTACTGGTTTTCACATCCCAAAATACCATAAGGAAAAGATAAATTCCAAAAAGGCCACGAGCACCAAGCATAAGAACACCCCTAGGTATTAGTTAGTTGTGAGCCCCAAGTACCTCGTACCTTGGTGAAAGTAACCATAATAAAATTCATTCTCCTGCATGAGACACTAGTAGGGAGCATACCCATAACCTAGTTGTTTACAATCATCTCCATTATAGTTTTGTTAGTGTTATCCATGTCATACTTGGTAAGTGAACCATGGTCAAAACCCCTCCGTTCACTAGCGTACTAGTACACGTTAGCCCACCTAGTTACTTGGGTTTCCCATATTGTGCTCAAATAGTTACCACATGCTACCAAAATCAATTTTCACATATAAATATTATTTCTGGTCACACACATTCAAAGTAGTAGCTACAAATTTTTTGCACATTTTTATATAACTCAATGAACCACTTATAATTTCCATAAAACAATTTCAAGAAAAGTAATCAAATTTTGCACATTTAATTAATATAAAATCCCACATTTAAAATTCAATGGAGACCAATATTATACCAAACCAGAAATTCCATCATCAATTTTTTTTTATAAATCCAATCCATGAATTATAAAACAACACCAAGAGGCACAACATGGTTTGCACTTGTAAAACACCCATTTTCGCACAAAATTGGCACTTATAAATCAACCGCTTTAAAAATGATACCCAAATAAATTTTTGAAATCCAAATAATGAAGTATGAACATAATGGAAACAGAAATATAGAAATCCAACTCATTCTACAATACCTACCTATGGAATCACGTACCAAAAGAGTCAAGAACCGCAAATCCTAGTGCGGAACTTCAACCACACCACCACCGCAGCACAAGGGAGTGAGATCAAACCTAAAACCAGAGGATTGGACCATGAAACTAAAAATGAAACCCTAGGTATGAATCCCTAGCTTCTGGACAATTGTGGATTCAAGAAAAAAGGGAGAAAGATTAAGGAAAAGGAAAGAACTTAGAAGGATAGTCACTTACTTGAGAAATATGGAAGATTTTAGAAACTAGAGACATTCGGCCCCAATTGTCGACTGATAAGATCTCCAAATAAGGGGAAACAAATCTGGGGGTGCGTATAGGTAATGTGGAAGTAGGTGAGGTGAAATCACTGAAAAATGATAAAAAATGAATATTTTATGAAATAATTAAAAAAACATTTTAAAATTGGAAATGGGTTTTCGGGTTGGCCTGATACCTAATTTGATCACCCGAATCCAAGATACTAATTAATTTTTAAGGAGACCAAATTTATTTGGTGATTTTAATAGTTAAATGAAGGTCATTTTGGAAGTTGAATGGGTGAAAATGGTTGAAAAACGAATGAGTTATTGGAGAAACAATACTTACTTTTAAAACAGGAAACGGGCTCTCGGGTTGGACCAAATTTTGAAAACCCACCATTTCCTTAAAAAAATGCATGGAAAACCCCCCAAAAAAAGCAAGGATAAAAATTAAATGAAAAATACCTTTAAAAATATGTCATTTATGTGACAATTCTCCCAGCCATGAAGGACTTTCCACCCCAGAAAGTCAACATGAAGCTTGATTGGAAAACAAGAACGGGTACTCTTCCTCGACCCATGACTTTCACTCCCATGTCTCATGTGTATCATTCCCATGCTTCCATAGAACCCGGACTAATGGAATAGAATTTCCTCGAATTATCTTCTCTTGGGAGTCCACTATTTTCACTGGCCTCTCAACAACAGAAAATTTAGGCTCTATCTCCAGTTCTTCCCAACTTAACACATGGGACGGATCCGGGTTGTATTTCTTCAACAGAGAGACATGGAAGACATCAAGGATAGACATAAACTGAGAAAGTAAGGCCAACCTGCATGAAACCTTTCCAATATGCTTGGTGATCTCAAAGCGACCAACATACCACGACATCAGCTTACCTTGCTTCCCCAATCGATGATAGCCCAGACAAGGGGCCACTTTAAAGAATACCCTATCACCCACAGAAAACTCTATGTCTCGACGCCTCCGGTCAGCATAAGATTTATGACGACTCAGAGCTGTCAATAAGCACTCCCGATCAACTTGTCCTTCACAGAATTCTCCTGCACAAGGCTTGGCCCCAACAGTGAAGTCTCTCCTATCTCATCCCAACATAGGGGGGACGAACATGGTCGACCATAGAGCGCCTCAAAAGGGGCCATTCAAATAGAGGATTGGTAACTGTTATTATAAGAAAACTAAACCAATACCGAATGGTTATCCCAAGAACCTCCAAAGTCCAGGACACATGCACGAAGCATGTCCTCCAAAATCTGATTCGCCCGCTCTGTCTGACCATCCATCTGAGGGTGGTATGCTGTGATCATCTTAATCTGAGACCTCAAAGCCTTTTGAAGGCCTTCCCAAAATCTTTAAGTGAATCAGGGGTCTCTATCAGAGACAACTACTGATGGTACACCATGGATTCTCACCAATTATTGAAGATACAAATGGCCCAACTCATCCACTTTAGCTGTATCTTTTTTCAGAATGAAGTGGGATGATTTGTTCAGACGATCAATCACCACCCAAATGGAATTCTTACCCTGAGGTGTACGAAGTAAGCCAACAATGAAGTCCATGGGGACCTCGTCTCACTTCCAGGTAGGAATGGGTATTGGTTGGAGAAAACCGAAAGGCATTTGGTGCTCTGCTTTCACCTACTGGCATGTGTAGCATCTCGAAACAAAGTCCACTATGTCCCGTCTCATACCAGGCCACCAAAACTTCTGACGGACATCATAATACATCTTAGTGGCACCTGGATGGATAACCCACTGAGACTGGTGGCTATCCTGTATCACCACATTCCGCAGAGATAATGGTACTAATGAATGGCCCTTGAAGCACAAGATGCCCTTAGGAGATGACATCCAATCATAGGATGTCTCCCCACCATGAAGAAAATGCTTTGACATCTGACAAATCTCATCACTGGGTTGTTCACACTGAATCAACTCCAACAGAGTAGGGGACAACTGGACGCTCTCCAAGAATTCCCCTCCACTGTGTTCCATAGTCTCCACATGCATCTTAGAAAAGAGCCCCATCAATGTCCACTGATCACTGGACTTCTTCAAAGCCTGAACTGGAACACTTCTGCTCAAGGCGTCGGCCACTACATTACCCTTGCCTGGGGTATAGACAATGTCAAAGTCAAACCCCTACAAGTACTCGATCCAGTGATGCTGCCTCAAGTTGATGTCCTTCTGTCAAAAGATATAAGCCAAGATTTTTTTATCAGACTTTACCAAAAACTTCTCCCCAAAGAGGTAGTGATGCCATGTATTCAAAGCATGCATCACCACTGCCAACTCCAAGTCATGGGTTGGGTAGTTCTTTTCATGTGGTCGAAGTTGACGAGATCCATACACGACCACATGATCATCCTACATAAGCACGCACCCAATACCCATACCTGAAGTATCACAATAAACCACATAGCCCTTCCCAGACTCTGATAAAATCAGTACAACTGCAGTGGTCAACTGCCGCTTCAACTCCTCGAAAGATTCCTGACACTATGGGATCCATTCAAACTTTTCCCCTTTCTGGGTGAGTGCGGTCATGGGGGAGGCGAGCCATTAGAAGTCCTAGACAAAGCACCTGTAATAACCTGACAGGCCAAGAAAACTCTTGATCTCAACACATTTCTCGGTTGTTCCCATGACATAACTACACTAATCTTCTTAGGATCCACTGAAACCCCATGTTCTGAGACGACATACCCTAGAAACTTCACTTCCCTGATCCAGAATGTGCACTTTGAGAGTTTGGCATACAGGCGATGGTCCCAAAAGGTTCTCAAAACGACCTGCATGTGGTGCTCATTCTCCTCCTCAGATCCATAATAAACAAGTATGTCATCCACAAACACCACTACAAATGAGTCGATATATTGTTGGAACACCCTATTCATGAGCTCCATGAAAACTACCGGGGCATTCGTCAATCCGAAAGGCATGACTAGATACTTGAAGTGACCATACCTGATTCGAAAAGCCGTCTTTGGAATGCATGCCTCTCTTACCCTAAGCTAGTGGTATCCTGAATGCAAGACGATTTTGGAGAACCACTTTTCCCCCTTCAGTTGGTCAGACAATGTGTCAATCTGAGTAAAGGGTATTTATTCGTTATGGTCACTTTATTCAATTTCTGATAATCGATGCACAACTGGAGGGTTCCATCGGCCTTCATCGCGAATAAGACTGGGGAGGCCTAAGGAGATACCCTCGGTTGAATGAATCCTTTGGATCCCAAATCATCCAGCTTTATCTTTAATTCCCTCAATTTGGTGGGGGCCATGCGTTATGAGGGAAGAGATTTAGGCTATGTTACCGGTGCCAACTAAATTGAGAACTCCACATACCGCTCTTGGGGTAAGCCTGATAAATCATATGGGAAGACTTCTGGGAACTAATCCACTACATGAGGTAACCCACCCTAGGATACACCACCACTATCCTACAGTGCGAGCGGCGACAACTGATAAGAAAGATTCCCCAACTCAGGGAGTGGAGGTCCTGCACGACCCAACCGAGGATCCCATTCTCCATGAAATAACTGAGGACTCCCATCTGGTTCCATAAAGCTAACTCGACGCCGATAGTAGTCAATATGCGCTTGGAAGCACACTATCCCGTCCAAGCCGAGGATCACATCAAATAGGTCCATATCAAGGACCATGAAATCCCACTCCATCTCGACTCCGGACACAGAGAGTGCGCATAACGGGCACCTAAGACCCTGCTCCTTTTTCTTACCCAGCGGTGTTACTAACTCCAATGGAACATATAAAAGCTCGGTTGGAAGGATCAACAAGCTCATAAGACGGGCAGATATAAAAGAAAATAAAGCACCAATATCAAATAAAACATCAACTATAGAAGATGCAATCAGAACGGTACCTCAAACAGTCAAAGGTCCTACATCAGATTCCTCCGGTGCCTGATCCACAACATGCAAATGTTTGGTCCCTACCTGAGAACGGCCACCCACCTATGGCTATACCCTAAATTGTCTCTGCCCAAAAGATGATCCAGCCCTGGCGCCACGTCCACCAAACCGAGATCCCCCTGTCCTCGATGGCTCAGACTGCTCTCGCACTCCCCTGGGAGGAACAAATCCTGCCCTACTTTGAAGTGGACGCGCTATCCCGAAAAGGCGTTGCACGTGTCCCATTCCTCCACACTGAAAATAGGTCTTTAGAGGATGAGGGCATACTGGATGGATGTGCCTTTTCTTCCCACACTGGTGTCACACGATAGTCCTCACATCTGAAGCCACTGATGAAAACTGCCTGGAAGAGTGGCCTGAACTACCACCTCCCCTCTTTCCCTGCTCTTCCCGCTTCCTCTTCTTTTCAGAAGAGATACCTGTGCCCATAGTAGATACCCCTCCAAAGATCCCAAACACCCCCTTTTGATCAATCACTACCATGCAATCATGATTGACCACCTCAGCATAAGTTCCCAACATGAATAAGAAGACCTGTATGTAAATTTTTGGTCACAGTCCCTTCTCGAATTTATGAGCTTTCAAGTATTCACATTATAAAATCTCAGGTGCTTACCGAAATAATTCTGAAAAACGGTTAGCATAATCCATTACTGAATGATCTCATTGGGAAAGATCCATGAATTCTCAAGATCTGGCATAGGATAGAACCTCTAGACAATACTGCTCATTGAAGATGGCCTTAAAATCTCTCCAACTCATGTTTTCATGCTTCTCAGATTTAAGCACTGATTCCCACCACCTACGGTTGGGACACTCTAGATAAAAAGAGGCACATTTCACCCGGAGCTCCTCAGGTGTGTCCAGGAACTCGAACATACGCTCTATCTTCTCAAGCCATTCCTCTGACTCTTGAGGTTCCGAGCTACCTCGAAAACAAGGAGGTTTATTTTTCATGAACTCCAAGTCCTTATCCTTCCTGGGCCCAAACTCATCTTCTCTGGCTGGAGTAGGATCCAGAACCCCTCCTTGTCCTAGAGCCTTGACAGATCGAACCACATATTCTATCATCCTTTGATCGAGTGGTGTAGGATAAATCTCTTCGGCTTCCTCCCATGGGTGCGTGGGAGCTTTCCGGGGAGTCCTGTTGCTACAAAAGGAAACAGTCACAAGGGAAAAAAATTAGAACAAAAGTTCTGAAAATTTCAGGAATAACATAAGATATAAATTAGCTAAACACATTACAACAGTAAAATAAACAACTACTTCACCACCCTCGATGTCCACGTGCAGTCTGCAGCCCACACGTCTCACCTGGAAGTGAAGATAAACAAAAAATTTGGACATCCCATGGTGACTCGCGGTCTGTCACGAGGGGTACGGGCCAGGCACTCTACTCAGGACCAACACTCCTAGCCCCTACATTCCTATCTCCTGTCTATCCCGACTCATCCCAAAATAGTAATATAACTCAAAAATGTTAACCGCTCTGATACCATTTTTTCACGAATCGAATTTGGTCTCTATAAAACTGACACCAAACATGGCTCATGGAAAGACACAAAGGGTGTTTCCTATCCCCACGGTCTGGAACAAGTGCCTGGGTATCATAAAAATTCATTTGGGAATGATTTACCTGAGTTTGGATTCATAAAATAACCAAAAACAAACAATAATCCAAATCTGAGAAATTACGCCAAACAAGACTTAATAAAATGTAGAGCTGAGTATATGGGTTTAAACAATACACAAGAGGTCCAAAGTTGTATAAAAGTAGTAGAAAAACATCCCAAAAGACTCCATAGGACAAGGGGTCATCACCCACGAGCCGTCTCCACAACACCACACCATTGAGAGAAACTAGTAACCCGAACCGCCATCATCCAAGGACTTGCCTTTGCCTGTGTCAAACATGATCAAGTCTACTTAAACCCAAATGTGTAAGTAGGTTGTGAGACTAATCCTGATAGGATATCACTCGAGGGTTCTAAGTGATAGGCATTATAAAATAAAAATATTGCGAGAGTTATAAATAGAAAATGGTAGCATTTATTTCTAAAAGTGAAACTTTTAAAAGAAAATAACTTTCAATGGGGAAAACTTTAAAGAATGAGTGAATTTTAATAAAAAATGAAATATAATGGTTTTCACATCCCAAAATACCATAAGTCAATGACAAATTCCAAAAAGGCCACGAGTACCAAACATAAGAACACCCATAGGAACTAGTTAGTTGTGAGCCCCAAGTACCTTGTACCTCAGTGAAAGTAACCATAATAAAATTTGTTCTCATGCATGAGCCACTAGTAAAGTGCATACCCATAACCTAGTGGTCTCCAATCATCTACATTTTAGTTTTTTTATTGTTATACATGTCATAATTTCTAAGTAAACCATGGTCAAAACCCCTCTGTTCATTAGCGTACTAGTACACGTTAGCCCACCTAGTTACCCGGGCTTCCCATCTTGTGCTCAAATAGTTACCACATGCTACCAAAATCAATTTTCACATATAAATATCAGTTATGGTCACACAAATTCAAAACAATAGCTACAAATTATTTTCACCTTTTTATATAACTCAATGAACCACTTATAATTTCCATAAAACAATTTCAAGAAAAGTAATCAAATTCTACAAATTAAATTAATCTAAAATCCCACATTTAAAACCAAATTGAGACCGATATTATACCAAACCAGAAATTCCAGCATCAAAACATTTTTATAAATCCAATCCATGAATTATAAAACAACACCAAGAGGCACAACATGGGTTGCACTTTTAAAACACCCATTTTCACACATAATTGGCAATTATAAATAAACCACTTTAAAAATGCTACCCAAATTAATTTTCGAAATCAAAATAATGAAGGAGGAACATAATGGAAACATAAATACAGAAATCCAACTCATTCTACAATACCTACATATGGAATCACCTACCAAAAGAGTCAAGAACTGCAAATCCTAGTGTGGAACTTCAATTGCACCACCACCACACCACAAGGGAGTGAGATCAAACCTAAAACCAGGACCAAGAAACTCAAAATGAAACCCTAGGTACGAAGCCCTAGCTTCTGGACATTTTTGGATTCAATAAAAAAGGGAGAAAGCTTAAGAAAAAGGAAGGAACTTAGAAGGATAGCCACTTATTTGAGATATCTTGACGATTTTAGCAACCAGAGAAGTTCGGACCCAATTATCGACTGATATGATCTCCAAATATGGGGAGACTAAGCTAGGGGTGCAGATAGGTACAGTGGGATCAGGTGAGAGGTGGAATCACTGAAAAATGATAAAAATGAATATTTTATGAAATAATTAAAAAACATTTTAAAAATGGAAATGGTCTTTCAGGTTGGCCCAATACCTAATTTTATCAGCCAAATACAAGATGTTAATGAATTTTTAAGGGGAAAAAATTTCTTTTGTGGTTTTAATAGTTAAATAATGGTAATTTTGGAAGTTTAATGGGTGAAAATGGTTGAAAAACTAAGGAGTTATTAAAGAAAAAAAATTTACTTTCAAAACTGGAAATGGGCTCTCGGGTTGGCCCAAATTTTGAAAACCCACCATTTCCTTCATAAAATGCATGTAAAACCCCCAAAACAAAGTACAGATGTAAATTAAATGAAAAATAACTCTAAAAATATGTCATGTAGGTTACATTTTCATTACCCTTTTTCTTTTTTGGTGGTATTTTTTGTGTTTTGTTTCCATTGTGTGGCATCGATTTAGACTCATCATCGCTTCAAGTTTCTGGTCGTGTGGCCAACGTTTTGCAGTTTCAATTACTGGGGTTTCCTTTTGAATTTGCTTTTGAATTGTATGGTTCCTGGTTTTTTTCGGTGACTCTTATGGATGACGGTGATGATTTCTTTCATTCTGGTTTTGCATGCTATTTACATTCCTGGCCGAGGTGTTGGTATGAAGTTGTTTGCTTGGTGGTGATTTTGAGTTCTGGTGTTTTTTCATTACTGTGTAATTTTTTGTTCGGTGATGGTGGTTCTAGTGTGGTGTTCGATGGATCCGTGTTCATGGTTGATTGTTTACGATTGGATCGATTTTGGTTCTGCCATTCAACAGAAATGATGTAGTGATACAGCTTGGGCAAGGTTATAGACAGGGTGCACGGCTCTAGGCGGTTTGCAGCCCGAGGCTTTGACGTTTTATTCCATTAATTTGAACTGCGTATTTTTGAGATTTGAATCCTTGGTGTTTCTTGAAAGTTGTTGGAGGGTGATTTTGTCTGAATTTTGTATTTGGTGTTTTGAATTTTGTGAAGTTCTCACTTATCCATAAAAGTGATTCACTGAAAATAAAAAAATATATAATTGGAGGAGAATGTTTTATGATATGGAGAAATTCATACTAATGACTTTATGATTATGTGATGGGTGGTACATGAATTATATATCCCCCAATTTAACTGGGTATAGATATTGATGTTTAAGAGGTAAAAGGACATATTTGATGTTATCCAAACCTAGGAAAGGAGGGTATATGGGATGATATCATAAGCCACAAAAGAGTGTACATGGGAGGTTATCCCATGATTTAAGTACATATATGAGAGGTTATCATATGAATAATGTGTTGTAAATATCTTATTAGGTAGTAATGAAATTAAATTTCATTAAATATGAATATGCTACCTTTTTTCTGACTCATTTATAACATGACCTTAATATAATTTTATGTTCTCATGGATCATGTTCTCTGATCCCTTTTTGATTCATGTCTTATGAACATCTGTGATTTATTCCATGAATCAAGATTATAACCTATGAATTACTAGGTATGATTTTTAAAGGTTGTTCTCACATTATCATACATATTATTTATATATTTTTCTTAAATAATAATTTATATCTCCCTTGTTTACACTTACTGATAATCTAGGATCAAACATTATTATGTTTTTGTTTCCCTATAATATGAAGAAATGTTTTAGGTATGATGTGTCTAATAAGGGTGCTAGTTATGAAGATCTAAGTTGGAGATGTTGTAGATATTTTACAAAGTATTTTTTTATGTATCCATGTTTTTAGACATACTAAAACTTCACATATATAGAATGAATTGCAATGTTATGTAACACATATTGATATAATAATATGTAATATTTATTAATAAAAAATATTGGCCATAATACCTCTCAACTATGGAGGATTCTTGTCCTTATGGATTCTTAACATCCCCATTCAATATCTTTATTTATAATTTAATCGGATATATTAATCATAAGTATAAGGTACCACATAACTTTATTTCTCACAAAAAATTAACAAATAAATGTACCATGATATAAATAAATATATTAGGGAATAATATTTTTAGTTGACAATTTATATTGAAATCATTGCTATAAAATTTAGCTTAAGAATTGAGAGCATTATCTTTATTTGAAATTTAATTGAGAAAATAAAACGACTTTATTATTATTTACCAAACATGGATTGGTAGTATTACCTGTAATGAAATTGGTAGGATTTGTTGTATTATAATATGCTAGTCATGAAATTAATGCATATAAAAAAAATTATGAACCAATTTTTTTGAAATTTAATGATTAACCCTAAGTCAACTTGATTTCATGGAGGAACTAGAAAAAGTATATTTTCTCTCTCTTGGATAATGTATGAAATATTGGATGAATGACTATTTATTTTCCTATAGGTGTTGGAGAAAACAAGCAGATCCCAAATAATAGTATGTTTCATCATACGTTATAACCTTCTTTAGTATTTCATTTAATATATAAAAGTTTTATAATAAAACTACCATATATATTCATATAAATATGCATCACATCAATGTTATGATATATTCATGACATATCCTATATGAGAATAAAAAAATATTTATAATTTATCCTATATGTTTTTGTAATTAGTAGATCATAATGTCTTTAAAAAGGAAAGATCAATGTTTTTACACTCCAAATAATGATCATTTGGAAAAATAATTTAGAGAAATATAAAATTACCATTAGTCATTGAATTATATTTTCAATCACAAATAGAAGTTAATTGTTGAAAAAAACTTTTCATTAACTGTGTAGACTATTTTTCTCTAATGTAGTTTTTGATAACATGATATACATATTGGGGAATGATGAGGTACTTCCCTGATCACCAAAATTTTACTTTATAATGATCCAGTATAGTAGAAATTAATGATATAAAATTAGAGAAATTTATGATCATCCATAATATATTACTAGGAACGATGGAAATGGAATGATCTCATGCCCCATCCACTGCATTGATTCTTCCGTTATCTTGGATTCATATTGAACTTGTCACCTCATGATAATACATCTGAATAAAACACAAGCACAAAAAAAATACAGCCAACACACATACATACAAAAAATCACAAACATAATTCATATAGGATAATACGTGGTTCAAATAGGGTGTCCTACATCCATGATAGATTTGACAACATCATTTTCATGCCATCAAATATATAATTGAGTTACAAGGGATGTTTAATGACTGAAAACCCTACAAAAACTGCCAAAATAAGGTCCAATATTTCATATGGGACATTTTGTTTTCTATTTTCTCCTCTATTTGGTATTAATTATTTGATATTTCATTTTTTTTAGTTCCACGATTCACCCACATGTATTCCATTCAAATCCACTTTTGGTTTATTGTCTATATCCATTAGCAACTTGGTCAGTAGTGGAAAAGTTTGTTAGTCATCATAGAGAATAGGTGGTCCAATGTAATTATTATAGTGGGAAACAACTAATAATATAGTTATCAATTACATTCAATATATATAGGCATCCCTCCATTGAACTTTTTATCATTCAATGTACAATAGAACACAATGCATCGACCAATGACTGTTTGTAAACAGTTCTTTCTAGCTTCCACTCCAGATAGTTTCATTGATAAAAATTTCATTTATAATGAAAGAATCCATGTCCTACTATCAATGGAATTTTTTTTATGTCTTAAAATATAAAATAGACTTCACATGTCCTCTAGATATCTATGCATCTATTGATAACTCTCCCAACAAATCATCCAACTACATCCTTTAAATCTATAACCAAATTTCTATGTATTCTCTTTAGTAGTTGTTCTTCCTCAGTATTCCAGTACTCATATGACACTTTTATCTTTGTTTTTTACATATATGGATACCAAAATTTTATTTATTTAACATAATTAGTCCCCACATTGAACATTTATTAAACTCATATTTATCCTTCTTGTGATCTTATAGCTACATCCTGAATCTAGAAATTGAATGCTACTAGGGAATTTCCTCATTCTTAGTTCTCCCAAGTATTACCACTTGTGTATTAACTTATAGAAATCTGACACACTAACTAGAAAAAAATTTTCAAACAAAAAAATATCCCTCTTGAGAAAATTCTTCATAGATTGAGTGTAAAAATATCCTACTCATAGGCTATTCTCATGCTCACACCAATGTACCTTTGGATAGATTGCATTCACCATCCTCCCATAGCACCCATTGTGTTATCCATTCCATGGTTCATTTTAATCATCTATGAACCACTAAATTAAATCCCCATTCAACTGTTAGAAATGTGATGTTTCGTTCCATTTTATCTACAAAAATCATCTAAATGCATCCGTTCAATTTATCCAATGGAAATAAAAACTGATTTTCATCCTCTGAATTTGATAAAACTACGCTCAATCATCTATTAACGGTACTAGGGTCTATGGAATTTCTATTTTTGATTTCAAAATTTTAAACTCTTAAAATTTACCTTTTAATGTATGATATTATGGTCCACCAAAGTCCGATGACACAGTCATTATACTAATATAATGTTTCATGTAATTATCATAATGAAATACCACTAAAACTCCATCTTAGTAAAACTAAGTCCTCCATTATCATTTTCTCCCACTTATTCTCCTTGTACCAATACATGGAGATCCCACCTCAATTATTGATGTCCTTATAATTTTCATATATTCATCTAAATATCATGCTTATATTTTCATAAAAAACTCTTGAAAAGAAACAGAATCGAGGAAATTCAGTTGTCCCTTTCTTTATCATCACCATGATCCTTGTGCATATATTCTATATACATGGAGATGTAATTTTTTTTTCCTATTAATAGAAATTTTAAGAATATAATGTAATTAAACCATATAGAATATCAAATATTTATCTTCATTATCATTCTTAAGAAAAACTTCCAATCCATCTACATCATGGTTCTTCCTCTTTCAATGAAGTTACATTAAACTAAAATGGAGTTTTTTATATAATCCACAATAATATGAACTCCAACCATGACAAAAAAATATTTCACTTTATGATACTATTTTCCATGAACACAATAATAAAATTATAAATTCAAATACATACTCCTCATTTATACTAGTGTTATCATGACAACCATGCCTTTAATTCTATATTATAGTTATCTTATTACCAACATGAGAACATTCCTTCCAATGACCAACTTTCAAAACATTAACCCCTATCAACAAGTTCAATAACCATGATTCCCCTAGTGTGAATTCTAACAAAATCTTCTATAGTTATCCTTTTATGTAGCTGTGCATCTTCCATTGAACATGGGAACTGCTCCACACCATAGCTTCTTCGAAGATGGGATCAAGAGAACACATATAATTTTTTTAGTCACCCCTAGAGTTTTTTCTTATCAAACTTCCAAAATTTCAACTTCTTGGAAATAAACCTTTTTATCATCTTCTATATTTCATTATCATGGATATAAACTCCTTTAATATCTCCATCTAGGAACACTCATCATATCTGATCAAAAAATTGGGAACAATTCATGTTTTTACTATCAAGGCCATCATGTTTTTCCTACTTCCAAATAACATTTGATCTAATAGAAATAAAAACCCTCTGTTAGGGACAAAACTAGTACCCAATATTATTTTTAATATACATCATCATATAATCAAATCATGGATAGTCTATTCAATTTTTTGACATGGAATTTTGATCTTATAAAAAATATCACCAATTTAAGGGTTCTTTTTCTTCATTTATAATTTTAGTAGTCTTTGACCTCGATTGATAATTCCACGTAATGAATAGAACATTACAAATTATAACTACATCCAAGATTACTTTAAATATTTAAAAAACCTACAGTTACTACACCCATATTCTAGTAACATATTTGTGGTAGCCTTATAGTATACCTAATCATGAGGAAACAGATATTTTAATAAAAATATATTTCTTTGTCTGTAAAAATATTCTGTAATTGAACTCTCAACTAACACCATTTTATACCACTTATTGGGGGATAATGTTACCCCAATTTTATCATTGAATGTTTTATTCATTATGATCATGTAAAATGGGATGTTGAAGACTAGATATAGATGATCCTCAAATTGTCCACCAAAAGTGACCTCAAAGTATAGAACTAGGAGTAAATCACATCCCAACCACCAAAACTAGTCATTATTATTCTTCGATTACATTGGAACTAGTCACATAATTATCCTTCTTAAAATATACTCATATTGAAACAAAAACAAGACCAAAAGATACAAATATAAAAAAAATTACAAGCACTGTGCAAACAAGGGATTAAATTTTTTAGAAATTGGTTCCTACAACCACGAGAGAAGAGAAAAAATATTTATCATCCCATATAAAGTACATATGAGTTACAAGAGATGTTCATTATCCAAAAAAATTAGACTACCATAAGATGTGTCCAAAATTCCTATTGATCATTCAATCTTCAAGGTTTTCTCCCCTCAATATTTAGCTTTCAACATTATATCCTTCAACTCCAAGATACACTCAAGCATGATCATTTAAAAGGAACCCTAGCTTTGGTTATGAAAACATAATTCTCTTTTTCAGTCATGTTAGAGTTAAAAATTTTCCATATAGTATAGGTGAAAAAATGGTCTTCTTATAGACATATCCAAAAATATATCCATTCAGCACCACCATCCAGAATATGCAGGATCACCTCTATTGTAATGTGAAACCAATGATTACATAGAGAATACAACACATTGACTAATGACTCCTAAGGAATAGTGAATTCCAATTTCAATTACACACCAATTCATTGAATACCGTTTCATTTTTTAGTAAATCATCCATGTACAACTATCAGTGGAATTGAGTAAGTCATGAAATCCAAAAGATGCTTCACCGGACCTTTATAATTTTTTTGTCTATAAGTATCTCTCCCAACTCTTTCTCACTTAATCCTCCAGATCGATGGTCAAATCAATGTGTATAAAAAATTATAGATACTCTTACTAAACATTCAATTAAAAATTATCCACTATAAATAATATTTGATATTCACCCATCTAGTGAACATATATTGATATAACAACAAGTGTCTCCCGTTGAAGATTCATTCAAATCACACTATCTCATATAGTGAACTTAATTATTCTATCTAGATCCAGATGTTGAATGGTACTTATGATTTACCTTTACCATAGTTCTCTTAAGTTTCAATTCTGGTGAATGAAATTTTTGAGTTCTAACACATATTTCAAAAAAGTTTTTTTAAAAAAACCCTATTAGTTCCCTTTTTCATTCTTGAAAAGAATTATGCCCTTTAAAATTGTATACTTATAAATATTCAAATACTAGGAAGCCATTTATAATTAACATAATCAATTCATGTAATTGAAAATATTTATCTATATTAACATTGTTTAATTTAATACCTACTTCCCATAAGTGTTTTAAATAATCAATTAATGTTGAAATGTGAGCATCAATATCATTTCCATTAGGTGGTGATGTAGAACACATTTAAAAATGATATATTTCGACATTATTGAAAATTTATGAGATAAGTTATAAATTACCAAAATATTAAGGAAGAATACATGTTTCAAACTAAGGATATTATATTTATTGATTACCTATATTCACAGTACATGTTTAGGATTTCTATAATCATTTTTTAATTTTGGAAATTACTAAACAATTTTATTCTATTAGTGAAAATTCACTAGATTTTATAATTTACTATTAGATATTTTGTCATATATATGCTATATTATCATTTCTATAATAATTAAAATTTTAAATAAATAACTCAAATGAGTTATTATAGGAAGATTCCATGAGACAACCCCAGTTCGAGTCACTTATATTTGTAAAACACTTATAAAATTTAGATATATAAATTAAAATATTATTACAATAGATAATATTTAAATATTATGTTTAATGAATTTGGGAATTATCCAAATGTTACATCATAAAATTATACTATACCATGATAATTTATTCAAATCCTTCATATTGGTTTATAAAGTGCATGTGAAACATCCAAATCATATACCTGGGTGTGTAAAACTAGGTGTAGAGTTATAAAATCATGTTTTCCACTAAGTAATGATCCCCGGTTGATAATTTCATGTGTTATTATTCCTAGCGGCATTGTATCTATATCCTACATCCAATTTTCATATTCAAACATGGATATCATTAATAAGAAAGAATATTCTATTACATCATCAAATTTTTTAGATGATTTCCTATATTTAGATTTATCTCTAGCATTTCGAATAATACATTTTAATCCTAATTTCAAATAATAATAATTTATTACATTGATACATATTATAGGAACTTGTGTTTCATTTACATATTAATTCATGTTTTTAATATCAAAATCCATAAAAAATTACCCACAAATGTTGAGTAATAGTGCCTTTAAGAGATCAGAGATAAAAAACATCAACATAAAAATAAACCATAAATTCATTATTTAAAATTTTGTAATGTGATCCTAAATTAATAATAAAGGTGAGTTAGGAGATATTAATCATAGTATGGGGTAATATAATTAAATCATCATGAATACATATAAATTAGTATGGAAGATAAGATATCATAAAAAGGGAAGATCATATAAGATAAAAGCATGTAATAAATATATAAATATAATAATATAATGGAATCAATATAATTTATTAAAATAAGTAATCATGAAATCATAATCATAAGTCAAGTATCGCTAAAAATAAAAAATAATATAATTTTCTAAACAAACTCTTAATGCACCATTCATTATATCTCATAAGAAAGAAACATTACTCAATAAAATATGAGCTTGTATAATTATAATCCCACTTTTCACATTCATAAAATGTACATAAATATTTCTTCTTCCTCATCCACTTAATTTTATTCCTATATTCATCATTCCTTATAGGTATTATCGTGTGTCTTGGCTCTAGTTGATCCCCCTTTCTCTATCCACTTTGTTATAAGTGTTCCATCCTTGGGGTGGCATCATCATCACAGTAGTAAGATGATCTCTCATTATAGGTGGTTTATTGTGAACATTTCCTCCTCATACATAGTTTTGGATTGAAATCTAGGATCCCTTGGTGGGGTTTAAAAGTCATGGAATGGTTCAGAATCATCTCGAGAGCATTTAAGTGATGGAATATCAGTGATCAAGTAGTGGGAAAGATGATCATCATCATCTAAAGACCCAAATTCATATTTGTGAAACCCTAATGAGGACTATAATTTGAGATATGGTCTCGAGTTCATTAATAAGGTGGTGGTTTGATGTTTGGGTGGTGGATGGTTGGTCAAGTGGTATTTGTTCACTGTCGTTCTAGATTTCTTTAGTTAGTGGTGTTCAGAGTTCGGGTAGTTGCATTTGGTGGCCGTGTAATGGGTCTGGGGTTGTGAACATATGTGAATTCATTGTGGTTATTTAGGCATTGAGGATAAATGTTTCATGGAAAATTATAGCTGTTCCACATTATTCTTTCTAGTAGGGTAGGTGGTGGAGGTTTATTTATTATGATTCATATTTGATGTGAAATGTCTAGGTAATGGTTTTTCATGATCCTGTGGGACTTATTAATTTGGATGTTGTCTAATGGGCTATAATGTTGTATTTTTTCTGGACATCAGACCTCAGTGCCTATGGTTTAATATTTTTCAATACATGAATAATGTATGGAATCAGATAATCGATTTGAAACTTCATGTGTCCTATTTTGTGGAACTTATGGGTGGGCGACCTCAATTTGAGGGATGGGCATATTGACACTCATAATATTTCCTTTAATTACATTATGGGTTATTGGGGTTCCCTTCAATGTGACATTCCTAGTTAGAACAAGTTAGATGATTTAGTGAAATGGGGAGTTGATATAAGTATAGCCATATATGCATCACTGGGTAGGTGGATCGAAAGAGAGATAGGTGTACTAGCCCCCATCATTTATCCCTCCTCCAACACCATAGAAGGAGGGTATACCTATCTTGTTGCATTGGTCCAATATGGTTCAAATTATCTTATAAAGGGGGTGGGAGTGGTTAATTCATTTGACACACTAGTTTCATGTGTTATTGACTATTAGTCATAGTTGATTTATTTGACGAGTGACATGACATACAGTAGGATACACATTGTCAGCCTTTGGGATTTTTTTTCAAATTCACGCCATTAGTACTCCATTACATGTAATTTTAGAATTATGGGGATCTATATGTCTTGTTTATTTTTGGTTTACCTCTTGACCATGTTTAAAAGAATATTTTTTTCTAATAAAATGTTTTCGACCAAAACCTAATTAAAAAATGTCCTGAAAAAATATTCCCATGTGAAAAAGGGATTAAAACAGTGTTGTATGTTTATAAATTAATAAAGAAGAATTGTCTATGAGATCTATTTGTTAGTGAATTATTGTAATGATAAATATATAGAGAATTAAGTGTGTCAAAAATACTCTAAAACATGGTTTCTATGAAAACATTGATGAATATTAAAATAATAAGTTCACATGGTGATTTATTTAATAACATCATTGTACTAGAATGGTTTTATATAAAATAATCAGCACATTTTGAAAACAAATAAGATCAAGAAATTTTATATGGTGGGTGCATGATATCAGCTGTTATATAGAAAAGTTACCTTAAATTATGTTTTCCCATAATAATAAATGTACAATTGATCCTTAAAATCATTAATATTCACCTAAAAAGTAATGTATATAAAGATAAGTATATATTTTTAGAACAAAAATAAAGATTACTAAATAAATACATGATGAAAATAGAGTGGGAAAATGATTTTAGAGAGAAAATAATAAAATTTAAGAGAGGGGGTGGTTTATATGTTCCCTTACTAAAAGTCTTGAATTTATTGGTATTGTATCAAGGCTCTTTAATAATAAAACTTACTTTATGAAATAATATAATTTGAACCGTGATTAAATATATGTGATTTAATATAATTATTTATTTTTATTTTATTCCAAATTTTATAATATATATTGTCTATATTCTTTTTCATTAGGTTATTCGTGTCTTATTTTTAAGGTCAAACATTTTTCTAAAAAATAATATAAGTTCTTAAGAAAAGTTTAAATAAATTGAAAAGGGATAAAAATGAATTTAATGTCATTTTTAGAGTAAAAAGGGTTCTAAATATCAATATTTGTTCCACTTTTTGAATGGTTTTTGGGTGTATATGTTATTTTTAAAAGTTAAGTAATTTGAGATATTTTTCTTAACATGGACAAATTTTTTGATTTTATTTAGTCCTCATATTTCTTTAAAAATTTTCAAATTTAATAAGGAATATAATATACATATTATTATAATATTTAACCATTATATTAATATAATATATATCATGAATTTGGTGATGAAAAATGAGATACGTTGTTCCTGGAAGCATTGGACTGACCATAATTCATACCACAATTTCATTTTAGAATAAAATGAGTAGAGGTAAAATAATTTATGTTAAACTAAAATTATAAAATATAAATATATTTATGATACTTTTTTATTTATTTAATCTTTTATGGAATACATATGATTTTTTTTGGGAAAAAATAACACCTTTGTTAAGAATATTCCCTCCTCTTATGTGTGTCCTCTCTTTGACTACACATTAAGGATCTTTTGAATAGTCATTTTTGAGGTAATAACTTCTAGGAGGTGGTAAAAGAGTATTGGAGGGATTTAAGTATACATTGAGAAGTCTAATAATCCTATGTAGTTATGGTATGTGTGGTTGTGAATGGAAGTATTTATAAGTGGAGGATATGTATATATTTTATAAAATTACCCTTAGTTTATATTTTTTTATCAAGGCTACCAATAGTGATTTTTATTGTGAAAATTAGTAGTAATTTGTGAATGTGAGGTTGTCCTTATGATTTCATACATCACTAAATTTTTAATTATACATCAATTTTGTTTGTAACATAAAATACCACATTTTTTTCCCGTATTTCACTATTCATTAAAAAATAATCTTTTTTCTCAAAAATACCATAAAATGGATTTGGATAATTTGAACATGATGATCCTAAAAATGAATATATTTTTATCAAAATATATTTATATATACGATTAATTTAAATTTTAAATAAAGTCATTATTTATTTGAAAATATCATTTATATTGTATATTTAAATTTATAAACCTTAGAAAAATTTTCTTAAGACACTATATAATTGTATTACCATTTAAATATAAATAATAATTATTTTCTAATAAAAAAAATAATTATTTTATAACATTGAATTCACCATAAAAATATATTTTTATAGAATTTAAACTTATATATTTTACCAAAATTATAATTATGTTTTCGTTATTTGAAATATGTATTTTCTCATATTTAATAATATTATTTAATTATATTATGATATAAATTTATTATATTTTAAATCCTAATATTAAATAATACCATTTTACTATTCAATTGTTTAGGTTATTATTAAAATTACCAAGATAATATACTATATGTTAGATTACTATTCCGAATGGTCATATTTTTCTTTTTCATCCTATAAATATCATAAATTTACATCCTTTATCAGTAACTGTAATACCTTCTATGATTGTATACTCCTCAATTTAGTTTTTATTGAATTATTAATGTTTGTTTCTTTTATACAGAGTTTTCCATGTGGCTAATTATTCTAGGAGAATAAAGTGATCCAAATTTATCTATTCTCATTATTTTATTTTTATATATTTATTATCCCATTGTATTATGTGAAATTTAAGTTGGTATATTTATCCTATAAATTAAATTTTTTAAATATAATAATAATTTGTTCTTTACTATACTATATTAAAAATTATAATACTCATTTTTATAATGTTGGTGAATTCCCTAAAAAATATTGATTCATTACATTCCACCCCATTTAAAAATTTATCCATAAAAATTTCATTTCATACCCAAAGATGAAATAGATGTGTGTACTTTTGTTTAATTATTTATTTAGGTTCCAATGATCCTCTTTTTTACTTATGGTTCCACTACCATACATTTACTAGGTGTGTTATTTTATTACGTAAATTATTTTACCAATGGTTAAAGATCCTCACTGATCACTTCAAATAATAGAGGTCATGTTGCAAATGTAATAACAATAGATTTACTTAATGTGAGGTATATGGTTTATACTTACCTAAGAGGGATATGTGTAATATTTCATGAACTTGAGATAAGTATGGCGTGAGTTATATTTAGTAGGCCACATCTCAAATGTGATCAAGAATATAAAATGGAACAATGCATGCAGCTCATATCTTCTACTTTTTCTAAAACCTCATGACACTTTTCCATGGGGATATATTAAGGAAAACTTTACCAACAAACTGAAATTCATCTCTCATCATTTATTGTCAACATAACACTTTTTTAACTCGACACTTCACAAATTTATTACTGAATGTCCATAAACTTATCAATAATTTATTTTATTATTCTTTATCAACATAGATTAAGTTATCTAACTTCATTTCTACTTATTGGAGTTTTCAATTTCTTCCCCTAGAAGTCTTTATAATGTTATATCTAAATACTCAAGTGGATGTTGTTTTTGTATGAGAAATAATCCAGAAAATTATATAGTTCATAGTTCCCTTTAATATCTATGGATAAATCTATCAACATATACTTAGGCATTGTGATATTCCATTAATATTAGCCATTAATTTTGGGGTAATAGTCTGTATTAATGATCAAAAAATTACTAAAATAATATTGAAGGATCTTCGAGAACATTGTGGAAAACCGAAGTTTTCATAGTCCATCACCTACATATTTTAATATTAGAATTAATATTTCTAATGATATTAATTAATTTCATGTTTTATGTTAGTCAAATATTTTTCTTGTGAAAAAAGAAAAAATGGCTATATCTGTAATTGAGCATGAACACCTACCTCCTGAAGATGTTTAACTGGCCACGTGGCACTGACCACATGATCATGATATAAACCAAGAATTGTCATTAATGTGACTTCATGTGTACTTACATACCAAATGCCGAAAAAAATTGACCATACTAAGAAAAAACCTACAATATGTTTAAACCAGTTACCATGAAAAGGATATCAATTTTTTTAAGTATTGTACTGACCTCATGTGTTGTTGTAGTGACTGTATGAAGACATAAAACTACAAAAAGAAGAATTAAATTGACCATGAGAAGAAGAGTTCCCACTGTATGAATAAATTTACTGAATGTGAGTACAAATGAAGTGGCTATGTAATCAAATCAAGTGACAACATGAACAATTAATGTGACAGTGTGTACAAATATAGTGACTATGTGAAAAAATAGTGACCATATAAAAAATCATGTTACTACATGAAGGAATGATTTTAGCATGCTATGTTTTCATGAGAACTAACCATTCCATTTAATTATTATCCAATGTGAATATTCCCATGTAATGACAAAATGATCCTGACATGTAATGACCTGGACCCGAACAGCCACCCGAACAGTGCTAAACGGGTGGGGTGTCACTACCTTAGGCACACCTCCCCAAACACCAAAGGATGACAACTAGAAGTGAGGATCTTATAGGTATAATGGGGAGGCTATACCCTCTCAGAGGATAATAATTTTATTGGTCCGAGAATAAAATAAAGATGCAGTGGAATAAACAACTCAGAAGACTTGAACCAGACCCGTAGAGTGGAAGCACATTCAATATCGATAAACAAAGGAGCAATAAATATAAACAACAGTAGTGGAAAGTAAACACAACATCATGGTGATCGCTTGTAACTACTACTAAAAAACCAACATACATCCAAATAAGGTCATACATATCCATATGTAAAGGTACCAATGGCTAACCAACTATTGCTACAAAACAAGTAAGCATGCTGATATAGGAATGAAAGCAAATCAAAGTAAACTCCAGCTAGGCAAGACCTCAAGGTCCATACCATCTCCATGAAATTGCTAATGTATTTCAGCTCCTAAATCTTACCTCTTTCCTACACGTAAATCCATAGAGGTTGCACGTGTCCTGAAGTGTCAGTACAAGGTGTGAGACAAATCTCAGTCGGATACCACCCAATGATGCGTACCTAATATTAGTGTTTAAAAAACATGCATTTATAAGGAAAATAGTAAACAGTACGATGCACACAATGAAACACAAACTCCACTGGTGCTCAATAGCCACCATGGAGTGTCACCTACTTCGGCCAACGCCAGAATATCTTTCATGTAACTCGACACCATGTGCCCCCTGACACCGCGAGTCTCAAGTACTGACGTCCTGAAGGCACACCCAAGAAATAGTTACCCGGAGGAACAATGATGTCTGTCCTTAAATAAGTAACTAGAGGGACAGTGATGTCTGCCCTCAAATAAAGTAATCAGAGGAAGAAAAATGTCTTCCCTCAAATAAAATCACTGGACGAACAATGATGTCTACCCTCAAATAGACTATTCTGAGGGACAACGATGTCTGCCCTAAAATAATGTAACCAGAGGGACAATGATGTCTTCCCTCAAATAACGAAGAGCATCTACCCCCAACACTACAAAATCAATGCTATCCCCTGAAGTCTCCTTAAATTTATCATGGATTTCTATGGAAAGCACCACCAAACCACTCATAACTAAACCATAACTAACAGGGGCCTCTACCCACATGAGTGGTAAAACCACCTCATCACGGAGTCTCTTGGTGTTCACACTACTCAAAGTGTCGGGTGAGCGGTAATCACCGTAATAGTACCCAAGCCACAATACTTCAGACACCTTGTGTCCCTGTGACCATGCCGCTCAAGTCTGATGGCCTCACCATCCAAGTAACCCGGGCCATGCCAAACCTAACTGTCACTCTGCCTCAAGCTGATATCCATGACACCCAATCCCATGGTCAAAAACAGCCAATGTAACCCGGTCCAAGCCCAACTTGTGATCATCATCACTCAAGAATATCCGGGCCATGCCTAGTACAACCCAAAGGTTCTAGTATATGAAATTCATCAATTACATATATAACAAATTTAAGAAGACCCATAAATGATAATAACAATCTAAACAATTGAATTTCACTATCCCAATGATTATCAAACAAAAGAACTGAGGTCTTGAATGACTCTTACAATTCTTATCAAGGTTTAATAAATTAAAGTAAATATTTTTAAAAAATAAAATTATATTATAACCATTTTGGAATCCCCCGACGAAAATTCCCTGATGATAAACAACCACTCGCCCGAACTCGCACAAGTGAAATAGGTAATATGGAATACCCAAAGGCATACCATTGGTCAAATAACAATTAAACATGCAATAGCTTGTAAAACAGGGTCACACTCAAAATACCCAAAAATGCGCCAAAGGTCACACCACCCAAAAGTTTGAAAAAACACAAAAATAGGTATGCACCACCTACCTGAGACTCATAGATGTAGGCATTCCCAATATCAAGCTCTAACTCGAAGACGATCTTCGTAGATATACGTTTCTGTAAAATCCTCGCAATTCCACTCGGATGGAAATTGCGACGTGTGAGGAAAAGGATCAAAAATGAAATAGGGTGTGTGGGTTTAGCCTCGCAATTACGATCCCACAACCACTGAGAAATTGAAGAACAGACACTAGATGAAGAATCTAGGGCATGGTATGTTCTTCAGGTTTTCGGAACAGAACAGTTCGAATGTTTGGGAATAAGAAGTGGTGGTTCAAAATAAGACGTGGCAATCTTTCATTTAATCGAATAAAAAAGTACAGAATGTGTATTAAGGACTACACACCATGTAGGGGACTTGTCTATAATTCAACTTAATTAGAGGTATCCTCATGTCTTGGACACGCCAAATGGGTTGACACATAGCTCGATCTCATCTAGAATGCAGAAATCAGGATACACGGTGTGTCGAGCAACACAACATGCTGTGTAGTAGGAATTATTACACGGTCATCACACGACATGTAATCAACAAGTACACGACCAGTACATACCTAACCCATACATGGAGTGTAAATTATAGTACACAACAAGGAGTCTGGAAATTTATAGAACTTCCCAGATTTTCCCAGCTTTCTCAAAAACAAGTGGAAAAATAAAACAGGGTTGTAATTTAGACCTATTATGAAAACCTGGGTTCTTACAATCTCCCCACCGTAACATATCCCGTCCCCGAGCTATCAAACGAAACCCAGATATTTCACCAAACATACCACTCTGATCAAAGTAACCCAAACTACCTCGGTCGAAACAATTCTAGGTAAATTCCTCAAGGGGCTCCCCACCTTTGGTATTGACTAATACAGTCTCAACCCGAAAAAACGTAAACCAAGAAAAGGCTCACTAACCTATTTCCTGACTCATGGTCCTCTCATAATGCATCGTGACTCTTATGCCTCATTAGTTCTCCCATGTATTTTTCAATACCCAACATATCTCGCACCACATCGGTGTCTACCTCCACATGGTCCTACATCCTATGGATGCTCAAAATGAACCAGGTTCCATGAACCTCAAGTAACCTACATCTCGATGCCCAAATGCCCACTACACCACAAGTAACCCACATCCTCAATCCCCCAATGCCCAAGGCTCCTCAAGTAATCGGCCTCCTCGATGCCCCGATTCCCAAGGCACCTCAAGTAACCTACATCCTTGATTCCCCAAGGACATACATCTAATATATATATATATATATATATATATATATATATATCATGCAACCGATATGGATTCAATCCCACTGACCAATATCTAGTTAGTCCACATGAATCCGGTGCACCACGTGCACTCAAAACAGACATGCCTCAATAGGTAATGACAAAAGAAAACAAGAAATTCAAAGCCACACTCGTAGTGTACCTCTAACCATCATCAGATCACCAGCCTACTCTGCCCCTGATAGCTCCATGGCGTGCACCTGTTCTGAGGCATGACTTCCTGATGCATGACCTTCGTGCAGTGATTCTCTAGTCACCGGTCATTGACCCCTCAGCTGGGTCCCACTATCTCTATCACGTCCTCCACATGCTGTTGAAACTCGGCTACCCTCTCTAGGTACCGAAACTAATCCAACTCCAAATGCCACAGTCTGTCTGGTTCCCTACCTACCAGCTGTCTGAGAAGACTGCCCGCAGAACCTCTCCAGATGCCCGACCTGTCCACATGCCCGACACTCCTTTGGAGGCCTATCACACATGATTACAAACATGTCTTGGCTAACCACACTGAAATAAAACCATTGATGAACTGCTACAAGGTGGTCTAGAAGAGTCCTTGGCTTGACTAACCTACTGGAACTCATCTCGTCCTTGCTTCTTGCTATTTGAACCATCTCCTAAAGCTGTCGCTCGACTAACCTGGGGCCTATCTCTCTGGTTACCCTCTTCTATGAGGGCCTAATTTACCACCTCTGATAATGAACCCAACCTGAAGATATTTACCTATATTTGAATGGATTTTCGTAATCCATCCTTGAGTTGTCACATCATTGCTTACCATACCTATTGCAAAGAAAGACAAATTAGTGAAAGTAGCTGCATAGTCCATGAATGACATGTCTCCCTGTTAAAGGCTAAAGTACTCCTGATCTCTCTCTACCCTCAGTCTCTTTGGGTAAAAGTGCTTGAAGAACCTGTCCTCGAAGTCTTTCTATGCTATTCCCTCGTGCCTATGAGCCTAGACCACCAAAGGCCACCAGTGCTTCACCGGTACTCACAACATGTATGTCGTTAGCTTGACCCTCTACCCTAGAGGCTTCTCGAGATGCTCAAAGATCATCTACATGCCCTCTATATAGTTCTCAGCTGCCTCAGGACCACCCTCACCCTAAAAAAGAGTTGGGTGCAGCAACTGGAAATCCAGTGTCAGATATTCCATAGATGGATTTTTACCCTGCGCACCTCTATAGATCCCCTACAAGACACATACCATGCTAGCTCAGAGCTGCTCGTTGAGCCATGGTCCGAACGCTGCCAAACCTGGCTGCTGTCCTCCCTGCACCAGATCCTCAACCTGATCCTGTCCCTAAGCCAATAACTGCGGCTCATTCTCTTCCTGCCGCTCAAGATTTTGAACCCGATCATGCTCCTACAACACCGTACCATCACCAGCCTGATGCTCCTTTTTGAGTCGTCAAAAAAGAACCCACTGAATACCATAAATGTTCAGACAACCCATATCTATATAACAATATATTTACACAGATAGGAAAAGTAGTACAAGGTAGCACATAACTACTACCCTTACTCTCCCCCAATGCAACCCATGACCACGACATCCCGACCACATGGCATCCTTACCTGCCCCCAACAGAGCCAAGTATCAAAAGTACCTCGGGCCATGACCATCCTGATAACCAACGTTTCCTCAAACCGATGACCGAGTCACCCAATCCTGGTGATCAAAATCACCTAAACCATAGCATCTTCCTACTCATACTTGATATAGACCCAAATAACCTACTACATGCAATTCTACAAGTATATAAAGCATGGAATAACACATTGAAATAAACAAGAAATTCTATTAGTAATTTCACCTATTCACATTTTGAAAGAATATAAGGCATGTAAATTGATATTATTCACATGTAATTATCACTTCACAAAGAATACGTTCAGTTATGAAATTGAAATACCCTAAAAATGTGCCTATCAAAATCCAATCAAACAAGCCTTTCCATACCGAGCCAAGGTCCAATTCTCCTTTACCGCACCAGGTCAAGGTTTACAAATCACAATCATTAGCATAACTCACCAAGTGAGCCACCAATGGTGGAAATCATATAAACTGTAATATGTTAAAAAAATAAACAAAAATTCCCACCCATGGAAACTTGGTCCATACCTCGTACCAGGGGCTTTAGGTACCCAAGAACAAGATAGAAACCTAGTTCTAGTATCAACCTTTATTTAGTCTACCATATCCCAAATAGTAAAACTAGTAGAAATAAAAAGGGAATTCCCAATATCATTAGTAGCTAGAAAAATGCTACTATTAAATCATTATTAATATCTCCTCTGATACCACTTTGTAACGACCCAGACCTGAACAGCCACCTAAACAGTGCTAAACGGGTCGGGGGTTACTACCTTAAGTGCACCTCCCCGAATGCCAAAGGCCGCTGACTAGAAGTGAGGGTCTTATAGGTATAGTGGGGAGACTATACCCTCTGAGAGGATAATAATCTTACTGGTCCGAAAATAAAATAAAGATGCAACGGAATAAATGACTCAGCAGACTCAAACTAGACCCGCAGAGTGGAAGCACATTCAATATTGGTAAACAACAGAAGAAATAAATATAAAAAATAGCAGTGGAATGTAAACACAACAACATGCTAATCACTAGTATCTACTACTAAAAAAAACATACATCCAAATATGGTCATACATATCCATATGTAAAGGTGCCAATGGATAACCTACTATAGCTAAAAAAAACAAGTATGCGTGATGATACAGGAAAGAAAACAAAACAAAGTAAACTCTTGATAAAAAAGACCTCAAGGTCCATACCATCTCTATATAATAACTATTGTAGTATAGCTCTTGAAGTTGACCTCTTTCTTTCATGTAAATCCATAAAGTCTGCACACATCTTGAAGGGCCCGTGTAGGGTGTGAGACGAATCTCAGTCGGATACCACCCAGCGGTGCGTACCTAATATAAGTGTTTAAGAATGCATGTGTTTATAAAGAAAATATTAAACAGTACGATGCACACAACCAATCAAAAACCCCACTGGTGCTCAACAGCCACTATGGATTTTCACCTGCTTCGGCTAACTCTAGAATATCTATCATGTAACTCAACACCATGTGCCCCCTTACACTGCGTGTCTCTAGTACCGACATCCTGAAGGAACAACCAAGAAATAGTAACCCAAAGGAACAACAATATCTGTCCTAAAAAAAGTAACCGTATGGAAAATGATTTCTGCCCTCAAATAAAGTAATCAGAGGAACAACAATGTCTGTCCTCTAATAAAATCATCGTAGGAACAATGATATCTACTCTCAAATAAAGTATTCGGAGGGACATCGATGTTTTCCCTAAAATAATGTAACCAGCGAGACACTGATTTCTGCCCTCAAATAGTGGTGATCCTCTACCCCCAACCCGATAGACTCAATTCTATCCCTTAAAGGCTCCTAATCTTCCACGTGAATTCCAACGGCAAGAACCCCAAAACCAATAGTACCTAAACCGCAACTAACGGGGTCCTCTACCCACAAAAGTGGTAAAAACCACCTCATCATGGAGTCTCTCAGTGTGCACACTACTTAATGTTTCAGGTGAGTGGTAATCACTAAAACCGTATCGAAGCCACAACACCTTTGGCACCTCGTGTCCCTATGACAATGCCACTCAAGTTAGACAGCCTCACCATCCAAGTAACCAGAGCCATGCCCAACCTAACAATCACCCTACCTCAAGCCGATGTCTGTAACACCCAATACTATGTTCAGAACCACCGAATGTAACCCAGTCGAAGCCCAACCTATGATCAACATCACTCATGAATATCCGGGCCATGCCCAACACAACCCAAAGGTTCCAGCATATGCAATTCAGCAATTACATATATAACACATTTAAACACAACACATAAATAGGAAAAACAATATAAACAGTTGAATTACACTATCCTAATGGTTATTAAACAAAAACATTGAGGTCTTGAATGCCTCTTACAATTCATATAAAGGTTTAATAAACTAAACTCAACAGTTTAAAACAACTCAATTCAATTATAACCATTTTGGCACCCTGACCAAAATTCCCCAATGTTCCACGACCACTCACCCAACCCCGCTCAAGAAAAATATGTAACAGGGCATACCCAAATGTATCCCATAGGACAAATAATAATTAAACTTGCAATAGCAGGTAAAACAGGGTCACAATCAAAATATCTGAAAACACGCCAAAGGTCTTGCCGCCCAAAAGTCTGTGAAAAAAAAAAAGAGGTATATACCACTTAACTGAGACTCGTAGACATAGAGACGTCTGATATCGATCTCTAACTCAAAGCTAATATTCGTAGATATATGTTTCCATAAAATCTCAGCAATTCTTCTCAGATAGAAACTGCGACGTGTGAGGTAAAAAATCAAGAACAAAACAGGGTGTGTGGGTTTAGCTTGGCTGTTGCAATCCCACAGCCACTGACGGATTGAAGAACAGACACCAGATGATGAATCTAGGGAAAGGTATGTTCTTCGGATTTTCAGAACGGAACTTTTCAAAAGTTTGGGAATAAGAAGAGGTTTTTCTGAATAAGATGTGACACTCTTTCATTTAAGAAAATAAAAAAAGTAAACGATGTTTATTAAGGAATACACACCATGTAGTGGCCCTGTCCATACTCCTACTTAAGTAGAGGTATCCACATGGCTTGGATGCACCACACGGGTTGACACACGACTAGAACTCAGTTGGTACAAAGAAAGCAGGATACACGACGCGTCGACCAACACTACATGCCCTATAGTAGGAATTCTTACATGGTCATCACACAACATGTACTTAGATAGCACATAGACGGTACTTTCCTAACCCATACACGGAGTGTAATTTAGAGTACATGGCGTATAGCTTGGAAATTTCCAGAATTTCCCCAATTTCCCGGTTTTCTTAGAAAGAAGTCAAAAATTCAAACGGGGTCAAGATTTGGACCCATTCTGAAAACTCAGGTTCTTACATGACTAACATAAGAAATGGTAATTTTCAATTTTCCAATGTATATTTTTTGTACCATTTAATAAGAGTTATATAATTTAATTACGGATGAGTATGAGGATTAATATATTAATATATTTGAAGGTATAGTTTAGTCATAATAATATTATAAGATGATGGGGAACATGTGGGAAAAATAAAAGATATACATTCACTTGAAAAAAATTCCTAAGAACAAATGTTATGCTAAACATATTGAATACAACACTAAAGCGTCAATCTGTTTCCCAAAAAACACCATCTATACTCGATTAAATCTATTTAATGATGAATTCAATGACATTTTATCAACTGGATATTATCATATAGTGATTCATATAACCTTATGAATCTATATTCTTTTTTCAAATTATTTTTTATTAATTTTTATGTAGTGTTTTTACTCAACCTATTCTTTAAAAAAGACTCCTGTATTGTAATAGATATTATAAGATATTCTCATCTTTATTAATTCTTACTCTTATTATCTCATAGTAAACAATGGATGAGGATGCGCATAGCCTAGAATTCCATGAGTGAAGTTTTATATAAAAAATGATACATGTTGTGGATATTTTTTTTATATTAAACTACTTAGTAGGGGTGATTTACATGATGTGAGGATTTGGCCTCAGTTTGAGACTATACCACATATTTTATTCCACGGTTAGTTTTTCTTTTTTTCCCTTTTTTATAAACCAACTAGTTTTAGTTTTCAAAATATTATAGAAAAATATTAAATGTATATTTTTATTTATTTTTTTATATATAGTGTTCTATACTATTTTTTTTCAAATGCTAAAAAGGGTTTAGAAATGATTTTTAACTGAGTTGCGCTCATGATTTTGAGAAACTCTTTGATAAAATAAAATTTTATAATACTATTATTCTAGTAAAATCAGATATTTTATAAATATGGGGAATTACTATTTAAATACATTTTAAAAAAAATTATTTGAATGTAAATTCACCCTTATATGAGTTATCCACTCCATCCAACATTATTAATAGAATGATCTTTTATTCACCTATACATCCTTTTAAAATTGATCAATTTTATTATAGGATATTATTTCTGTTTTCAAGTTTATTGTAGAGGCTATGTCTAGATGTTACACAATAAGAATACCACCTAATTTAAATAGAAAAAATTATGCTCAATTTATATCAAAATGAAAATCTATCATGAGAGTATGAGTTTTGATATTTGAGGATATATTGAGAATAAATATGATAAACCTAAAATTTCAATAAAGGCATGATATTCTATAAATAAATCCACTTAAGATTTAAATTTTAAATTTAGGTATTATTTATTTTTTAATTTAGGGGATGTTGAATATAAAATATTATCTTATTAAGATACATATTTTCAAATTAGGGAGAAATATTTTTTGTCTCGCAAAGGAACTTCCAATGTTATTGAAATGAGGCTTAATATATATACTATACATTAAAATGAAAATGGAAGAATCTATCTATAACATGTATGATTGGTTTATTGATATTATAAAAACATTGATCACACTGAGACAAACGATGATAGAAATAACTTAATTCATGATGATGCTATAATTTCAACTAGATAGATTGAGAGGTTCCACAGTTTCTATTAGAGAGTCTGGTGACATAATCAAGTATCTAGTAAAATAATTAATTTGAAATGTGATGATGTATAGAGAATATATAAAGGTAAAAATGAGGATGATGAACCAATGGGAAAACCTATATTATATAAAGTATCACAATTAAAATAGAAAGATGTTTTTTAGATGATGTGATGAGTGGAAGTGAAGGTGACACTAAATGTGGTGAAAAATGGATTATCTAGACAAAATGTTTACCATGTTCAACATAAGTAAGATAATTTTTCGAGAAGAATAACTATAAAGGTATATATTACAAGAGATGTAATTGAATGAAATATGAGAGAAAGTAAGACACATCTAATGAGATTAGCTATTATGAATAGAAATGAAAACGATATATAGTCCCTAACTATCCAAATCTAAAATAAAATAAATAGATATGATGATAAGGATAAAAGAACAAAAATTGAAATAAATGATACTTAGAGTGCATATAATGATATATATTGATATTTAGATTCATATTGAGAATATAGGAATAAAAAAGATAATATGTGTTTTATGGATATTACTTCTGAGGTATCTTATATTTATACTCATATTAGTAATGATTAAAAAATTTATAATGAGCAATTAGAAAAATATTTTTCTATTTATGAAGATATCATTAATATTATAAAATAAAAATATAAAATGATAAAAAAGGATGATTTGTTACATACTGTAGAATAATATTCCCTTATCATAGAAAAAGATAATAATTCTAACCTATCAAAGAGAATACTAATGTGAAAAAAAGTAAATGAAAAATTATAAAGGGACATTGAAGGATTTTAAGAAGAATATAATATTTTAAAAATTCATTCTAATTGATTATATATATAAACCCAGAGATGGTTTTGGTTATCAACCTTGAAAGCAATATAAACTGTATAAAAACTATTTTGTTCATAGTTCCAAAAAATAGATATTTTTATATGAATTATACAAGAATTTGAAATTTTCAAAATAATTTTATACCTAAAAGGATTTTCTTTCTATGTATCCTATATATTTCTAATAACCCTATTAAAAAAATTGGATTCCAAAAGTGTTTATTTTTAGCCTCTTTGGATCCAAGAATATCTGAGTACCAAAATCAATTTGTATTTAATTGATTAAATAAAAAATGTTTAATGTGACCCACTAAGAATATGGGGTATCTATATAATGCATTTAATATAAATAAGAATTTAGAATATTCAATCTTTTAAATCCTTATAATGGTAGATGGTAGACATGATAGTTTTGGGGAAAATGACAAATGAAAAATCATATGACATGGACAAGTTGGAAACTCGAACTCTTTACTTATTATTGATGGGTTAATTTTTTATGAAATGTAATATATTATTTTAAGTATTTATAAACTTTTTAATAATGTTTTTAATGTGTAATTTTTAAAAAATGATAATAATTTTTTTGATTATGATATTTCTTTTGTATCTACTACTTAGAGAAATTAAAAATTTTATGAATATAATTTAGAATTTTTAATTTTTTAATTTTTTTTCATTTTGAATTCTTTCTTCATAGAGGATCATAGCTGGAGAATATGACACAAGGTCATTTTAATATATATTAACTTATAAATATATCAAATAAATGTTTATTAAAAGATATATACAGGATAATATTTAACAAAGACAATGTGTGTAATCCATGTCAAAAGGGAAATAAAAAATATCATTCAAAACAATGAAATAGGTATCTATCTCCGAAAAAATAGAATTGGTTTATATGGATTTATTTTAAAAATATAGTTTCTATTTTTTAGTAGGATGAAAATCATGTTATGTTATAGTGGATGATTAATCATGATATTTTTTTGTGATTTTACTTGGACATTAATGTTGAGCTCCTTCCTATTCTTCAATGTAATCTAAATCTTTAAGGAATATTAGTGGAATATCTATAAATACCATGAACATTTATAATCAATGAGAGTTTGAGTATAATGAATTATAATCTCCCTTCTAAAAACATTTCTCTAATCAAAATTGATTGACAACTAGAACACCTTAAATGAATTTGTTTTTTGAAAGGAGAAATAGGAATATTCAATAAATCAACAGAATAATTCATAGTGGATATGAAACTCTTGTTTATTAATGGGATGAAGCTGCTCAAACATATTAATATTTAATATATAGAATTATTATATTACCTATATTTAAATTTAAACCATATTAATTATGGAATGGTAGAGAACCTAAATGAATTTTTTTATTTTTTTTATTTTATTTTTTATATTTGTTACATAAATGAAAATCATGACATATTTTAACAAAAAAGATTCAAAATGATTTTTCTTCATTATTGAATAGCTAGTAAAGCTTATATGGTCTTTAATAAGAATTATAATGTTTTCGAAGAAAAATTTTATGTCACTTTTGATGAGACATATCAATGTGAACATAAACCTTTTTTAGAAAATTTTGACGAGGGTATATAAAATCTGAATATCAATATTACCACTAAAACATATAATCATTCTCCTAATTTACATGATAAATCAAATTGGAGATATCATCATTCTCTTCGATATACTAAATAATAAAACTATGTACAAGTAACTCTATCCCTAAAACTATTATAACCCTTAAAGACCACTTTTTAGATTCAATTATTGGAAATATAGATATAGGAACTCAATCTAGAGCCACAATAAGAAACCAAGTTAAATATAAAGAATTCATGTCACAACTTTAAATAAATTACACCAATGAATCAATCAATGAAGAAAATTGGGTAACAAAAATTCATAAATAATTGAACCATTTTGAAAGAAATAATTTCAGGGAATTAGTAGATATACTTAATGGTAACATAACTTTGGGAACTAAGTAAGTTTAGAGAAACAATGCTATTGAGTGTGGCATAATAATTAGAAATATAGTTTTATTTTTTTGTTACACCCCAAGCTTCCACAAAGGTTAACATATCATCGACTAAGGAAAAGTACAAGGTAAGGGTTAAATTTCACAATCTCTTTATTATCTGAGGCGTTTTATAGGTAAGTATCTACTGGGACCTCTTGATTATCCACATCTATGTTTTCTTAAAAAAGTAATTCAATTTTTTTACTATTTTCTAGACTATGGGTCAAAGTCATTTATACCCTTATTTTACTATATATGTTTTGAAAGGAATCTTTCTATTTTTTTCCAAACAAGGTACTTTATGACCATTTCAAAAAAATTCAGGTAAGAATATATTTTCTTAACTTATATGGCGGGTGAGGATATTTTTTACCATTATAACATCATCGAAGCTTCAATTTCAAGAATATAAGAATATTTTCAAAATAAAATATTTCTTTTATAATTATGTGACTTTTAAATGATTTAAAAAAAGCGATATTTTTTTCAAACAGATTTGATTTCATCTATTTCAACATCCTTTGATGGATTTTAAACTTGTTTGAAGTTTAATTTTTATGATACAAATCTTCATGTTGTATTGAATTTTTTGTGATATATTTGACAGTGGATGTTTTTTATACCATTCATAGTATATGGTTAATGTATTGACATTTTGTATGCTAGTTTTAATACAAATGTTTATGTTATGTTTCATCCTTTTCATATGAGGAATGTATTGGACTTATTAAGTGACAGGTGGAGCCTGCTATAGCTCCTCGGTGCATTAGTAGGTCTCATGAGGCAATTATGTGTGGAATTGGCCGAGACCTTTCCCAATTTTGATATATGGTTTTGGATGAGGCCTTAATCATTTTTATACGTCTTGGCCGAGGCTTTAACAAAATGTTTCAGAATGTCCGACATTATACATTCCCTCATTATGAAATTATTATTGATTGTTCATGTGGTTATTCGACAAGTAGAATACCCATGACTATGTTTTATTATGGAATTATTTACTCACCTCATATTCATGCCATAAAGTGTTCATGTTTATTATTTGTAAAGGCATGCGTTTTCAATTATTCACCATGCCTAATGTTTATGTTATATTATGCTGTATTGCTTATCCTTACTGAGCGTTTGAACTCACCCTTTTCTTATGTTTCATTTTCCCAATATATGAAGATGTTAGTTATGAGTGACTTGAAGGCATAATCTATGAGGCTTGGATGTTTCTAATAGAATTAATTATTGTTTTATTTCTTTTTAAGTTGTAATGTTGAACTTATATATGTATCTTGTTTCCAATAATACTAAATTGATCGGTCTTTCGGGACATGATTCCTTATATCATGCCAATTTTATGTAATAAAGCACCAACTATGGGTAACTAGGGTCAGGGAGTTAAAGTTGGTATCAGAGTATGTTTAGTACAAACCTTGGAAACTAGATTTAGAAAAAATTTGATTAGAGCACATTACCACAAGATAGACTTTGAGTATTAGTATATAAGAACTTCCTAGAATTTTGGTAATGTAGAGATTTTGTGTATTTTACAACCAATACATCCCTGTCCAGATACGAGCAGATAGAGGAAGATCTGACACAGATGTACATAATAGTGAAAACTCTAACATGGAGTTTCAGGCTTGACCCGGGGTGTCCTAGTACACGACAACGATCCTTGCTGCACTCTTGGTTTCTGCACTCCTGAGGGATATACTTAGAATAATTCACATTTTCTTTATAAACAATTATGAAGGATTTATGAGTATATACTTCCTCAAAGAAATTTATTTATGATTATGGATTATATCCATAAACAGTTCAATTTATGATATGTGTTTTACAAGTTTGGAATTACGTATTGTGATTCATAAACTAATCTAGTGTATTCCATTGTTTAGAAATGGAACCTAGTGGAAAGAATGAGAACCATATCAATGCACATAATCCATGTAGGGACTTTCCTCCTACTCAAGATAATTATAGTGGAGTTGGTTATGCAACTGGTGCTGATCAGATTATCACCATACTGGGACAAATCACTCAAGTTATGAATAATAACCTTACCCGTATGGAGCACCCTAATCCACAACACGGAGGATCAATGTTAGACCGGTTCATGAGGCAACAACCACAAAAAATCAATGGTGGTACAAATAACTTAGTAGCTGAGAAATGGATAAGTTCCTTAGAGAAAATATTTCATGCTTTGGGGAGTAGGGAAAGGGAAAAAGTTGTCATGGAAGTTTATCACCTCACGGGAGATGCATATCAATGGTGGTCATTAATCCAAAACACAATGAAAGATGAAGAAGTATCAAACATGTAATGGAGGGTGTTTAAAGATATTTTCATAGAAAAGTACATTACACGTGATGATCGAGTGGATATGGAAGGCCAATTTTTTAGTCTAAGGAAAAAGGAGGATGAGAATGTCACAAAGTATGAGGATACCTTTATATGGTTATAATGGTATGCAGTAGATTATACACATAACCCAAGGAGTAATATTGATATATTATTTGATGGTTTAAAACCATTTATCCATCGAGTATTAGTCTCACAATCATTCTCATCGTAGGAAGATATTGTCTCATGTGCTATCAAAATAGAAAAGGAATTATCTAAGTCTTATTACTTTAAAGAAAAGAAAGAGAAGAAGATATATGATGAACACTATGGGAAAGGAAATAAGGAAATATGGAAGAAGGGAAGAGTTTAATTTCCACCCTGTCATAATTGTGGAAGGAAGCACCCTGGTGCCTGTCTAAAAGGAAAAAGAGTATGCTACAAATGTGGAAATAAAGTCCATCTTACTGGTGATTATAAGTGGAAGGAAGAAGCCACCAATGTTTAATGCTACAATTGCAGGGAGACGGGACATTATGCACATTAATTTCCTAAGCGCCAAGAAAACATACCTCAAAAAAGGACAAGGGAGCAAGGCCAAGCTTATGAAATCACTACTGCTGAGGTTGAAGCTTTGAAAGATGTGGTGGGATGTAATTTAATGGTATCCTCAAGTTTAGCCAATGCATTATTTGATTATGGATCATCACATTATTTCATATCATCCTAGTTTTCTAAGAAAATTAGATATTTCCAATTTGATTTAACAAAGGAGTTGTCAGTCAAAACTCCTAAGGGAAGTATCATTGCTATAATGTTTTGTGAATCAGTTCCCATTAGGGAATATAAATGTTCTTTATCCACTGATCTCATTGTCATACTCATGATTGAATTTGATATAACCCTCTGTATGGATTTGATTTTAGACCATGATGCGAAAATTTATTATAAGAAGAAGGAGGTTACAATTTTTGATGATGATAAGCAGTACCTTATCTTTAGAGAAGAAACATCACCATATGATTCTTATCTAGATACACCCCTAGTATCTCTACTAAATTCAATTATTGGGGAGGAATAGAATGAAATAACTATGAGTGAGGAAAGGAATGTTCAAATAGTGGATGTACCTATTATGAAAGAATATGTTTATGTGTTTCTAGATGATTTCCCTAGACATCCTCCAGAATGAGAAATTGAGTTTTCCGTTGACTTAATTCCAGGTTCAAGGAAAATATCGAAGACCCCATATAGAATGACCACTATAGAATTAGTGGAGCTAAATAAAAAACTAGAGGAATTAAGTAATAAGGGATTTATTATCCCTAGTGTTTCTCCATGAGGATGCCCTATCCTTTTTGTTAAGAAGAAAGATAGATCTATGAGATTGTGCATTGACTATAAGGAGATCAATGATGCAACAATAAAGAACAAGTATCCCCTACTTTGCATTGATGATTTATTCGACCAACTTCACAGAGTTAAATATTTTTCAAATATTAACCTTCGATTTGGATATCATCAGTTGTGTTTGAAGAAGGAAGACATTTTGAAAATAGAATTTTGAAATAGGTATGGGAATTACGAGTTTACAGTAATGCCTTTTGGATTGACTAATGCACCCTTTGTCTTCATGGGTCTAATGAATAAAGTTTTCAAGGAATATCTTGATGACTTTTTAGTGGTATTTATTGATGATATCTTGGTTTAAAAAAAAGATATGAATATCATGAAAATAAATTGTGCACTGTTATAAAAACCCTCAGAATAAATGAATTATATGGTAATTTTAGCAAGTGTGAATTCTGGCTTCAAGAGATTTATTTTCTTGGCCATATTGTCTCTAAAGATGGAATATCTATAGATCCTTCAAAGACTAGGGAAATACAAGAATGGACAACACTGATGAGTATAACTGAGGTATGCAGTTTTATTGGTTTAGCAGGTTATTATCGATATTTCATACATAATTCTTCATGGTTGGCTAACCCATTAACTAAGATCACATGTAATGGGATTAAATTTTGTTTCACAAAAGAGTGTGAATATTTTTTTAATAACATAGGTGAATATAATTCAATGCTCTTATCTTGACTCTACCTTCATGGAATGATGGGTTTGTTATTCATAGTGATTCTTCAAAGAAATGAATTGGTTGTGTCCTTATGAAGAATGATAGATTTATTACCTATGAATTATGACAACTAAAAATTCATGAGAAAAACTATCCCACTCATGATATTGAGTTATAAGCTCTAATATTTTCTCTGAAGATATGGAGTCACTATCTCTATTGTAAAAAATGTAATATTTACACTTATCACAAGAGTTTGAAGTATATTTTATCACAGAACGAACTCAACAAGAGGAAAAAATTATGACTTGAACTACTCAAGGAATATTATTGCACTATACACTACCACCCGAGGAACAAAAATAAGGTGGCAGATTCTTTCAAAAGAAAGGATGATGGAGTTTTGAACAAGATGAGAGTTGAAAAGGATCCTATATACATGGATCTAGTAAAGATGGATATGGTAATAACCATGTAAGGTAAAACATAAATTCTTTTTCAAATGGTTTCCAAACCATATTTACTAGAAAGGATAAAAAGTTCTCAGACTGATGATAATGAATTTCAAAAGAAAATTAAAGTTGTGAACGGTGGGAGATTGAACGACTTTTTATATGAAGATGAGATTTCAAAATTTGGGAAGAGACTTTGTGTTCCCGATATACCTGATCTCAAAAGGGAGTTTTTGGATGACAATCATAGTTCTAATTTCTCTATACACCCCAGTAGCACAATGATGTATAGAAATTTGAAATAACATTTTGGTGGGAAAACATGAAGAGATAGATTGCTGATTTTGTGTCGATATGTATGGTTTGTCAACAAGTGAAATCTTGAAGACAACATCCTAAAGGATTCATGAAACATCTTCCCATACCTAAATGGAAATGGGATGATATTATGATGGACTTTGACATGGGACTACCAAAGACTCCTAGAAGAAATGATGCAATATGGGTCATTGTTGACTGTCTTACCAAGTCCGCACATTTTCATGCTATAAGAGAAGATTCACCACTTGAATGTTTAGAAAGACTATATATTAATGAAGTTGTAAGACTTCATGGAGCACCCCTATTGATTTTTTATGATCATGATCCCCATTTTACATCAAGATTCTGGAAAAGTCTTCAGAAAGCCCTGGATACTGAACTTTATTTGGGCACTGTATACCACCCGAAAACTGATGGACAATCAGAACAGACTATTAAAACGTTAGAATACATGTTGAGATCTTGATCACTTGACTTTCAAGGTATGTGGGATCAATATTTACCTCTCGTATAATTTTCCTATAACAATCACTTCCATTCAAGTATTTAGATGGTACCATATGAAGTAGTATATGGAAAGAGATGTCGCACACCAACTTGTTGGGATGATATTGGTGAAAGAAAACTCGTAGGCCTAGAACTTGTTGAGGAAATAATGGAAAAGGTGAAGGTTATCCAAACCCACATAAAAGAAGCTCAAATTAGAAAAAAGAACTATGCTGATAACCAAATTAAGGATTTGGAATTTTAGGTAGGAGATCATGTTTTCTTGAAGGTATCTCTAAGGAAGGGAGTTATACGATTCGGTAAGAGGGGTAAATTAAGTCCTAGGTACATCGAACCTTTCGAAATTCTAGAACGAATTGGGGTTGTAGATTACCATTTGGAAATGCCGCCAAGTCTCTCCATATTTCATGATGTTGTCTACATATCACTATTGAGAAACTACATGACTGACCCAACGCATGTACTCACCTATAAAGAAATAGAACTAGAACTCGATTTGTCTTATTGTGAAGAGTCTATCAAGATTCTGGATACCAAAGAACATGTATTGAGAAACCGGATCACTAGTCTTGTAAATGTTCTATGGAGAAACAATAAGATGGTAGAGGCGGTGTGGGAACCAAAGGAACTTATGATGAAGAACCACCCGAGTCTTTTTATGCAGTGATATTCTAGAAATTTCATGTACGAAATTATTTGAAGGAGGGAAGAATGTAACAACCCACGCTTCCACAAAGGTTAATATATCATCGACTAAGGAAAAGTACAAGGTAAGGGTTGAATTTAACAATATCTTTATTATCCGAGGTTGTTTATATGTAAGTTTCTACTGGGACCTCTTTATCATCCACATCTTTGTTTTCTTAAAAATGTAATTCAAAACATTTTTACTATTTACTAGACTGTGGGTTAAAGTCATTTATACCCTTATTTTACCATATATGTTTTGAAATGAATCTTTTGGTCGTTTTCCAAACAAGGTACTTTATGACCTTTTTGATAAAATTAAGGTATGATTTTCTTTTCTTAACTTATATGGAGGTTGAAACTATTTTCCATTTTTATAACATTTTCAAAGATTCCCTTGAATGATTATAAGAATATTTTTAAAATAAATGTTTTTATTATAATTATGTGAATTTTAAATGATTTTAAAAAAAGAGATATTTATTTCAAATAATTTTGATTTCATCTATGTCAACATCCTTTGATGGATATTAAAATAGTTTTAAGTTGATTTATTATGATTAAAATATTCCATATTGTATTGAAGGTTTTGTGATATATTTGACTGTGGATGTGTTATTTTTATACCATTCATGGTATATGGTTAAAGTATAGACATTTCATATGCAAGTTTTAATACGAATGTTTATGTCATGTTTCAACATTTTCATATGAGGAATGTATTGGACTTATCAAGTGATGGGTGGAGTCTACTATAGTTCATCAGTGCATCGGTAGGTCTCATGAGACAATTAGATGTGTAATTGGCTGAGACCTTTCCCAAATTTGATATATGGTTTTGGATGAGGCCTTAATCATTTTTAGACGTCTTGGCTAAGGCCTTGACAAAATGTTTCAGAATATCCCACATTATACATTCCCTCATTAAGAAAATATTATTGATGGTTCATGTGGTTATTCAACTAGTAGAATAACCAAGACTAAGTTTTATTATGGCATTATTTACTCAGCTCATATTTATGCCATAAAGTGTCCATGTTTATTATTTGTAAATGCATATGTTTTCAATTATTCACCATGACTAATGTTTATGTTATCTTCCGCTATATTGCTTACCCTTTCTAAGAATTTGAGCTCACCCCTTTCTTATGTTTCATTTTCCTAGGATATGAAGAAGTTAGTTGTGAGTGACTTGCTGGCATAATCTAGAAGGATTGGATGTTTCTAACGGAATAAATTAGTGTTGTATTTATTTTCAAGTTGTAATGATGAACTTATATATGTATCTTGTTTCCAATAATACTAAAATGATTAGTATTTCAGGAAATTATTCCTTTATATCATGAAAATGTTATGTAATAAAGCACCGACTCTAGGTAACTGGGGTCGGGGCGTTACATTTTTCACTAGTATATTGTAAAAAATATGGTATTTACTATGAAATTTTTTTACACATGTGTCTAGATTTTAGTCTATCAGAATACTTATTTCATATAAATCCCATATTAATTTCATACTATATCAAATGTATTTGAAGATTGAATTATTAAATCATTATATTATTGATGTTGTATTTATTCAACAACCATATATATTTTAAAACTAAAATTTTACAAATATTTGTTAAACTTAACAATATATTTTTAAGGTTTAAAACAAGATCTATATCTTATTATGATTGGATCAATGAATTTATCCTTTCATATGGTTTTATGAAATTATGTTTGTGAATATATATTTTTTAAACATAATTTCAAAGTATGTTTTAGTAGTACAAATATATATTAATGATATTATTTTTGGATCATCCAAAAACTTTTTCATTGTTGAATTTTATAAAAAAATAAAAAAGGAATTTTAATATAATTGAATGGGTGAGTTATAATTCTTTATTATATTTCATCTTTTAAAAAACCAATAACTAATTAATTAAAATCAATGGAAATACATAGAGGATATTTTGAGAATATAGTGATTGGATATCACTAAATGTAGTGACACTGCCATGAGTAGATGTTATTTTTTATTCTTGATAAAACTGGGAGATCAGTATTCCAAAATTAATATAGATGTTTGATTGGATGTCTATTGTATGTTACTCTTATCAAACTTGATATTATGTTTTTTATGTGTATGTGTGCGCATTTTTGAGGAAACACTAAATAATATAATTTGAATTATATTAATTTTTTTTGAATACATCATGATTAAAACAATTTTTTTTATATTTTACCCTAAGTAAATGCATTTAAGATAGTTATTTATTCAAATTCCAATTATTGTTTTATTAAGTGAGATAGAAGTGACACCTCTAGAACATTTAATCTTTTGGGAAATTATATAGTTTCACGATGTAGTAAGAAATAAAATGTTGTTATTTATCTATTGCTGAAGCTAAGTATATTTCTATAGGTAGTGGTTGTATATAGATTATATGGACACAAAAACTATTAGAATTTAGATAAGAATTTATAAATTTCCCTATAAATTATGAAAATACATGTTCTATAAAAATTCCAAAAAAATGTGTCTCACTATAGGAAAAAGAATATTGAAATGAGAAATCACATTTTGAAATAAAATTTTGAAAATGAAGATGTTAATCTAAAATTAAATGTTACAATACATCATATTGATGATATATTTACAAGGTGATAAATATTGAGAGAATTAATTACATCATACATGGATTAGAAATGATAAAATATTTATAAAATATTCAATTTAATTCCTAATTTTTTTCTTATTTGAATTTTATTTATACTCGTTAATTTTTATGATTAATGATACAATAACCATAAGGTATAGTTCCCATGACCATAAATGTTACTAATTGTTTTTGAACATATGACAAGTAAATAAACCATATCAAATTTTCCATGAATTCAATATAATTTCTATGAAAATTTACTCACACAAACACTATTCCTACCATTAACATTTACTCATATGTCACTATACGTACATTTTCTAATTGGTCACATGGTCACTATACATTCCATGAACTTTAACTCATATGGTTATTATACTTACCATTACCTATCCAAGAAACTGTGATGACATAGTCAGTTTACATACTTGTTCTATTTATACATTGGATTTTTAGGAAGTCATTTTATCAAGGAATTCTTAAGGATTATTATTATTTTATTCCCAAAATTATTTAAATATAATTCAAGTGAGAATTTGAAATGATGAAAATCATTTTTCATAAAATTATTCAATTAATTTCAAAGTGTCATCTTTCTCAACCCCACACTCAAATGAAACCCCATCTCCTATATGAATATTTAGATTTTGATTCATAGCATGTGAATTTAGAGGATTAAACATGATCCCAATACCACACCTCATGCCATGTGAACCATTATAAAGAAATCAAAAAATGGGGTAAGGATACTCAAGTGTTGCAGTGAATCCCCTAAATCTTTATCTGATCGATCAGAAAGTATGTGATGGAAAGGAAGATGATTCCCACGGTATATAGTCAAGTATATCTCTAGTATGGAAAGTGATTCAAAATCATGTTTCTTATTATTTTTTATCATAAAATGGTTAACTTTTCTATCAAAGGTTAGTTAGTTAATTATATATTACCTTGAAATTTATCCCCTAAGAGAAGTGGGGAATCAATTGGAAAATAATGAATGTTGAATATTTTTATTTTTCATCAAAATAATTGGAAAAACCCATTGGTGTTTCAAAAAAGGGTGAGAATGAGGAAAATCAGAGTTCATTACCCAAAAATCATTCCCATGTTGAGTTCCATAGTTCCATGGAGGCTCTATGTGGGAATCGTACAACTATAAGATAAAAAACTATAGAGATCAGTGGTGAGTGAAGGATAATAGCTACGCCCCGAATGGCCCGAAGGCCTTCATTTTTATTGATTTTCAATAACCCCATTTCAAGGGATGAGGGGGAACCCTTACAAGTCTTGTAGGCTCGGAGATTACATTGCCTTTAGGCTTTGGAGATTACATGACCCGAAGGTATTTGTAAATTCAACCAGACAATCTACAAAGAACTGCCCATCCCCAGTATCTGCATCATGATAGTAGCTCTCCAACTTTGCATGGACATCTGGATAGACTTCCCATACAAGAAAAGGTTGGTCCCAATGGCATATCCATACCCTCTCATTCTGAAAAATCTATTTGGTTCTGCTCTGGTGATTGTACATGCTCTGAATCCTCTTCTAGGGATACTCCTTTTTTGTAGTGTTAAGGGAAACTTCATATATCTTGAAGACCTTGAGGTAGCTCTAAGGCCTTAAAGGTGGCTCAAAATCCCTACTAACCTAAAGGACTGAGTGGCCCGTAAACCTTAAGGAATCCAAGCCCAAACTAGTGCCCGGAGGTGAATAGTTCCAGCTGCTACTATACCAAACAGTACCTTCTACAGTAACTGCTACAGTGCCTGCTACATTACCACGCAATGTACATTTCTACTATAGTATCTGTACCGCGTACAGTTCTGCTATATTACCCTCATAGTGTACAGTCTGCTACAGTACTACTATAGTGCCTTCTACATTACTACTACAATATTTTATGTGTAATTTAAATGAACTATGTAAAAGAAATTCTAAATTTAATTCTCTATTTTCTCTAATATTTATTTCACCCGTTTTTTATTATAAGTGTATAGTATCTAGGGTGGAAGAAAATATAACATCATTAAATTGTATTTTACTTACTCAGAGTATTTTCAGGAACACAAATTTTAATTGGAACACTTAGAATAATGTACTGGTTGGATGACCAAAAGAATCTATATTATAAATTTGATCCAATGAAATTTCCAATTAGGACAACAAATTTACTTGATCCAAGACTTGATCAAGATAACAATGTTTCGTACTCCTATGATAAAGTTGATGATTCTGTTTCTTTATAAGAAGAAGAAGATGTTAAATAAGAGTATGTGGTGGAATATCATGATGAATATTCTAGTGTGGATGATGAAGATGATATGGGAATATATCCTTATATATCCTTAAATATCAAACCACTTCATTTTATTTTCCATCTCGTGATGCTGAAATCCATAAATAATACCTTGTTGAAACTAGATTGTCTATCAGTGGTTATATGGATGAGCCTAAATGGGATGCGTTTGATGAATATAATGATGTTTAAGACACATCAATTTAATTTATTATGACAGTATGCACTCCATGACTGAAAATACAAAATTTACATGCTAAGGGGAAGAAATCCCTAGGTTTAGTTGAGATTATACTAGACTATTTTCTATATGATGCTGATAATGATGACCTTGTCTATTTTACACATCAATTTCATGGACCAACCACTCCTTATACTTAGATATACTTAGAATGATCAGTGATAATTAATATTGTCTCTCATAATTGACTTGATGTGTCCCCTCTAATACCTTTTGAGGATCATGTCTCAGAAAGAATTTTTGGTCACAATCCTTCAAATCATGGTGAGGAACAAGTCGAATATCTTCATTCCCATCATCTATAAGATAAATAATATATTTATAATATAGATATAACCAATGTTTACTATATGATATCTATGTCTGTAGAGATAAGGGATTTTGGTAGGTAGCCGGATTAGGATCCATATCTATTAATACCTTTCATATTCTAGATAAAAAATGATAGTTTTAATAAGCTCAAATAAAATATAACGAAGTTGTTAAAAGAACAATATATGGATTTTTTTAATTATATGGAACCAATTTGAGATGTTATTCTATCCAAAGTTGTTACATTATTTATATCTCATCTTCATCTGTTGTTTTATCAAAGAATGGAACTATTGAAAATGGTTTTTAAGATTTAAAATATAATATAGGTTCTCTATATGAATATTTTTTGACATGATATTGAAGATAGAATTTATGTACTGAAGTTAATTATTTTAGGCATCTTGATATTCATATCCACCTCCTTCTCATACATGGAAAGAAAATTTAATAATTAAATCCTTATGAAACTCCTAAGTGATTAATTGGATATTTATTTTGATGAGTTTAAATAGATGAGGGAAATGGAGTTTGATGGATTTCCAACACAAGCCTCTGAGACCCTGGAGTTGGCCTAGAAAGATATTATTCAGACTAGAAGAGATATATAAATAATCATGAAGGCCATTAATTTATATATTTTTATAATTTTAACCATTTTAGACATGAATTCTATGTTTATAAACATTATTTTTGATCATAAGATTCATCTGACCTAGGCTTTTTTGTCAATTTGAGTATCTCAATGTGCATACTCTAGTGTGGGAAGCCTTTATGAGAAAAAAAGAGGATTATTTTCATGCTATGGAACATGGATCATATGTGGTGAGTGGTAGTACCAATATGATGGAATCATACCAGTACACTACCAATATAACTATTCTAATTTCTCCTTTTATTCCTATTTTTCATCCCCTACCACAACCTACTATAATCCTAATCCTTCCATATTGTCTCATAGACATGTATTTGGGAAACTAAAAATAATCTACATATGTGTAGTCATTGGGGAACCTTTTTCTAGCTCTTTACCCTAGTGTACATCTTCTATGAACTCTAATATTTCCCATGGAAATAGTACCACACTTATTAATGATATCAAGGATACACTAGATTCAGAATCTGATTAGAATTCATGATAAAAAAATATTTTTATTTTCAATAATATTTTTTAATTATAATTACGATAATCCTTTTATGTTTTTTTTAAATTATCATTTCCTGTTCTTTGTTAATTTTTCCCTCTGATTCACTTTTTCATAATCTAAAAATAGGGAGTAGTGATGTTTTAATGAAATATTTATTTTAAGAATGCATATACTTGAGAATATTTGGTATATATTTTCAATTCATTCAATATATATGTTAGTATTTTTGATCATTAAAAATAGGGATATTTATTTATTAGACAAATAAATCCACATTTTTGTATTTATAATTTTATTAATAAATTTAATTTTTTATGTTAGTGAACTATATTATGGGTGAAAATGGTAAAAAATTATAAGTCTCGAAGTGTTTGTGCCTACCTACTTTATGAGAATGGTCAAATAACCATGATGTTCAAGTGATATTCTGGTTTTAAACAACATTAATGTGATAATAACCCTGAATTAAAGTTCAAGTGACCACCTTGGAACTAAACATACCATACATTGTTCTGAAAATGACTTCAAGAAGAAAAAACCAACACAAAAATAATTCGTGTTACTGTTTGAATGTAAGAATAATTTCTATAAAGTGTTTTAATCCCTGCATGTGTTTTTTTAGTGATATTGCAATGATATATAACTATAGTAATATCATTTTATGTGGATGTGAGGAGTAGAGTACCTATCACATGAATAAATGTACCTATAATGAGTTAAATTGAAATTATCATCGGGAAAAAATCAAGTAACCACATGAAGAATTCATGTAACTATCTAAAAAAAATAAGTGACCGGGAAGACTAATGAATTGAATTTATAAAAAATTCAAGTGAACACATGAATGAATGAAGCTACCATTCCCAATATTTATGAAAACTGACCATTCCTAGTAACTATGATCCAATTTAATCATTCAAAAGTAAATAAAAAGATAACATGGGTAACTGAAGTAGTAAATAACATTAACATATCCAATGGTTATACATCAGAATATTATCTAAATTTTAGAGGACTTAGGGACTAATTATTATGATGATTAGAAAATAAATATTCTCTATTTTACAGGTTTTTGAAAATGTCGTTTAAGATTCATACCAACTTGTGGAAAATAAAAAAAAAATATATACTCACATGAAAGAGATTCATAAGAAGAATTGATTTTATAGAGGCTAATAACAATGGTTCTACGATAGTCTATTATAATATCATTCAATATAAACATAGTTGAATAATTTGAAGGAAATAATTAAAGGTATTTGATAAATTGAAGCTGATTATACTAAGCTATAGAGAACCTTATCAATCATTATTAATTCCACGCTAGGTTTCATCTTTTTTTTAGAGTTGTATTTGTTTTACTCAATTTATTCATTAACATAGACTCATGTATTTTTATTGATGGGTACATGATGGACTCTTATTTATTAACTCATACTCTTATGATCCCATGTATAACTATAGTGGATTCTTCTTGTACCTTGGACTGCATTGAGTTCAGTTGTCTGTAAAACCCTATCAATGATGTTTATTTTAATTTATAATAAAATGCTTGCAAAAGGGAAATTTCTAGGTACATTTTATTAGTGATCATATTGAAACTCAACCTCTTATTTTATTCCATTTTTTTCTCATTCAGTTTCCTCAACTTTTAATTAAAATTATATTATTTTTAATAACTATATAATAAATAATTACATTGATAGTTGATTTAAAAATGTTTTTTATAATTTCATTAATATAATTAACATATTTTAAAAAGTTCACAAGTTTTTAGATACGTATTTTAACTGATTTGTAATATGAATTTTGAGAAACCCATTGAAAATATCCAATTATATAATATTTTTTTATTTTACGGGTTTTTATTAGTTGATTTATTTTGTATTTAAATTACTTTTATAAATATTTCATATCAATTCTACCATTACAATTTTGCGTTATCCACTCCAAACAAAAAACATAGATACAAAACAGATTCAGTCAATATTAGTGATCTTGGAACCTCATAACTTCTCTAATGTGTATTTTTTCAATATGATCTAGTGGTATGACTTCCCAAATGGAGATAAAGTGCATATTCTTGATATTAGATCCTACAAAATTCCATATTTAATAATTTTCTTTTCATTCATTTAAAAGAATCATAGAAAAAAATTCCAATACTCTCATTTCTATGATGGTATAGGTTAGGGCAGAATCATTCCCTTTCATTTTTTTCTTACTGACATAACATATATTAATCCATGACACATTTATTTATATTCAATTATATAATTATTCATATTGTCCCACTCTTTAGGTTCATTGAAATAACTATACATAGTTGTGCTCCATATGTGGAGAGAGAATGTTTAGGTATGTGAATTATTTTGCAGCTCCTTTTTTATTTCCACATATAATGACTTTTATATTCATGTAAAAAATATCACATCTCATTTTTCATTTATTTCTAACTCTTATGATTTTTTCTTTATTATATTATGAACTTTTTTTATCTATGAAACATTCCTTTCAATATCGTTGATCTTATCAAAAAATGGATGATAAGAAAATTATTATAGATGAAAGGATATGATTCTTTACTTTTTGATTCATATTTTACCCTTAACATGTATTATAAGATTATAACCATATCAATTATAATATTGTAAGTTGTTGTATGATATTTTATAGAAGGATATTCTACCACTTTATTTTCCTCCCAATGATGTAAGCGAATTAAGTAGTTATAATCATTAATCATCTCAAGCCATCTTCAATGGAATATACTAAGATATTTCTGATAAATATAAACTCCATGATCTTATGATATGTATATATTACACCCATCTACCCATAGAGGTAATTCCTTCACATATTAACTGTGTTGATTACCATATCCAACTCTAGATCATGATTCAAATAATTATAAACATTCCCCTTCAACTATTTTGAAGCATGAAATATAAATTTAGCACATTGTAGGAAGAAAAAACCAAGTCCATTCATTGAAAAATCTATACATTCAAAAATACTTCCCCATAGATGTGTAATATGAATATAAGTGAATTGATTATAAAATATATTTTAATTCAATGAAGTTATCTTATCATTTACTAGTTTGGAAAATATTCACTTCCAATAAATGTTTTTTGGTTATGAGGTTTCACAATCATGATATGATTCTAAAGAAACTACAATAATACTAAACTAATCCAAGAAATCTAAAAATATACAATAGAGATAGTGGTTTGGAGAAATCCACTATCAAATGGGTCTTTAAAGGATCCATAGATACACTATTACTGCTGATAAGATGCAATAAAAATTTAACATTCACTAATATGACCTGGATCACTAGGGCCCCACCCAAAACCATGACTGGGTGAGAGTGACAGTAAAATTATTCATACAAATATTCAAGAAGATGGTGAATGGAACCATGTATACTTAACACAAATAATGTTTTTTCCATTGCCTAATTCATCTATATAAAACACTAATCTCCATATAATATATTATAAAATAAGAATTATAAAAAAATTACTTTAATAAAAAAAATTCATGTAATAGACACTAGGATCTTCCAAGGTAAGATAAGTATAATTCACAATGTAAAAGCTGATAAATACACCCTTAATAATAAAACTAATATAAAAAGCTAAATTAGGTAGGTCTTCACATTAAGCTAGATCCAAATATAAATGTCTCCCATAGCCATCCCCAACTAGTAACATATAGTTCGAAAAATGAAATATACATCAGGGATTCTACTGGGTATCAGCTCCAAAAAACCCACATAATCTCATTGTACACCATGCCCATTTCTAATCCATTCAATCACTAAAAAAACAAAACATGTGTGGGAATTGAGCCTGTATAGAAGTGAGTATAAACATATCCATTAGAATGACCCAAGAAACAAAATAGAAATATAATGTAACATGTTAGATTAGTCTTTTATAATTTCTAGTGATTGAGAGGTATTAAAATGGGAAATCAAGAAACCACATATCCTTTTTGAGATCTCAGTACTATTGTTAAACAAGAAGGAAGATTACGAACAACCATCTATAAATCTAGTGAAGGAAAGTAACATGTGATAGTTAATAATAATCAAAATTTTAATTAAAAAATCATGTTTGAGGAAGATATGGTGGATTTGATCATCATTATTACAATAGATAATGGTCTATCCCAATAATGATAGTAACTACCCACAAAGGTCGTAATATCATGAGAAAAATTTGAATACCATGAGAACCATAAATCCCAAAAAAAATTCATAGTCATTACCCCATAATACACTACATCTTAAAGGAATCCAATATGTTTTATTGAAATCAAAATCTACAAATTTTTTTGAATAATACCATCTTCTACAACCACAAAAAGTCACTAAAATCCAAGGAGAGACTTAACTTTTGATTCTTGATCATCAGTTAATGGAGTAACAAATCCAACAATCCATAAATACCATACCATTTGATTATGAAATCCATTCTGATTATGAAACCATGGAAAAGTAAAAACCATTGATGAACTAACCCATACTACTCTAGAAACCCATGCTACGATTAATACTTACATCACCTTCGGGAGAACCACAGTGGGGGAATTTTTCTTTGTCAATGATAGAGTTTTGTCCAATGATTAATTAACCTACCCTAGGGTAATAACCACATTTGAGTAGAAAATAGATATTGGGAATGAGATCTAGGTTTATAGAGAGTGAACTAGAACCCCATATAGCACATAAGATGAACCCAAAAAATGAGAGAAACACACAAATGATGAAATAATGATAGTCCTTTACATTAATAATTTTGGAATCCAACATATCATGATATTGGAAAATGTTTATACTAGTGATAGAAAGTATATGAGAGAGAGACACTGAACCTCTATAGACTATAATTATCACACCCAAACCACATCACGAGTCCCATGGGGATTAACTCACAATCAACATATCAAACCTCGAAAATGGACTTATTTTAGAAAAGAGATCATAATTTTGTTAACTACATGGAAAATGGATATGATATTTTACATAAAAAAATCACAACGAAACACACATTTTAGCATAATACATATGATAGGGATTTTGTTTTGGGACATAGGACTATTCCATGAGTATGAATTAAATATCACATATAGATCATTAATGATTTATCTCAATATCTAGACCATCATTCCATATATGGAGCATCAAGATGAAATTTATGTAGAAATTTATTACTAAAATAATAATAATAACCAATAAAAATAATTATAATATTATAAATCAATCATATATATGATAAGGCCCAGAGGTGGTGGGGGTTATGAATCACCCCATTAATACACATTCCCTTTCATATTGGGGTTTATAAATCTCCCCACCCCATCTTTTAGGTATGTTATGGAATTATATTATCACTCAAACCAAAAAAAAACATCTCTCTTCATGCATTCAATTCAGGAAGGTCGTGTCCCACATGTAATTAATGCATGTAGACTATGTTCCCTATATCCCCTTATTTCAATGGATAATTGTTTAAATTTATTTATCCATATTTTTATTAATATAACATTATATTATAGGTATGAAAACCTAGAACGTGTTCCCACTAGACTATCCACTTTTAAATAATTCCCATCAAATAAGAAAACCCATCATTGACTGTGTTGATTCCACTCACCATGTAGTTATCCATGCCATAATTACAACCTCCTCTTCCACCGCCTCATGCCTCTCCTTACCCCATTTAATCTCCAAAATTTCTTTGTCCTTCCGCTAATTTTCCTGAAAAGTCCATCAGTTTTGGATAATAAAATATATAATGGGGAATAATAGAAATTTGTGAAAAGACAGAAGTGTGAGAATGAAGATAGAATAATTCAATGATTTATTCTTTATTAATCAACAAATGAAATCACTGTAAAATTAAAATTATGACTTTGACTAAATAATTAGATCCCAATAAAATTATGAATCATTCAAGATATATAAAAATTTCATCCCAAATAAATTTGGGTATTTAAAAATAAATATTTCATTACTTAATATTTTATTTCAATAGATCACTATGCTTTTAATTCTACACTGACTCATCCCTGGTGTAAACACTATACCCTATAATTAGTGGAACCATTATATATATATATATATATATATATATATATATATTTCAATGTTGTCTAATATGGTAAATTAACCATTTATCCACCAGGAGGTCTCATACTCTAATACTCATAATGGATCTATGTCTCATTTGGTAAAAACCTAGGTCATTACATATTCTACAATATAATTTCATTTCATCACAAAAATTATCTAAGTAGATTAGAAAACATTGAAAACTCTAGAAATCCTCATATAGAATCCAATACACCCTAACACATACTCCCATCATCTTCAAGTATTCAGACCTATGTGAGTTTAATACACCACATACCAAGATGGGAACATCCATTCTCATCAATGATGTCATTATCTATAATTTATCTTAATATAGGAATTTGAAATTAAAATAAAATTATCAATTATTGTATTTAAAAATCCTAAATACTAAAAGATTTTCATTATATGAAGATCAATCCACCACATAATATGAGGTCAAAAAATAAACTATTGATACCCACAAAAAATGATCCATCATCATGTTTATCATAGGTAATAAAGGTATATTTCCACCTTTAAGGATTATTATAGATTGTTTTAATTTGAATTAAACTCATACAAGATGTAGAAAATATTAGGTGATATCTAAAATTAAACACTAACACTAGAGGATTTTTTTAAGAACCCAGTTTTTTCTTGTGAAAGACTTTGGATTATTCTTGATGATATTCCAGAGCAGCGCCTTCAGACGGCGTGCGATTCCGAGCCCCGAAGTGGCCGGAATTAAATTTTCAATGCGTTCACACTGGAAATGCTAAATAAATGAGATAACTCCTAAACGGAGTACCAGATCTGGGATCCAAGTGTACGGATGAGTCCGGAATGGGGTGTTTACCCTATGAACGACATAGAACTTGTCGACGCGGGATGTTTGGACCCCTCGCCAGCTTCTGGAATGTTAAACGGATTAATTAATTAATTAATTAATTCGTTTAATGGCGAAACGCTAGTATCTTTTAAACGGTGGCTCGGATTGGAAAACCGAGGGCACTGTTGAGTTCGGAGCATGCTGTTTACCCTAGGAGGGGTATAAGTTTTGCGGGCGCGAGCCGTTTGTGAAAATGGCCCTAGGGGCGTTTTCGTAATTTGGCGCCCACGGGCGCTAAGTTTAATAATTTTTGAACGGCGTCTCAGAATAAAATTCTGAGACCGCTGTTGCGCTCAGAGCGTGGTTCTTAGCCTAGGGGAGGCTAAATCCGAACACCGTCGGGAGTTCGGGTTCGGGGCTGTCGGGCGGGCGTTTAAGTTATTTGTACTTAAACACCCCACCCCCCTTCTTCTTCTTCTTCTTCTTCCTCAAACCCTCCTCCCCCTCCACCTCCGTCGAGGTAGATCCGGCGAGACGAGCTCCGGTGAGGCCACTCTGGCAAGGTGCGGTGGTGCCGGCGGGTCGACGCGAAGCTCCGGGCGAAGCCCAGCGAGGTAGGATGTTGCGTTCTGTATTTTCATTCCCGCACTTAACTTCTAACGCAATTTTTCACGTTGAATTGCTGCCCGATCTTCAATCCAAGCCCATGAATGAAAAGTAGATCTTATTCTCTTTCCAATGATTGTTTCGGATTTGAAATCGGAATTCGGAGGCGTTCGAAATCGTTCGCCGAAGGTTGCGGGAAATTCGGGAGGTTCTGGGTGTTTCCGGCGGGTTCCGGCGGTCCGGCGGCTTAGGCGGCGGCAGTCCGAGGTTGAGGCGGTGGCGGAGGAGGCTCCCAGGGTGGCGCGGTGGCTCGGTCGGGCGAGCGGCCAGCGGAGGCGGCCAACTTCAGGGGCGTCGGGCGAGTACGACGGAGGGAAGTGGTGGCTGGCCGGGGCGCGCGGTCGACGAGCGGGGCGCAAGCGGGGTCGTCGGCCACCAGCAGCGACGCGAGGGAGCAAGGACCCGCATCCTGCGGGTCCTGTTGGCGCGACGCGGAGACCGGATCTCGCCAGTCTTCTGGGAATAAAACCGGACCCGAGGCGGGTCCAGTTCAGTTGGAGTGGGCCGCGGCCAGCCGGCCACGGCGGTTCGGACCGGGCCGGCCGGGGTGGACCGGCCCGGTTGGCCCCCTTGTATTCGTGAGGCCGTAAATTCCAAACGGCACGTCCGTTTGACGCGCCGTCAGTGGAGTTGGAACCCTGGTGTCAAGGCAGAGGTTTCCAGGGTGGTTCCGGGTGTTGAGGCGAAGTCGAGGCGTGGGCCCTATAGCCCGTCTTTTGAGCTGCGTGCAGCTTTTAGCGGCTTTTTCACCGGACATCCGTTCGGGGCGTGCAAGCAGTCGATGTTGGGTGTTTTTCCGAGGGGATTGCAATGGTGGAATCCTCCCTCCCTAATTCGGCATGATGGTGTGGGGCCCACGAGGGTCGTTTGGGCGTCGACGGTGATTTTCCATCTTTATCACCGGGCGACTGTTTTGGACAAGTGAGTATTTCATCTTGTGTGCTTTTTCGAGAGGATCGCAATGGTGCGATCCGTTCGTTGAGTTTCGGGACTGGGATGTGGGTCCCACGTGGCGCCGCTCATGTGCGGTGCGCCGGAATGCATCTTTTTCTCCAGATATCTGTGGCACTCAAGTGAGTAGTGCTTTTGACGTGTTTTCCCAAGGGGATCGCAATGGTGCGATGCGCCCGACTATTTTCGAGGTCGAGGCTCGGGATCACGGGACGCCGTTCGGGCATGAGGCGGTGTTGGTGACCTTTCCGTCGGATATCCGTTGGAGGCGAGTAAGTAGTCGATATCGTGTGTTTTTCCGTGAGGATTACAACGGTGTGATCCGTTTGGCTGTGCGGAGCCTCTTGCGTGATCTTGGGAAATGTGGAAGCATGGAAGGTGCTCCAGTGGTGGTTCGCCCTACCTTGTTTGTGGAAGACCCTTGGCGTGTGATCACGCACTCTTGGGAGAGTGATGTAAATGGTTCACGAGATGTGGCTGGCCGTGCCTGGGCCTTTGGGGTGGAGTTGTTATGTCATGCCTTCGCGTTGAAGTTGGGTGCTGCGTGCACGATGGCCCTTGGGCTGAGATTGTGGTATACTCAGGGAGTATACAGAAATGCTTGGAGGTACATGTGGTTGTTCGTACCTGAGAATGTTGGTGCGTTTAGTTGGGGTTGAGATGGGGCCACACGTTGTGTGGGCCCCACGTGCGTGACGGGTTCTTCTTGCGTACTATGACCTCTCGTGACGTAGAGGGTCCCTCTGTGTGTTTGTTTGACCAGAAGGGTGGAGTTTTTCCCCTGACTCAGTGCTCGTTTGTTGACCAACAGGGTTGAGTGGTCTCCCCCCTGGTTTCACTCTCGATGGATTGGCCGGTAGCAGTGCCAGTGACACCCAGTGCTGGAGCAGACGCTGAAACTCCTTTGGGTGAGTTGTGCTGGAGTTGGGTGGTTGCGCGATACCCACTCCGTGTTTGGTTGGCCAGTGTTGTACCCTTCAGTGGATATGGCCAGAGCAGTTCTGAGTTTTACCCTCCAGCGGGGCTGGGCAGTGGGTTACTCATCGGCTTCTAGGGTCTACCCTCTAGCGGAGACTGGACAGTGGGTCACCCGACGCTCTTAGGGTCTACCCTCCAGCAGAGACTGGGCAGTGGGTCACCCGACGACCTCTTAGGGTCTACCCTCTAGCGGGGCTGGGTAGTGGGTCGCCCGTCGTCTAGTTCCAGGTCTACCCTCTAGAACGGCTAGACAGTGGGTCGCCTGTCGACTTATTCCAGGTATACCCTCCAGCGGGGCTGGGTAGTGGGTCTCCTGATGATTTGTTATGGTCTACCCTCCAGCTGGGCTGAGCAGTGGGTCGCCTGATGACGTCTTATGGTCTACCCTCCAGCGGGGCTGGGCAGTGGGTCGCCGGATGATGTATTAAGGTCTACCCTCCAGCGGGGCTGGGCAGTGGGTCGCCGGATGATGTGTTATGGTTTACCCTCCAGCAGGGCTGGGCAGTGGGTCACCCGATATCTTAATATGGTTTACCCTCCAGCAGGGCTGGGCAGTGGGTCACCCGGTATCTTAATATGGTTTACCCTCCAGTGGGGCTGGGCAGTAGGTCACCCGATATTTGGTTATGAATTACCCTCCAGCGGGGCTAGGCAGTGGGACACCTGTTAGCATTCCAGACTCATTCATCTTGACTAGGCTAGTCTGTGGATTACCTCCGTTATTACCAGAGCGGGACCCTTGGATGTACGGGTCGGTGATGGAACGACTTTGTCTTGAGGAGACCTCTCGACTGCAGAGCAATGATGAGGTGTGGTTTGACTTTCCCTAGAACTCTCAAGTACGAGGGGCACTTTCCCCCACCGAGACGCGTCCTTGTGACACGACCTAAAACCATGCAGGCGAGTCAGTTCCGTCCAATGCAGATAGTGTCGAGGTGCGCTGGTTTGAGCCCCTTGGCTTGCGGTTCAGGGCAGACGTGCGGGATGCTGGGCATCGATGATGGAGTTTCTTCTGGGACTGTTGGCTACTCTATTCATGGGCTGAGCTAAGGGATGGAGATCCCCTTACGACGTGGTTTGGGCTTCTCGACAGAGCATAGGGACTTGTATATACCATGTTCTTGCACCCACTTCTTGGGTTTTGTTGCTCTCCTTCCAGGGGAGGTGAAGACGCATGGGGTATGCCACATGCTTTCCGTGTCTATCTTCTTGTGGTTGGACGAGTCTACTCTCCAGATATAGGTAGCAAAGACTTGACGAGAAGTTCATCTTCTCACCGTTTCCAGCTTCTTGTGTCTGGACGAGTCTACTTCCTTTCTTTTGTTGGGTTGAGCTGGACTCTCTACTGGTATTCTACTTCACTTTCAGTTGTACTCCTCTACTTTTCCTGCTCGCTCTACTGCTCACCCTTTGGTACCTCCTTTGTTGCTCCCTCGAGCCTTCGGGGTATCCTACTGAGTATTTTTATACTCACCCCTGCTTGGGCTTTGCCCGCACTTGGTGTGCCCTTGCAGACGACAGACATGTGAAGCGTGACTTCAGTGGAGCGTAGGAGCTTGGGATCTTGGACCGCGTGCGGTGGTCGTGGCCGGGATCTAGGTGGGAGACCCGTCAGCTGTTTCTTTTTGTTTACCTGTTGCCGGGTTGTGGCACTTTTTGGTTGGGCGCATGTTTTTCCCCTTTTCTTTCCAGCTTGTACCCTATTCTTTTTAGAGGTCGATGCACTCTTGTGGTTCATTTATAGCAGTTTCCCTTTAATTTTTCTTTTTTACTCTGCACTTTTGCATTGAGTGTGCTGCATGTGGGTGTGTACAGGTGCTTATGCAAAGGCCTCCCCGAGTTGTTGTGCCTTCGCCGCTGGTCGCCAGCCCCTGGCCTATGGAGGTGGGCTTGGGGTAGTTGCGGCTCGAGCCCGGGTAGGGTCGGGTCGTGACAAGTTTCAAAGAAGCAATCTCTGTAACGTCCTGGTTCTGGGTGCTGACCAGATGTGCCCCGTACTCGGTTGGTCACATGGCCTCAAGCACATTTCCTTGAATTCTAGAGTCTGCCGACTAGTAGTGAGGTCCTTGGATGTGATATTGGGGAAACTATTCTCTCATTGGGAGAGTAACACAGTGGAATTAAAATAGATAGTAATAGAGGAAGCAGTAAAACATGCAATTAGTAAACAACGAAAGACTAAAGAAATAAATAACTGAAGCACATATATAAATTATGCATGATACATATGTCTAGGAAAGTATCCAAACATGTCACAATGCTAAAATACAGTACTAAACAAATTTAAAAAAGAAAAGAAAGTAAATAGCACCACAACATCGCAAGCCTCAGCCTGGTCCCATGCTCTCCAACTCTAAAACAGTCATGTACCTGAAGTACAAGGGCGCTAGCCCTTATCTATACCTGCAACATGATAATCTGTTTGGGGCCAAAAAGATGACCCAAAAAGGGTGTGAAACTAGTCCCGTAGGTAACCACCCAAAGATCTGTGCCTAACAATCAGTGAATATATATGGCAGGCAATGGGCAAAATGAAGTAGAAAACAAGGAAGTACACATAGTAACAAACAAAAAAATTCAATTGTATTCATTTCCACATACCAAGTAAGCAGCTAATCAAATAAGGTAACCCTCTGGAAAGTACTCACAACCTAACCCCTTTGGTTAAACCAAACAAACACAAGAAATCCTATGGAAAGATCACATAGTCTAACCCCTCTGGTTCAGCTTTTGCAAAGATTCTCTGAGGAAGCGGTCACCATCATTTCCCCTTGTGGTCTCGTATCGGTAAATAATAGGCACTCTAAGGAAGCACTAAATGACTGATTCCCCCTGTGGACCATATCTAAGAACTAAAGGCACTCTAAGGTGGAACTTATGTCCATCCCCCTATGGTCTCACAATGTAAAAGTAAACAGACACTCTAGAGAATCCCTCAACGTCAATTCTCCCAATGGTCTACTACACTAGGTTCCCACAACCCTGTGTAAGTCAATCGTACCCAAAAGATACATGGAATCCAAATTAAACCTAAATAACTACTTGGATAAACAATATACAACATATAATATCATGTCAAATAATAATCATTCCATTCTAACAACAGTAGACATGGATTAGAAACAACCTAACATGCAAACTAGACCAAACGGTTAAAATAAGAAAATATGGGAAAAACATCCATATCATGGAAAAGTTAACCCTATTAAAAAACAATACACTTATATCAAATCAAAATAGGAATAGAAGTTAACAAATGGGCAAAATACCATAAATATGCAATACCCCAAATGAGGGTATTGGGCACTTTTTCACATATAACTCAAAGAATAACTACAGAATGGCACAAACCACATACCTCGACGTTGCACGATTGATATACTCTGACATTGGCCCTTGGATCAACCTATAATGTAGAAGATATAAAAAAATGTGAAAAATGTTCAACTGAGGATAACTTGAGAGAGAGAATAAATCAGGAGATGATGTTCTAGAAGAAGGAAGAACTCAGCTATGCGATTCCAATGGAATCGACAACAGACAATTTAGAGAACCGACGATGAGTCAGGGGCTTAGAGAGGATCCGCGGCCGTACAAATTCTCCTGGATGAAATTGGTCAAGAAGAAGGATGTTCTGTCCATTAGACATAACCCCAGTCCATTTAATGAAAAAAATGAAATTACATGATGTGTAATTTAAAAGTACACGACGTGTACTTGCCTTTTCCGGCCTCTGCTTTAGGTGGTCTCCAGGTCACCACACACTACCATGTACTCGGTCATTACCCAACCAGTACACGGTCACTCGTAGAAACAGAGTACACGACGTGTACTTTAAGTACACAATGTATACTCCTGAAATTTCAAGAAACTTCTATTTTCTTTAAAAAACAACCAGAAAAGAAATACATACCCAAAAAGAAGATTTGGGTTCTTTCAAACTTCCCCCTTAAAGAAATCCATCCCCAAATTTCTCAAGAAAGGCAGTGTAGAAGAAGAAACCTCAAATAGCTCCTGCCATTGTAATCGTACATCAACATATATCTCCCAGGTCTCGTTCGGTAATCGCTTGTGCTGCCATATCACACCTACTAGAGGAACATAATGAACACGAATAACCTTCACACTTCATTCAACAATCTGTATTGGATGCTCCTCAAACGAGGAATCCACCTCCAACTCAACATCCTCAGGTTGGAAAACATGAGATGGATCTGAGAAGTAACATTGAAGATGAGAAATATGGAAGACATCATGCATATCCCAGTACCTCGGAGGTAACTCCAGTCGATAGGCCACCTGTCCAACACTCTCCAAAAACCTCAAACAACGCGACGTATCTCGAAGAAATATTACCTTGTCTCTTAATCCTCCCATCTCCCAGCCTTAGTGTGACATACATGAAACATTATCTTCGACCTCAAACTCTATAGGTCATCTCCATTTATTAGCATAAGAATTATATTGTGACTATATAGTATCCATCCTCTTTCGAATCAACTGTATCTGCTCTGTGGTCTCCAGGACAAGATGAGATCCCAACATAGCTAACTCTCTTACCTCCCACCAACATAAGGGTGATAGGCCTGGCCTACCATACAGAGCTTCATATGGTGCCATCTGAGTAGTTTCTTGAAAATTATTGTTCTAGGAAAACTCTACAAGAGGTATGTGCTTCTCCCACAAACCTCCAAAATCTTGAATGCATGCTCGAAGCATGTCCTCAAGCACCTGAATCGTATGCTCAGACTGACCATCTTTTTGGGTATGGTAAGCTATACTCAGAAGTAAATATGTACCCAAATCCCTATGAAGTTCCTTCTAGACCTGAGATGTAAAACATGCATCCCTGTCTGAATCAATGGAGTGTGGAACTCCATGAAAACGTATAATCTCTTGGTTGTACAACCTTCCCATATCATCAACACTGAAGGTCTCCTTGATCAGAAAGAAGTGAGAAACCTTCGTGATTCTATCAATGACAACACATACTGCATCATTCCATCAAGGAGACCTTGAGAAACATATCACAAAATTCATTGCAACATCATTCCACTTCCACTCGGGAATGAGTAACTCCTGAAAATGTCATGCTGGTCACTGATGCTCCACCTTCATATGCTGAAAGGTGGAACACCTCATGAAAAAACCAGTAACATATCTCTTCATACCTAGCCACCAATACTGACAGTGTAGATCTCAATATATCTTGGTGACACCAAGATGAACTACCAAAAATGAAGAATGAATGTCCTGAATCGGCTCCTCACGTATGTCTACTGACACCCATACGCACCCATAGAAATAGAAGATCTCATCCTCACCTATAGTCCATCTAGGAATAGGGTCCTCTCCTGACACACTTTCCTATAGGGATAGGCCTTTAGATTCTGATAGCTGCCTCACTCGCACTTGATCATGTAGAGAAAAGGTAACAACTATAGGATAAAGAAACGTCTGCCCCTGACTATCGTGCAACTCCAAATGCATCTCAGAGAACAGAGCCATAAGCTGCCACTCACTACTAGCCTCCTGAATTTCCTGTATCTAAGTCCTCATTCTCAATGCATCATCCACTGCATTGCCCTTCCCAGGCATGTAGGAAATCTCAATGTCAAAATACTGAAGGTACTCAACCAACCTTTACTACCTCAAATTTAGGTCACGCTGAGTGAATATGTACTCGAGACATTTGTGGTCAGTTAAAACCAAAAAATTCTTTCCCAGAAGATAGTGTCTCCAACAATGTAAGGCATGAAAAAACTCTACCAACTTGAGATCGTGCGTCAGGTAATTCCTCTCATATGGACTCAATTTCCGAGACCCGTACACAACAACTCATTCCCCTGCCTAAGAACAACTCCCAACCGAATACTTAAAAAATATAAGAACATGGTACATCTCTTGCAAAACTCTAGAAATACTAGTAGCAGTGTTGAATTCAACCTCACATTCATCTCCTGAAAGGCTGCCTCACAAGAATCTGACCACAAGTACTTCACACCCTTCTTAGTCAGACCCTTCAGTTGTGATACTGAGATTGAAAAGTCCTGTATGAAATTCCTGTAGTATCCAACTGACCCTAGGAAACTCCATATCTCAAATACATTCTTCAACTTCTCCCTTGAAACTACTACTCTCACTTTCTCTAGGTCTACTGATACTCTTGTCTCTAAGATAACATGACCTAAGAAGTGAATTTGGTCCATCCAAAAGTGGCATTTTTAGAGCATAGCATATAACTGATGCTCTTTCAGTGTACTAAAAATGATCTCAAGATGTGTGGCATGGTTATATAGAGTGTGAGAGTACACCAAGATATCATCCACGGAGAATACCCCAAAGGAATCCGTGTATGGATGTAACACATGTTTCATTAGTGCCATGAAAACAGCAGGCTCATTTGTGAGACTGAATGACATAATCACATACGTATATAGACCATACATGCTCTAGAAGGATGTAAGAGGTACATCTGATGGTCTAACACACAACTGATGATAAAAAGATATCAATTGAATCTTCAAGAACACTCGCGCTCCTTGATGCCGATCAAGGAGATCATCAATCCTTGGTATGGGATATTGGTTCTTAACCGTCAATTGGATCAACTTCCGATAATCCACACAAATTCGGAGGATACCGTTTGCCTTATTCATGAACATGACAAGACTACCCTAAGGATAAGTACTTGGTCAGATGAAACCCTTTGCTTACCACTCCTCCAACTACTTCTTGAGCTCCCATAACTCTGGTGTAGCAATCCTATAAGGAGGAATCGACATCGGTGCCACTCCTAGGACAAAATCAATAGAAAATTCCACCTATCACTCCATAGTAAAACCTATGAATCCCTCTAGAAATACATCCCTGAAATGATCCACCACTGGAAGAAAGTCCATATGTGAAGTCCTTTGGTCATCCAGATATAAACTAGAAATCTGGGCTATAACTCCTCCCAATCCATGATAATTGGGTCCCGCTCTTCTCGCCTAAACATCCCACTCACCCTTATGAAGAAAAAAATATTCTCCTGGTGATGTGAAACTCACCCTACAGCAATAGCAATCGACAACTGCCTGTAAGGGAACTAAACAGTCCATTTTGAGAATGACATCATATCCCGTCATCTCTAGGACATAGAGGTCCCCTATGAAGTGAAACCCACCAACCTCAATAGGTCACTCCTTTCATTGGCATACACTATCCCTTCTAGTCACCAAAGGAGTGTATAGCATTAAGATATCAGAATAAGAAAAGATACAAAGCCAAAGGCTATCCCCAAAAAAAAAAATATAAAGCTATGGGAAGCTCCTATATCGAAAAGATTAGAAGCTAAAATGGAGGCCACTAAAATCATACCTTGAATTGTAGAGGGCCCAAGATCCTGGTCTTGCTGGGTCTGATCCACTCCAAAATTCTGACATACACCATGACCATGTGACCCTGCCTGACCACTCTGAGCTGATCCACCCTGATATTGCTGAAAACCTGGTGACTGACTACCATGTCCATGACCTTCACCTCATATTGAATGGCCATAAGAACTCCAGTTCTCTGACTGATGTGATACTGGTGGTGCTTCTCCTAAATGCGGAGTCATAGAAGAACCCATGTCACCAATTTTTGGTAAGAAGAACTGATAGAAATGATGAAGGTGCCCAATCTTTCCAACAGATCATCCCTCCACTAGGTCTCCTGAGCAATGTGGCCTCATATGCCTGCTCTCTCCACACTGGTAGCACACCACCTAACTACTAGAAGAAGTATCACTCTTCCTTAGGTCTCCGTGTGTAGACTCCCTATGGTGCATCCTGCTGTCAGTTGGAGGGATACCAACTCCGGATGTCGAGCCACCCTGGATTACAGCTCTAGAATCCCTCGGATTGCACTCCGTGATCAGCACCTGGTTGATTATAGAAGTGATTGAAGTCAACCTGAAGATGTTCACCTGAGATCATATGTCATTCTTGAGACCATCCTCAAACTTCCTTGATATAAATAACTCACCACCTCCTAGAATAGGCATGATGCAATGCAGCTCTATGAAGCAAGAAGAATACTCTATAACTGAAAGAGTACCTTGCTCCAGACTCATGAACTCTCGGGCTTTCTTGACCCTCAATGTCTCTGGATAGAATTATTCATAGAAGGCATGTTGGAACTCATCCCACACTATAACCTACGGGATTCCCTCCTATGACATCACATTCCACCATCTCTTGGCAGAGTCCTGAATCATATTTGTAGCTGGATTTACACTCCTATTTGGAGGCATCTCCATATTCTTGAAGATAGAAAGCATAGATTCTAGCTATGAATCTGCAGCCTGTGGTCCTCCTTCCCATGTGAAGGTGGGAGGATGCTGCTGCTAAAATACCTATGTCAACTCTTACATAGATAGGGTAGGATTTGGTACTCCTTGGAAAAGTCTGCATGAAACTCATAAATCCCTCTCAAAATTGCATGTCATCACCTGTGTTCGGAATGACCGCTGGTGCCAAGACTGTCATAACTCGAGGATCTACTGGTATTCCTTGATCAGCCACGTCTGGTGTATAATCACTGCACTGTAACTAGCATAAAACCAGAGGACGTCTCAGTGGTATGACTCTGTAAGGTCAAGCACACACCTTAGATCAAGATTACCAAGGACTGAAAACTGAATGTGTAAGAAGGAAAAAAGGGAAGAAAAGAATTCATGTTTTTCAAAACATGGATACACGGCGTGTAAAATTCCTACATGGTGTGTTCCCTGAAGCCTTCAAATGGGCATGTACTTATGCCGAAACTAGTCATGTAACACTCCATACACATGACTTGTTTTCCTAACACACAATGTGTACTTGAATCCTCTTCCCCTACCTGATTTATCTTACATGGAAAAGCCACCTAGTTTTCGTAGAACAAGACTACATGGCATGTTAGTGCTAGACATGACGTGTACTAGACGAACATCACTGACCCGTGCTGTTAGTCACACGACTGGTTACACAGATGAGTCTACACAGCGTGTTTGTGCCATACACGACGTGAACTAGAAAGATTTTACCAACCCGTGTTGTTTGTTACACGACCAGATACTCAGGTCACAATACAAGGCGCGTTCAAGATTTAAATGGAATGTATAACTTATGTTTTTATCCTTCAGTGTCGTTAGTCACATGGGTGGACAAATGGTCTACACAACATGGCATGTACAATCAGTACACGACGTGTTCCCCCAAAGATTTACCAACCCCATGTCTCTACCCACACAACTAGTGACACAGTTAGAGACTACACGGTGTGTAAAACCAGTACACGGTGTGTACTCAAGTAAGAGTTCCTTCCCAAATAGAAGGACACATGGCATGTATTCATCAATACACGTCATGTATTTATGAGTTTTTCCAAACAGTAAGCCTTAGAAACTACTCTAGAAGCCCATAAAACACAGAAACGAACACTAATATGCTAAATTCTGATTTGTGAGGGCCCATACTCTCTATGAATCAAATATTCGCATCGTAATCATGTCATATATAAGAATAATAGTGCAATGATCCAGCAAATTTCCAGTATATGTGGGTCCATAACACCTCAAGAACCAAAGTTTGGCGTTCATTAAAAAAAACCTTATGCAAACCAATACCCTATCAAAAGTAGGTATTCTATCAAGGTATCTATCACAAATGCATAAAAATCTAGCCCAACATCTATCACAACAACATGAAATTGCTAATTCACTCTAAATGACAAGGCAAGAATGCATAACATGTGATTTCTAACAAGTGCCTATATGATGCATGAGATGGAATAACATCATCTCATCGAGTTTCAATAGAAATAGAACCTTAAAAATATCAATGATAATAGAAAAAAATATGTGAATCACCCAACAGTGAAATCATATTAACTATAATAATTGAAAAACCATAAAAAATTTCAATACGAGGTAAATGGGATTTTCCCTGTACATGAGTTAGATACTCCCGGGAACAGCTTATTACCAAGTTCCTATTTCTATCCTATCCCTGGATATAGGCTCTGAACAGTTAGTCAAGAATAAAATATTTCCTCTGATACTATTTTGTAATTTCCTGGTTCTGGTTGCTTCCCAGAGGTGTCCCGTACCTGGTTAGTCACATGGGCTCAACTGCATTTCCCCGAATGCCAGAGGCTGCTGACTAGTAGTGAGGGACTTGGATGTGATATTGGGGAAAATATTCCCTCATTGGAAGAGTAGAACAACATAAGTAAAATAGATAGCAATAACAGAAGTAGTAAAAAATGCAATAAGTAAACAATAGAAGACTAAAGAAATAAATAACTGAAGCACATATATAAATGATGAATGATACATATGTCTAGGAAATAATCGGACCATGTCAAAATGTTGAAATACAATACTAAACTAAAGTACAAAAGAAATGAAAGTAAACATCTCCACAGCATCGCAAGCCTCAACCTGGTCCCATTATCTCCATCTCCAAAATAGTCAAGTATATAAAGTAGAACGTCGCTTTCCCTTATCTATACCTGTAGGAATATAATCTATTTGGGCCCAAAAAGATGACTCAAACAAGGTGTGAGACTAATCCCAGTAAGAAACCGCCCAATGATCTGTTCCTAATAGTCAGTTAATATATATGGAAGGCAATGAAAAAAATGAAGCAGTAAACAAGGAAGTACACATAGTAACAATGCAACAAATTCAACTGCATTCATTTCCACATACCAAGTAAGCAAAAAATCTAAGACGGTAACCCTATGGAATGTACTCATAGACTAACCCCTCTGTTTCAACCATATAAACACAAGCCACCCTCAGAGAAGTTCTCACAGTCTAATCCCTCTGGTTTAGATTTAGCAAATACTCTCTGGGGAAGCACTCACCATCAATTTTCCATGTGGTCTCGTATCGATAACTAATAGGCACTCCGAAGAAGCACTCAGTGTCCAATTCAACCTATGGTGTATATTGAGGAACTACAGACACTATGAGGGAGAAATTACATCTATCCCCCCTATAGTATCACAACATAAAAGTAACCAGACACTCTAGAGAATCCCTCATCATCAATCCTCTTTATAGTCTACCACACCAGGTTCGCACAACCCTATGTAAGTCAATTGTTCACAAAAAATACATGAATGCCAAAGTAAACCTCAAAAACTAATTGACTAAAAAATCTACAGCATATAATAGAATTTTAGATAATAATCACTCCATCCTAACAATACTAGACATAGAAATGAAACATCATAACATGCAAACTAGACCAAACAGTCAAAACAAGAAAACTAGGGCAAAAAATCCATAGCATGTAAAAGTTATCCCTATTCACAAACAATCCACCTCTATCCAATAAAACTAGGCATAATATTCAATAAAAGGGCTAAGTACTATAAACACGCAATACCACGAATGAAGGTATTGGGCACTTTTGTACATATAACTCAAAGACTAACTACGGAAAGACACAAACCACCTACCTTGGCATTGCAGGACCGATATACTCTGGCGTTGGCCCTTGGATCGACCTAGAATGCTGTAGATCTACAGAAACGTGAAAAAAATTCAACCGAGGATAAATTGAGAGAGAGAATAAATGCGGATATGGTGTTTAAGAAGAAGGAAGAACTCACTGACGCGATTCCAACTTAATCGACATCGGGTGATTTAGAGAACGAACGGTGAGTCGGGGGCTCGGGGAAGATCCACGGTTGTACGAATGATCCTAGATGAAATAGGTCAAGAAGAAGGATGTTTTTTCCATTAGACACAACCTCGGTCTATTTAATGAAAAATAATAAAGTACACGACCTGTAATTTTAAAGTACACACCTTGTACTTGCCTTTTCTGGACTCCTCTTTAGGTGGTCTCCAGGTCACCACACAAGACCATGTACTCGGCCATTACTCGGCTAGTACATGGTCACCCGCAGTAACCAAGTACACGGTGTGTACTTTAAGTACAAAATGTGTACCCCTGAAAATTCTAGAAACATCTCTTTTCCCTAAAAAACAACTAGAAAAGAAAGACATACTCGAAAAGAAGATCTGGGTTCTTACAATCTCTACCCAATCCCAAATTTTTGCCTCCATCAACACCATCCCCCAAGGTACATATACTAATGTAACTATATTTTAGTGAAGAAGAAAAGGGGACTTACTTCTAAATCTCAAACTATAAATGACAATCCTATAATTTCATCCAAATGTCTAACATGTCCTCATCCGCTAACAAGGGTAGCCTGGTTGTGTTTTCATCTATCTTTATAAGATTAATTTGATGAGAACATAAGGATATTTGCCCAAAATATAAATATTCATATAACCAAACACTTTACTATTGATCTTTCCATTCCACTAAAATCTTCTGGAAATATCCGAACAGTTAAGAGGAGTATGCTTTGTCGTCCACATTCCCCAAGATAACACATACACTATGAACTAAAATTCACCACCTCTTTATAAATATTTTTTTCAGCAACATAATAGGATTTTATATGTGATGGAAATAATAGAAAATATTATTTGAGTATACCACACTAGGGGTAACATGCCCCTATAGTTGTTTCAACTAAGAATTATCATATATATTCAACTACAAAGACAATGAAAAAACCATTATACACTTGGAAAATTGATTTATGTGCTCCCCGTCATTAAGAAAGCTATCTATAATCATCTCCTAAGAAAAACTAGAAACAAAATCCCACTAATCTAACATAAAAAGAAAGGGAATCTCAGATAAATTATAAGAGTGTGGGGAACCACCATTTTTCAATGAGATGAATCATATTTATCTTTAATAAATATTTTATACAATAAAAATAACTGCTCATAAACATCACTCATTAACGCTAAATAGAGTCATCTAGTACAAGAATCAATATTAACACCACATCCAATCAAATATAATCACATGATTCACAATGAAAAAAATATCAAAAAATACTAATACCACTATGTGAATTTAGATCTCTCACTATGAGAGGTCACCAAAATACTAGTACACTCATGGTTACTCAAGGGAAAATTCCATGAACACCTAAGTTGTTAATCCAAGAACTAATATAAGAGATGGGTTAGCTCCCAGGATAATAATTCTCACAAGGTATGTTATCATTCCACTAAGAAGAATTAAAAAATAATCATTAGAATATAATATGATAGACACCTTGGCCTCTCGAAAAGTGTTAACATTGAGTTATCCATTAAAATAATTTGTTCATTCCTCAGTATTCTATAAAAGTGAATCTCTAATCTACGTAATCAAAACATTTAGTTCATTCCTACTATTATATAGGTAGTAAAACTTAACTTTCTAATGCTTTTCTCTACCTTCCACAATTGAGGGGACTATACACAATGTTGGGGGTTAATCTAGATTCATTTACATAACTATACATCACTATGGAACCAAATAAATTCTAGGATTGGTACTATTTAATCCATTATATACCATTAAAAAATATCAATAAATATATCATTGTTTACTAAGTAAAATATAACCATAACAGATGACCTGAGTGATAGATTTTCGCCACCCATATATTCTATGTAGTTGATAAGGGTTTGTATAAGGGTCCCACAATAATTTTTAACTCATGGAAATCAGATTCAAAAATATTATTTTATGTATTTTACTTATAATATGGGGTTCATGATGATAGGAAATGAATAATACCCCGAATAGCACCCACTGTTACTAGACCGTAGCCATCCATCACACACATTTCTTTTATCTCTATCTATAATTAATTTATGCCTGATAGGGTCAGGAATAGGGAAGTGTTAAAAGGATTTGAAAGATGTATTTCCATATATACCTACCCCCACAACATTAACACATCCATCAAATAGACTACATATAGGAAACCGGGATTGTAAAAGGATGGTTCCCAATTACATCACCATTTTCAATGTGGCAGTCTATCTATGGCACAACTCTGGATGTTATTATGAAAAAAAAATCATTTACCCAAAGAAAATGTGATTTAAAATATTAATCCATAAAATAAAACTCCCACACAACGTGAATATAACATATTTGGTTTCATATAGAAACACAAATGTTTCTTATACACTGTTCCCTTAGAGTCCCTAAATTAACTATAGAAATTGAACAATCCAATATGAAAGTAATTCCAAGAAACACCTCACAGGATTTTAGGGTCTCAACATGTTCTCAGATAGGGTCATTCAACATTAAAAAGGGTTCCATATACTTGGATAAATTTCTAACTTTAACATCATCTTAGACTCCAAAAATGTTGTAGAAGTAAAGTCATGGTCTTAAGAATAACATCTTCCACTAATAACTCAATATATCAAGAGGAAATATCGATTCAAGAGTTAATATCCTACTAGAAAATAACAATATAGATAATTTAAGGTGTTTTACACAATGAAAAAACCTCTATCTCTTTATTTTCAAGATCACCTAACAAATATATGGTTTCTTTATCAGTGTGACCCACATAACATATCAAATCTATAGTTAGTCTCTTCAAACTTAGTTATGATCACCATTCACCAATAAAACATATGACATATGTGAAAAGGGTATAAAAACTATCTAAAATCATTGGGAAAAGATACACCTTAATCTATTATAAAAAAACACCTCACTCCCACTCAAAAATCCTAAAGGAGAAACCACTCCTCATTAGATGGTAGACAACAGACCAGGGTGGAACACAACAATAAATTATATGAAATTGATTTCATTCCTCATCAAATCTCACACAATATATGTGGCTAATACACAATATTAAAGTGTATGAAGAATATTTTCCTCCTTGTTAAATAGAACACAATATAGGATTATAGCTCATAGTAGTCTATTTTAACAAACTATAGAAGAATTAAACCCAACACAAGGGATAGGTTTATGTAACACCCCAAGATTTCCTACTACGTTATTTCTTCAAAGTAATTCAATATCTCGCAATACACGCAACACTGAGTTCAAGCGCACCACTACTTACCAAACTAGCCATTAAAAAGCGTTTATGAATAATATTAACTGAATTTTGAACATTATATAATCCTTATAATTTTAGAATCTATATTATGGGTTTCTTAGATATAATGTAAAAACAAATTCATTTTTTTAGATAAAAGAAGTATTTTTTTAAAATGAAATTTTACCGCCTTTTAATGGAGAACCCTTTTTAAATCAAATATTTGAAACTTATATATATATATATTCAGTTTTACTAAATAAATTTATTATTTAGAATGGGGACATCAAAATTTACTTTGTGTAAATTTTTGGAATTTTTTCGATAAAGTTCATTTTTAACGAATAGTGAAAAATATTGTATTTTAATTCAAAAGTGACTTTTAATATAATTTATTTATATGGTTAGATTATCTTTTTAATTGGTTTTAAAGTGTAATTAGAATATATTTTTATCATTTAATTCAATTTTGTTCATTGGAATTAATTTCACTTTGAAGTTGGACATAAACAAGTGTCAATCTTTTGATAGATGTTATTTCTTAAAAATAGGCCTTTTGGTTTTGACAATCGGAATTAATTTTAAATTAATAAATGCAACTTCTATGTTTTTAATTTGGTAAAATAGACTTAATTATTGAATTTTGAATATCAAAATTATCTTAGAATGAGTTTTTGATATTTTTCTAAAAACTTTCAATTTTTGATGAATAGCGAAAACCACAGAGTTATTGTTTAAAACTGACTTTTTAGTTAAATAATTATTCATTTTATTTAAATTTATTTTAGGTCATAATAGATATATAATACCTATATATGTTCAATTTAATTAATTGGAGTCATTTTGTAATAATATTAGATATATAAAATGTTTTTGAACTATTCACCGTCTTTTACCCACCTCCTAGGAGAATTTACAAATTCACAAAAAACATATTTTTACCACTTCTGTGAGTTGAATTTAGAAAGTCCGAGAGGCATGATTAATATCAAGGAGTAGAATGTGGTTCAATCAGATAAATTTTTTTGGTGAATAGTAACTTTTTTACTTTTATTTACCGCGTTTAAAAGTAAATAGGGTAATTCAAGGTAAAAAGAATATTTTAATAATTCAAAATTACCTTAATACATGTAATAACCTTATTGGATGAGTAATGGCCGATCATGGGCATCTTTAGGTCGATTTTGGGACCCCATGGAGCTACTTATGAATGATAATGATACTTTAGACTAATTAATTTAATGTAAATGCAAAATTGACAAAAACAAAAACCTTTTAGTAATTAATTTTTATATGGTGTTATATAAGTAATCGTTTTGACTATAAATATTAATTGGAAATATAAGAATATTTCATACATGATGGTATTTTTTTATAATTTTTAGACATTGAATAAATTAAATTATTTATGACACAATAATGATGTAGTATTTACCTCATTAATAAATAATTTAAATAAATTAGATTATAAATATTAAAATAATATCCAAAAATACTAATTCTTTTTGGATAATTTTATTTCGACCATGAGTCATCTTATATTCAACTCTAATGATTTATAGACCTTTAGAAACCAAATATCATTATATAATAAAATAATATTTTCACACTTTCTTAAAGAGCCCGTCCTCCCACCTTATAAAAGGAGACCACTTATAACCAATTCCTCACACCTCTCAAGACTTTAGGATCATCCAAAATCTGAAACCTTAAGCTCCCTACATCCCTCTCCTCTTCCTAGAATCCTTACCTTAGGTAAAAGGCACTTCAAGAAGTCTTTTTGGTTCAAACCAAAGGAAGTCACCCAAATTAATGGTAATAGTTTCTCTTAACTTATTTTCTATTATTTTACTTCTCTAACCCCTAAACTCTCTTTATTCATTTCTTTTATAACAACACCAGTATCCTCAATATACTAGTATGTTTATATGTGAATTACTCGAATTACACTTATACACACCTCCATCTAATGGGTGAAGAACATAATGTTTCTGTGGATGACAAACTAACGCCTCACGAAACGATGATCGTTCAATTACCTCATACTACATCTCATGGTGGCCATTATAATGAAACTGTATTTATATATGATATATATTATATTTATGTTTTCTTCATTCTTATTTATTTTTATTTTAAATCATACCTTAATGGTTTCCATTATGGGTAAACGCGATAATTTCATTTGAGGAAGTGCGGACTATCGCCCCCCTCAAAGTGATATGACTCATTAATACCATATGTGGGACATATAAAGGATGGAGTTAATGATATTATATATGATATTATACTGGAAATATAATATACCTATGTATCATTATGTATTAATTCCATTAAAATAATAAATAGAAATGAATGTAGCGTTCAAGCGTACGTACGGCTTACCGTATCCATGAACGGTGCATTTCATTTCTTACCCCAAAATGATATATAATGTTATAAATAAATGTATATACTGAATATATATGATATATATGATATCTAAATCATGAATATAATTTTTGATATAATGAAATTTTGACCATGTGAATAACTTGTAACTATAAGTTGCTCATTTTTGACTCAAGTGCCAAATATCGACAAAACAAACGTTATCAACTTAAATGATTACATAATGTTTATAACATGGTAATAAGTGATATAAAAGGAATAATAAACTTGAAAAATGCTCTTAAGCAAGTAGAAATTTACTTTAGTTTATTATTCCAGATATTAAAGAATGAACGGGTCAAGTCAGACACGAGGTAAAGTGTTTTTTTATCTCACTTTTAATTTCGTGAGATTTACATTGTTCACCACTTATTTATTGCATGTGGTGTATTGTGTACTTCCATATGATATATATTATCATGATTCTTTTTGTATTCATGAAATTATGTGAGTAATTTGGTATTTATTCACTATTTCTCATACGACTCGATTGATTACAACTAGGTAAGGGTTAATTTCACAATCTTTTCACTATCTGAGGTTGTTTATATGTAATTATCTACTGGGACCTCTTAATCATTCACATCCATGTTTCTTAAAAATGTATTTCAAAACATTCATACTATTTTATAGACTATTGGTTAAAGTCATTTATACCCTTTTCTAAATTTTTATAAGATGTTTATAAAGGAATGTTTCCATCGTTTTCCAAACAAGGTCCTTTTTATCCTTTTAGAAAAAATTAAGGTAAGAATTTCGTTTTTAACTTATATGGCGGGTGCAGCTATTTTCTGCTGTTATAACATCATCAATGCTTCCCTTACAATCTTATAGGAATATTTTCAAAATAAATGTTTTCATTATAATTATGTGACTCTTAAATGATTTCAAAATAGAACGAGATATTTCTCTAAAAAGGGCTTTGATTTCATCTATGTCAACATCTTTCGATGGATTTTAAGTTTATTTGAAGTTTATTTATTATGATACAAAACTTCCATATTGTATTGAATTTTTTTTGATATGTTTGACTGTGGATGTGCTATTTTTATACCATTCATGGTTTATGGTTAAAGTATTGACATTTTGTATGCTAGTTTTAATACGAATGTTTATGATATGTTTAAACCTTTTCATATGAGGAATGTATTGGACTTAGTAAGTGACGGGTGGAGCTCGCTATAGATCCTCGATAAATCGGTTGGTCTCATGAGAAAACTAGACATGGAATTGGCCAAGGCCCTTTCCCATTTTAATATATGGTTTTGGCCGAGGACTTAAACATTTTTAGACGTCTTGGTCAAGGACTTGACAAAATGTTTCAGAATGTACGACATTATACATTCCCTCATTATGAAAATAATATTGATGGTTCATGTGGTCATTAGACTAGTATAATACCCAAGATTATGTTTTATTATGGCATTATTTACTCATCTCATATTCCTTCCATTAAAGTATTCATGTTTATTATTGGTAAAGGCATGTTGTTTCAATTATTCACCATGATTAATATTTATGTTATCTTCCACAGTATTGCTTACCCTTACTGAGCATTTGAGCTCACCACTTTCTATGTTTTATTTTTCCCAGGATTCCAAGAAGTGTATTGTGATTGATATATAGGGTTATTCTAAGGGAATAATGGTGTTCAAAAAGGATTATTTATGTTTTTTTGTATGTTATAAAGTGTAATGTAACATTAATTTATGTAATCTATTTTCCAAGAATGCTAAACTGATCGGTCCTTTGGGACTTGATTCCTTGTAATCATGCCAATGTTATGTAATAATGCACCGACTCTAGGTAACTAGGGTCGGGGCATTACAGTTGGTTTCAGAGGAAGTTTAACAATAAAATTGGAAACAAGATTTAGATAAAATCTGATTAGAACACATATCCCTTAGATAGACTTTGAGGATTAGTATAAAATAACTTCCTAGAATTTTGGTAATGTAGAGATTTTGTGAGTTTTCCAAGAAAATACATCATTGTCTGGATACGAATAGGTAGTGGCGGCTCTGGAACAAATATACCTAGGGGTAAAACCTGAAAACACCATTTGATCTAGACTCGAACAGGAACTGGTGCACAACAATGAGCCTTGCTGCACTATTGGTTACAACACTCCTGGGGGATATGCCTAGGATAATTATCATTTTCTTTACAAACCAATATGAAGGGTTTATGAGTATATATCTTCTCAAAGAAAACATTTTTTTTATTATGGATTATATCCATAAACTGTTCAATTTATGTTAGGTATTTTACATATTTGGAATTATTAATTGCGATTCATAAACTGACCTAGTGTATTCCATTGTTTAGAAATAGTGCCCAGTAGAAGGAATGAGAACTCAAACAATACGTATGATCCAAAGAGTAAAAAAATTCATATCATTCATGGTCTTTATCCAACATTTAGAAGGGAAATAGTCTCCCATGTATTTTCAATATATGAAGAAATAATATCATGTGTTAGTAAGATAAGTAAAGAACTCTATGAGTCATATGGCTTTGAAGGGAAGCAAGAGAAGAAAAGGATGGTAGAGAGAAAGATGGATAAAGGGAATAGGGGAAGGAATGATTGTCCTATATGTGATAAATGTGGAAATAATCACCTTGGTAAATTCTTGAAGGAAATGGGAGTTTGTTATAAGTGTGGATAAAAAGGACATCAAGTACGTGATTTCAAGGGAAAAAAGAAGTCTTCAAATTTAAAATGCTTCATATGCAAGGTGTTGAGACACTACACTAATCAATATCCCAGTCATCAGAGTATACCATAAATGATGTTAGTGGATAATAATCAAGTTATGATACTAACTCAGATGAAGATAAATGACTAGTGTTATTATGTTGTTATTATAGAATTATTTCATTTGAGTGTTGTATCTATAGTATACTAGTTATATGAATTATGGTGATAAATAAGGATTGTACTGCAGTACTATTTTATTGAGGATTTGAGATTATATGATTCTAAGAAAATTGAATTAATAGTAAGATACACTTTTTGAAAAAATACATGGTTGAAGGAAATTAAATCCTTAATATGGTCCTGATAATGAGGTATTGATTTTGGAATAAGATATGGTTGATTTGGATAAATTATATTTGATATTCTTGACTTCCTTGAAACTGATTAATGATTTATATATTCTATCATTGTTCGAGTTTACAACATTTTTGGATTGAAGGAGTATATCTAGTATTCTATAAGGAATAAGGGAGCATTAATTTAATCAATAAGGTTTATGGTAATCAGGATGTTTCAGTGTTTTAAAATAATACATGATGAAGGTGTTCACATGTTATTACGTGGCAAAAAGGATATTCATTGTGTTTACATTCATTATAAATTTTGGAATATGGGTTTGTATAGAAGTGTTTTTGATAATTCAAAAGGTTGGTATGGATTAAGTTTGAGATTTGATACTATTGTTAAGGTTATTTCTGAATTTTTATAAAAATGACAACATTCAGACCGTGTGATAACCCGTCGCATCGAACAAAGCTGCGGGAATCGAACCCACAACCATAGTACGATTGGGATTTATCACCTACCACTGGACTACGTGAAGTCCCTGGATTGTATAATATAGTTTCTTTTTTAAGGGTCTGATAGGTGAATTATAAATTCATTTTTTTGGAACCTTATACTAATAATATAAATTGAATATTTTTTTAGTTCTACTATCTTTTAGAGTGAAACATGAGTTTGTGGTAGAAATTAGTTAGAGGATGGTACTCTACATGTGAAGTATATTTTTTTATTCTCATTTTCTATGAAGAAATTAATTTTTAATCATTAGGTAAGGGATCTTAAAACTAAAAATGTGTTATCTTAATACCTTATATTTTTTTGAACTGATGATATTTTAAATCATCATAGATTCATGGCTTTGAGGACCTCAATTATACAATTTTTTGTGACTGATGACCTCAATAAATCCCTAAAAATATTTAGGTTTTTCCTCCAATTATACGTCTCTAATTTACACCAATGCTCTCCTAATCGAGATCATGATTTGGTAGTGACTTTTTCATTCCCCCTTTCCTCTTATTAAGGCTAAATCTTATTAAAATAATTTCCGATGTGGGTTTTCCCCCGAAGGTATTTTATATTTTCAACAGTTTATTTTCGAAGAACAATTTCAAATAGAGAGGATTCAATTTATTGAAGGAGGGAAGAATTTAACACCCAAATATTTCTTAGTACATTATTTCTTTGAAGTAATTCAATAACATGCCATACACACAACACTGAGTTTAAGCGCCCCACGTCTTACCAAACTAGCCGTTCAAAAGTGGTTATGAATAGTATTAATCGAATTTTAAACTTTATATAATCCTTATAATTTTAGAATCCATATTAGGGGTTTCTTAGACATAATGTAAGAATAGATTCATTTTTTTCAGATAAAAGAAGTATTTTTAAAAAAAAATGCAATTTTACAGCCTTTTAATGGAGAATCATTTTTAAATAAAATATTTGAAACTTATATATATTCAATTTGACTAAATAAATTTATTATTTAGAATGGGGACATAAAAATTTACTTTGTGTAAATTTTTGTAATTTTTCTGATAAATTTCATTTTTTAATGAATAGTGAAAAATATTGTATTTTAATTCAAAAGTGCCTTTTAATCTAATTTATTTATATGGATAGATTATCGTTTTAATTGGTTTTAATGTGTAATTATAATATATTTTTACCATTTAATCCAATGTTTTTCATTATAATTAATTTCACTTTGAAGTTGGATATAAACAAGTGTCATTCTTTTTATAGATATTATTTCTTAAAAATATGCCTTTTGGTTTTGAGAATGGGAATTAATTTTAAATTATTAAATGAAACATATATGTTTTGAATTTGGTAAAATAGAATTCATTTGTGAATTTGTAATATCAAAATTATCTTAGGGTGAATTTTTGATATTTTTCTGAAAACATTCAATTTTTGATGAATAGTGAAAAACACTGAGTTATTGTTTAAAACCATCTTTTTATTTATATAATTATTTATTTTATTTAAATTTATTTTATGTCAAAAATAGATACATAATACCTATATATGTTCAATGTTATTTATTGGATTAATTTTTTAATAATATTAGATATATAAAATTTTATGGAACTATTCACCGTCTTTTACCCACCTCATAGGAGAATTTGCAAATTCACATAAAACTTAATTTTTCCGCTTCTATGAGTTGAATTTCAAAAATTCGAGAAGTAAAATTAATATGAAGGAGTAAAATGTGGTTTAATAAGATAAAAATTATATTTGGTGAATAGTAACTTTTTTACTTTTATTTACCGCCGTTAAAGGTAAGTAGGGTTATTTATGATAAAAAGAATATTTTAATAATTCAATATTTCATTAATACATGTCCTAACCTTATTTTATGAGTAATGGCCGATCATGAGAATCTTTGGGTAGATTTTGGGACCCCATGGAGCCACATATGAATGATAATGACACTTTAGATTAATTAATTTAATGTAAAGGCAAAATTGACATAAACAAAAACATTTTAGTAATTATTTTATATATGGTGTTATATAATTAATTTTTTTGACTATAAATATTCATTAAAAATATAAAAATATTTCCTACAACATGGTATTTATTTTATAATTTTTAGACATTGAATAAAATAAATTATTTATGACACAATAATGATGTAGCATTTACCTCATTAATAAATGATTTAAATAAATTAGATTATAAATATTAAAATAATATTCTAAAAATTTAAAATTCTTATTGGGTGATTTTATTTCGACCATGAGTCATCTTATATTCCTCCTTAATAAGTTTTGGACCTTTAGAAACTGAATATCATTATATAATAAAATAATATTTTCACACTTTCCTAAAGAGCCCCTCCTCCCCCTTATAAAAGAAGGCCACTTCTATCCAATTCCTCACACCTCACAAGCCTTTATGCTCGTCCAAACTCTGAAACATTAAGCTCCCTACATCCCTCTCCTCCTCCTAGAAGCATTACCTTAGGCATAAAGCACTTCAAGATGTCCTTTTGGTTCAAACCAAAGGAAGTTACCCAAATTAAAGGTAACAGTTTCTCTTAACTTCTTTTCATTTATTTTACTTCTCGAACCCCTAAAATATTTTTATTCCTTTCTATTATAACAACACCAGTATCCTCAATATACTATGATGTTTATATGAGAAGTATTATAATTACACTTACACACACCTCAATCTAATGGGTGAAGAACATAATGTTTCCGTGGATGGAAAACTAACGCCTAAAGAAATGATGATTGTTCAATTAACTCCTACCGCCTCTCATGGCGGCCATTATGATGGAAAAATATTTATATATGATATATTATATGTTTATGTTTTCTTCATGCTTCGTTAATTTTCTTTTATATAATATCTTAATGGTTTCCATTATGGGTAAACGCGATAATTTCATTTGAAGAAATGCGGACTACCGCCCCCAGAAAGTGACATTACTCGTTAATACCATATGTGGGACATATAAAGGATGGGGTTAATAATATTATATTTTATATTATACTGGAATTATAATATACCTATGTATAATTATGTTTTAAGTCCATTAAAATAATAAATAGAAATGAAAGTAGCATTCATGCGTACGTACAACTTACCGTCTCCATGAACGATGCATTTCATTTCTTACCCCAAAATGATATGTACTGTTATAAATAAATGTATATTCTGGATATATATGATATATATTATATCTAAATCATTAATATCATTCTAGATATAAAGAACTTTTGACCATGTGAACAACTTGTAACTATAAGGTGTTCATTTTTGACTCAAGTGAAAAATATCGACAAAACGAGCGTTATTAACTTAAATTATTACATAATGTTTATAACATGGTAATAAGTGATATAAAAGGAATCATAAACTTGAAAAATGCTCTTAAGCAATTAGAAATTAACTTCAGTTTATTATTCAGGATATTACAGAATGAACGGGTCAAGTCGGACACGAGGTAAATGGTTTCTTATCTCACTTTTAATTCAGTGAGATTTACATTGTTCACCACTTATTTATTGCATGTGGTGTATTGTGTACTGACATTTGATATATATTATCATGATTCTTTTTATATTCATGATATTATGTGATCCATTTGGTTGTTATTTACTATTTTTCATATGACTTGATTGATTACAACGAGATAAGGGTTAATTTCACAATCTCTTCACTATCTAAGGTTGTTTATATATAATTATCTACTAGGACCTCGTTATCATTCACATCCATGTTTCTTAAAAATTTATTTAAAAACATTCTTACTATTTTATAGAATATGGGTTAAATTCATTTATACCCTTTTTGACTTTTTATAAGATGTTTATAAAGGAATATTTCTGTTGTTTTCCAAACAAGGTCCTTTTTAACCTTTTCGACAAAATTATGGTAAGAATGTCCTTTTTAACTTATACGGAGGGTCTGGCTATTTTCCACCATTGTAACATCATCAAAGCTTCCCTTAAAATATTATAAGAATATTTTCAAAATAAATGTTTTCATTATAATTATGAGACTCTTAAATGATTTCAAAACAGAAAGAGATATTTCTCTAAATGGGGTTTTGATTTAATCTATGTTAACATCCTTTGATGGATTTTAAGTTTATTTGAAGTTGATTTATTATGATACAAAACATCCATATTGTATTAAAGGTTTTGTGATATGCTTGAATGTGGATGTGTTATTTTTATACCATTAATTGTTTATGTTTAAAGTATTTACATTTCGTATGCTAGTTTTAATATAAATGTTTATGATATGTTTAAACCTTTTCATATGAGAAATGTATTGGACTTAGTAATTGACAGGTGGAGCCCTCTATATCTCCTCGATGCATTGGTAGGTCTCATGAGACAACTAGACGTGGAATTGGCCAAGGCCCTTTCCCATTTTGATATATGGTTTTGGCTGAGGCCTTAATCATTTTTAGGCGTCTTGGTCGAGGCCTTGACAAAATGTTTCAGAATATCCGACATTATACATTCCCTCATTATGAAAATAATATTGACGGTTTATGTGGTCATTAGACTAGTCGAATACCCATGATTAGGTTTTATTATGGAATTATTTACTCATCTCATATTCCTGTCATAAAAGTATTCATATTTATTATTGGTAAAGGCACATGGTTTCAATTATTCACCATGCTTAATATTTATGTTATCTTCCACTGTATTTCTTACCCTTACTGAGCATTTGAGATTAGACCTTTCTATGTTATATTTTTCCCAGGATTCCAAGAAGTGTATTGTGATTGATATATAGGGTTAAGCTAAGGGAATAATGGCACTCATAAAGGATTATTTATGTTGTGTTGTATGTTATAAAGTGTAATGTAACATTCATGTATGTAATCTATTTTCCAAGACTACTAAACCAAACGGTCCTTCGGGACTTGATTCCTTATAATCATGAAAATGTTCTGTAATAATGCACCGACTCTGGGTAACTGGGTTCAGGGCTTTATAGTTTACCAGTCCTTATAAAGGAATCCTTATCATGAATTTGTCCAAAGAAAAGACTCTCAATCATAGGCATGGTTATTCTATGAACTTAATGTACTAACCTGTCTAGATACTTATTTCATGGACTTTAAAAACTATCATGTTGAACCATGGTTAACAAATGATATTTTGGGAGTTAACTCAAAAAGGAAATAAAAGTCACTAACCCATTACATTATGATGCAGTAACTTTTATTGTTCATTGTAACTTATTATCCTATATATGAAGTCCAAAATAAGTTTATTAGAGTCTTAGTCAATGAATATATTAGCCAACACACCATTACTAGATTACTTAACTGAAAATGGAATCTTTATACTCTATAATAATATTTCTATAAGTTCATTCAGTCATTTCATGAAACCTAACATGTAACTCTATCCGTAGAAAAAAAAATCTGATAATACTGTTAAATGACATAGCCAGTTAGGGCTATGCTTAAGCCAACAATTGCAATATAGTGCCACCCAAATCTCACCTCCAATAGACTATGTTCTGATGAACAACCTTGAGTAGGATTATCATATATAATGGGTGGAATAAACCTAATTCACATGAATACACCATGAATCTCCACACAAGATATAATAATTACTTAAGGTAAAATAGAAAAAACTATTTTAAAAATAATGAAAGGGATAAATATTGGGATCTCAAAATGTTTTATAGGTTAAAATACATAATGAAGATGAAAAAATACATGACCAACACAAAAAAAGGGAATATGATATAAATAACCTGGAATAAGGAGGACCTTAATGAAGGATATCCCAAAAAATGAACATCCCTTATAGCCAACCACCCATGGTACCGCCTAAGCCCTTCTATATTTTATTCTAACAAAGTCACCACTAGGCATAAAATTCCATCCAGCCACACCATCTCCACATCCACCAAGGCTATCTTAGAATTGGTAAATGACTATATTGACACAAAACATGTGGGAATAGATCTTGTATAGGGGTTAGTATAAATTTTCCTTATATAAAACCTTGAAAATGAAAATGGAATCATGATGTGATTATTCAGACAAAATTCCTTTTATAAGATGTTAAATATTGAATATTATAAGTGAATATATTCAAATATCAAGTCATTTTGAATATATTGTTATTGTAGGAAAATTAGATATAAGATAAGAAACAGAATACTCAATCTATAGTGGTGTAATGTCATTAGAGGAAGTGATTAAAAATATTGATATTCCCTAAGATATATTGTCATAAGGAAACATAAGAGACCTTGTCATCATGGATACAATCCATAATGTCCCATCCTAGTCATCTCATAAATAACGCCATTATGTTTGGATTCTCATGAATAATAACAGAGAACCCAACATACCATAAATGCAACTAATATGATGAATATTCGATACCACCATATGTCTCATCTCAATGGAACCCAAGGGTTTGTGTTGAAGTTTTAAGATAGGATGAAGTCTTACCTTTTTATCTAATATGATCAACACAATGAAATTGGAATCTAGGGAGGTCCAAATCTTCTTTAGCACGCTCAAATATCAAAGGAAGCCCACATAATTCTATTCATGATTCCATTCCAATGATTAAGAAATATTTAACGTCCCCCACTGATTAGCCATTATATTCAGTGCCCGAGCCTAGTTGTCACATGATATCAGGTGAACTTCCCTGTATTCCAGAGGCTACCTACTAGAATCTTGGATATATAAAGAAATTTTTGGGAGGAAATATGTGCTAATCAGAGTAATTCCATAGCAGAAATAATATAAATAGTTCTAATAACCAGTATAAAAAATAAATGGACAACAAGAGAGAGATGCCAGATATAGTAGGGTAAGACTTACTACAATAATGATACATATACTCTATATATAAGGAAGTCATAAAAATTGAATCCAAAACTAAAACTATCTAAAACCCCAAACACATGCCTGAGACCCAAAACTATCCTTACCTCCACTACCCAACTCATTATCCTATTCAAAACCATACACTAGTTCCCTATCATGAACCTGTATCAGAAAACATGTAGCATATTCTCAGGTACCCATGTGCCGTGGTTGCCCGAGAAGGGTGTGAATAAATCTCTATAGGCCACCACCAATGGTGTCTATATAAAGATATAGTCTATAGAGTATATAATGAGAGATATTAAAATCTAATAAATAAAGAAGTAATCGAGGAAAAATGTTTCACATTTAAAAAATCATTAATAACTATTTTATACTTTATATTATATAATTCCATCCAATCAACCAAAACTAACACTAATCATACCGGGGTCTAAGACATGACTTTAAGGTGTCACATTAATTTAATCACAATGGAATTCAATAAACAAAATTTATTAACATAACTTAAACCCTCAGTTTGGTAATCGAGCCATGTTCATGTGTTAGGGAATAATAGAGCCTCAATCAGGAATCCCAAACCATATCACGTCCATATGTTGGGAAGCATAGAGCCTCATCCCTATATCCCACCCATACATTACGTAACACACTCATTGGATCCTTAGTCCCTATAGTTTTAACAAATGGAACCGTTAGGGGAATAGAGACTTAGTTTGACTACCAAACCCATGCCTTATCAGGGTGGTGTTTAGAGCCTTAGTCCAACCCGATCTGTGGGTGTAGAACCTAAAGTCAATACCACACATACCACCATGCCATGTGCACATTCTTCTTTAACCATAACACATTTTAAAAACACTAACCACAACCAATAAACACATTTATCATTTATAATCATAACTCATTTTATATACCCACTTACATGTCATAAACCATAAACAAATATACAACTATTCCAAACACCCCCTCATGATATATTATCCACCAGACAACAATTGACATCAACATTATTTCACAATTCAATGATATGAAACAAATCAAATTACTCATTTAAAATCATATTGAAACCACTCGTTAAAATATGGATCTTCCTCTTTAAATAAAAAAAATAACACCCCAAGGATTTCATTACCTTTTTCAAACAACCATTAATAATTGTTCACAAGAATGGGAACACAACCCCATATAAAATTATTGTTTTAAATACATTATGGAGAAACCCTTTTCAAATAAATTTTTTAATACCTAATTTCAAAAAATTACTCACCTTCAAATCATGAATTCCTTCATTTAAAACCATAGTCAGGTCAAGACCCAAAACACATCCTTTAAACCATTCAATGAACCCCTTCAGATCCTACAAAACTAACATGATTGTATCCTAGTAATCATATTAACCAAGACTGCATACCCAAAAAAAATTCAGGACCCATTAATTTTCATAATCACATTATCTCAATGTTTTTGCACTCACTTTTCCATTTTCATGGGTTTAGAATACTCCAAGGGTATTCCAAGGTTTGGTATCACACCATCAATGAATCCAATGTGGTCCATAATGGGTGTAAACCAAAATTTAAGGACTAAATCACTTTATCTAGTGAAATAAATAAAAAATCAACAAGGAATTACTTTGGAACAATGACATACACTTATAAAATATGTCTTTGGGAAATGTATTAAAGACAACCTATGTCATGTTTGTAGACAACCACTCACTTATACAAATCCATTAACATGAACTCAAAAAATATTCAAATAATAATCCATGAATCATCAGGATATAAGATGATTTTAGATATTCATATGGATATTAAACCACACACCCTACCTCATATAGAAAATGGAATGAAACAAATTCAAAGAATTATGAGAATATTCAATCCACAACTCAAAACAACACAATTTCAAAATAATAAAAGTAGAAACACACATGGTAGAGGAGGGGGATGTTGGTTAATCAACCTAGATATAGGGGCTTAATGGAGGAATTTTTTTTGGAGAATTAAATAAGACTAGGAGGGAAAAATGGGATTACTTACTTTTTAAGGGCTACATAGTTTCGCCCTACAGTTTTCAAAAAAGTGCACCAACCATGTGGATACCTATTTACAAGAGGGAAAATATTTATATTGTTTTGGAAGCACCCTCATGATTTAGAAAACCATGCAATGATCATGTTACAGCCTCTTCAAAAAAAGGCCTGACTGAACGATTTCCTTAGTAAGGAACACAGTTTGCAGTAAAAGTGAGATAAACATGCGCTACAGATAGTTTGGCCCTTTTTATCCTTCTTTTATGTCTCACACCCCCAAAACACCCCCAAAACATCACATGCATCCAATAACCACTTCATTAACACCAAAAAGTATGTTTAATAATGCATTAAATATGGACTTACCTATATGCAAGGTCAAGATCATACAACCTCCCCACCTTATAAAAGCTCATCCCCGAGCCGCACATTTGAAGAATATATAAAACTCTAGGGAAAACGGTTAGGCCATGGGCCCACATATCAACATTAATATTCCTTGTTTCTTTGTGAACCAAGTTATTATGTAAAAAAACTCAGTCCAATGAAATAGTTCTACCCCAAAATATTTCCCCCACCAGAATCCACAATCACATCCGGATTCTCCTGAGGGATCATTAATATCAATTCTTCATTACCAACGTTAACCCAATAGAAATTCCTGAGTAACATAACTAAACCACCAAAAAAGTGGATTAAAATAATTCAATAAACTTCCATGGGAAAGTAAATCAAAAAACCTTTAGTCTGATTCTCTTTAGAAGACATGGCCTAAATTATTAGGCACAATCTGACCAATTTTTGAGATTTGTAACAGTGAATGAATCTCGACATCACTGGAGGGACTCATAGATTCCAACCAAATTTCTTGACCTACTTTGGTAGAAAACTCGAGGCCCAATAGACTCACACCCTATCTGAATATATTTAGTAAAACCGAAGAATAATTTTTGTCTAAAGGTACTCAACCCGTCAAAACCTAAGACAATACCTGTCAGTTACACTTATACACTAAGATGGCTCTTACTAGAGCCCATCCAACTCAAAACACCTATCACACCATTAACCATCTATGTTCCAACTACAGTGCTCCCCCATATTCCATAGTTCACCACCACCATTTTTCATTGTTGAGAACTTTCATCATCAAAAGACACCAAAAGAACATCAACACAACCTTGACAACATACCTTACATGTTTCCTAACTCACTGTGCCCAAATTTCTATGAGAAATATACCCTCTAGCATTCATCCTTTCCACTGATATTACCAAGATTGTCCACACTATTTTCATCCATATATCAACAAAGGATTATAGGGTTGTTCCTCAAAAACCATTCCCATAACTGAGAGTCACTTATCCTTACCACATTAACCAGAGGTGGATTACATCCCACCAATTCCGTTCTTTTTTACCCAACTGAGTCAGGACATTCCGACTGACTTACTCCATCGGAATCCAACCATCACTATTAACATGTCTCCCTCTACCTAGAAATGATACCTTATCACTTATAGAATACATTCATCATTTTCACACACCCACCATAGTCCATTCCCAACCTCAGGTGAATCATCACCATCATACCATCAACTCCTTTGCAAACCATTGTAGGGATGAATAAAACTAACAAACACATATATGATGCAACCACTTAGATTTACACTAACAATCATCCTAATACAAAAGCTATCACTCATCTCGATCAACTTCTACAACCAATCTCGCCTATCCTTCCCATAGAAAGCCAAAGTTGTACTAAAAAAGTTTCTTATTTGTATCATAATGCCATCGGATCCACTCTATGGCCTGATCTAAAAATATATGACTTATGTAATGATCCCCACCTTAGGATTGTATTTATCACCACTTACCTCAAGAAATTACAACAAAAAAAACTCACACATTGATCAAAAGAAGAACCTTAAAACATATATGTGGATGTATAGATTGTACAATAACAAATAGATATCACAAACTGCTACCCATTCCTAATTTTTGTGACCTTCACTAAAGGGGTTCGTCGACCTCCAGTCCATCTTAAGGACGGCTCATGTAACTAGTAAATGGCGAATTTACCACCATATAGATCCAAATATATCTCTCTATGAATGAAACCTCAATGTTTCCTCACATCCAATCAAAACAAAATTTGGTATGTAGGCAAAAAGACAAAGCTCGCTTAATGTACCGAATAATATGTCAAGATATTAGGCATGAACATCACTAGCTAAAGTAAAATATGAATTCATCAATTAAAAACACCAAAAAATATCGAACACTGATTTCACTTCCCACTATGGGTAAACCTTGACATATCAAAAGTCTTAGGATTACCTACCTACCAACATCTCACTGAAACCTAACCATCACAACCCAAGAGTGATTACCAACCAAAATCACCACTAATTCACAACTCCTCACCAGTAAATTGTGAAACCACATTTCTAGTTGAAGTACCACTTCTACACCTCTTATTTCCTTCTTGCATGACCATATTGATTCACAAGAGAAACACAATGATCCAACACACCAAAAAATAAATAGTTTGTCACACAACTATGCTTCCTCATTTGGTTTCACAAAGAATAATAGGCACATATCCCATGATACCTGTTCACGCATCCAAAATGGAATCATGATTTCCCAAAACGTTCCCATATATGGACCTCATAAGAACCATTGAGGACTCAAAAATTCCTTCAAACACACAATGAACACGAATATTGTTACCACAATCCTTATATTACTCGTGCTAGGACTGAACGCCCTCTCACAAAACTAACCATGACACCTAATCAGTCAGCCTCATCAGACCCATGTATTTCTCAGAATCTCACCCAAAAAACAAACCATTCAAACAACCAAGATCAACCATGTGACCAACCTCACCCCATGTTTTATCCAAAAACAAAACCATCCATTCATGGTTTGGTCTTCCTTTCCCTGTCTCCCCCACATCAACATTAATTTCCAAACAAAATACTATTAAAACCATAATTTCATGTCTCCAAATGACAATTCCCCTCAAAAATACCTTTAAAACCAACATAAGAACTCATGTTATTCCATGAGGAGAGACCATAGCACAAATGTTCAAGTTTACAAAATTTTAGGACACTAATGATGCATTGATTCAAACTTTGAAGCTAAAACCCATGATTAACATTATAAGGAACCTGTAACACTGGGCTGACCTCCCTTGAATCTACCCAATATTTCCTAATAATATCAACTCATAACCACCACTTGATTCACCATAACAAAACAATCAAACTTCCCACTTATCCCTATATTCCAAACCCTCACTATTCAACACTTTCAAAGTACCACATCCAAAGTCCAATTCATACACCTCTACCAAACCCACCCAATAAAACTAGAAAACTTGACCGACCTCTGTCTTAGGTCACCATTAAATTTAAACAATAAAACTACTTAAAATAACGTCATGCCAAAAAAGGCTATTGGATCTCCCTGTAATCCACACACATCAAACCTCAAACAAATTAATGCTCATAGGTAGTAATCCAACCACCGTTCCAAACACACCGTGTCTAACTTACTAAGAAACCATTGACTCTAGGTTTCAAAAAATAGATACTCACACATTTACATCACCACCATGATCTAAACACCCACTCTAGTTGTCTAAAAAATAACATGCAATATCTTAAACTGCAAGAGTCACCACATCAAAATTAACAAATATCACTTCAAAAATTAAAGGCAACAACCTAACCACTGAGACAATAAGAAAAAATCCATTAACCGAAAAATCCAAACCCATCAAGGTATAAAATAATATTACCCAAGGCCTCAAAATTAAGGCACTCTCACTGCCCAAACCACCCATACACAGAGTCAACAACCAGCACATGGGATACCCACCACTTATTTCCTTAAAAGATACATTATTTTCTTATTTACCTTATTAATTAAGCTTTACCATTTAAAACACAATGTTTCACATATAAAAAAATTCCATTTCAAAACCCATGCATTTAAAAATTCAAAAAACCATTTTTGAACATAAAAATAAAAAATCCATGCTTTATTCAAACAATTTTTTCCAAAAAACATTCATTATAAACCATTCCATAGAAAGATCATAATGATTAAACCATAAGTAGATAGGACACTACTATCATGCGAGTCCCAGAGAACTATCAATCATTAGAAACATACGAATGAACTATCACTCATATGTTTCTAGCATGATGAATGAACTCACACACCCTTTATTTTTATCCCGATCTATGAGTTAAAATATTATAAATCAATATCATCACATCCATGTGTTCCTCACAATGTTTAAGTGATAATAATCCATAAAAGAACAAAATATAATATCCTTTCATACCCCTGGAAACGTGGGGTTTCCCTCACAAGTTGTGTTGTAGGAACCCGAAAATAATCTCAATACCAAGCCTTGACAAGACCATTGTCCCATGTCTACCATGCCCAAAATTTATGAAAAAAGACACTACTATGATACCACATTGAAATTTCCCTAACCCGATGAACACTATATATGGTGCCCTGAGCCGGGTCGTCACATAACCTCAGGCACACCTCCTCATACGCCAAAAGTTATAGACTAGTATCACGGGTGTATGAATATATTTTAGGGTGACTATTTACACTAATTAGAGTAATGACACAGAAAAAATAATATCATAGATAAAATAGCCAGTAGGAGAAAATAAATGGATGGCATGTGATGAATCCCATGTATAATAAGGAAAAAACTGATAAAATAATGATAAATATAATCTACATGTCTAGAAGTCATAAAAATGAAATCCAAAACTAAAACTACCATAAGAACCCTAATACAGACCTGAGTCCCAACCTAGTCATTAAATACACTTCTCCAACAAGTCATCCCATGAAAAACCATACACCATGTCCCTATATTGAACTTTAATTATAAAGAATGCAACATCTTCTTGGGTACCTAAGTTCCCTAGAGACCTGAGAAGGGTGTGAGCACAACTCAGTAGGCCACCACCAAGGATGTATAAAGAATGTTCTAGTCTATACAGTAGTGTATGCATGATAATAAAATTCAATAAATAAAAATGCCTCAAGGAAATATGTTTCAAATTTAAATAATCATTAATAAACATTTTATCAATTAAGTTTCATAACACTATATAATCCACAAAAATTAACTCTAATCATACTGGGGGCTTAAGCCATAACTTGTTGGGGTCACATAGTTTTAAATGAGAATGATTTTTCTAAAAAAAATAATATTAACATAACTTGGATCCCTAGTCCAGTAATCAACCCTTGTCCATGTGTTTGAAGCGTATAGAGCTTGAGTCAAACATCCCAAAACAACATGTCAATAAACATGGAAGCTTAGAGCCACAGTCTAACATCAGAATCATACATTTCCTAATACATACATTGAAGCCTCAGTCCTATTAGACTCATAAAATGAAAAAATTATTGGCATATAGAATCAGTCCGACTCCCTAACTAGTGCGTTATAGGTGTTGGTTTTAGAGCCCAAGTCGAACCCGAACCATGGGTGTAGAACCTCAAATAAATACCCGATATACAAACTAAAAATTTTCATATGATCTTATAACCATAGAGAGTTTTTCAAACACAAACCATAACCACTAAAAAAATTTATCATTTACAATAATCACTCCTTATACTTACCCCACTTACAAGGCATAAGACATTAACACATATACCAGTATTCCTAGCACCTTGTTAAGATATTTTATCCACTTGAAAAAATAATAGTAACTTCATTTCACAATTCAATGATATCATAGAATTAAAATTAATCATTTAAAATCATCTTGAAGTAATAATTTAAAAAATAGGACTTCCCCTTTAATTAAAAGCTAAAACATTCCCCAATGAATTCATTATAATTATCAAAAAATATTTATTTATTTTTTACAATAAAGGTACCAAAACACCCATTTCAAAAAATAATTTGAAATCCATTAAGAATAAAAAGTTTTTAAATAATTTTGAGGTCATAACATCCTTAAAAAATATTATACTCCTTCAGAATATCAATTCCTTCACTGAAAACCATGGACGAGTCAAGACCCAAAACACATAATTTAAACCATTCATAAAACCTGTTGGGAACTTTAAAAAAAACATGAAATAATCCTGGTTATCCTATTTACTAAGAACACATACCCAAATAAAATTCAATGGACATTCATATCCATAATCACACTATCTAAATGTTTCCCTACTTATTTCACCATTTCCATGGGTTTGACATACCCCAAGGGTAGTCCTGGGTTTTGTCTCACATCTTCAACAAACCCAAAGTTGTATGTGAAGTGTCTCACATGTCAATATAAATATTAAATATCTTTACATAGTCAACTAAATTAAAACAAAACAAGGAAGTATATGTTCACAAACACATACACTTATAAAAAATCATGACTATGGGAAAAAGAATAATGACTACATACATCATTCTCATAGACAACCACTCGCTTAAACATATACCTTGATTTGAAATGAAAAAACCATAAACAACCCTTAAAATAATAATTTGGAAAAATATGGTTTGGGGGATTTCGAAGGAGATGAAAACACAAATCACACCTCATCAAGATAATGTAATGAAATAGAGTCAAAGACTTATCCAAAACTTTGATTCAAACCCTACAACTGTCTAGAATCCCATTGATTGAAGGCGAATCAATAATGGGGGTGGAGGGGGATACTAGTTTTTCACCCTACATTTAGGGGTTTAATGGGGGTACAATTTAGGGGATAAAGAAGATTTCTGAGGAGGAAAATATGAATTTCCCAATTTTGAAGGGCCTCATGGTTTCGCTGGACGATTGGCCAAACCGTATGAAAAAATGAGGATCCCTCTATCCAAGAGGGACCTAGATGCATGATCTCATTTATACAGGTGACCAATTTTTAAAACCATAGAGTTATAGTTCATCAAACTCTATCCAAAAGGAGGTCTAAATGCACTGTTTCCATGGAACGGTTAACAGTTTGTACTAAATACACGCAAACTATTCGTTAAACACTATTTGAACTATTTTCTCATCATTTCATGTCTCGAAACCCTGAAACACCCAAAAAACATATCATACCTCCAAGAACCACTTCATTAGACCTAAAAAAGTAATTTTAACCAAATATTAAATAAGAATGTAGCTCCATGCAAGGTCGAGATCTTAGAAAATACATAAGTAATCAAAAACCAAGGAAACCATTTGGCCAGGGGTAAATTGCCCCTTTTACTCTATCCATATAGGTAATGAGTAAAACTCACATAATGACATAGTGAAATATAATGGGGACGCACATCTCATCATGTTATGAGTATTAATTAATGAATAAATGACATTTCTTATTTGAATAACCACACCTATATAGAATATTGAAAATTTGAAAAATATCTATTTTCATAGATTGTGAAATTTCATATTGAGTAGCACATACCAGTCACATAAAATATAGGGGTAATACAAAACTGATAGAAAAATAGGGCTTACTCTATTTGTAATATTGGAATCCCATACCTCATTGCATGACACATAGTTGATAATGATAACACATGATTGGTGACAGAGAAGAACTGGTCTATTGAATGCTATAATCATCACACATGAACCCCTACATATGTCCCAATGGGGTTAACTCATATTATCCTATATTACCATTCCAAAAGACCCATATTTACAATCATAACATTACATTGGGACCTATATGAAAAAAACACTAATGATAAGCTATTCATTTACTAAAAACATACATGAGATGCAATTTTTTTTATCATCACATATATGAGAGGAAATATGTTTCTTGCCAATTATCATTCCATTAGTAAGAATTAAATATCATATATTATTCTTAAATCAGTCATCTTAATGTATTTATCACGAATCTGTAGATGGATCAACAATATAAATTGTTGTTAAAATGTAAAAAAAATGAAAATTAATAACAATGGTAACATGAAAGAATAATAATATATATGATATAATCATGTGGTTATGGATCACTGAATTCCCACATTCTTACATGAAAATAGGGGTTTAAAAATCTCCACAACATCATCCTTCACACATGAAGGTTAATTATTTTCCACCCAAATCATACTTGTATACTTTTACATACATGAAACATATCTCAGATGGGCCACTGTTACTCTAAAATGTTAAAATGATGAATTCACCATGTCCCCACATTATAAAGTTATTTTTAATTTTTTCTATTATCAATATTATTAATATATAATGATACAACATGTGATAAAATTTTATATATATTTATATGATTTCCTCTAAGAGTCTTAATGTCGTCTACAGCTTGTAATACAAACATCACCAAACAAAAAATGAAACATAGGCCATTATATGACCATTAAAATATAGCTGTTGAATTGGTGGGTACAAATTTAGGTATTAAAATTATTATATATAAATTAAATTAAAAATAATTCTCTTTATTAACACTAATTAATTGACAAAATAAAATTAATTTAGCTGGATATCTAAAAAAATATTTTATGAAAAAATGTATTTAAAAAAATTTGGATTTCTATGTGATTTATTTTATGGAAATTGATATATTATATAAAAAATATATTATTTATATTAATAATATATTATACTCAAAGAAATTGGTAGTTGATAGGAAATTAAAATAATAATTATTAATATTTTAAGATGTTATTTTTATATAAAAACATTTTTGAATAAAAGTTTTATGTGTGGACTTAAAAAATAAATTCCATATTTTTTTAATTTTAGAAAAGTAACATCATTATTGAATTTAGTATTTCAAAATTATTATACGATGAAATTTTCATATTATTCTGAAATAGTTTATTTTTGGTGAATAGTGAAAAATATTGTTTTTATAAAAAACATGAGCTTTATGACCTTATTAATATATATGTACGACTTCAAAATTTTTGAAACTCTTTTCTAGAAATAATATTTATTTTACTAGGGAATTTATGAATTTATAAATATTTGTTTTCATTTATTGACATATTTTTGAAAATATAGAATATAAGTTAAAATATTCTCTAGTATTGTTTTTAACACATTATTCAGTTATTATTTTAATTTTTTTTATCACTTTTAGAAAGTGGATAAAATAAAATGTTTTTAAAATTTATAATTATAATTTCCATATTATTTTATATTAACCATTTTAGTTTTAGTCACAAAAATTTCAATTACATTGGTAAAACTAGTTATCATAGTAAAAGATAAAAAGGTAAAAAGGTTTAACTAAAGGGGTAAAATCCATAAATGTTGATAAAATATTTTAAGTGTAGTTTTTAGGCTTGGATTGACCAAAAAATTTCAAAAATATGTTAATATCCATTTGTGAATCTTCTAGAAATGTTAAGCATTTTATCTGTTGATATTGTAATGAAATAATGAGGAAAATATCATTCTCACCACTTAATAAAGGGGCACGTCACCACCCCTTCCTGATACATCATAAAGTTCAATTTCTAATTTAATATACACCATTTTATTTTACACTATAACAATATTTTACTTCATCAGACCCTTTTACACAATAATATATCATCATTCCTTCTTTTCCATGGAATCCTGCATTAGAATGTCAACAATCTCAATATAAGTAATAAATTTTCTATAATGCTATTATTTTGATACCATTCCTATAAAAATATATTTCACAAAATAAAATATTATGTATTAATTATTTATAATATATTTAATGTTGATATATTTTGTTAATAACCATTAACAACCATTCATCTATTCCATTAATAAAAATAAAAATGTCATTTATTCATTTGTTCTCACTACTGCCTCCACAAAGTAACATATAACATTTTTCATATAGTTTTTATTTATTAATTTATTTCTACAAACATATTGTTCAACACCTTAAAAACATCTAAATAATATCATAATTATTCTATAATATTGATATTATTTCTTAATTAACAACTTTTATAACCAGTCTCATCCATTAATCTGGGTATGTTCATGTTTATGTCACTTTAACCACCTACTTTAACAATGATATAAAATAATATAATGGAAGAATACGAGAACATAATTACTGATAATATGTGATATAAATAAAAAAAATAATTTTTTTGAAAGGAAACATTAATATTTAACTCATCAATTAACATACCAACATGAATTCGTTAAAAAACACCGAAATATACTCACCGATAATTTCATCATTAAGGATATGAAACAAAACACACATAGAATTAAATTATTTCCTATAAAATAATTATAAATAATAAATTATTATACCTTTCATTATTTGGAAATGATTAACTTTGGGAGATAAATGAATAACAACACCAATATTATGATAATAGTTCAAAATTATCATGATTACTCACACCCGATATTTAAAATAGATAATTAATAACTAATATACATTTAAATAATAATTTTAAATTAAAATTTAAAATGTATAATATTTGAATAATATTATAAAATATGTGATAACTATAGTTATTTACTTTAAAAAATATATTATAGAACATTAGTTGATGATGTGAATTATGTTTAGGGGGTTTCTGTCTCAAATTTAATTTCAGGAGACAATTTTTTACTGTATTTTATGATATAATTAATATAGTGTTATTAATATATAATAATTATTTTAATAATTAAATTTAAATATTTTTATTTTATTATCCATATCACGTTCTCCCTTTGAATGGATTGTAATAGAAAAATACTAAAGTTTTAAAGATTTTTTTGTTAACTCAACTCCCATAGTTGAGTTATTATGCATGTTCATGAAATTATTAATTCCAAAATTGGTTTATTCCACCATAATATTGTATTTCATGGTACTTTTTCTTCCTATATATTATAAAATTAAATTTTAATTCAGAAATTATACCTCAATATTTTTTTTCAATTTATATATCATTGGGGAGAATAATTCAAATCTTATGTAATGAAAATTTCCCTTTCATTTCTACATATTCCTTCCAACCAATATTCTAAATTTAGATTTAAAAAACCCAAATATTTTTTTATCTCATGTTTCATTCATATTTCCGATTACCAATTTTCAAAATGAATTTTTATTACTCTTTTTATGATGGAGAATTTCAATAAAGGTATTTTAAAAAATAAAAATTATTTTCCTTCCCTAATACTTTTTTATTATCCACTGCACATTTAAATGATATATAATTAATATAATTTTCAACGGTCCATTATTAGTGGATAAAAATTTCAAAATTATAATATTTCATGAGTTTCTACCTCACATTTATGAATTTAACTTTTTAAAGTGGCATATAACTTTATCGTTTTACAATAGCTTTAAAATTGTTTTCTAAATTCTATTTGATGTTTTTTATATGTGTATAAATTCACTAACTATTACGATAATTATTTTAAATGTATCTTCCTCTATATGTTACAAAATTGATTTCTAAGTAAACCAAATTCTTAATGATTTTAATATGATAAGAGGTATTTCCACTGATTTATTGAATTTTTTACCCACTGATCTTGAAAAGTTATTTTCTATGCATGTCATTATCTTATTCTCACTCCTTTGATATTATATTATGATAAAATATAGCTTTATTATCTTGGTGGCTTATTCTCTTAGTTTTTATTATCATGTATCTCATTTATTTAGTTGTTAATTTATAATTTAATGGAGTTATGTATTATTTCCTTATATAAAACACATAATGTTGGACATATGAAAGAAGCACCTTGATAGTGTATCAATTCATTGGTAATAGAGTTAATTTGTAGAGAATTCATGTTCCTCATGGCTTAGAAGTATTATATCATTATGTTTTATAATACCTTTTTGAACAGACATGGTAACATTTTTTTACTACACCATAAAATTAATCATTTCTGAAATTATTATGAATGTATCATGTTCATATATAATCCACAGTTATATGTTATTATTCTTATTCTTATGTTAAAATTATATCTCATGTTATTATGTTCACATTTATATGATACTCCCAATATTTTACCTATGATTCTAAGATCCTATAATATGAATTTACTTATGCTAAAAAACCGATTCAATGATATTTAGTTTCTGACACCATGATTTATAGGGTTTGAATCCATTATGATATGTTCATGTTCTATGATTAAATTCCCATAACTATATGTTTATCTTATTCTCACTTATGATCATTGATTGTAATCACTTATTTTTACCATTATGGGGTGTTTGAGATCAACCCCTTATTATGTTTTCATTTGCATCGATTATGTTGAAATATAATTCCTATATTATGTCTAGGAGAGTATCTTGTATAGAAAATTTATAAGATATGTTGAATAATTTTTATCGATTAAGTAGTTATATAGGAAGGGAGACATGATTATTAGTTTAAAAAGAAATTGATTTTTAGCTAGAGAGTTGTCTTTGTCCTCCAAATCTCATTACATAAATGGGTATGGGAATGTATGTGATGCAATATTTTCATTAAGTAATTTAATTATAGGATGATCATATCTAGATATCATAGTTGGTATCATAGAAGGATTTATATTAATATTGATTTTATAATGTTTTTGGTTGAGGATGTAAATGTAATAATTTTTTTATATGTTAATGCTGATCATAATTTCAAAGGTAAAAATAAGCCTTTAGGTTTTTTGGGGAAATATTGAATCTTTTTGGGATTAAGATAAGCTAAATTTAGGTAAAATAAATTGGGATAAGTTTATTATATAATTATAAGTATAATACTATATCTCAACATTTTGTTTAAGAATATATTTTATGGCTGTATTAGAGATTACATCCCAATATTGATAATAGAATGTGGATTTGACTATGTAATAAACTCACCTAGGGAAAATAAACTGATAAAATATTGGTTGAGTATCAACATAATCTTCACAGTGGTTATCAATGAGCGGGATAAGACTACACACATGACTAGGAACTTCATGGATATGTGCTTTTTTAATCATATTATCATTACAATACATTATAGAGTATCTATTATATAAAGGAATATGTTTATAAAATATGAGAGAAACAAACATAAAGAAACTAGGATTGAACTAAGATGGATTTAGGATGACCTAGAAGATAATTTTATAGTCTATAAGAGTTATAAATTTTCAAATAAATATATTTCAATATATCTCTTATGGTGTTAATTTTACATAATTCTTCTTAACACTGTTTAGTTATAGTAATTTCTATAACTTGATGGAATATTGGTTGTAATGGGCTTCATAGATAACATGGGGATTTTATTTCACACCAAGGTAATTTTTTAGTTACATAAATTATTTAAATTTAACCATATTCCATTTTTGGTTTTTTCATTCTATTTTGCTGGATTTTTTTAAAAACCATTTTGAATTTTCTATGAATATTCATGGTTGGTTTACAGTTTGTGAAAACAATTATGGTCTTTCAAGGAAAACATGAATACTTTTTGGAGTCTCAAAGGAGGGAAAATTGTTGGCACACAGTTATGAAAATACAAATAGAAAGGTCATTAAATTTTAAATCATGGGACAATAGAATTTTTCATGGTTATTGAACACTTTTTTAAACTCTTCTTATTATCTATGAAACTCCTCTATATTCCCATAAAGGGCCACATGGTTAGAGCAGGGTATACCAAACCATGTAGCTAGAAAATGTGATGTAATTAAAGTGTAAAAATTTTACTTTAAAAAATGAAACAACCCTATTTTGAAATGTTACTATTTTAGTGAATTAGACTCTTGACCTAGGAGAATTCTTTTAGAGATTTGAGATCTTATTTCATTCCATAGTGTGAATAGATTAGATTTAAGAGGTATAAATCTAAAAAATTTAAGTCATGTCACATTATTTTTCATTCTTAATTATTCATCAAGATCCTATATTTTCTTATTGAATAAAATGGTAGATATATGATATTAATACTAGACCTAATGGGGTTTTCATGATCCTTTTGGGTTTCTTATTTATCCAATGTTTAATTAGAAACTACTTTCTCAATTTTCATTGATAATTGTTCTTTCAACAGGAATCATTGTGTCTTTTAATTAAACTTATATTATTTATTTTACAAATTTATCAATTTAATATTATTGATTGATTTTATTGGTTAAGGTTTTCTGATTTCTTCAAAAACACTCATTCATATTGATTATGTATTCCCTGTAATTATTAGATAATTTTGAACTATTTTTAATTGGGTGGTTTCATAAATATTGTTTTTAATTAACCATTCATGCTTACAAACATTGTAATTGTTTTTTTATGGTGATGGATTTCATGAGTTTTTAGTTCTAGAAAATTTAGTGGTTTTGAATATTTTAATTAAATATACTTTTTATATTTTTTATGAATATTGATTTCAAATATTACTTTATTTTAATGGAAGATTATTTCAAAACATGTTGTATTTTACTGTAATGATATTTCAATGAATGTTTTTTCCTCTAAGGTGATTTAAAACTATGTGGTATTTTTATGGAAGGTGATTTCATGGAATGGAATAGGAAATTGAAAGGCCTCAAGGTGTAGGTGATGAATGTTTATTACATTGAATTTATTGGCTTTGATACATGAAAAGAACATGGGAACAAGGGGTAGTTAATTGGTGGATTAAATTTGAAAAAAATGATAGTCATGGTATGTTTTTACTATCTTGGTTATTTAACTAAAAGTCTATATTTAATTACATCATTGGTTGGTTCACATTTTTGGTTGTTTTGTTTCTATTTTTAATTGTTATTTGAGGGACTTTTAGTGCTCAATAGTCTTTACCTCTCATTATGGTGTGAGGATACTAGCTATCCCATAACATATATATCATAAGAATCAGTTTCTATGTTTGATATCATTTGATAATGGGTTATTATTAATTCATTGGATATTTTAATATTTTTAAATACTTCATAGTTCTTTGAATGGGTTAAAAAATTGTTTTTGAAAATTTTCTATAAAAATTAGTTAATTTAGAATGGTTTTGGGAAAATATTTAAATTGGGGTAATTTCAATGCTTTACCTTGAATATTGAGAAATCCATTTTTTTTGTGAAATGTTAATAATTGGTTGATGTTATAAAAAATGCTTATGAAAAGCATTGTGGGATCCTATTGAGATTATTTTCTCATACCCTTCACATACTATTGGGTGTGTTTAGATATTTTTTTAGGACACATGTAAAGGTAAGGTTCCCTATGTAGGTTGATAATATCTATGTTATAAGGGTAGCAGATTTTGGTGTTGACATGGTTCACATAGAGATGGTTTGTCTCTTGTTTTCAGTACTTGGATTTATCTTTTTTGGTGTGGATCATGTTTTTCATTATATTCATTTTTACTTTTCACTGTTTGAACACATATTGGACCTTAAATCATGTTTTATTAATACTCCAACATATTTTTCCCATGGTTCGTATTTGTGGGGAAAACCAATCACAATGGTATTTCATGATACATATATTATAGTTTCTAAACCATGGTGATCATGAATACTTTTCAGGGCTTTCCAAAGGCTGGATTGTTGTCCTATTTAGGGACAACTTGGTTCAGGTCTTAAAAAATTGGTATTAAAGACAGGTTTTAAAGACACTAAATATATATATGTCTTCAAAAATAAATTTATCACATGATTTATATATTACATATCACAACAGTCACATATCCCAAAGGTTAAAATGTTTATTTTCTTAGAGATTATCTACATTAACATCGATTTTTACCACACATGTGAAATTTTTTCCAAAATCATGCCCCTACAAACCATTTACATCATATACCAGATGATGTAATCTTCTTCACAACCTGAGGACTGAAAACATATAAAATGGGTGACCAAAAACTCTTAGTAAGGTAAAATTACATCATGAATTGTTAGATCATAACCATGATGTAGAACATGATAAATACATAAATATCTTAAAAAGAGACCACAATTACATATTTGATAATAAAAACACATGATAATGTAATATAATAAAATAAAAATATCTTTAAATAATAATCTCATTTATTACCTAGCTAAAAATATATATCACCAACAAATATCATTTAAGTATGACATAAAAGAATCAAATAATTAAAAAATAAAACATAATCATGAAAACATGGTTAAAATGATAAAAAACATGAAAATGTGGAACAATTATAAATATGTTATTTCATATCATTATTAAACTAGACACCTACCAACCTATTTAACAATAAAATTATGAGTAGAGATAAACTTCATTGCACTCACGCTTTTTGAATCTAGCTACTCGCTAACCTATTCATATAAAATTTCTATCTCAGTAAATATGAGATATTAACTAATAATTTAGAGGGAGATATAGGTCCATATCATCTAATAATCTATATATTTTTATGAACATAAAAATCATATATCAATCATCTCATAGTGAACCCATGAGAGAATAATTGTTTTCATAAACATTTGAAATTGATTTCATAACATGAATATAATAAATTACATATTCTCAAAATCTCAATTTCAAAAAGGTATCATAACACAATAACATATAAAGGATGATCAGAACATAACATCATGATATATAATCCATGGAGACAAAAAATAAGTGAAAGACCTTGAAAACACCTACTTATAAAAGAACATTTAGTAATGATAAATGGAAGAATGATTATAGTTTTCAAAATATGGATATTAAATTACATTGAAACAATTAACACTCTAATGAATCATTAATAATGAAAACATGAAAAATAAATAATTTTTCCCAAAAAGGATGTTAAAGAACCATAATATCTTTATCATCTAAAATAATATCTAATTATAGAACCCTAAAAATGATATAATTGATACCAAAAGAAAATTTATCGAGGATGATAGAACATTTTTTTTGAAATGATGAAGAAACATTTAATCATTTGTAATAACCATATTGAAGATCCACATCAAAAAAGGATAAAGAATAATTTAAATTACAATTAATAATGGGGGAAAAGGATCAATGGAGATAAAAAATGGGTTTCCAATGGATAAAGGAGAACAATGATGGAAAGTAACAACTTGAATATGAAGGGAAAATCCTTATAAATTCGAATAATTTACTCTTAAAAATATATTTTAATGATGAAATAAAAGGATAAAGGAAAAATAATTCCTTGTGAAAAAATGATTTCTCTAAAAAAGAATACGTAAATTTACCAAAAATCATTATAGGTTAGAATAAATGACTCTTGAAAAATAATTTACAAAAAGTGTAAATATAACTAATACAAGAGAAATGAGTCACGAAAAACCATTATAGCATTAGTAAAATTGTAATCAAAATTATTTGAAATATTGAATATTGTTTGATTCTATAAATACAATGAAATAAATCATGACTAATTAAAAAATAAATTCATGAGAATTATATACACAATAGAAACAAGAATCTCTATATAACATCAAAAAAATATCAATGCAAAGAAGTCGAGATGAAAACCAATTACCATACTTCATTTATAAGTTGATAACACTCTAACTTCATTTTAAACAAACATGTATTCCATAATATTAAATTTTTTATCCTTATTAATACATGTTATATTTTATATTCCTCATTTATAATTATTAATTATGTATATATTTGTGAGTTACAACACACTTTCAACCATCATGTGTTAATAAATTTAACCATTCCAACATGTTCTATAATTTTGATATCAATATCCATTAATTGATAATATATTCATAATTAATATAAATTTAAAGATAATTTAATTTTATAATTATATTGACTTTTAATTCTCTTATACCATTTCCTATGTTTTTTAGTTATGTTTTGTGAAAATGGAATCGGTGTTAGATTATTTTGGTGATCTTATAAAGTGAAAATAATACATTATTAATAGTTAAATACATAATATAAGATATCAAAAATAATATAAAAATCATTATTTACTTATTATATTATAATAATATTATTTTTCTGTCCACATAGCAGTCCATAATAGTGTTTTATAAAATCATTCTTGTAGGTGGTTAAACAAACCCAAACATGAACACACTTTTACTCGATTGATGAGTATAGCTAAGGAGGTGTTTCTTTTGAAGTAAAATAATTGAAAAATAATAATAAGTATAATTTTTATTATTTTTTATTATGGTGAATCATATTTTTTGGTAAATAATTGAAAAAAATATATGAAATGAAAAAACGATTCTTAGTGGAGACGGTAGTCCGCACAAACACACGATTGACATTCCATTGTTTTAATAAGTGTTTGGAAATGAATAAATATGGGTTGTACCATTAATATTATAAAGTATAATTATACTATTGATTCTATATTTGTAACATTATTATGGTGATATGATATTTAGAATAGTAATATTAAGAAGAAAAACATGATCATTAGATAATAATTACATACAAGACCTGGTTTTTCATTGGAAGTCCATGTGAAATTTAAGATAATAGGCCAATTATGAGGAAAATGGGATAAGATTTCTGGAAGAGTAAAATGGAATATTTTTTTGGGTGTAATTCTAATTAGAGTTCGGTCTTTATGTGGTCACAGTGTTACCTTTTATATGTGAGGATAAGGCTAGAATTGTAAATAACCATTGAATTTAAATAATTTTATCTCACCACTAAAGTGTAAATGGTTTAGAAAGGGGTATATGATGAAATGGGGTGAGTTTTGGTTGAGAAAAACCTCAGTGATTAATTTGGGAACATTTTTCTAACATGTTTTGTCTATTTCCATTTTCTAAAATACTTTTTAAAATTTTTAATTTTTATAGAGGTTACTGATTGTTATCATTAGTAAATAAATTTAATTTCCAAAATTCATCTAAATAGGATTATCCATTTGTGAACTTATTATTTCAAAATTCAAATAATTTTTTTAAATAAAATTTAAAAATGTATGAAATGTTAATTTACAAAAACACTTAAACACATACAATTTTTTTTTTAAAAAATAACATTATTATGATTTTAATGTTTTATATGATTGAGTTACCATTATTTAAATTTTTATATACACAAATTTATTTATTATGAATTTAATAAAAGGTATTAGTCTTCCATAATAATCCAAAATTGATCCTCATTTTAAAATACTTGATTTATATAGAAGACTAACAATATTTTTCAATTTTAATGTATCATTTTAATTTAGTCCACAAAATAATTTTCATTTTATTTCTATGTTAAAATAATATTTAAAAATTTAAAAAATATTTTCATTGATTTTATATTTCATTTATTTAGTGGGTTTGAAAAAATCTAGTTTATGCTTTAATAGTGATAAACCTAATTAAATTTTAATTTAACCAAATTTCAAATATTTAGACGAAAAATAAACTATTTAAAAAATTCATAAAACATCACAATTTTTTTATCAATATGTTAATTTAAAAACGGGTTTTAATTTATTTAATTAAAATTCAAAAATTTTGAAATTCATCATTTAATGGGAAAATGAAAAATATAAAAAAGTTTGTTTTTTTAAAAATACCCCAATTTAGAATTAACTCGTATTAAATATTTTTCATATAATAATATTTTTTAGTTTATTTGAAATTAAATTACTATAATATTTTTATGAGTTTCTACATCATATCATATTAATTATTATTTTTTGTTTAAATATAATTGATTAAATATAAATTCAATAATATTAAAACAATTATTTCACCATTATTGTGGAAACTAAAATTAATCCTATCAATATAAATTTTATAGTCAAAAATTAAAATTCCTAAATTAAATAATATAAATATATTTTTTTAAAATATAAGAATAATTTTAACAAATTGAATTTAAATATTTTTGAAATTAATCCTAACCATAACTCTTTCAAATGTAAGTAATTTTTCTATGAAATTTATATATAAAGAATAATGTTTATCTATTGGAAACAATTGTCCATAATATTAGTTATAATGATATTAATGCCATTATAATTGATTAAATATTAGTTATGTAACAGAAAATAAATTCACAACCTAATTCCCAGATCTATAAATTTAATTAATCAAACTGAGGAAAAATAGAGTTCATGAAATATTACATGACTTCATAAAATGATATTAATGGATTTTATAAATGCATCTATAATTTTTATGTCATTAATTTAACTTTATAAATATAAATTTTGTATATTTTAATGGTTTCAAAAACTTCTATTTCATATTAAGGTGATGTAATTCTAAAAATCATCATTTTTTAATATAAAACTAAAAATTGATTATTTTAGAAAATATAAATGATACATCTAAATATAATTTTATTATGAAGAATTAAAAAATGAATTTTAATTTATAATATTTAAAATATAACATTTTTAAATAAATTATATTATATAAATAAAATATATTTTCCTAAAATTAAACATTTCAATATTAATTCATATTAATTAATTACCATTTGATTGTAATAAATAAAATAGTTTACCATATTACTGTTTATTATAGATTTATTAATAATTTATTTCTAAAAAATTATGGTTTTTTATGTTTTGTGTAAAGTGTGAAAAAATTTATAGAAGATAGTATGAATTTTAAATGATTCAAAATCACAGGTTGTTACATTCAACCCCCATAAATAAATATCATCCTTCCAATTTAATTATCATTTACATATATGAATAGGAAATGGTTGAGAAATGATTTCAAGCCTTGAGATATGATCCACAATATCATATAGAAGGCTAGAAAAATTATTTTCCCTAAATATTTTAGAGAAATGGGTCACATAGCTTGGTATTAAGGATAATATGAATGATTTTATTTATTCTTATATAATTTGTAGTTGGAATTACACTAGTATATGGTCATAGTTGATTTAGAATGTATATTTACCTATTAAAAAATTTAATGCAATTTATAATTAATGATATCTATTATATTTTAAAAACCAGTCTAATTTTTTACACAGGTGGAAACTATGATTTGAAAAAAGTTTATTTACATAAACATAATAATCACACCACTAAATGTCTTAAATAAAATTAAAATCACTCAGGGTTGTTAATTGATTTTATTATAAATAATTCTAGATACATTAGGGTTGATAAAACTAAAATACATCCACTAATTAATGGTGGAGGGTGAATGAATCGTAATTACCACTATCCTCTTCTTTTGTAGTCATTTAATAGGTTCTTATTAGTTCCCCAGTTCTTGGAGGCAATGGTTCCCTACCATCCATAAAATCATTGGTTTAGGGTATCTCTATTGACTATTCATGATCTCTCTATGCATAAGGCATTTAATTTTTAGTGGATCCCTTAGATGAATTCCATCGCCTTTCATTAAGTTAAATGAACTAATAATTTTCATATTATAGCTTGATATATGAAGAACCCATATTTCAAAGGTAAATAATCTTCTATTACCATTAACGAATTTTCCATAGTGCTACTTTAAACATTATTAACTTATATAAAATTGATTTTTTTACTTAATCATCTAAATATGTTGTTATTTTATGGGACACCATCTTTTTATTCTTTGGTGTGTTATGGAATTTTACTGTATTAATATTTATTACCATCCTTAATGACATATGATTTAGAATAATCACATGTTTTTTGATTCTATCTCCCATTTGGATGGGTTTTTCATTGAGGTAATCTCTATATTTTCCTTGATAACCATATTTTTTTTGGTTAGAACATTTCTAAATCGAAAAGGGTTTGAGATGAGTGATTCAACACTTACAATATGAGGATACTATCATAATATTAAAATGTAATTAAAAAAATAATGTTTTTTATTTTACATTTTAAATTTTACACATTATTCATTTAGTTCAACGAACATCAATCTTAGTTTCATATAGGCTACATTATTTTTTTCTATCTTGCACTCCTAAATTAATCTTAAAAATAGATATTCAATTGTGGTTCATAAAGTTCATATGATCAACCAAATTGTATACACAAGGAGTATCAAAATTGGGTTTTATTTAGGAAACTTTTATGTACACTATGTAACAATTGATTTAATAAACAACATGTGATTTTCATGGTTATTACCACTTTTCACATATGTTCTAGTTTCTTACCCCACATTTACTATCTAAAAAGGATTTATTTTATAGGAAAATAATTTACTGATGACTTTTCCAATATTATAGTATATCACCCAATACTTAGACAATAATTTATGGATTTTACTAAGGTTTTCTAACTCTAACACCAAAGGTAACTTAAATAAACTACAAAATTATTTAACTAATATCCAAAAAATAACAAATCCCTTCTATGAAACCAACTATAGAAACCGAATCCAAGCATTATTTAAATAATATAATGTTTATATTATTTATATTTTGAATCTCAGAACATTTTCACATCCCAAAGATTGAATGGATTAGTGTCTTGGAGATTTTCTCTATAAACATCTCATTTTACTAAAATCAAAGAAATTAATCCATAATAACACGCTTCTATACACTTTACTACATTTCTGACATGATAAAATAATCTTTATAACAATGAGTTTTGATTCATAAAAAAGGGGTATGATCAGACACTCAGTAAAGGAAAAACATATCATAATGTGTGAGATCATAGATATGGTGGAGAATATGATTAAGAAATAAATATGTAAATAAGATATCATAAGACCATATATTGTAATTATAAAACACGATAAAACTATATAAGAAAACAAAAAATCGCTATGGAGTCATAAAAGATATGATCTAACTCAAATTACTTATCAACAACCAAAAAAATGTGTGCATGACATAATTTTCATGGAATACATTAAAATTGTTGTATAATAATTAAAAATTTGAATAAATTGTAAAAAAACAAGAAAATGTAGAACAATCATAAGAATATATATTCTTATCAATATAAAACTAGCTATAAACTGGCTTATTCACACATACGATTTTGAGTAGATCTAATTTTGATCACACTCAACCTTTGTGAGAATAGCTACAAATTAAGGATTTAATAAGATATTTCCATCTAATGATATATAATCCTTTTCTAAAATCACATAGGGATATATTATCCCCACCCATATCATATTTCATAAATTTATATGACACTTTCAAATCAAACATTTATCATCTTATAAAGAACATATGGGAAAAATCTGTTTTAAAAACCTTTCAAATATATCATATAACATAAAATTATGAAATAAAATATTATTAAAATCCCATTTTCAATAAGTATTCATAATGATATAAAATATTATGGATGATAAAAACATCACATCATGAGATAGTATCCTTATAGGGGAAATTAACGTAAAAATTATGTGGAAAATATTAATTTTTAAATAATATTTAGTAACTACAACTTGAAAAAATAGTTTTTTTCCAAAAAATAAGTGAATTACTTGGTAATATATTATATTTAAAAGAATCATTAATAATAACGAATTGAAAAATATAAAATGATTAGAAAAAGGAAATAAAAGGATCATTCAAAACATTTACATTAAAAAAGTATAGTTAATAATGAATCCTTGAAAATTCTATAACGGTTTTCAACATAAAATGTCAAGTGGTTAATAAAAACATTTATATTGAAAGGAAATAAATAAATATTTTTATCATTTTTAAATAATTTTTAAAGACCCACATCATCGAGATATTGATGAAGCTATTGTTTTAAAAGTAATAAATGAGTAAAATGGATAGCTGGAGGTTAGAAAAATATGAGTTTTCACTAGAGAAAAAAGAATATTAGGGGGTAGTAAAATCATGTATTTGTATGTAAACTCCATTTATGGAAATTTCAATTATTCTTAACAAAAAACGCATTTTAGTGTAACATTATAAGTGTATAGAAAGAATGATTTTGTGATAATCATGTTTAAACATGAATGTAAGATGAAAACGAAACATAAAATCAACATAAATTAGAATATATCATCCTTGAAAGATAGAAGTCAAAATATAATTTATTATGACATAAGGAAGAGAATTTTGTTATAAAAACCCTATAAGAATTTTGTGATTTTAGAATAAAAATTCATTAGATGCTTGAAAATAAAATGGCTATATAAATATAATTAACTAAATCATGGAGTATGTAAAAATAAATTCTTTGGAAGTATATAATATATATAAATTAGTCATTAGTGAATAACATTAAAACATGTATGAATGAAGAGAATCTAAGATAAGAAACCCTAACTATGTTTCATTTCTTAGTTGATGATGCTATATATTCCTGTAAAAAAATAGTTACCATAATAATAATTTTTTAACCATATTAATATATTATTCCATTTATATCTTTTATTTATATTATCTATTATTGGTATGTTTTTTATTAAAAATTATTTTGAACCATGAGTTGATAATAAAATTAATCATTTGGATAAATTATATAATATTAATATAATTACCCAACAGTTGATAAAATGTTCATAATTACTATATCTCAAAATAATGTATAATTTATGACATATATTTATTTTTTATTCTATCATATGATTCTATTTTTGTTTTAGTTAAGATTCATGAAAATAGAATCAGAGTTGGCTTATTTCTCTGATTTTAGGGAACAAAATTGATATTTTAATAATAAGTTCAATAAAAAATATAATATCTTCATAACTATATAAATTTATTTATTCTATAATTATATTATAAAAATAATATTTTCATAGTCCCATTTTAATCGATTATAGAGTTTTTTAGTATTTTTCATATTAGTGGTTCAACTGAACCAAACCTGAACACACTATAACTCGACCAGATAGTATATATGAAGAGGTGTTTATTTTTATATAATATAAAAATAAATGAATAATTATGATATTATGTTTATTTTTATGTCAGTGAACCATATTTTAAAAAGTTTTGATAAATAATGAAAAAATGGAAGAAGAAAAAAACTCTTCTTCATGGAGGCGATAGTCCATGCACAAGAACGATTGATATTCCTTTTTTTTATAAGTGGATGAAAATGGATAATTATTCGATGTATCATTAATAAAAAACTCATAAATATTATACTAATACGGAATAAATAATATTATTATGGTGATATGATATTTGTAAAAGTATTATTAAGAAGAAAAACATAATAATGAGATAATACTCATATTGGATACTAGATTTTTCCTTCGAAGTATCCAAGAAATTGTAGAGATTGGGATAAGTTTGAGTGACCAAGGTCTTATATTTAGGGGATAAGTATCCATAGACAATTAAATGAGATAGTTTCAAGGAGTAATTATAAATATAGGTGAATCTTGAGGTTGTGTAAGTGTTACCTTTTTATTAGTGAAGAAAATGGTTGCATCCAAAATACATATTGAATTTTAACTATTTAATCTCACTATTAATGAATCAAAGGATTAATAAATAAGAAAAATGAGGAATTTTGATGAGTTTTATTCATGGAAAACATTAAAAATCCATTTGTATACATTTATTTTACAAGTTTTTCCATTTCAACATTTTAAAATTCATGTTACCATTTTTATTTTTTTATTAGGGTAAATGATTTTTACCTAAGTAAAATATTTTAATGAAAAAATTTAAAATTTAAATGATTACCTAATTCTACCATAATTATTAAAAATTTAAAAACATTTTTTAAATACATCTTTTGTAGGACAAATATTTATATTTAAAATAAAAACACATAAACACATAAGATCATTTTTTTAAAATAACATTATTAAATTTCAGATTAATGCATCTAAAAATTATAAGGATTAATTATTATATATATGTAAATTTATTTATTTTGAATGTAATTAAAGGTATTATCCTTACTAGGATAACTGAAACTAAAAAACAAAATTAAAATAGTTGTTTTTAAGAGAAGGGAAAAATTATTATTGCAAAGTATCTTTTTAATTTAGTAGTAAAATTTTTGTAAATAGTATTTCTAAATATAGGAGATATTAAAATGTTCACAAATTTTAAACTTAATTTAATATTTTATTTACTTATTGGCTTCTTAATCTTCTATGTAATGCATACATATCAATAATGTCATGGAAAAATAATATCTGTAAATAACATACTTTTATATAAATAATAAAACTTTTTTTTAAAATATTCAATAATTCATGATAAGATTTTTTATAGGATGAATTTAAAATGTGTTTTATTTTATCTAATTATTATTAAAATATTTTCAAATTTAAATTTTATTATGAAAAATGATAAATATGAATAAGACTACTTTTATTGAGTATGCCCCTTTCCAACAATAATTCATAATAACTATTTATTATATATGGGTAATTATTTTTAATTTGTTAGAAATTAAATTTGTTTTGATATATTTATGTGTTTATACATCATATTACTTTCACGATTTAAAATATTTTAATTTAATTTATTTGATAAAAAATAAATAATTATAAAATAATAGTTTCTACATTATCATGGTAATTAACATTAATCCTATCAAATGAAATTTTATATGTAAAAAAAGTGGACATATTCAATAATAATAATAATATTATTATGTAAAATAAAATAATAATTTTATTAAATTAACATCTTTGTGTATGAAAAGTATTCTTAATGGTAGTGCATATAAACTGTAAACTATATATTTTAATAAACGTTCAAGTTTATATATAATGTTTATTTATATGAAAAAATATTTAATGTTTTTTATTCTAATTATATTAATAAGTATATAATTGTTTAATGTAGAATCTATGTTGGGTAGAAAAAATATAAAATCAATTTTACTCTTGTATAAATTCAATTAAAATAATAGAGGAATAATTATTTTTATAAAAATTACCCTATTTATAAAATGATATTCGTTGTTTTATAACATGAAAAAGTAATTTTAAATGATTTATTTTACATTAGAAATATATATTTTTTATATATAATTTTTAAAACATTAATTTCATATAAAAGTGATGGTATTTGTAAAATATGTATTTTTTTACTACTCACCTAATAATCGATCTGTTATGAAAAATTTGAAGAATATAATATAAGATAATTTTTTATGATGAAAAAAAATTTGAATTTGAATTTTGCCTATTTAGTTTTTAAAATTTGTAAATTTTTATTTTCCAACTAAAAGGTATGTCATAAAGTAGACATGTTTTATTGAAAATATCTTTTTCAATATTAAATCATAATAATTATTTACCTTTAATGGTAATATATATTACTGACTTATTGTATTATTGTTTGTTATTCATCAATTAATAGTATAATAATAATATATTTTTGTTTCTTATATTTGGTGTAGTGTGTGAAAAAATTTATATAACAATGTATGTATTTTCAATGATTAAAAATAATAGGTTCTTACATGTTTTCTTTTATAATATTCTTATCTTAGGACATTTTGGTTTAAAAGGATGTAATATTTTTGGAAATTAAGGGGTATTTTATCATTTCCTTTAAAGTTGGATGTCATTGTCATGAGACCAATGTTACTAAGGTATTTTTGGAAGTATGGATCTTTTATAGAATTTTTATTTTACTTGACATACTTTATTGTGTTCTCTAGACTGAGACTGAGTTTTAAATTTTTTCTAACAAAAAATTTTCATTAATTGATGTAGTAACTTGCCTCATTGAAGAATCCCTATATTTCATAAGGAGGGTGAAACTGATGGTGTTCAATGAGGAAACTATCCAGTCAATGAGAACCATTTGAAGTGGTAGTGTGAGTAGTCTATGCCAAGGAGAAGAATACTATCCCTACATTAGATTGATCAAGAGAGGTAAAAATAATAATTGGTAGAGGGAAATATTAACCGAGAAGTTTCTATATAATATTACACAATTCTTCCAAGGGTTTACCGATCATAAAAAATTAGAACAATATTTGGGTATGATTGAGAGGTTTTTTGACATTTTGAAAACTCCAGATTCTATAAAGTTAGCATGTGTTGCCTTTAACATTGAAGGCCCAAGTAGGAGATGGTAAGATTTAGTATTTTAGGTAAATAATCATAAATTTAATGGCCCAACCCACTGATTACCTCATGTACATTGGAATATTTTTCCATCACAAACCCAATACCACCTCCATAGGCCAAGGGATAACGACAAGAGTCAATAAGGAATTACAAAATTTGAGGGTATTTTCATAGAGTAACTATATCCAAACACCCAAATATTTCCTTGCACTAGTTCAATATAATAATAATAAAGTATAGTAAAATCTAGAGTAAAAAAACCATGCATGTAATAACATCTAGAGATCACAATTGAGTGTGATAGTGAAATACGAAATGAAAATACATGTTTATTTAGAAGAGTTTTTCTGCCCTGAAAACAACTTGTAACACCCCGAGATTTTATGAAAAATATTCTTTTAATTTCATTAATGTCTTGTGTTGTATGCTGCATGAAGATTACCTTGCACTATACGCAACACCATGTTATGTTGCAGTATACACAACACTATTCTTGGATCATGTTACACACAATTTTGATAATAGTTATTCTACAAAACATTGAGTATATATATATATTCAATGTATAAATGAAATATGGTTGGATTCTGTTATATGTAACAACGAAGGATTCTTGCACAACACACAACCCTGACTTGGCTTGCATTACACGCAATCACGACCTTCCTCGATAGCGTGTGTTGTACGCAATACCGAGTTTTACTAAACAATGATATATTATTATAATGTTATTATGAACTAGACGTTATGAATAGTATTAACTAAAATTTGAATTTTATAACATTATTATTCATCTTACACATTTTCTAGAACATGGTATAAGAACAAAATAAAATTTTCATGTAAAATAAGTATTTTTCAAAAAATGAAGTTTTCCCGCCTTTTGATGGTGCACTCACCTTAAAAATAGTTTTTGACATGTTTATAAGTTCAATTTGACAAAATAAAATTCTTCTTTGGAATAAAGAAATAAAAAATTACTTTGGATAAATTTTTCATATTATTCTGGTAACTTTCATATTTTGATGAATAGTAAAAACACACTATATTTTAATTAAAAACAACTTTTCTCATCACAATAATTTATATGGTTAAATTATAATATTTAATGGTTTTAAAGTATAAATAGAATATATTTTTACCATTTAATATAATGTATGTCATTAGCATTGATTTTACATTAAATTTGTAGGTTAAATCAATTCAATCTTTTGCAATGTTTTAAAGAAAAAACCGTTTTCTTTCGACAACGGGATTAATTTTAATTTAATTTCTGAAACTTTTGTGTATTGAATTTGGAAAAATGGATTCCATATTTGGAATCAGTGGGTCAAAATTATGTTAATAAGCTACTTTTTATTTTTGGGAATTATGAATAGTAACTACGGTAAGTTTTATTTACCATAGTTAAAGGTAAATCGGGTAATTAAGGGTAAATATAATATTATAAAATTACCCTAACACATGCCAAAATTCTATTCGATGGCTATAAGTAGACCCATATAACCTAAGGGTCAGATTAGATTCATTTTACGGACTTTTGACCATGAAAATAATTTAATTATTATTAAAACCAAAGAAAGTGACAACATGTCACTCTCTTAAATCTTATAAGTATAATAATTTTAATTTAGTGATAAACATCATAAAACTTAGAAAAAGAATAGTCTCTAGAAAGATAATAAAATTATCTACATCATGATAATTTATTTAGAATTTTTAGGGATTAAATAATTGTCATTAATGGTGATACATTAATGATACAAAAATTATTTATTAGGTGGAAAATAAGTAATATAGTAATAATACCCATTAAAAGGCCCACCAACCTGACCAAAACTTATTGGTAGTGTATATATACACCTTAAGCATCCAATGAACTAATATATAACCGTTTGGGTCCTTATAAAAGTGATTATGACACTTATATTATTTTATTTTAAATGATACCAAAGTTGTCACCTTCATAATTTAATAAATATAACAATTTAAATATTGTGATTTTAAGATGATAAATTAGAGTAAAAGTATTATTGTGAAAGGTAATAGATTTATCTTCATCATAGGATTTTATTTTTAATTTTTATGCTACAAATAAGTATATTAAATAATTATACATAAATGTTGTAATAATTATTTTATTAAGAGATAAACCAAATAAATGGTTTTAAAAATAATAAAATAAATATTATATGAACTATTTAATGTGATCCACTAATTTTATAGATACATATGAACTTTTATGAATCTATTAAATCTTTTAGTGAGAACATATCTTCTGTATATTGTTTATTTAAATTCAAATAAATGAATAGTGTCAAAATTGACACTATTGTTATTTTATAAAAATAACATATTATAAAATTGTTTAAAAATCACAAAAATATTTAAAAATTATAAATTTAAACTTATTTGGTCTATAATGTTATAAAGTAAAAAATTATAAAAAATTCAAAGCAAATAAGTAATTATTTGTTATAATTTAAAATTTAGAATTTTATTACCACAAATAAACTTAAATAGATTAAATAAGGATAAATCAAAATGATAAGGTTTAAAATAAGATTCAAACATGTCTAAATTTGATTGGTTGATGAGATTACAACCCTATATCATCTAATATTAGAATATGAGTCATTTTTGGAAGTTTTTATGTGGGGTAAAATTTATTATAAATTAATATTTTTAAGAATTCCAAAGCTGCCCCTCTCCTCCCTTATAAAAGGGAACCTCCTCCCTCTCTTCCACACAACACTTTGTGCCTTCAATCTCGGCCAAACCCTGCCCAATTATCTTCTCCACCTCCCTATAAACATCCTAGAGGTCCTGGTCTTCTTCAAAGACCAATTTTAGTTCCCTAAGAGGAGGTCTCAAAGAGGCGCTTCAAAGAAGAGGTAATTTCTGTTACCGATTCTTTAACCTTTATTTATTCTTCCACTTCTTATTCATAGGTTGTTTCATTATGAAGTAATAACATCAGTATCACTCATATACTGATATGTTATTATAAGTATGAAACAACCCTTTTTCACCATCTATCCATCCTACGGAAAATGAAATCACCGCGCGTGCGTACGTACAGAATACCGTCTCCACGCCGTGGTGTAATCTATTTTCCACCACCACCTTACTTGGATGGGCATAATGGTGTAAATAATAACTATATATTATTATTGTAAAGTGATATTGATTCTGTAATAGTATACATACACTCCAATAAAATTCCACGATCATGGCAACGATATCATCGCTCGTGCGTACGTACGGAATACGGTCTCCACGAAGCGATGAGATTAATTCTCAATGATTAACCATTCATAAATGATTATAAAGTATATATAATAAGTAATCTTGAAATATATGACATAATAATGATACTGGATTTATGTATATCTATATATATGTATGTCATCCAATTAATTCTATTCAATTCAATGAGGAAACGAAAACAACGTTCATGCGTACATACGGCCTACCGTCTCCATGAACGGTGTATTTTTTTTCCATTTATCGATCTATTAAATATATGTATATTATGAATATATATTATATATAAATCATGTTTTACATTCTGGATGTAAGTAATCATGATATAAGTAATCATATGAATAATTACAAGTCAAAACACGGACAACAAATGAAATGATTTTACCCAAAACGCTCTTTAACATAGAATTTACAAAAGAACGGGTAATATAAAGTCATACGTGAACCATATATGATATCATAACAATTAATATGATTCTGTAATAAGTCAATAACATTATTTAAATCATTATATAGGAGGTTCGGATACGTACGAAGCATATCAGACATAAGGTAAGGGATAATTTTGCAAATCTCATTTTTATTCGAGATTGCTTATTCGTAAGTATTTACTGGGGTTATTTCAATCATCCATGTCCATGTTTTATAAAAGTGTTTTCATGTATTTTTAAATTCCTTTTTACCCATTTTCGACTTTTACTACATGGTATGTAAGGAATATTTCTTTTGTTTACGTTACGAGGTACTTTTTGACTTTTTCGGCAAAAGTACGAAAAGAATGTTTTTTTTAACTTATACGGCACGAACGGATTTTTACGGTTTTATAAAGCCTTATTTTCATGAAGATTCCTCCAAAAGATTTCATGACTATTTTCAACAAAATCCTTTTCTTTTAAAATTGCATGTCATTTTGTGAAAAGAAAATGATTTTGAAGAAAAAAAAGGATATTTTACTCAAGAATTCATTTCAAGTGTTTTATTAAAACCATTATTTTCATCTAAGATAACATTATTTCATATGTGTATGTTTCAAGTATAATGTCTCTATTATTTACATGGTTTCACTTTTCTTATTATGAAATTATATTCATTTCTTTTATATGGATTATGTGATGATGGGATGATGTTTATGAAACCCATTTTATTTATTGGGTTTTTATGAATGATGTATGTTTATTTTGTGGAATATGTAAGAATTATTTCAATATGAGATGGGTGGGACCTATATCTCCCTCCAATGAATTGGGTAAAGATTTATATCTCATGAGATAGACATGGCTGGAACGGCAAGTTAAACCGGTTCAGTAATACAGGACTGGAACGAGGAGTGAACTCGATTCAGAAAGGGACTTTGTCCACTAAGATGGTCTTGGAAGCAATGCCTTGGCTATTATGGAAATCATTACATGTGCTTAATGGATGCCACAATTACATGTTTTATTCCCATGCTATTTTATCATGGTTTATGTTCCAATATGATCTATGCCTTATGTACTTCCATGTTTTATGTCGTTGCTCAAGATTTTGATGTGTTCATGTTTTTAAGTTCAAATGTATATGTTATGTTTTATTTTATCCATGCTTACCCTTACTGAGCATTTGAGCTCACCCTTTTTATGTTTTCTTTTCCCTAGGATATAAAGAATGTTTTTAGGTAAGAAAAAAAGGGGAAGATATTTATGGGAGATGTTGAAGATCTTTCACCACGATTAGAAGATTACGTTCCAAGTTTCCAAAGACACTAAACTATTACGGTCCTTGTGTGTCTATTTTTGTTATGTATTAAGTTTTCCGCTAAAGTAATGTAATGTCCATGTACATCAAGATTTGGGTCTCTACAGTTGGTATCCGAGGAAATGTTTAGTCAACCTTTAGAAACTAGGATGCGAAAACGTTAGTGAGATCCCTAGAGATATTTCTATGGTATGTCTAGGGATGTACCTAAGGATAAGTATACGTATAGGATACAGTCCTAGAACTACGGTAACGATGATAGAATTTAACCTAATATGTTAGATATTGAGGATACTCCCCCTTTACTATTTTGTTTTCCCTAGCATGATTTTTGCCTCTCACACTATTCTTTTTGGGTTTTAGAAAATGGATGGAAATAGAAAGATTCACGATAATGGAGGATATGATAGACAATGGAATGATTTTCTTCATGAGAAACCAAATGAAACGGGATCTGGAAGTCCAAACATAGTTATTATGCATAATCAGTAATCTCATAATATGATAAAAAATATCAACTTTGGTAAGTTTTCCGACTCAGATAATAAGAGAAAGATGGAGTTTCATGATGATCATAGAGGAAAGAAAGTTCAATTTACCTTTTGTAAATCATGTGGGAAGAGGCATCAGAGAGATTGTTTCAAAGGAACTGGAAGATGCTTTGGGTGTGGAAAAGAAGGACACAAAGCCAGTAAGTGCAAAGGAAAAGGTTCAGTTAACACCATGGACAAGGATAATGGTATTTTTATGACATCAACAATGATTATATGTTTTAAATGTGGAATGTACGGGCATTATGAAAACCAATGACCTAATGGAAAATCTCATGAAGATAATCAGCAGGGTCATATGGGTAGTATTTATGTGGATGATGATGAGGAGACTACAAATGATATATGAGCTGAAAGAAGTGTTGAATCTCATTCGGTTATTTTAGAAGGTAGTGGAATGATTGTATGTCTATCGAGAGTTATGTTGTATAATTAATGGTACTATGGAATAAAGAATCATCTAAGGATTGTTACACTATTGTTTTTCCTAAAAGTATTTGAAAGTATATGTTGAATGGTACTAGTAACCATGGAAGGTTATTCAGATATTTTTGTAAAGTAGATGATTTGCACATAATGAAGGAATAAGAAGATAATGAGTTTTTTGATTGTATTCATGAGCTCATTATTGATATAAGGACTAAGTGATATCATGGTTTGATTATATAGAATTTTGATGATTTTGGTATGTGGAAAGTGTTAACTTTTAACTGCATTCATGTTTTCACTAAGGTTCAATGGGTATTCATTTTTTAAGAGAATACATGATTAAGGCCTTCGAATGTTTGGAATGTGACCAACAAGACATATCTTATGATATATGGGGATCAACGATGGTATTAAATCTTTGGTAATCATTTTCACTATATTATGAGAGTGGACTGCAGTATTATGGATAAGCCTAAAGATTGGAATGGATTATGTTGAACATAAGTTAGTATTGTTTAAGGATAGAAGTTTTTTTGATATTATTTATGGGATGTTATAGTAACATAGTTTTAGAAAAAGGACAATATGCAGGATGGGAGACAGCCCATCCCGTCGGACAAGGCTGTGGGAATTGAACCCACAACCGAAGTGCGACTGGCCTTTATCGCCTACCACTGACCTACAAGAAGTCCCTGGTTAGTAGAAACTAGTTTTATTTTATTAAGCGGTATGATATATGAAGTATAAGTTCATTTTTGGAACCATATAGGATTAATCTAACCATAAGATGGACTTATAACTTTTTCTAACCTTTTGTTTGAAAGAGATGGAATAACCCATCATTCTATCACATGATCTGCTAACACATCATGAATAACAAATTCAACTTCATTTCTTTAAGGGATGAAGTGGAAATTGTTCAATTCACAAACAATAGTGAGATTGTACCAAAATCATGCAAGTATTTCTTTTAATTCATCAACTTTAGGGAAATGATCTTGAAAACCAAAAATGTTTTCCTAGATCCCTTATATCCGATGAATCATATGGCACCTTAGATCATCACAAATCAATAGCTTTTTGATTGTTGGCTTTTTCATAGCGATGTTCTCTACCACTCTCCATCAGAACTTGATGGTTAGATTTTTCTTCCATATCCATATTTTCACCTATGTTCTCCTACGTGGAAACCCAGTGATGAGTTAATTTGGGTAACCGTTACATTTCATACATTAGATTTTAAAGCCATGTTTTGGTATTCCTTTTTACGATGTGGGTTTCTATTAAACAAACTTTCGAGTAGTAAACCATTTATAACCCCAACGAATTTCGAGGGAGAAATTCATTTTAAGGGGGGTAGAATGTGACACCCCGAGATTTTATGAAAAATATTCTTTTAATTTCATTAATGTCTTGTGTTGTATGCTACACCAAGATTACCTTGCGCTATATGCAACACCGTATTATCTTGCAGTATACGTAACACTATTCTTGGATCATGTTACACACAATTTTAATAATACTTATTCTACACAAAATTGAGTATATATATATATATTCAATGTATAAATAAAATATGGTTGGATTCTGTTATAAGAAACAACGAAGGATTCTTTCACAACACGCAACCCGGACTTGGCTTGCATTACACGCAATCACGACCTTCCTCGATAGCGTGTGTTGTACACAATACCGGGTTTTACTAAACAACGATATATTATTATAATATTATTATGAACTAGTCGTTATGAATAGTATTAAATTGTTTTTTAATTTTATAACATTATAATTCATCTTACACATTTTCTAGAACATGGTATAAGAACAAAATAAAATTTTCGGGTAAAATAAGTATTTTTAAAAAAATGCAGTTTTGCCGCCTTTTGATGCCGCACCCACTTTAAATCTAGTTTTTGACATGTTCATAAGTTCAATTTTACAAAATAAAATCCTTCTTTGGAATCAATAAATAAAAATCTACTTTGGATAAATTTTTCATATTATTCTGGTAACTTACATATTTTGATGAATAGTAAAAAAACGCTATATTTTAATTAAAAACAACTTTATTCATCACAATAATTTATGTGGTTAAATTATAATATTGAATGGTTTTAAAGTATAAATAGAATATATTTTTACCATTTAATATAATTTATGTCATTAGCATTGATTTTACATTAATTTCGTAGGTTAAATCAATTCAATCTTTTGCAATGTTTTAAAGAAAAACCCGTTTTTTTTCGAAAACGGGATTAATTTTAATTTAATTTCTGCAACTTTTGTGTATTGAATTTGGAAAAACGGATTCTATATTTGGAATCAGTGGGTCCAAATTATGTTAATAAGCTACTTTTTATTTTTCGGAATTATGAATAGTAACTATGGTAAATTTTATTTACCATAGTTAAAGGTAAATCGGGTAATTAAGGGTAAATATAATATTATAAAATTATCCTAAAACATGCCAAAATTCAATTGGATGGATAAAAGTAGACCCATATAACCTAAGGGTCGGATTAGATTCATTTTATGGACTTTTGACCATGGAAATAATTTAATTATTATTAAAACCAAAGAAAGTGACAACATGTCACTCTCTTAAATCTTATAAGTATAATAATTTTAATTTAGTGATAAACATCATAAAACTTAGAAGATTAATAGTCTACAGAAATATAATAAAATTATCTACATCATGATAATTTATTTAGAATTTTTAGGGATTAAATAATTGTCATTAATGGTGATACATTAATGATAAAGAAATTATTTATTAAGTGGAAAATAAGTAATATTGTAATAATACCCATTAAAAGGCCCAAAAACCTGACCAAAACTTATTGGTAGTGTATATCTACACCTTAATCATCCAATGACCTAATATATTACCGTTTGGAGCCTTATAAAAGTGATTATGACACTTATATTATTTTATTTTAAATGATGCCAAAGTTGTCACCTTCATAATTTAATTAATATAACAATTTAAATATTGTGATTTTAAGATGATAAATTCGATTAAAAGTATTATTGTGAAAGTTAATAGATTTATCTTCATCATAGGATTTTATTTTTAATTTTTATGCAACAAATACGTATATTAAATAATTATACAAAAATGTTGTAGTAATTATTTTATTAAGAGATAAACCAAATAAATGGCTTTAAAAATAATAAAATAAATATTATATGAACTATTTAATGTGATCCACTAATTTTATAGATACATATGACCTTTTATGAATCTATTAAAGCTTTTAGTTAGAACATATTATCTGTATATATTTTATTTAAATTCAAATAAATGAATAGTGTCAAAATTGACACTATTTATATTTTATAAAAATAACATATTATAAAATTTATTAAAAATCACAAAAATATTTAAAAATTGTAAATTTAAATTTATATGGTCTATAATGTTATAAAGTAAACAATTATGAAAAAATCACAACAAATAAGTAATTATTTGTTTTATTTAAAATTTAGAATTTTATTACCACAAATAAACTTAAATAGATTAAATAAGGATAAATCAATACGATAAGGTTTAAAATAAGATCCAAACACGTCTAAATTTGATTGGTTGATGAGATTACAACCCTATATCATCTAATATTTTAATATTAGTCATTTTTGGAGGTTTTTAAGTGGGTTTAAATTTATTATAAATTAATATTTTTAAGAATTCCAAAGGTGCCCCTCTCCTCCCTTATAAAAGGGCACCTCCTCACTCTCTTCCACACACCACTTTGAGCCTTGAAGATCGGCCAAAACCTGCCCAATTATCTTCTCCACTTCCATAGAAACATCTTAAATGTCCTGGTCTTCTTCAAAGTCCAATTTTAGTGCCCTAAGAGGAGGTCTCAAAGAGGCGCTTCAAAAAGAGGTAATTTCCGTTACCGATTCTTTCACCTTATTTTTTCTTCCACTTCTTTTTCTTAGGTTATTTCATTATGAAGTAATAACATAAGTATCAATCATATACTGATATATTATTATAATTATGAAACAAACCTATTTCACCATCTATCCATCCTACGAAAAACAAAATCACCGCGCGTGCGTACGTACAGAATACCGTCTCCACGCCGTGGTGTAATCTATTTTCCACCACCACCGTACTTGGATGGGTATAATGGTGTAAATAATAACTATATATGATTATTGTAAAGTGATATTGATTCTGTAATATTATACATACACTCCAATAAAATTCCACGATCATGGGAACGATATCATCGCTCGTGCGTACGTACGGAATACCGTCTCCACGACATGATGAGATTCATTCTCAATGATTAACCATTCATAAATGATTATAAAGTATATATAATAAGTAATCATGAAATATATGACATAATAATGATACTGGATTTATGTATATATATATATTTATGTCATCCAATTAATTCCATTCAATTCAATGAGGAAACGAAAACAACGTTCATGCGTACGTACGGCCTACCGTCTCCATGAACAGTGTATTTATTTCCATTTATCGATCTATTATATATATGTATATTCTGAATATATATTATATATAAATAATGTTTTAAATTCTGGATGTAATTAATCATGATCTAAGTAATCATATGAATAATTAAAAGTCAAAACAGGGACGACAAATGAAACGATTTTACCCAGAACACTCTTTAACATGGAATTTACAAAAGAACGGGTAATATAAAGTCACAAGTGAACCATATATGATATCATAACAATTAACATGATTCTATAATAAGTCAATAACATTATTTAAATCATTATAGAGGAGGTTTGGATATGTACGAAGCATATTAGACCTAAGGCAAGGGGTAATTTTGCAAATTTCATTTTTATCCAAGATTGCTTATTCATAAGTATTTACTGGGGTTATTTCTATCATCCATGTCCATGTTTTATAAAAGTGTTTTCATGTATGTTTAAAGTCCTTTTTACCCATTTATTTACTTTTACTACATGGTATGTAAGGAATCTTCTCTTTTGTTTACGTTACGAGGTACTTTTTGACTTTTCCGGCAAAAGTACGAAAAGAATGTTTTTTTATCTTATACGGCACGAACGGATTTTTACGGTTTTATAAAGCCTTATTTTCATAAAGCTTCCTCCAAAATATTTCTTGAATACTTTCAACAAAATCCTTTTCTTTTAAAATTGCATGTCATTTGGTGAAAAGAAAATGATTTTGAAGAAAAAAAGGATATTTTCCTCAAGAATTCATTTAAAGTGTTTTATCAAAACCATTTTTTTCATCTAAGATAACATTATTTCATATGTGTATGTTTCAAGTATAATGTCTCTATGATTTACATGGTTTCACTTTTCTTATTATGAAATGATATCCATTTCTTTTATATGGATTATGTGATGATGGGATGATGTTTATGAAAACCATTTTATTTATTGGGCTTTTATGAATGATGTATGTTTATTTTGTGGAACAAGTAAGAATGATTTCAATATGAGATGGGTGGGACCTATATCTCCCTCCAATGCATTGGGTAAATATTTATATCTCATGAGATAGACATGGCTGGAACGTAAAGTTAAACCGGTTCAGTAATACAGGACTGGAATGAGGAGTGATCTCGATTCAGAAAGGGACTTTGTCCACTAAGATGGTCTTGGAAGCAATGCCTTGGATACTGTGGAAATCATTACATGTGCTTAATGGATACCACAATTACATGTTTTATTCCCATGCTATTTTATCATGGTTTATGTTCCAATACGATCTACGCCTTATGTACTTTCATGTTTTATGTCGTTGCTCAAGATTTTTATGTGTTCATGTTTTTAAGTTCAAATGTATATGGTATGTTTTATTTTATCCATTCTTGCCCTTACTGAGCATTTGAGCTCACCCTTTTTATGTTTTCTTTTCCCCAGGATATAAAGAAAGGTTTTAGGTAAGAAAAAAAAGTGGAAGATCTTTATGGGAGATGTTGAAGATCTTTCACCATGATTAGAAGATTTCATTCCAAGTTTCCAAAGACACTAAACTATTATGGTCCTTGGGTGTCTATTTTTGTTATGTATTAAGTATTATGCTAAAGTAATGTAATGTCCATGTACATCAAGCTTTGGGTATCTACACAACTGGAATAGAAAAAATATCTGAGGGAGCCCATGTCTAGATTTCCAAGCCCTGATTACTGCACTTGGTAAATGCACTAGAGTACCCCATTGGTCATCCAGAATCACTACTGAACTATATGTCATCTGCATAAGACATGAAAAGTGCGAGGATAGACTATGTAGTGGTGAGTATATACATACCCAATATAACACCTTAAAACTAATTAAGGGGTAATAGAAGACACAATTGAAGCAGTAATCTCCACCTAAAGTAATTGGAGATAACCCAAAAAACAAAATCATATATATTGTCATATAATAAAAAATTTTGACAGAGAAAGGGGATATCTATCTCACCACCCAACCAATGAAAATGGGCATTAATTTATCTCTAAAGGTCCATTATTGCGGTCAAGTATATCATGTGTCTATACAAAGAATTCATGAGGGGGGCCTATACATCACCTCTACTCTATATCACAAGGGATTCAAAATTACAAAGGCCCATCATTGATGCCCAACATCATGCACAACTGCATAATAAACCATGGGGAGGGGCCCACACCTCATCACTTCTATACACTATAGTAGTGGGATCCACCAATCCGAACCATGCATCTACCATAATCTCACCTAGAAAATAGTGTAGGGGCCTATACCCCACAAAAACACTCCATAGACGAGGGAGTCAAAACTACCAAGGAGTAATTTCATTCTTCTAGAGAAAAAATATGGGTGAGTTCCACTCTTTATGTAGAAGACCCACATATTATAGTGGTAAGGGGAGTATTGGACCCACTTGCATAAGGAATATGGGGAATGTGTTCCATTGTGTAATGGGGGAGTACTAAACCCATAGATAGAGGACCCATACCCTGGGTCAGAAGGGGATTACTGTAGTACCCACGGTTTGTGGTATGTGGCCTTTTTTTATGATTTTTATGTGTTCAAAGTGCATGGGATGAGTTGGGAAGAGGTTGGGAGAGTTTGGAATGGTTTTGAATGAGTTTGGAGGCTTTTCTGGGAGAGCACGGTTTGAGCACTGTTAGTAGAAACCGTGCGGGTTCTCTAGGAAACCGTGCAGGGGAGACAGTAGGATTCGCATGACCTACGCACAGTTTTCTGAACCATGCGAGGAAACCGTGAAGACCCTTGCTCTCGATGCAGTAGAGTGCGCACGATTGGCGCACTGTTTGTCAAACCGTGCGGGCTAACCGTGAGACCACTTAAAAACAAGGTTATAAGTTCCGGGCTCCCTCGGGCTTAACCTATCTCACTCAAAACTTCCTCCCACTCATGGCTCACTCAGGTTCTTCGGTTCTCATGGGGTGTAGGATCTTTCCCACTCATTTTGGAAGCATTTTGAAGAGGGTTCTTGGTGTTTTTAAGGTGATTGCTCTTGAGTAAGTCTTCTCTCATGGTTTCTTTGTGTTTTCCTCTAGATCTGCTCTTCCCTCTTTATTGGTTTTCTAGATATACACATGTTGTGTGTATATCTAGGGTTGTGGTTTCCTTCGATGATGATTTGAAGGCCTGTGAATGTTAAGGAAGGGGATCTAGAGAGGTTTCAGTGGTGCGTTCTCCGGATTTGAGGCCTGGTTATTCGTGGGTCGATTTCTCAGGAACCCTAAAGGTAGGTGGATTCTCTCTCAACTCCACTTGGTTAGAACTATTGGTTCTTTGTTACAATTAATTGTTGCGCCGAAAATTAATTGAGAATTTTTATGAGAAATTGGTTGGAAATCCCTTGGGTGATGTTTTGGGGATTTTTGGGGAAAAAGGGGGTTTTATGACAAAATGCTATTTGTTGTGGATTTTAAAATGGAGATTTTAAAATAGGATTCTATGGTTGATTTTGGAAAATGGTTGATGAAAATGGTTTCAATAAATATGTGGTTTTGTTGAAAGTTTTTTTGTCATGGAAAATGGTTTTCAATAAATGGATGAATTTTTGAATTGGATCGATATGAAATGGAATCAGTTGATTGCATGTTGTTGTGGCCTTGATGAGTTATATGATTGATTATGCATAGGTTTAAATGATTTGTGTAAGTGGGAGGTAAGTATCTCTATAAAAGGAGATTGATAGAGGTCGGAAGAACCACCATGTGGGTAGTGGCTGAAAAGTTCCACTAGTTTTTATTGGGTGAAACGGGTTAGATGGAAGATCCACTGTTAATGTTGTTTTGGTTGTGTTGTTGTTCATTGATTACAAGTTTTAAAGTGTGGTGATAATGGTAAATGATGAATTGGATCAAGGCATGTTGGTTTGGCTTTACCTTGGTTGCTTGTTTTGGGTGTGATATCTTGGTAAGGGCATGTTTGGCTTATGGAAATTTTTTCACTTATGATTATTTTATATAAACTATTTTATATAAATGTGCTAACAGATTTATCCTAGTGGAATGTATAGGGAAGTCATTTGGGGAAAATCTACTGTGTTTTTGTACTCACCCCTTGCTTTTCCACATTGGTGTCTTTCCAGATGTGGTGTATCATGACGTGGGGAAAGGTAAGGCATCACCCTCCATTAGTGGCGTATTGTGATCTCCTGGTGGAGCTTGGAGCTCGAAGCTTGGTCTGGATATATGGTGGTGTCATGGATCATGGTGTTTATTGTTTAGTTTCCTCTTTGTACTCGGATGTTGGTGGACATGTCTAGTTGTATTGGTTTTGGGTTGTATTGTGGAACAACTTGGTTGTCTTTGCGAATACATGTTTGGGTGTTTTTTTGACATGCATCATATAGTGGTTGGTTTTTTCTGAAGGGAAAATCATTCCCAAAATTTTTCTCCGATCCCTTGTTATTTTTTTCCAGCCTTTAGCTCCTTGGTAACATCGCTTAAGGACAAGTAACCCTCACCACCTCCTCAAGCCAATGAGGTAGGGGCGAGGTGTCACAAGTGGTATCAGTTTGTTCTGTCCTTTGGAGTTGATTATCATATTTGGCATTCAAATTCGTTGTGTTACATTCTTTGAGTCTGGATGGTATCAAGGCGTAGGAATCATGGAACTTGGAATTTATAGAATAAAAGGATGTAGCTAAACCTATTATGATGAAATTCACGTTACCAGGGAGTTGGGTACATAAGTGTTATGGATACACTTCTAGGAATTGAATATCTCATTGTCATGGGTGTAGAAAATGAGATGTGCATGACATGAATTGTAGAAATGACTTACCACTAGGATGCATATTTCATTGGGGTATAATGATCTTTGGGCTGAATTAAGAAATGGTTTTTGTGTGAAACTGTAATATGAATAAATTTGTTATTTTGAAAATGGTATGATATTCAAAAATGGAGAAACATGGGAAATGTGAACTTGTGGAAAGCCTTGTTGTGATAGTGTTGTGTTATGTGTTTTGAAATAGAAATTCTTGATGTCTACATAAGTGATACTCATAGTTGTTTGTAATCTATTTATATAAATGGCATCGGGTAAGTGTCGTAGAGACCAACCAGAGGGGGCTGCTGAGAATGTGGTTTCACCCGAGCCTCAGGTAAACTACCAGTTAGCGTAAAGTATCGTGCAAGATTTCCAAGCTGTAGAAAGTGGGAATAAAGTGAATGAACCAAGGAATGTGGATCATGAAGTTCTATTTCAAAAGAAGAATCCACCCATCTTCAGGGGTGATTCAGATCCAGAAAGGGCAGAATCATGGTTTAATAGAATGAACAAGATCGTCCAGTTCTTGGGAACACCGGTAGAGTCAAAAGTGAAGTTGGCCACATATATGTTGGAAGATCTTTCACTTCAGTGGTGGGAGTTGGTAGTCCAATAAGGGACGAACTAAGGTATGATGTGGGATGCCTTTGAGTAATTGTTTAACAAACAATTCTACCCACATACATTTAGAATTCAGTGCGTGACTGATTTATTCAGTCTGAAGTAAGAGCTTATGTCTATAACGGAGTATGCAACTAAGTTTATGAACTTAGTACGGTTTGCACCTGAGGTGGCAGGTATCACATCGTTGAAGGAAAGGATCTTTGAAGCAGGTTTAAGGCAAGAAATCCATTCAAAGATAGTGGTGATGTGTATATATGATTACATAGAGATGATAAATAGAGTCTCGGTGGCTGAGCGAGATCTTTTGGGAGCTCCGGGTGGGGGAAGCATGGCGGTACCCATGGGGAATAGTTGGAACTCTAACGCAGGGTTCAAGCAGAATAAGGACACTTATTACCAGGGCAGGAATATGGCATATAATCTGATGGTAGGATCAGTGAATCTTCCTTCGAAGCCCGAGAGAAAGCTGGGATGTTTTCAGTGTGGTTCTATGAGCCACATCAAGTGGGATTGTACGACACAACCTTGAGCATGTCATAATTGTAAGCAGATGGAGCATCTGCAACATTATTATCCGAATGCTCCAAGGTTAGGTGTGCGTGACACTCCTCATGGATCGCAGACATCATATGCTTTGATGGGATGGGGACAACAGCATACCCCTCATCAGGAGAGTAAAGTGGGTCATGGTGATTCTCGGAATACCACAAGGCCTCAGCAAGGAAATAAAGAGCAAAGTGTGGAAACCAAAACGTTGTTCGGAGCCGAGCAGATTCTGGTGGATGATCAGTCGAGACCATCCATGGTGCGAGGTACTATTATTTTAAATTCTACCTTGATGAAAGTGTTGTTTGATATAGGTGCTTCACACTCTTTTATTGATTCATGTGTGGTTGATTTTTTGGGTTTAAGGGTAGAAATTATGCCCTCAGTTTTGAAACTTCAAACTCCTCTGGGTCGAAGAGGGTGTCGATCCTTCTTGTGTAGAGCATGTTGTATCATTGTGGGAAAGGTTGAGATAATGTGGAATTTCTCAGTGCTTGATATGGATGGGTATGATGTAATCCTAGGAATGGATTGGATGGTGGAATTTAACGCCCACATCGACTGGGATTCACAAACAATGGATTTTATGACACAAGATGGTGTTAGACATCTCATTAGAGGAGATATTCATGAAAGGTAGGGTGTAACGCATTTGTTTGCACCAGTAGTGGGTACGTTATCATATCAGTTGGTAGTGTTGTCATTGGAATCGGTAGAGGGTGTTGAGCAGAGGGTTCTTCAGGTAGTGGTGGATCAGTTCATAGATGTTTTTCCTAAAGAATTCTCTGGGTTACCACCCACAAGATAAGTGGAGTTTACAATTGATCTCCTTCCGGGTACCGGTCCTATCTCACTTATGTCTTATCAGATGGCACCTATAGAATTGCAAGAATTGAAAGTCCAATTGGAAGAGTTAGAAAACAAAGGGTTTATCTGGCCTAGCACGTCTCTGTGGACAGTGCCGATGTTGTTTGTGAAAAAGGTAGATTGAAATTTGAGGCTATGTGTTGATTATCATAGACTTAACCAAGTTACAATAAAGAATAGATATCCACTTCCACGAATTGATGATTTGTTTGAATAGTTATGGGGAGCCCAATGGTTCTCCAAGATTGATCTGAGGTCAGGATATCATCAATTGCAGGTGAGGAAGAATGATATTCCTAAAACAGCATTCAGAAGTAGATATGGCCATTATGTGTATGTGGTTATGCCCTTTGGTCTGAAGAATGCTCCAACGATGTTCATGGAATTGATGAATTGGATATTTTAGAGATATCTGGATTCATTTGTGGTGGTGTTTGTAGATGATATTCTTGTGTATTCAAAGACAAGGGTGGAGCATGAGCAGCACTTGGCGAAAGTGCTGGGGATTTTGAGGGACCATCGGTTGTATGCCAAATTGTCAATGTGTGACTTTTGGATACAAGAATTTCGTTTTTTGGACATGTGATTTTTTCAAAGGGTGTTTCAGTGGATCTTGAGAATATAGAGGCTGTTATATCATGGAAACCACCAAAGAATGTGTTTTAGATACGGAGTTTCCTCGGTCTAGCTGGGTATTATTGCCGTTTTGTTCGTGATTTTTCACGTTTGGCATCACCGATGAAAACTTTGACAAGAAAGAAAGTTCCATTCCAGTGGAATGAATATTGTTAGCAGTGTTTCATAGAGCTAAAGGGTATTCTTAAATCAACACCAATATTGGTTTTTCAAGAACCAGGAAAATGGTATGTGTTGTATTGTGATGCATCAGGATGAGGGTTGGGGTGCGTTATTATGCAAGGGAATCATTTGGTTGCCTATGGATCATGGTAGTTGAGGGTGTATGAGAAGAACTACCCAACTCATGATTTGGAGTTGGTTGTAGTGTTTCATGCTTTGAAAGTGTGGCATCATTATCTCTTTGGTGAGAAATTCACAGTATATACAGATCATAAGAGGTTGAAGCACATTTTCTCACAAAGGGATTTGAATTTTTTTGTAAAGGATATGGATAAAATATCTACAGATGTTTGATTTTGACTTGATGTACACACCGGGTAAAGGAAACTTGGTGGCGGATGCATTAAGTATAAAATCATATGCTCAGGTGTTGAAACAAGAATCGAACCAGTGGCAGTTGATCTCGGTTATAGATGATATGCGGTTGAAATGTAGGGACCAGGGGGATAGAGCGGTCTTCTTTCCAGTTTTGTTGATTCCTCACTTGGTTGGCCTAGTTAAGGAGGCAAAAATATCTGATTATGAGTGTGTGACCATGGGATCAAGACTCAATAGTGGGGAGACCATTGAGGGTTTTCAAATGAATAGAGATTCAGTTTTGTGTTTTTGGAATAGATGGTTCTACCATTTGCTTGTCAGGAGGATCTTCTCCGGGTGTATCATCATTCTAGGTGGGTTGTTCATCCTTGAATTCAGAAAATGTATAAAGCCTTGAAAGCACATTTCTGGTGGTCTGGTATGAAAAGAAGAGTGGATGAGTTTGTTTCGAGATTATTGACTTGTCATCACGTCAAGGTAGAGCATCAGAGGCCAACAAAAATGTTGCAGTCTTTACCAATCCTTGTTTGGAAGTGGGAGAAAATAGTGATGGATTTTGTCAGAGGTCTCCCAAGAATGATTAGAAAGAATTATGTCATTTGGGTGATAGTGGATCAGCTAACGAAGTCGGCCCATTTCATCCTGATTCTTGAATCTCATACGGTGGAGGATCTGTCAAAAATCTATATCCGGGAGGTGGTAAAGAGGTATGGTGTTCTAGTTTCAATCGTATCTGATAGAGATCTGAGATTTACATCTCTTTTCTAGAAATCCTTATAGCAAGCCCTTCGGATGCATTAGACTATGAGCACGGTGTATCACCCTCATATGGATGGTCAATCCGAGAGACCGATACAAACTTTGGAGGATATGTTGCGAGATTGTGTCATGGATTTTGGTGGCTCATGGGAGGATCACTTTTTGTTGGTTGAGTTCTCTTACAATTATTGTTATCAGGTATCCATACAGATAGCTCTGTTTGATGAGTTGCATGGGCGGCCATGTCGTTATCCACTATGTTGGGTGGAAATGGGAGAGTCCTCGATTGCTGGACCAATCCTTGTCCAGGAGACTACGGAGAAGATCATGTTGATCAGAAAGATAATGGAGACGGCTCAGAGTTTTCAGAAATCTTATGCTGATCATCGTTGATGGCTGTTGTCGTTCGAGGTGAGTGATCATGTGTTCTTGAGGATCTCTCTTAGGTTGGGACATCATCAGTTTGGGAAGCAGGGAAAGTTATCTTCAAGTTATATTGGAGCTTTTGAGATTCTAGAGCGGGTTGGTGAGGTGGCTTATCATTTGGCTTTACCACCACAGTTTAGTGTGGTGCACAATGTTTTTCATTTTTCGCAGTTGAAAATGTATCATCCGGATCATGACCATGTGATTCAATGGGATCCTGTTGAGATAAAATCGGATGCTTCATTAGTGCACGTGACAGTGCAGGTTGTGGATAGGCAAGATAAAGTCTTTCATGGTAAAAGCGTCGGTTTAGTTCTTGTTTGGTGGCAACACTGTCAGATTCAAGAGGAGAATTGGGAGCGAGAGAGAGAAATGGTCGAGTAGTGGCCCGAGCTCTTTCGACAAAGGGAGGGTTCACTACTTTCTGAGGACAGAAATTCCAATGGTGGGGATAATTTAGTACCCTATGTTTGAGGTATGTGGCCTTTGTTTAAGCTTTTTTTATGTTTTTAATGTGCATGGGATGAGTTGGGAAGAGTTTGGGAGAGTTTGGAAAGGTTTTGAATGAGTTTGGAGGCCTTTATGGGGGCACACGGTTTGAGTACGGTTAGTGGAAACAGTGCGGGATCTCCAGGAAACCGTGCAGGGGAGACAGTAGGGTTCGCGTGGCTTGTGCACGGTTTGCCAAAACGTGTGAGGAAACCATGAAAACCCTTGATCTCGAGGATGTAGAGTGAATACGATTAGTGCACGTTTTGTCAAAGCGTGTGGGCAAACCGTGCAACCACTTAAAAATAGGGTTATAAGTTCCGGTCTCCCTCGGGCTTAACCTATTTCACTCCAAACATCCTCCCACTCGTGGCTCACTCAGGTTCTTTGGTTCTCAGGGGGTGGAGAAGCTTTCCAAATCATTTTGGAACCATTTTGAAGAAGGTTCTTAGTGTTTTTAAGGTGATTACGCTCGGGTAAGACTTCTCTCATGATTTCTTTGTGTTTTCCTCTAGATATGATCTTCCCTCTTTCTTGGTTTTCTATATCTACACGTGTTATGTGTAGATCTAGGGTTTTTGTTGCCTTGGATGATGATTTGAAGGCCTGTGAATGTTAGGGAAGGGGATCTAGAGAGGTTTCAGTGGTGCATTCGCCAAATTTGAGGCGTGGTTGTTCGTGGGTTGATTTCTCAGGAACTCTAAAGTTAGGTGGCTTCTCTCTCGACTCCACTTGGTTATGACTAGTGGTTATTTGTTCTAATTAATTTTTTTTGCGTAAAATTAATTGTTAATTGTTATGAGAAATTGATTGGAAATCCCTTGGGTGATGTTTTGGGGATTTTTGGGGAAAAAGGGGGTTTTATGGTAAAATTCTATTTTTGTGGATTTTAAAATAGAGATTTTAAAATAGGATGCTATGGTTGATTTGGGAAAATGGTTGATGAAATTGTTTTTAATAAAGATGTGGTTTTATTGAAAGTTTTTTTGGCATGGAAAATGGTTTTCAATAAATGGATTTTTTTTAAGTGGATCAATATGCAATGGAATTGGTTGATTGCTTGTTGTTGTGGCCTTTTTGAGTTATATGCTTGATTATGCATTGGTTGAAATGATGTGTTGAAGTGGAAAGGAAGTCTCACTATAAAAGGTGATGGATAGTGGTCGGAAGAACCACCACATGGGTAGTGGTCAGGAGGTACCGCTATTTTTTAATGGGTGAAATGGGTTGGATGGAAGCTCCACTGTTATGGTTGTTTTGGTCGTGTTGTTGTGCATTGATTGATAGTTGGAAGGTGTTGTGATTTTTGTAAATTATGAAATGGATTGAGGAATGTTGGTTTGTCTTTCCCTTGGTTCCTTGGTTTTAGTGTGATAGCATGGTAAGGGCATGTTTGGCTTATGGAAATGGTTGCACTTGTGATTATTTTATATAAACTGTTTTATATAAATGTGATAACAATTTTATCCTAGTGGCGTGTGTAAGGGAAGTCATTTGTGGAAAACCTACTAAGTTTTTGTACTCACCCCCTGATTTGGAATGTTGGTGTCTTTGCAAATGTCGTGTATCGTGATGTGGGAAAAGGTAAGGCATCAACCTCCTTTAGTGGCGTATTGTGATCTCTTGGTGAAGCTTGGGGTGGATCTATGGTGGTGTCATGGCTCTTGGTGTTTGTTGTTTAGTTTCCACTTTGTACTCTAATGTTGGTGGACATGTCTATTTGTATTGGTTTTGGGTTGTATTGTGGAACAACATGGTTTTCTTTGGGAATACATGTTTGGGTGTTTTATTGACATGCATCATATAGTGGTTGGTTTTGTCTTAAGGGAAAATTATTCCCCAAATTATTCTCAGAGCCCTTGGCATTTATTGCCAGCCTTTAGTGCATTGGGAACGTCGCTTAAGGACAAGTAACCCTCACTACCTCCTCAAGCCATTGAGGTAGGGGTGGGGTGTTACAATTACCATCTCCATGGATAGAGGACCAGTTACTTAGTGCAATATAAGTGTACTTCCTTTTCATGCATGAAAAGTATAAAGGAACCACACCCCGATATGATAGGGGGTACTGTGACCATGGATGTAGTACTTGCACCCCAGTTTGATAGAATTGTACTGCATATATATGTAATAATTGTATAGAGGACCCGCACCCTAGTGTGACATGGGAGTACATTCATTATGGATTAAGGTCTCATAGCTTGGTGAGATAGGGGAGTACTGTATTTATCTAAAAAATGAGTTTGGATGAACAATAATTTTCCGCAGTAGGGGAGTACTATGTCCATCCATATCATTCAATAATCCCACAAAATCAACACTATATTCAAACATCACATAATGATGTGTCACACTCATAACATCTCACGTAATATTTGAAAATCCACTACAAATGATGACAACACATTATATATAGAAAAACACATGATATGATACTCATAAAAAAACATCTGATTCAAAATGAAGGAGATATGAGAGAAAGAAGTAGTATATGGAAGAAAATTTCATGTTTTGGGGCCCACATGGTATATGACCACACCTCATTTCTAGAAATATTTCCTCTACAAATATCTCATTGTCCATCTATCTATACATGGCGTGTAAGGGACACAAATAGAATATCTCATCTATATAGGGCCTACCTGTGTGCTCCTATCCATTTCCACGTTTATCAATCCCTATCGTATACTTATAAATTTACCAGTCCATCCTATGTACCAACACATTCCCATGTACTCCTAGAGTAAATGGAGTGTCCTCCCACATGGGGTCCTTCCTATACATCGCAACCCATTCCTTGTATTCTTACTCGTACCAATGTACTCTAGTAAATGACATTTTTTCTACATGGGGGCCTAGTTGTGTATAGATAAAAGTCATCATTTACACCTAGGGAGGATCAAATGACATATAGGGAAACCTACATGACACGTAGTATTTAATTTTGACAGAATCTTTAGATACTAAAAAACCCAAAGAACTCAACATATCTTCTTCATCACTACACTTCATATAGTGGTGATTTATGTATGAATACTAGTTCTTCACAATGATAGTAGATCTAATAATTATGTCAAGATCTATTATTCTTAACCACCTTAAAATGGTGGAAGTTGCCTACCCCACCTAGTGGCTGGAAATCAGAATCTGGCGATTCCTTCAAAGCCTGAAATGTCGCACGTCGCCTATTGGTCATCGCCACCTGATCTCATCACCTCTCTAAATATCAAATCCATAGAGCATAAAATGAAATGCATGATTCATCATGATATATCCTCCAATAATCAATCTAGTTATCACAGATGAATATTCCATGAATCCAGCAGTTCGATCGAGCTTGAACCCACTTGAAAATGTCGAATAATGAACTCATAGGCCAATGATGAAGAACACAAATAACAAAGGGGGGATGGGGTACATGAAGAAATTTAATCCATATTTGGCCTTGTATTCTTAGAATATGATTATAAATTAGGGATTGATAATGGTTAAGCATGTATAATATGATATATTTAGGGATTTTACGAAATAATCATCAATGGGGATAATCAGAAGGGTGTTCAATCAGTAACAATAGATAAGTAGATCATATTAATGACTTGAAAATTTAATAAATTCGGAGAAAAACAAATTTTATAAGTCCTGCCTTGATTCTAAACTGATTATTGGTGAAGTACATATTCTTCAGTGTAAGGGAAGGTCTTATATGTTTGATTTCTCTTAATCCACCATGACATGGTCATCGTTCATCATTTGATGATGATTTTCCACTGACCAAATCTCTCTTACTCCTCTCTAATGTTTAAAGGGTTATATTAAAATAAATTTGAAATATTTTATTTTAGGATATTTATAGAGGATTTAATATTTCATTTATTAAAAATAATAAATAATTTATTTATTAAATTTAATTAAATGAACACACCAATGGCTGCCTCAACCGGAAATCTGACAATGACCGACAATAAGTTAAATATAGGGTAAGCCCTATTATCAAGAAACAACCATAGTCTCAAATTTTTAATATTAGACTCTTTTAAGGAGATGTTCCATTATTTCTAAAATACTATGTGGGAATGATAACAATATATTTAATATTTCATAATATAAATCCCAAGCTAATTGTTCCTCAAAATCTCACACCATCCCACCTCTTGGATTTGAAAATATTTCATCATTTATTTAAATGTATTACAAGGGAAAAATTAGTCCCAAATTTATTACCACATTCAAATAATTTCATCCCTAGTATGTAAAAATGAATAAAAAAGGTGGGGATAATAAACTTGTATCTGAATATTGCACTCCTAGGAGCTCTTCTTCATTCTATCATACTACCACAACACATGAACCAAATGATTTTTCTATCCCCATAGGATCCTCTCATGCCGATCCTCAATCAAAACTAGGTTCTCTATGAAGACAGATCCATCCTAGATACATATCTCTTCCTAATTAATGATATAAATAGGATCATTCATGTATCTCATCAGTTGTAACACATGGAATACTTCTTGAACACCTCCTAACTATTGTGGTAATTATAAGTTGTAAGAAACCTATCCAAACCTATGGTGGATCATGAATGGAATGATAAACCTTAGGGATAACATGACACCTGAGATGAATGTCTCCAATCCTCATCATGGGGAGATTTTTTGGAAAATGTGGGTTCCTTGATTTAACTCCATGGGCCTATGGCATCAATCTTTGTAACATTTTTATTGGATATGGGCTATCCTAATCCAATAGTGGATCACCTAGATTGTCTCCATCATCACATGAACCATCTCCATCCAAATAAGTGATGCCTCATTGATATTAGTACAACATAAGGGTTACAGGTAGGGTTTCCCATATTGGGACTTAAAAGGTTCCATATTGGTAGTACAATGATATATATTATTTGAATAAAACTCTTCCAATGGTATGTGATCCCCCAAATCCTTCCATAGTCTAACATAAAATTCCTATGTATATCCTCTAATAAATGGACAGTGATCTCATTCTACCCATCAATGTATGGCTGAAATAATATATTCATCCTCACATGGGGACCAAATTCCTCATATAGGGATCATCATAATTGTGATGTGAAACTAGAGTCTAGGTTAGAGATAATCATCAAGGGAACCCCATGAAGGCAGATGATCTCCCTCATGGACAACTTCCCCAAACACTTCACCAAACAATTCTACCTAATTTCATGTTAGTGATATAACATAGTAAGTTAATATACTATACCTCAGATAACATCAAGGACTCTAATTAAATATGGAATAAAAATTACAATGTTCATAAAAATTGCATCCTATTTTCACTATACGACATCAAGAGGTTGCACCATTCTAGTGCTTAGCCCCAACCTGTGGATATGGGGGACATTAAGAGATGAAATCAACCAAACTAAAATTCCTACCATCCCACAAAAAAATCTACTAAGGTATTAAGTACACAATCCCAACCTAAGGTTTTATAGAAAATAGAGACATGTGAAAAAATATTATTTACCCCTCTCGAAATGTGAATAGAACCACCATACATCACTAGAAATGGGTTATGTGATTCTATCCTTTATATAATCTATTTGTTGACTCTCTTGAGGATTTATGGTTACATAGGTCCGCTTAGTAGATGTCTCTTAACCAATCCTTCTCCATAATCTAATGAAGTGAAGGACTAAACACTATTGACTAAAGATAAGTAATACACATCTTCTCCTTATGGGTCAGATGTAAAGAATCAAACTACTCAGATGCCACCTCAACCAAATAAGAATAAGTCTTACAACTAAGAGAATCTTACACCATGTTTCCCTTCATATGATTATAGACTATCTCAATGTCATATGCCTATGAGAACACCATGCAATGTATTTTCCTCATGTTCCAATATCTCTACATGATGACATATTTGAGACTCTGATGGTATGAGTGAACATCGATGTTCTCTCCTAGAAGATAATGTCTCCACATAAAATACTACCTCTACCAACTCTAGGAATTGAGTTATTTATTTTCATCGTGGTGTCTAATATGCCTTGTCCAATATACGATCACTTCCCACCTCATCATCAACAAATAGTTGATCCCATCTCCCAAGTAATCATAATAATCTATGTTCTCCACACCAACCTTCAATAGTCAAAATATTTGAGTATTGGGAAGACTAAAACTCAACTTTTTAAAGGATATTTGAAAATTTCCATACTAGGTAATCTTATTACCTTTCCGTGCCTAGGTAATCAATGGGGAAGATATCCTAGAGATATCCACCCTGAACCTCATTTTGTACCCTAGAAAACCATGGAATCTCTAAACTTATGACATGTTCTTTGATGGATCCCATAAAATAAATGTATCAATATTCATTTGGTCCACAACTAAAACATTCATAGAAATTAAATTCCCTATAAAGTGAAAATTGTGGATCTAGAACTGACACATCAAGAGCCTATCATAAGGATTGTTCTCCCAAACAATGTATTGGACTCTATTGAAGTGATATACATTCTAATACTGTGATTCAGAGTATGAAATTATGTAATAAATAATTAAAACAAAAAATTGTTCCATGTATGGATGGATGATCGAGTTTATGAGAGCTATAAACACATCTGTTGCATCTTTCACACTAAAACACATCACTATGAACTGATCATGTCCATATCAACATCAGAATTACAATTTGGGAATATCATTCTCATGAACCCTGTAATGGTAGAAGCCTAACATGATATCACTATTTGAGAACCATCTTGTGCCTCACAACTAGTTAAAGAGGTCATTAATCCTGGACAAGGGGTACTTCATATTTTTCATGGTCTGGTTCATGCGATAAAAATCAACACGATGTTGTAATCTATCTTCATCATTTTTTTTCAAAATTTACCAAAGATTAAAAGGGGAATAATGGGTATAAAGTAATTATCTCATAGGTCCTATAACTTTAACCATAACTCTGGGAACTTGATAAGGTCCATACGATATGTCATTGATGATATCAGAGTGGTCCTGAGGTACAAGTCAATGTAAACCACTATCTCCTACCGTAGAGGTATTCTTGGAATGTAGATGGGGAAGACAACCATATAATCCTACATTTTATAAGGATCATAGATTCATGAAGAGATTACTATTACAAGGAACAAAATCTCCTACAGATTGGTGATGATATCTATATTACTACTCTCAGGATCCACTCGCTCTTATAAAAGATCTATATATCCCAAAAGATGAATCTCATCCCATATGTATAAAAGAATATTACTTGTCTATGGTGGATGTATATATTTTTTATGACCATGAAAATGTATTCCAAAAATAGGATAACATCTTATTTTCTCATCTTGATGATCATGATTTCCCACAAGAAACTCTCTCTATTAAGAGAAGGATTACACTACCGAAAGATAACTGACATCGATGAAAAGTTACCTATAAGAACCTTAAGCCAAATATTTTGGGATAAAGTAACATCTAGGAACTACCGATCTCACACCAATAATATAGAAATGATGGAGTCACTTTCACATGTGTCTGCTATTACTAAAGAAATATAATAAAAAACATAGATCATACCTCTGATCATCTCATGAGCTACCAAGTTTTATGACTCTATAAAAAAAACTACCAATGGACCAAACTTCAAACTCACTAATCCTAGTGTGGGAATCATGGTGGTGGTGGTATAAGTAGCTTATAATATTGTTTAAAACTAGAATCCCCCCCTCCAGGAGGCCCACCAAATCCTCATCTAGCTCAACCTTCCTATATCCAGCCCATACCTTGCATTAGAGGTCAATGTTAATGGTACTACCTTTTCCAACATTGATCATCTATTTCCACACTACCCTCCTCATCACGTTAGTTCAATAAATCACATTCCATGTGAATATTCACTTTATATGCATATCATCATTTCTCTTTGGGAATCCCCATTTAATTTCCCTTTCCCCAAGCATTATGAACACAAGCATGTGTATGAACATGGGAATGCCTTATTTTACTCAACACATGCCCTTTCCATCTACTATAGATGACTTAGACCTTGGAATCCTAAATATTACTCCAACTAAATGGAATCACAATGATTGGAATCCCTCTGTCACTACTAAATGCTCTATCACTCTAGTATACGTGGGAATGCACAAGGGAAACACACTGGAACATAAGTATCTATGAATACCCTTGTATAACATTCATTATTTGAATTAAACATCTTGAATCATGTCAAGGGAGTACCAAGTGAGGTTAGTGTACCTCATAGAATACTTGGAAATTTTCATCCCTCTCTATTATAGATCTATAATCTACTAAATCCAAATTGAGTGCAAGCATGAGGTGTAGTACACCTCAAAAAATATCTATCGGAAATCAGACCATGAGAGTAATGACTCATTATGAATATGTATGGATAGACATTACTAGTTCCCATCTTCTTCATGGAAAATACTAACTTCCTGCACAACCATTTGATAAATCAAGGTCCATATAAGTTTGAATAATCAGATCACCAGCACAATCCAATCCTACACTTCTTAAGGAAATGGATCACCACAAAACCGTAGAGTCTAATGGATAAAGAAATTGTGGAATTTAATAAGACCACATACATCCTTATCCTAATCTACTAGGTTAATCTTTTTCTTGGAAGGCGGGGGAACTACCACCTTCCCAATAGCTGTAAGGACATTATGAGATGACCCATGATCTAAGGCCTCATCGATCACTAGACTATAATCATAATGTTGAATTGGTAACTTATATGACTATCTTCAAGAATAAATCATAAAAGTAATCAAGGATCACCACATTAAGATCAACATGTATATATTGTGAGCTAGCTCCATAAGATAATTTAATTGAATTAGTCCTACATTATTCATGTACCAATGTTCCCTAAAACTAATGTCTCAGTATTCTATGTCGATAAGTAAGTAATTAGAGTCATGGTGTATGGATATTTCATTTTCCACACCAATACTTGGTTCCCTATCCCAAATGAAAAGTTTTAGACACTTTGGAATCATTTATATAAACTCCCATCCATACCTCACAAAGGTAGAAAAAACTCCAAACACTATCCTGAGGTAAAAATAACTTTGATACCAATATGTAATGGCCTTACCCACTGGGGCCCACCTGGATGGAGAATTATCAGGCTGATTACACCCAAATTCAACATGAATATGCCCAAGCATAGAAACAAGAACTAAGAACAAATAACTTATATGGTAGGAATTTTACTAATGCACCTGTATATATGAAACAAATCATCTCTAAGAAGTATTTTTGATAAATAATTATAAAATAAAATAACATATAGAGAAAGAACCTTTCATGTATTAAACTCTCCAAAATAAAAAAGTGTGACATAGTGAAATTTGAAATGAAAATAAAATCACACCCATAAAAAATGATTCAAATTGAATACAAATGGAATTGTAAAAATATCTGAAAGATTGAAACTTTATATCTCTAAGACTCGACTACTGCATGTGGTCAATGAACCTGAGTATTCATATGAAACCCTGAAATCACCATTGATCTTTCAGTCAACTTTATAAGACATGAAACATGAATGAAATTTATATTAAGGGCCGATTATACACATATCTAGTAGGATACCCCAAAAATTGAATAAGGATAAATAAAACACACAAAAAATGTAGTTAGCTCAACCTAAATCAAGAGGGGAATGAAACCCTAAAACACAGATATATACAAGTTCATATAAGATACCTAGATTAGGGAGAGATGGGATAACTCTCTCAGATACCAACTTAGGATGATGTGTGTTCTTATATATCTATAGGACCATCGTTTATTCCCATCATGTCATGTGTCATTCTAAAGAATTCATGATAATGGATCACACCTCACTATTTCTCCACATCCCAAGGGTGTTATAACTCCAGATGTCCATCATTGATTCCTAGAATCCTTCACCACCATATAATAATCCCTTGAGAGGGAATGAACCCCCCAATACTAAGTACCATTGATGAGGTAACTATGTATATGAATAATGGATATCATTTAAACTCACAAATAAAAGTGTGGAGGGGCATGCACCCTAAAACTGTGCTCTAAATCCATGGGAGAAACTACTCCCATAGTGGACTCACAAGCCACTAGAGATCAATAATGGGGAAGTTACACTCCCTAAGTAGAGAACCAATTCCTTGTAGTTGTAAGGGGTGTACTAACCCTAGTCATGTGAATAATATGGGGATCCCATTCCTTAGTGCGATATGGGAGTACCAAACACAAAAATAGAGGACCCACACCCTAGTATGATAAGGGAGTCTTGAATTTTCCATTAAGAAGAGTGTGTAGGACCAACACCCTAGTGAAATAGGGAAGTACCATCCCCATATATAGAGTATATACACATTTTTTGATAGGGGAGTACCGCTTATACCTCTATGAATAATATGAAGGATCCACATAGTAGTGTGAAAGGGTTGTAACGTCCACATGGAAGGAATACCCACACTCTTTTGATGTAGGACAGTACCAAAAGTTTCTATAGGAATGGTGTGATATGTGGGAATGATATCTTTGAAAATAGGAAACTTGACCTGATTTAATAATAGTTTACCATCTCTAGAAGAATAATGCGTATGGAGGACCCACACCATCATGCGACTAAGAGTACCGTCTCTATCTAAACACTCTGACGATCACACACAGTCAACAACATCGTCAAACAACATATAAAGAACCCTAATTATCATAAAACCTTGAATAATATATGAAAATATACTATTAAAGAAACCATCATGTTCTACATGATTATACACTCATGATAGCCTACTCACGTGCAAAAGTATGAGTCCAAACGAAGGAAATACGAGATAAATATGTTTTATAGGGTGTAGATGGAGAGTAAGAAGTTCAAATGGAATGTTACCCCACCTTTTCCCATGTAAGTGTCCCCTATAGTCATAAATAGATGTCCATGTCACCATATATAGCATGTACGAGGCCCAAATCACATTTCTCAACCACTCAGGGCCAGCCCTAGGGCTCCATGATATGACCATGTCTTTCAGGAATTGGCATGTACTTGACTTTTTTACATAGAGATTACTATGTACCAACACATTCCTATTTAGTACTGAGTACATGTAATTTAATCCTACATGGGGTCTGGGTCGTTTATATCAACTTGTGTAATGTATTCCTATATGTTCCCATGTACTATCGTACATGGCATGTCCGTCCACACGGGGCCCTAAGCATGTGAATATTTCATAAGATTTTTCCACATGTGTAGTATTACATGGTGTATAGACCTAATTACATTCAATGTGATATATGAAATAGGATGGAACACTATCAGTCGTAGAATATGAAGAAAACACCATGTGTTCTTCTACACTACATGTCTTGTAGTCATAAAATTCAATGAATGAATTCGTCTTCATTTGAATCATTGATAAGAAAATTAAATTATGATCTGTGCCTATTTACTACCCAAAAATTATTCTATTTCCTCTGATTTTTGATTCCAGCCCTTCGGTAAAAGTAAATTTCAATCCATTGATTTACTTGATGTCTGCAACACTGTATGTCACCAACTAGTCTCTGCCACTCGATCCCATCACCACTCTGAATCTTGGATACATAGAGCCTCACATGAAATCCATGGTCCATACAAATCCATTCTCAAGTCAATAATAAGTAAATAATTCTCTAATATTTCATGATTTTGGGGTCTTACTAAGATCGAACCTACCTGACAATGTCAAATAGAGACCCCGTAGGCCAATAGTGAAGAATGTGAAAAACCGATGTGGGATGGAGAAAATATAAAAGTATATAAATAATTTTACATGTTTGTCTAGAAAAGATTAAATTAGGTATTAAAAGGGGTGATAACATGATCATTCTAAGGTATTTATTGAATATAAATAATAATTGGAAACACAGATCATGCTAAGGGCATGAAATCACCAACAAGAGATAAGGATATCAAATTAATGATATAATAATTATATAAAGAGGGTAAAAACTACAATTTATGAGTACTATATTGATTTTTTATTGTTTATTAGTGAAGAACATATTTTCGAGTGATGGGGAAGATGTTCTATAATCTTTATCTCTTGATCTATGTTGATTTGGGTGTTGTTCATAATTTGATAATGATTCACCAATAAAGAACGCTCACATCATCCTCTAAGATCATTAAAGGGTTATGTATAAATCCATTGGAAAAAATCATAAGAGGTTATTAATAGGGGTTTTTATTAGGTTGTTTTAAAAATTAATTTACCTATTTATTCTACCTAAACACACCATCCAGCATTTACTTCAACTGAACCTCTGACACTGACCAATTTTATGTCTTTCCTAGGATAAATCATGCTCTTTGGATTCATTTGTAGTGATAGATTTTTAATTCTAGACTCTATTAAGGATATATTTAGTTATTTAATTAAAAATGTGTACACATTATATAAATATATTTAACATTTTTAAAATATAAATTTTAGGATCACCGGGCATGAATATTACATGTCGTCTATGTTCTTAGCTCCAAATATATTTCTAAATATATTTTGAACTCCAAAAAAGAATTAAAAAAGGTGCAAAAATAATGTCTTCACGTGTAAAGACTCTAAGACTAAAATATTTGAATATTTATTTCCAGAATCAATGATAATGATAAAATAAATGGAATTCCTCACCTTTCAATAGGGTGAATTGATTGTGACTACGTATTCCAATCATGCTTTTAGGTTGGTAATTTTTCTGATTACTTGGTATCAAATGAAATGTTTAAGTATAATAGACTCTAAATAGTCTTGTAAAAATATAATTTTTTTCATGTATTTATTTTCAAGATTACCTGGTGTGTTTTTAATTCCTCTTCCATTTAATGATTGGTTGGACTTCGATGAACAAAATAATTGGAAGTGGAATAAATCATAAAATTAAGGTGGAAGTGAATCTCAGTCACTAATGTACTCTGCACCTTTTTTAGAACATAATAGTATTTCTATGACTTGCTACTAGTGTGGAAACACCGGGGACAAAAAGAATTTTTTTTCCTTCACCTCTAAAGGGTTGAATCTAATGTGGATAACTTTGTCACTTAAAAATATTCTATCATGATTTTTATACTGCTAATTATGTTCTATGATTGTCATCCATTAACGGATCGACGTTGCAGTTGGATCATTCAATTCCTATCAAGTTCTATATAATGGAATCTAGAACTATGTAGTTATACACCATGGAATAAAATTAGGTGAAAAGTGATTTACATCCAATGATAGTGAGATATACAATCTTTATTTATCCATCATTAACGATTAATTTATATGATGTTGGAACCTTATAATATTTTATATCAAATTTCATTGTGAATCTCATCAAACATGAAATGCAACTCATTCCTATTTGAGGATTTTAGTAATTCCTCTTTTGAAGTAGTGGGAGAAGGGTTTCTGATACCCTCATATTCTTTCCCTATGTCCAAATTTAAGGTATTTTGGGTTTTCTTTGTTTTCAACATAGTCCTACTTGATCTAATTAACAAGATGTATTGGTTGACAAACTTATATTAAAAATTTATTATTATCATTGCTCGATATATATTATTTACTTCATTTGGAAAATAAGGGTATTTTTAGGAGAGTGGTATATGAGTGTTTGTCATGGCCCCCTTCTATTATAGAAAATATAATGTTAAAATATTCATTCCTAATTGATCATAGAGATGGCCACTCTGTTTTTGGGAATGATGTTGTAGTTACAGAATTAACTAAAGTGTTTTTTAGATGACGTTTCCAAACTATCACAAAAAAGAGAGGTGTATATTTCAATTGATATGATGTGAGGATCTTAGAAAATATATGTTCCTTCTTATTACATGACATCAACTAAATAAAATGAGTGAAATATTTAACTAGAAAACTTGAATGTGAAAGGTTTTATTAATCCATGAGTATCACCTAGGACAGCCCCTATGATTTTTTCCATGAAGGTTTATGGAACTATCTATGTAGTTTTCAATAAATAACGGAATTACCTGGAAACAATTACAAATATATACCCATTTTCCAGCATAAAATTCATGTTTAGTAAGTTATGATGAAAAAAATATGTTTTAAAAAAATTACGTTCTCTCTAGATACTACTATATCAAATTTAAGAAGTCCTATATTCCAAACACCATATAGAAGAGTATGTAGGTCCATTTGAAATACCTTGTGATAAAGTTTGGGCTAAATAATTCTCTCATAGTTCTCATGAATTTGAAGAACTATATATTTCTCCAGTACATTGATTCTATAATATTAGTATTCATGGATGATATTCTATTTTATTTAAGATCAGAGGAAGGTTAAGAGTTTTACATGAAATTTTGTAATGTAATCTTGATAGGTCACCATTTTTTTGATAAATTATTTAAATTACATTTTTAGATTTAGGATTTTATGTTCATAGAACATATGGTGTCAAAAAAATTAATCACATTTAATATCGAGAAGGGAAAGCTATTTTTTGTGTGAAGAACCATTAACTTTCATTAAAATTAAAAACATATTATATTTGGAAGGATACCATCTGTGTTTCATAAAAAATGAATAAAAACATGAATATATTTTGGATTACATATCATGGAAATGGGTGAAATTATTATAGGTCAATATGTATTATAATTCAATTGATGAATTGAAAAAATTTCCCAACCCAAAAACTATTTTTCTCTTGAATGAAGTTGGAAAGAGGTATGTTTTATATTTATTATTTTGGTGATGTATTGGGATATATTATTATGTGTGTAGGTAATGTGGTTGAATATGGACATCTTCTTCATTGTAATCTTTAGAATAATTACCCATCTCATAACGATTAAATGATATCTCTAATAAATACAATTATATGCTAGAAACATTACCATTTTGGGGAAAAGTTTATAATATATTATGATTATATGATATTTAGTAATATCATAGAGGCCTGAACATCAGGATGATATGATTTTTAAATAACCTTTATAACTTTTACATCTAAATCACCTACACTCCAATAAATTCAAATGTGTTTGATGACTATACGAGTATTAATTTACCTATGAAATTGGTGTTGGTGTTAATGATTGAATGAGAACTCATGTGACTCTTTTCTATGATGAACTTGAATTTAATAAAAGAATTTTCTAGTGTCATTATAGCTAGTGTGAAGTATATGTTATATCTTATTGAGTGAATTAATTTTGAGAAACAATGATATAATGAGTATAGGGCTATCATAAATTCATTCTAGGGTGGTGAGACCATCAGTGAATGGAATATCTCTAAAGAAGATACTATTTTCATTAATGGGATATTTTTTGACCTAGTATACATGTAGAATTCTATAGTGCATGATTTTAATTAATCATAGAGGGTAATTGATCCAAACACTAGAAATACATATCATGACATTAATAAATAGTTATGTTTTCCACGTATGAAGTTTTGACACTGAGAAATTTGTGTATTTTTTTTGTAATTTTCAACAAATAAATAATGAGAACCAAAATAATATTTGTGTGTATGAAACAATTCCTATGAAAGTTCTTTAGTGGGATGAGGTGTGGATGGATATAATTTTATGACTACCAAAAATACCCTATGGAAATAATACAATTTTTATTGTGAATTATTAGTTAATCAAGTCCATCCATTTTATTATGATTCTAGAAACCGCTATGGTTGACTATTCAGGAAAGAAATACATGAAATATAATATGAGGTTGCACAGGGATCCCTAGTTTACATCATGATATTGGAAAATAAACAAGGATTTGAGGGGTTCTAGAGTCAGGTTAATCACTATTTACCACCCATGGGTAGATTGGAAGATGGATCATCTTAGTAAAATTATAGAGGATATTTTCCACACATTCTTCATGATCTTTGGAGGTTCTTGGGATATAAATTTGGGATAATATGAGTTTTAATTTAATAATAGTTTTCAATAATCTATTAAAATATTTTCCTTTGAGGTAATATGTGGTTACCCTTTCAAATCTTCTCATTTTTGTTCCATGGTGGGTGATTCCTCTGTTGTTAGACCAAGCCTTGTTCAAGAGACATCAATGGAGGGTAAGATTACACATTTATGATTTTTTATAGCTTAGAGTCGGTATAAATCATATGAAAATTGATGATTTCATCATTTGAAATTATTCACCAGGGACTGGTTTTTCTCAAATGTATTTCCCCAAATAATGCCACCATCCTCTTTGGAAATATGGTAAGTTAGTTTTGAGATATGTTGGACTATTTGAGATGAATGAGAAAAATGTAAATGTTCCATATCAATTATATTTTCCATCTTAGTTAATTTTGATCAATTATTTATTCCTTTTCTATTAGATCAAGATCTATCACTCTGACTAATCACATGACTTATATTAAAAAGACCTTGACATTGAACCTATTATATATTTGACTGAGTAATCGGTTCAATTTGATGAATTCTACATAAAGGTTCTAAATGACAAGTTGAAACTATTGGCCAGGGTTTTGTGGTAACAAGGATCTGATACACAGGAGAAATGTGATAGAAAGAGTCAACAATGTGGGAGAAGTAGACTAATATATATATGGGTTAACCTTCATCTTCTTATATTTTTTAGGATGAAAGAAATATTATGGAGTGAATTTTCACACCCTAGAATTTTTTTGGTGTTTATTTTGATTTTATTTGACAATCACCTATTATGATATCATATTTTAGTTGTTTAGGGTGTTTTTAAGGAATAATATAATTTTATAGTACTATTAATAGTTGAAAAAACTTATGTAAAAACATATTGGTCATCCTAAGAAACTATGTAGGATATTTACTATCTTAGAGTAGGGTGCACTATTGGTAACCTATTATGATAAACAATGATTACTTCTATTGAAATAACGAAACATTGGATCAAGAAATTTTTAATAGTTGGAATATGTTTTTGAAATAATTTTTAGAATCCATATATTTAATCTAGTAATTTATAAATTGGTGCACTCTTGTAGCATGTACTCTCAAATTATGTGGCCAAACCATGTGACACTAATTAATAGGAATGATTTTTTGAATCCTAAAAAAATAATTAGGCATAATTCTTGTTCCAATTAATTATTTTTCCATCTAAATATTATCATTATTGAGACTTTGGACCTTTCATGTCTTCCGTAGTGAGAATCAACTAGATATAAGTGCATAAGATCTTGAAAAATGATAGTATAAGTCTGTTTTTTTCATTTATTATTATTACTATAGATATTATATTTTATAATTGATTAAAATAATATGTTAGGGTATTTAATGAAATATTAAAGTGTTGTGACCAACTCTATATGTATTCTTTTAGATATTTTTTTCAATGGTAAAATATTTCCTAGATCATCTATGATCATTGGTAGTTATTCAAGATTCATTGGGTAAATGAATCCCATCATTAACTACTTCTATAAATTTATAATTTAGATTTATTAATTAGGTTTTTTGGTTTAGGGTTCATCCTTGATTCCAAAAACCCACATTTTTTGGTTTTGAATTACATGTAATTATTAGAGAATTCCAATTTTTTTGAGGTCGGTGGGTTTGTTAATAGACATTATTTTATATACTATTAATTATAATCATATTCAAATGTTTTTATTTGTTTTTTTGGATTAGATGGATTTTAGTTAATGAAAATGTACTGGTTTGGATATGTTTATGAAATGATATTTCCCTTAGTTTTGTTTGTGACATTTATTTCAAAACCATATTTTATTTTGATAAAATATGATTTCAAAGCTTCTTTTATTTCAATTGAAATTTATTTCAATACATGAGGTATCATAATGAATAGTGATTTAAATGAAATTTTTATTTTTATTGAATTAAATTTAAATTCATGTGCTGTTTTTAAGGAAACTAATTTTATGGAATAGTTTAATAAATTTAATAGAAATAATGTGCAGGAGATGAATAATGAATGAATTGAATAGAATATCCTTAATATAGGTAGAGAACAGTGGAATGTGTGGTAATTTTAGGGATGATGGGATTTAGGGAAGAAAAATAGTAATGGAATGAATTTCTTCAAAATGATATATAATTTGAAATCTAACCAATCTATTAATTTTGTGACATCATTGAGTGGTTAACTTATTAGGGTGTTCATCCATCCTATTCCATTTTCTTGACTAGGGACATTCATAGACACTATTCCAGACCATTCACTAGGTCTAAGGATCCCTTATATCCCAAACATATTGTACACTATGACTCAGTTATGTTGTATATTTATTTTGTAAAATGGGTGTTTGATTATGACTTGGAAATTTGAAATTTTTTAAAAACATCATAGAACATTTAATTAATTTAAATGAAAATACATTCATAAAATGTTATTTTGAAATTAGGTTTCTTTGTAATGGGTTGGTGAAACTATATAGAAAGAATAAATTTCTATGTTTTTCATTAAATTTATATAAATGTATTTTTTTTAAAATAAGTATAATTTGTTTTCTTAATAAAGACTAACTAGAAAACACATTGTGGGATTATTTTTGGATATTTCTCTTACAACCTCCAGGTATATTAGGGCATGTGTAGTTATTGTTTATTTTTCTATAGGAAAAGGAAATGAAACTCATTAAAGTAGTAAATATCCATGATAGTGGGGTGTGGAAGATTTATGGTTACATAGTTCACATGAATAAGTGTTTTCTCTTAATTTTAGTACATAGGGTAACATTTTTTTGTTTGTCACATATTATTAATTATACTCATTTTATCAATGTGTATTTTTAATTTAAATTTTCATGTTGATCTTCTTTTATTTCACTGAAATTATATTTTTACATGGTTTATATATTTGGATAAAACATTTCCAAAAGGTAGTTGTTGAGGACTCGAGATTAATCACCAGACAATGGGGATTTGGAACACCCTTCGGGCATTTCTTTGGCCCATCACTGGTGTATGGTTCAAGGATGACTCGGGTCTAGTCATGACATAGTTCCGACAATAAAAAAGGGATAACAATTATGTGATTGGACTTGTGATTATTCCAAACAAAATATCACATGTCATGATTAACAGTATGTACATTGTAGGAATTCCAAACATACTAAAAAAGATAATGATGGAGCCTCATAGAAATTTAGGTAATGAAGATGATGAAGGGACAAAATATTCCATTTACATCAAGTAAAAAATGGGGCACGATACACCCTTGGGAATACCTCAATTGAAATAAAATATGTTTTATCTATGATAAATGAGGGAATATAGAAACTATATTCCATGTAATGAAAAAGAAATCGATTAACCTGATTAATGGAAAAAAGGACTTAACTAGTCATACTAAGGATAGTGAGGATGACACCTCGTTATAAATAAATTTATGTGTTTTGAAAATTCTTTAAATTAAAATAATTAAAATTCCATGGAAAAAAATTATTTAAGATTGGGATAGTGTAACATACAATTATTAGAAAATATATATTTTATTTTTATTAAAACTTAATGTGTTTGAAAACATGAAATAAATGTAACATCAAACCAAAATGATATGGGAAATATTATATCACCATTAAAGTGTAGTCATAGAATTGGTGGATAAAAATTTATGTTAAATAATTATGAAATACATGTAGAACTAAAAATAATGGACCTTATTAATAGAAATTCATTGATAAAATTTAGTTAATATTTTTAAATAAATAAATAGACTATTCTAAATTATTTTTTTAAAATTTTTATTTATCCACATTTTATTTACTGTAACTAAATATAATATACATTAAATATATCATTGAAATGAATAATAAATTAATACAAATCTAATTAGTAATCCATATAAAACATGAATAAGAATAATTAATATCTTAAAAATTTATTTTCCTTTAAAATATAGTTTTGACTAAAAATTATATAATTAAATAAAAATTAAATCACTACATTTTAGGATTTGAATTTGAAAAAAATTAATTTACTTCTGTATTTTGAATTGAAAAATTATATGAGGATTAATTTTTGATATTTTTTTAAATTTTTTTGGTGAATAATGAAAAAAAACTAGTTTTTCCAAACATAATGTATTATATGAAATTATTAGTACATATGTATGAATCTTAAATTTATGAAAATATTTTCTAGAAAGAATTTATATTTTATAAGAGAAATTAAGAATTTTAAAATATTTATTTTATTTTACAAACATATGTTTGATATTTTGGAACTTTAGATTCCCTATTATCTGTAATTGTTTTCAATACATTAGACTTTTTTTAATAGAAAATTAGTTTCTATAAAATTTACAAAGTGAATGTAAAAATGGATTTCAAATTTGTAATTGTATGTTTCAAATTATGTAACAATGATCATTTGATATTTTAGATAGAAAAATTAATTAGGTAAAATATAGTTACATAGGTAAAAGATAAAAGGGTAAAAGGGTTAACTAAATGGGAAAAGGCTAGAAATTTTTAAAACATGTTTTTAATTGAGTGATTGACCTTTGGATTTACGAAAACATTACTAAAATGAATTATTTTCAATTTTCGTGTATTCTAGACTTGTTAAACATGTTCTCTCATAATATTAATATGAAATAAAACATATTATTCAATTATAACAACTTATGAAAGTGCATATCATAACCCCTTCAAGACCACTCATTTTTTTCATATATAACATATAAATTTTTAATTCCCCTATAATCATGTTTAACAAATTTATGGCTATGGTCATAAGAGTATGGCCTATGTCTTCCCATACTAAAAAATATTCCATGGGAAGCTCAACATTCAAAATGTAAGTACTAATGTCTCCCTAAAATTATTTATTTTCTCTATTTTCCAATGAAATAAATTAGTTCCAATTTTAGATGGTGAGATTATTATTTTTTTATTCAATGTTTTAATTTTTTTTTGAATAACTATTAACCAAATTTCCTTTTATCCATTAAGAAAATCAAAAGTGTCATTTGTGTGCTTATGTGTGCTACCACCTACCTACACGTAACACATTATTCATAGTGTTTCACTCTTATATATTAAAATCACATAAAATATGATTAAACACATAAAAATATCTAAATTATATCATTTTTTATATTGGTATTATTCTAAGATAATCCACTTTTTAAACCATTTTCATTCATTAATTATTATATGTTAATGTTTGGGTAGATATAGCCACTTACTTGAACAATGTTATAAAAAAAATATAATGGATGAGTATGAGAAATTAATTAATGAAAATATTTGATATAAATAAGTAAATAATAATTTATTTTTATATAATTTTAACATTAATAGAAAACTCGTTAATTAAGATACCAAGGGTTGTACATTAAAAATCACTAAAATGTGTTTGTCACTCATTTAATCTACAATAATCATAACCAAAACACACATAGAATGAAAATATGACATTATAAATAATTATAAATCATTAATATAGTTTCCATTAATGATATATTAATGACGAAAATTTGTATAATAATATAGAAAAACACCATTAATATGAAACAAGATCAAAACTATTCAGATTACTCAGACCCGTTATTGAAAATAGATAATAAGTAAATATTATAAAGCTCGATAATAATTAAAAAAATGTTTATTATGGTTATATATACAAGATGTTTTTAAAAAATAATGATTATGATAAATATTTTCATCATACAGAAGATTCCAGTGCTTTAGTGGGTATTATGAATAAATTAAGGGGTTCTCTATCTCAAATTAATGAAATTGAGACATATTAATTTTTATGCACCTTGATATAATTAATATGATTTTATTACTTCCTAATGAACTACCTATACCATATTAATTTAATTCATGGGTTTTTTGAATCAATATAACATTATCTTTTTATATTTATTTTGAATACCAAATACAAAAGTTGTAAGGTATTTTTTTATCTTAATTCCTTTCATTGGGTTATAATGATTTGTTTTCAACATTTTTCATTGAATATTAATTTCTTACACTCTGTAATTTTATTTCATGGTATATTATCTTCTTATATACTTTAATATGTACTTTTAATTCAAATATATTACCATTAAACCATTTCTTTATAAAAAAGTATTTTATTTTTTAGAATAATTATTATCCTTTTTATAGATGTATTCCGCTCTTTATCAATAGTTTCTTTATAAAATGTTTTCTCCCTTATATTTAGTGACACAATTCTATTTTATCCCATAGGAATTTAATATTTTCCCTATCCTATTTCTGAATATAATTTTTTTACTCATATTATGATGTAGAATTTCAATAAAAGTATTTAAAAGTATTAAAATGGTTATAGTTCAATGATTTTATATTTAATAATTAAATTGTTATTTATTTTAGATAATATGTACATATTTCTAAAGGTTAAATTATTGAAGTATTTTTTTTGAAAATATTTGTTTTAAAAAAAATTCAAGTCACCTTTATTAAAAATAGTTTTTAAATGTGAACGATAACATCGTCATTTTAATATTATAATAAATAGGATTTTCAAAAAAATATTTATGGTTAATTTATAAAATAAAATATTATTTATCAAGCATATACTTATTTTAAATGCATCATCCTTTCCAAGTTTTAAATTTTTTTTCATAAAAAACATAATTCTTAATGAGTTTTATATAAAAATGGTTTTGTCCATTTATTTTTAAATGTTATTTACCCAATGATCATAAAAATTTAATTTTTATCCTTGAAACATACTTTATTAGTTCATATGATATTCTATATTGATACTATCTATCTACTATCTCCAAATAGATTATGATCAAATTGTGTATTTTCATTGAACCCAATCCTTTTGTGGGTTAATTATTCTTTTATGGAATTGTGTATGATTTTTTATGTGGCACACAAATTATTTTTCATTTAAAGGGTAAGGCATGGTAGTTCCATAATTAATTGGGTAAATAATTAATCTCTAGATTTGAACTGTTCATTATACCTTGGAATACCACCTTGTTAATGTTTTAGTATACTTTGGTGAAAACCCTTGGTAATATATTTTTTTATTACACCTTTATGATGAACATTGGGGATATTATTATAAATATATTTTTAGATGTTGTGTCCTCAATTAGTTGTTATAACTTTTTTTATTACATTCATATTAAGAATAATGTTCCAAATTTCAAGTTCATATGTTGAACCCTATGTTTTACCTAAGATTCCAAGATCATGTGAAAATTATTTCTTCAAGTTAAAAACATCAAATCGATGATTATTGGATTATGAATACACATTTAATTAGTTGTTAATATTTTATACATGTACATTCTCATTGATTATATACTCAAAATAATATCCTTATTTTATGATGAATTATTATTTTAGAGTTTTATCATACATTTTTATCCCTACAGAGCATTCGATTTCACCCTTTTTTTATGTTTCCATTTCCCTAGGATATGTAGAAAATAAATACATATTATTTTTCTAGACGAGATAATTATGTGGATAATTTGGGAGACATATTGAATAATTTTTATAGATTATGATGTTATATATATTTTTGAAAAAAATATGATTTATTTTAAAGTAACATGGTTATTGTAAGTTAAAGTGTTTTCCAAATTCTATAAAACTATAAATTTAGTAGGTCTTGATGATATATGAAATGAAATATTTTATTTATATTATGTAATTATGGGACATTCAAAACTATATTTTCATGTCATGTGTTTATATAACTTTCTAGACATAGAACACACTCCCCCCCCCCCCCCCCCCGAACTAGAAACTAGTAACCACTACACAACCCATCACCATTCATCTATCTAAAATGAAATTTCCACCTCCTGTTCATTCTCCTCAAAGAACACCCAGAGAATTTTAATCTACCCATTCATTTACATTATCCAATGGCTAGTCCCATGACTGTATCTAATCATGATAAGAACAGAAATGAGGGGGAAAATAGAGAATTAAGGAAAATACGGTTAGAGAGAAGAAACACATAATAATTTATGGTTCATTTTTGTGTAATTAAATTAAAAATAACTAGAACAACATCATGATTATGATTTTATATAATTATTTATATTCCTATATCATATCTCCACTCGATGGTGTTTTTTAGTAGTAATGCATAAAAGAGGTCATGGATTTGATAATAAAAAGAATAAAAATATAAAATAGTCGGTGCATGCCATCAAAATCCATAATTTAAGAATGAAAACTCTTATTCAAATTTACATGAAGAATATATAAATATATAAAATAAATTATGCTACCCCTAGTGTGTATCTTTAATAACTGGGCCTCAGTGATAGCACAGACACCACACCTTAACATGGTATATGGGTCCTGGCCCACCAGGTACCACCAGTTGCCTCACAGACACGAGGTTCCCACAATGGGGACCACACATGTGATTGAACAGGTAATCTGACTAATTACTATCCCCACAGGCCAACACATGTTCTTCCCAGTGTTCTTTGTCCTTACTCACACACACCCTGAGAAGCTTCCTAGAAGTTCAACCATCTTGATTACTACTCCAAGACAAGAACCATTAACTGTGGTGTTCCAATTAGGTAGGCTCCCAAAAAGGAAGGTAAACCTTGTTAAAATTAGTCATATCATTTAGTCATTTAACCCTTTATCATTATAGGGTGTTACATTAACCCTCGTTAGAGCACAATGTTCTTATTTTGGATCATACATCTCAACCCTGGTAGTTCACAACACTTAACGCTAGGTTCCTCGTCTGATACCAAATGTAATAACTCGTCCTCGGTGAAAGCACAAACACCTAACCTTAACATGGTCATCAGGTTAAGGTCCACCAGGTACCACCAGTTTCCCCGAAGACACGTGGTACCAACCCTAGGGCCCACCCATGTGCCCAAATGGTTTATATGACTAATTACTATCCACATGGTCCAACACATGTCCTTCCTAGTGTGCTTTTTCCTCACCCACACACACACTGAGAAAATTCCTAGATGTTCACCAATCTTGATCACTACTCCAAGGAAAACACTATTAAATGTGGAGTTTTAATCAGGAAGTATCCCAGAAAGGAAGGTTCACCATGTTGACATGAGTCATATCATTTAGTCATATAACCATTTATCATTCTAGGGTGTTAATATATCAATAATTGGTGAAAAAATTAATAATTATTGACATTTTTATAGTATATATAACCCTAATGATTTTAGAAAGAAGGTTTTAAATAGTTAGCTTCATGGATAAAATATTAATTAGTTAATTTAATTATCTATTTGGTAAATAATCCTATAAATATACCAATGATTGTAAAGCATCATGGAACCTAATTTGAATAAAACATAAATAACACATAGGGTAAACCTAATATTCAATATTTAACCATGGTTTCAATTTTCAGGTTTAATTCCCAATTCAATATATATATATATACTAGTTTCATAAAAATATAAACATACATGATCTTAAAAATATATTTTAATACATAATTTTTTTTAAGGCAAGAACACTCTCAAATATTCCTCACCATCATAGATCAGGGGTCATAACTTTGCCATAGAATTAGCAGAAGAGTTGGATAATTTTTATAACGACATATACTGTTGTAATTTTTAAATTTTACCCTCGATGAGGTCCTAGATTATAAAACACAATTCTGATCTACATATTATTTGGTAGAAACTTGGGTCAGTGATTGATTCATCAAATACTCACATTTACTATTCTTTTTATATAACTTATCCATTCACAAGTATTCTAGTACTATACTAAAATTATCCACACGATCCTTATTTCACATGGAGTACATAATAATATAATCTATAAAGACTAACAAAATTTGTTAGGTTAATCTCCAAAGACTCTATTCATTATATATATAGTGTAAATGAGAATTATTGAATCCTAATGGAATCTTTGTGTACTCAAATTTTCAAGAACTTGTTTTAATGTAATTCTTGGGAATATACTCTTTATTAACCTCTATTTGATGATATTCTAATTAGAGGTCCACCTTGGTGAATAATGGGACCCATACAACTGATTTAATAAGTTAGTAATCAGTTATAATTAATACCATGAAACTCTTTAGCAAAATATGTCATCACATTCACTCAAAATATTCATGTCTTGAAGGATGATCCCCACGTTTATCTTAATCACTTGACAATGCTATTCTCATTCCCATGGAGAAAATATCTATTCTTTAGAATATTCTCCTAAAAAAGATTCAACTTTTCCCTTTCATTTGTATTGAATCAGTAAAAGTTTTAGGGAATTCAATGTAATTTCCATATAATAATGTTGATTTTTGATCTATATTATGATAACATATCGAATAATATTATATAATCATATTCTAATAAATGGATTATGAAAAGGTTCACAAGGAGATTCATCCCACCAATTATAACTAAGGAAAATAATTGAACCATTTTGTATTTTCATAAATAATCTATCCTCCAAGATTTGAGGTGGTATGAAAATAGCTTTACTAAACATACATTCTATGAATTAATTCATAGAAACAAAATATAATATGACATAATGAATTATTGAATGAATAAAAAGTGAAACTATCACAACATTGTGTTTATGATAAATAATAGTTAAGTGATAGCATAAAATCATCATTGATATCATGGTATTGATGTTTTTTTAATTGGTTATCCTTGGAGACCATTTTCATAGAGAACTAACTTATATACTATTTATGATCCTTCAAATTGAAATATTTTATTATTGATTGAGCATTGATTAAAACATTATTTTCTTCTCTCATATAGTATTACTTCTTCATAAATTTCAATTATTCAGTAGTGTGATGCCCCTAATATTCTCACACAAAACACAATATTATTCCCATTTAGTTACATACTTAGATACTACTTCTTATTCTTATGAAAATTAAGAAGTTCAATTTTTTCCAATTGTGATATTTTTCCATTGGTCTTGAAAAATTAAACTATATTATCTTATGTTAATCTTCATCCCCATACATTAAGATTCACCAATCCCTATCTCAATTTTATGGGAACATTATAAAATTTCATAACCACTATCAAAGTCAATAATTTCCAAATCATTTTAAGACACAAATTTAATCTTCTAAATAATTGATCATCATTATTTTTACTGTTAATAATGTATCCAGTGGAATACCATGCTAGAATTATAAAATAATCATAGTAAGAACTCATTGATTCATTCTCCATTTTCATGATTACAAGGAACATCCTATTAATTTTAAATCAATGACCGCAATGACAATATTTATAGATCATTATTTTATTCAAAACTTTAAACATATTTATTTTATTATTTCTGTAGATTTTTTTGTTGACCAGTGCACACCCATGATCAAATTCTCCCACTAAGTGATAGATTTTGAATGGTACACGCCTATCATTGGGCGTGGAAAAAGAAATTTTTTAATTTTTTCCTAGTGTAACACAATGTATGGACAAGGCCATATCTGTTTATAAGATTCCCTATTTGTTAAATTAATAATTATAATTCACCCAAGAACTACTTTTTTGCGTTATTTAATTTTATGAAAATAATTATATTAATGGGTTATTTTTATTTTATAAAATAGTGAAAAGACCTATAATTATACATTAACATTAAATTATAAATAGAATTAAATTAGAAACAACGATTGTGGTATGTTTCTAATGTTTAAGCTCTATAATTATTCTTATTTATATGTTTAATTTTTTTGAAAATATATTAATGGAATCAAATGAATGAATTATCATACTCTTCTTACAATTTTTGAAATCTTGATTTCCTATTAAATCATAATTACTACCCATCATATAATCAACGGTTATGGCACACCTCAATCGATAGTGTGACATATTCTTAGACTCAGCTCCATCTTATTCCATTTTTACACTGATTTGATCAACCCCACTATGTGAAGAGACTATGATCAATGGAAGGGATGGTATATATAAAAAAATAATGAAATTAGAATTGAGTTTCATGTTGTGATAGACAACTGCGACACTCATTCATGTCTCTCTAATCTACCACAAACTCCAAATTATCTTTAATAATGAATTCAAGAACACCAAACACCCCTTGGTCAAATAATCATGCCCACCCATAAATGTTGGGGGGATGAGACCCCATAGGTGAGAATAAACAAAGAAGATAATAATAAAAAATAAAAATAAAAATAAAATATAAGAGAGAAAAAGATAATAATATATTAAATAGACAATCCAATAATAAAATAATATGAAAATTAAATATATAAATAATAATATAATAATAACATTAGATGGATCGAAGAGAAAATAAAACTATAATAATTAGAATAAGGTAAATAAGAAGAATGATCCATTTGTTGATAAAACATGATAAAAAAATTCTTGAAATCTATTTAAGAATTATAAATTTTTTTAATCCTAAAGATGTTTTAAACTAAAAATAAAAGAGAAAACAATAAAAAATTTTAAACTGAGTTCTTCTTCCTAGATTTTGATCCTTTGGTAATGCATAGTATTATTTTTAATAAGAAAAAAGTGATCCTAACCCATCTATAATATCCCATAACATGTATCCATGTTTTTTTAAATATTCTATTTTTGAATTGGAATTTTTTGGGGATTCCCATGGATAAATGTGGTTTTGAATTTTAAAGTGATGAATAAATCATGTGGAAGATTTTTATTTCTAATAATATTCATCATATTCATGAAGGTATAATGTAAGATCCATCCATGTTGTTTTTTATGTGTGGTAGAGGTAAAAATAGACATTATCGATACCTCAATGTCATATTTTCTATAAAGTTTTCAGATGAAGCCTTAAATAATTTCATTCTTTGAGAAGGGGGTTATTTTAGTTGTTTTTCGGTCTTAGAATTATCCACGGTGGTGTAATTCCTCATTAGTGTAAGGTGAAGCGAGGCCGAGCTTCATCAGAAACTTCTATGGAATACTTCGATCAGTACTGATCTCAACGGGCTTATGGATGAGGGATTTATAAGTTAGACATTTTTACCTAAAAAATTCATAAAAACAAAGTTAAATTCCAATAAAAATTATTATTTTTAATATAATATCAAAAGAATACATTTTAAATCATTTAAATACATTATGGATTTATATATTCAAATTTACAATATTTTTATGGAACTATAAATTCCATGGGATTATTAATTGAAAATAATTGAAAATAATAAATAATAAACTTAAAAATATTATTTCAATATAGGTGTGTAAAATACCACCACAAATAAGATATTATTGTCCTCATGGATACAAGTTCAATATTTAATTCATAGGGAAACAATGTAACCATTATTCAAATATCAATATAAATAAATAAAATTATTATCAATGTTAAATAAAACATTAAAATATCAACATAAATATCCATTTAATTTTAAAATTTTCAAAGAAATAATTAGTTCAAGAATGTTACTTTATCCCTTTTAAAATTTATTGAAATTTACCCATTAATTAATTCAATTTCCTCAATTTATTATTATTAGACAATTTATTTCATGATCTACCTCACGTTTAATATTTTCACTCATCACTCATGATATAGGTATAAGTAGATTTATTATCATTTAATAATAAGATGATCATTATCCATGTTATTATAATGGTAAAAAATTATCCACTTTATAAAGAAAAAATTCCCATGAAATCATGAGGACTTTCAATAAAGGTTCTAATGACTCTGATATTTACGATTGGTTGGAATTGATGTAAAAAATTAAGGCTCAAAGAGGGGGTTAATGTCTATGGTAATAATAATGATATCGAAAGAAAAATCACAAGGAAATTACCCAATTAAAAATAAATACTACCAATTTCAATTCTCAATGTATGGCCATGATTAAAAGATGATTAATTAATGAATTGTTTCTTCTTAAAAATTTTACCCTAATTTATTAGTTTTTTCTAAAATTACATTTTCATTTTGGAAGGCCATGCTTGTATCAAATCTCACATCCACAACCTAAGAACCTATGATAAAAAATCATTGGTCATGTAACAATAATTTTTTCTTCTCCCAAGTTAAAAACAATTTTTTATTTTTTATTTTCATTAACTTGGAGAAAAAAGCTAATAGTATAATTTATGAATCAATAAAAATTTTAAATTTACAACACCCAAGATAAAACGTACACACATTATATTTACAATTATTTTCATCCATTATACAATTTCTTCCCCACCAAAAACACTTCAACATTAAATTATCATGATAAATACTATGATTAGGGTAGGAATGGATAAAAATGGATTGATATATGTATTATCCATAAAAATTTCATTAATGGCCACTATGGGATAAACAAGAACAAATTTATAAGTTCGTCTCATGTATATGTGGTGATTTAAAGATTATTTAACAATTTTATTTTATTTTTGCACAGTCATTAGCTTCGAGATGATCCAATAAATTTTTTAGCTGGTGTCATGTTCCAAAATCACCCATGAAATATGGTCATGATAAAATTAAAAAATATTTAGTATAGAAATCCTATTAGAAATTGAACATATTATTATGGAAAATCACTCAGTGAATGACTAATTATAACAAGTCAATTCATGTGAATTTTATAAATTCGATGCAAGAAAAATGACATAAAAATTTCATTTACATGAGTCAACTAATTCCCTCAAAATCATTAGTTCTCATTTCAGTATCCAGTATTCATTCTAATCATTATGTTCTATATTTTACTCATTCAATTTAATTATAATATAAATCTAAAATAAGGAATCATAATGTTTCTAGGAAACTCATGTCCTTTAGATAAGTCATCTAAAGAAATTAAATGAGTATGAGAATGAAAATAAAAGTTATGTTGAAATAATGTTTTAGAAAAAAAATCATAGAGTTTATAAATAGAAAATGATGGAATGAACTACTTTTCCCAGGAAGCATAATACTATTTAATCTATGGCTATTTAGAAATGACTTGAGCCATCATGGTCCAATAAAAGTAACTCAAACGATTAATCAAAATTATTGTGTAATATATGAAAAGAAATATATTTGGAATGTGATGAATGTAAGAATATTCCAAAAAAAGATTAAATAAAAAATAGTAGGAAGAAAATAGAAATAAAATACATGGTTTTATACATGAAATGGGCCCTCCCTTTTTTACTATCACTTGATGGGAATTACAATATGTCATCCATAATTAGTTCATTGGTGATGCATATTGTATTTGAAACACTATATGTGAATTTTAGCAACTCACACTTCTTTTTTTCCATGGAAGAATGATCCATTGGTAGAGTATACTAAATCCACCCGATTCCAAATTAGGTATATCTTTCATGGAAGGGGTAGGATAAACTTTGGATCACTCTTCTTTATGGTTTATACTTGTGAAACATCTTCCTTTTGATCCAATTATTTCTCAATATTGGATTCATGAATTTAATTTTGAAAGATGAGTTTAAAATATATTTTAAATTTGGTAGAATTTAAAAATTAAGGAAAATCATAAATCTCTATTTCAATATGAGAATCATTTTTCTTATTATCCTATTGATCAGCCATAATTATTTCTTCAAAGTATTTCTTCAATGGATGTTCAACTGCAGATAGATGTTTCATTTGTTTCTCACCAGGTGCATGTGTTGTTTCTTCATGTATTACAAAGACAAAATACCAATTTTCCAAATATTAAGAGTCCATATAATGGGATTTATTACTCTATTTAGATTTAATAATATAAAATGATAGAGAGTTTGACATAAGATCAACTCCATGAGGTGGTCGGATTTAATCTCATCTTTAGTGGTGTGTGCTTATAGAATTTAGATCTCAGTGTATTATATTTTTATTTCTAGATCCTCTATCTTTTCTTAAAATTAAACTAATTAGGTGTATTCATTCTATTTTATTTCTAGAGATATAGGATATGGTTCAGGCTCATATACTTTTTATGGAATGGGGAGATTATTTTTATGTCATTCCCATTCTAGAGGTACTATGTATCTAATCATTATCCCACATAAAGATCAATAGGAAAGTCTTCATCATCATGATTCCACTATATATCATCATGGTATTCATGGATATGATTCATCAAATGGTTGGGTTGTTGATATTTCATGATATTTTCATCAGGGTCTTCAATGTATTCAATTAAATTATGGAAAAAACTCAAATTCATCATCTTACAGTTCATGTTGTTGTTTGGATGGATTTACATATGAAGGTAACTATTCTATATTTTTTTCAATCTGTTTTATTTATTCTTTATGTTTATTCAATTTATCCCTATTATAAATTTGAAATTATTCTTCATGTTGTTGTTGCACATGTGACTAGTCTTTCAATGCTAAGTAAAATATGTTTAGATAAATCATAGAGAATATTTTTTTTGATATTTTTCATATTTAAAAAGAAGAAAATAATTTGGAATGTGAAAAGAAAATATATAAAAATATTAATTGGATCCCAAAAAAAGTTGTAATTTTTGACGAACACTTGTAATAGAGTGTGAAGAAATAAAATTTATTACTGGTTCCAAGTATATCACAGTTGATGACCAAAGTCGTCACACATGAGGATCTTCATTTCTTGATCACTTGTTATTTATAAATCTCCCAATTACAAATTTTTTTTTATTATTTTATGAAAACAATGATATATTTTGGTATTTTTATTTTATAAAATAGTTAAAATTCATGTAATTGTACCATAACATGAAATAACAAACAAAATTATATTATGATGAATATAATTTGTCCCAATTTTGGTTTCAATGTCTATCATTACTCCCCTTTATATATTTAAATTTAGATTTATAATCCAATTTTCAAACCACATGCATGAAATCATATCTTTTGAATTATATGTTCTAAAATATTGAATTATTAAGCAATCAAAATTCCACATCTTCTTATAATCATGGTTCATGGAACAACTCGATCGAGAGTGTTCCATCTTCTAGGTCCTGTCTCTTTTTTATGTTGTTTCATCAATACATCAGGTGTAATACATAATGTGATGATCTTAGGATCAATGAAATGGAGGGAAAAGATAAAAATAAAAGTGTAAAACTAAAATTAAGTTTTATGTTATGGGGGAAAACCTCAACATCCATGAATATCAGTCACATCTACCACAACAAAAAAATAAACATTAATAAAGAATTAATGAGCACATTACCTCCTCTAGGATAAGGAACTTTTCGACCCACAATTATCGAGGGTACACTAATGGAAAATGATGATATACCAACGGTTCTAAACCATTTGGAAAGGCCACATAACCGTTGGTATACCATATACCATCAGTTTTGTGAACCATTGTTAAGTAATCCATTGGGATAGATTTTCCCAATGGTTTATATAGAACTGTTGGGATAGGTTAGAAAAATTATCCTATCCCAACGGTTTTGGGATCTGTTGGGAAAATATTTTCCCAACAGTTTCCCTTGAACTGTTGGAAAAACCAACATTTTACCATTGTTCCCAACGGTTTTAGAAACTGTTGGTAATTTATTTTTACCAATGGTTCAAAGGAACCGTTGGTAAAAACTTTTCAATTAACCCTATTCCAATGGTTTGAAACCATTGGCATAGGCTATACTGTGAAAATTGCACAACAACCTACATTTTGCACAGCACTGGCAGGGGTGTCCATCCATTCAGGTAAATATCCTCTCCGATTAATGTACCTACAATAACAAACTAACACATATATATACAAAAAAAATTCATACACATTTAATATATAATGCATCTGGAACTACACACATCCAGAATTAAATCAGAATTCATAACTTAATTATAAACACACATAATTCATTTAAATATACACATTTAAATGTGTTTTTTATAGAAATGATTTCCATTTTAAATAGAATACATACATTTGGTGTGATACCGGCCACAACATGCCTCATATTGAGGAAAGGTTGTCTCTTTCATGTTATATATGATGCATGGATCGTTGTGCTAATGTATCAACACAATCAGAATATGTTTGGTCAGTTTTCCATATATACATAAAATGTTGTCCATTTTAAAAAAAATAGAGACACTTAGAGTGATACTGACCACCCTGAGACTCAGATTGATGTAAAATTGACTCATACATGTCACATATGACCCATGGATCATTTTTCTAAAGTTTCAATAGAATCCGAATGTGTTTGCTCGTTTTACCATATGTCAGTTGTTGTTTTCAATTAAAATGAAGTCCATTTTAAACTATAGAGAGACACTTTGAGTGGTGTCGGTCACTTCACGCATCGTATTGAGGCTAAGTTGACACTTACACATAACATATAACCCATGAATCTTTGTCCTAATGTTGCAACAGAATCTGAATGGGTTTGGTCAGTTTTATGTATGTCAGTTATTGTTTTCACTTAAAATGTTGTCCATTTCAAATAAACCTGAGACACTTTGAGTGGTTCCAGCCACACTAGGCCTCGTATTGAGGAAGGGATGACTCTTACATGCCACAAATGACTCATGTTACTTTTTCCTAAAGTTTCAATAGAATCTGAATGTGTTTGGTCAGTTTTTCGTATGTCAGTTGTCGTTTTTACTTAAAATGTTGTCAATTTTAAAATACAGAGAGACAATTCAAGTGGTTCCGGCCACACCACAGCTCGGATTGTGGTTGTATTGACTCTTACACATCAAATATGACTCATGGATCGTTTCCCTACTATTTCAATGGAATCCGAATGCATTTGGTCAATTTTCCTTTTGTCAGTTGTTGTTTTCACATAAAATGATGTCCTTTTAAAACCAAAGAGAGACACTTTTAGTGGTACTGGACACACAAGGTCTTGTATTGAGGTAGGGTTTACTCTTACTTGTCACATATGACCCATGGACTGTTTTTCTAAAGAAACAACACATTCCGAATGCGTATGGTCGGTTTCCTGTAAGTCAGTTATTGTTTTCACTTAAAATTAAGTCCATTTTAACCAAAAGAGAGACACTTTGAGTAGTGCCGGCCACAACGTGCCTCATATTGAGGATATTTTGACTCTTAAATTTCATATATTACCAATTTATCATTTTTTCTAAAGTATCAACACAATCAGAATCCGTTTGGTCGGTTTTCCAGATGTACTTAAAATGTTGTCCATTTTAAACACAAGAGACACTTTGGGTGGTTCTGGCCACACTACGACTCAGATTGAGGCAAAATTGACTCATACACATCACATATGACCCATGTATCGTTTTAATAATGTTTAAACAGAATTAGACTGTGTTTGGTTAGTTTTCTGTATGTTTGTTGCTGTTTTCACTTAACATGAAGTCCATTTTAAACTAAAGAGAGACACTTTGAGTGGTGCCGGCCACACCTCGTCTTGGATTGAGATGCGGTTGACTCATACACATCACATAAGACTCATGAATCGTTTTAATAAATCATAAACACATTCCAAATGCGTTTGGTCGGTTTTCCATATGTTAGTTGTTGTTTTCACTAAAATTATGTCCATTTTAAACAAAAGAAAGACACTTTGAGTGGTGCCGGAAACACCGTGCCTCAGATTGAGGTGGGGTTGACTCGTACACGTCACATATGACCCATGGATCATTGTGATAAAGTATCAACACAATCCTAATGCGTTTGGTTGGTTTTCCTTTGGCTAGTTTTTATTTTTACTTAAAATGTTGTCCATTTCAAATAAACCTGAAACACTTTGAGTGGTGCCAGCCACACTGGTCCTCGGATTGAGGTGGGGTTGACTTGTGCACATCAAAAATGACTCATGTAACGTTTTTCTACAGTTTCAATAGAATGAGAATGCTTCTGGTCGTTTTTTCGTATGTCATTTTCTGTTTTCACATAACATGAAGTCCATTTTAAACTAAAAAGAGACACTTTGAGTGGTGCTGGCCACACCGCATCTTGGATTGAGATGAGGTTGACTCATACATGTAAAAAATAACTCATGTAACATTTTCCTAAAGCATCAACACATTTCAAATGCGTTTGGTCAGTTTTCTATTTTTTAGTTGTTGTTTTCACTTAAAATGATGTTGGCTTCAATCTCATTATTCTTTGTCCTGCCAGAAGATCTGGTAAAGAATGTTTTGGGGGTATTCGAGTAGTGATTTCAAGGTCTTGACCTTTTCCCCTTTTTTATTAGAAAATCTCCAAGTATAGAGTTTCCTTTCTTCCCCTTTCTTGAGCTAGCTCCAACCAATGTGTGACCGTGAGATTGCTCATGATCTGTTATTAGTTGAGAATCAGCCTCACTATCACTTGATTATGGAGATCAAGATCGGCCCTGCTTTCTTTTACATATTGGGATGACGGTTTTCAATCTTTTAGGATCCACATTCTCCTTTCCAACTCCATCCAAATCAGCGAAATAATTTTGGGACTTAATAGACTTTTATGTTTCATGTTTGGTCAGTTTTCCCTATGCTAGTTGTTATTTTCACTTAAAATGTTGTCCATTTCAAATAATACTAAGACACATTGAGTAGTGCTGGCCACACTGGGCCTTGTATTGAGGTAGGGTTGACTCGTTCACGTCACAATTGACCCAAGGATCATTGTCTCAAAGTATCAACACAATACGAATGTGTTTGGTCGGTTTCCGTATGTCAGTTGTACTTTTCACTTAAAATGTTATCCATTTCAAACAAAAGTGAGACACTTCGAATGGTGCCAGACAAACCATGCCTCATATTGAGCTGGGGTTGACTCGTACACATCACATATCACCCATGGATCATTGTGATAAAGTATAAACAGAATCCGAATGCATTTGGTTGGTTTTCCGTTTATCAGTTGTTCTTTTCACTTAAAATCCCATCCATTTTAAACAAAAGAGACACAGTTAGAGTCCTACCAGCAACACCATGCCTCGAATTTAGACTGGGTTGAATCATACATGTCATAAATTCCCGAAGGAACATTTTCTTAATGTATCAACACAATCCGAATTCATTTGGTCGGTTTTCCATATGTCAGTTGTACTTTTCACTTAAAATGTTATCCATTTCATTCAAAAGTGAGACACTTCGAATGGTGCTGGCCACACCAGGTGTCAGATTGAGGTAGGGTTGACTCATACACATCACATATGACTCATGGATCATTTTCCTAAATAAGAAACACATTCCGAATGTGTTTGGTCAGTTTTCCGTATGTCAGTTGTTGTTTTCACTTAAAATTAATTCCTTTTTAAACAAAAGAGTACACTTTGAGTGGTTCCAGCCACACCGTGCCTCGGATTGAGGTGTGGTTGACTCTTACATGTCACATATAACCCATGGATCATTGTTATAAAGAATCAACACAATTAGAATCCGTTTGGTCAGTTTTTCATATGTACTTAAAATGTTGTCCATTTTAAACATAAGAGACACTTTGGGTGGTTCTGGCCACACTGTGACTCAGATTGAGGTGTGGTTGACTCTTACACATCACATACGACCCATGGATCATTGTAATAAAGTTTCAACATAATCTAAATGCATTTGGTCAGTATTTCGTATGTCAGTTTCTGTTTTCACTTAATATGAAGTCCATTTTAGAATAAAGAGCGGAACTTTGAGTTGTGCTGACCGCACCACATCTTGGATTGAGATGGGGTTGACTCGTACACATCACATATGACTCATGGATCCTTTTACAAAAGAAAAAAAACATTCTGAATGCATTTGGTCGGTTTTCCATTTGTCAGTTTTTGTTTTCACTTAAAATTAAGTCCATTTTAAACAAAAGAGAGACACTTTGAGTGGTGACAACCACACCACGCCTTAGATTGAGGCGGGTTTGACTCATAAAAATCACATATGACCCATGGATTATTGTGATAAAGTATCAACACAATCAGAATCCAAGGCCCAATCCACCAAGTCATGCTGAGATCATAAATCATCTTTTGTCTTCCCCTTGACATTTAGATGAACCGAAAGCAACATTTCACATATATTCTTTTAAATATGCACTACGTCTAAGAAATGATGTAACAAATTGGTTGACCAATATGGAAAATAAAATTAGATACTCCTCTTCCTCCAATTGTAACAGGTTTCAGTGGAAACATTCTTTTTCTTTCTAGATTTTATTTGGCACTTCCGGAATGAAAAAATGAAATCTTTCAATTCATTAAGCACATTAGTTCCAGACATACGCTGAGGTGGATCATCGATCTCTATGTTATTATCAAATCTTCGATGATTCATTCTATATGGATGATCCTTTTTCAAGAATTGTCAATGTCCCATAAAACTGGAACTACAACGATGTTTCAATATTCTGGATCGTGTATTCTTCATACAAACTGGACATGACAGTTTTCCCTTCGTGCTCCATCCAGACATCATTTCATAAGCCGAAAAATGATTTATCATCTACATAAGCGTAGCACACATCTGAAATATGTTTTTTAACATGCATCGTATGTTCACACACCCACATCCCAAATAAGTTTCAACTATTTTATTAAAGTTTGCATGTATACATCAATATCAATGTCGGGATCAGAAGGACCAGATATGAGTATACTCATAAAAGTGAAATGTTTTGTCATACACAACCATGGGGGAAGATTATAAATGTGTATAAAAACTGGCCATGTGCTGTGCAAAGTAAGCATCTTCCCAAATGGATTAAAACCATCACTTGAAAGACCCAACCTCACATTACGCATTTCAGCTGAAAAATCAGGATGTCGAGCATCAAATCTCTACCTTGAAAATCCATCTGCAGGATGAACCAACTCATCATTAGTCTTCTTTCTCTCAGTATCATTCCATCTAATTTTTATTTATATGTCATTAGACATAGAAAGATTCTGGAGTCTGGGGATCAATGGAAGGTGCCACATTACTTTTTGTGGAATGCGAGATGGTGTTCCATCTGATTTTGACTTCCAGTGGGATGTGCCACATTTTATACAATCATTTTGTTCAGCGGTTTCCTCCTAGAATAAACTATAATCTTTCGGTCAAGCATGAATTTGTTTTCTTGAAAATACAAGTTCCTCAACTAACTTCCATTCCATATAGTGGTTTGAGGGAATATCTGCATCATCTATAAGTAAATCCTTCAAGAGGGTAAGAATGTAATCGATTTCTATATTAGAAATCTCATACATAGTTTTCCCACGAAATAACCGGATTAAAAATTCCAGCTTTTTCATTTTATCGCATTGTCGATATACTCGAGTCATGGCCACATAATTCAATTTTTTCACCGTATCAATATCATCATTTTCACTAGATGCATCATCTATCCTAATATCGAAGTCTTCTTGAGTCGAAATACTTTCTTTATAATGATGACGAATAAACAGAAACCAATCATCTAACAAATTCTCCATTCGAGTCCTTTCATTTCGATCATCAACAATTTGAGATTTCATTTTCTCCCCATTGTGATAACACACAAAGTAGATTGCTTGAAAAACATATTTGGTTATGTGGTAGCTGACTTCTTCACTGCTCAACCAAGGTCTACCAACACAATTGGAACATGGGAAGTGTATGCAACCACTATCTAAAGCATTTTGAAATGGAAAATCTATAAATATCTCCAAATTGTTTTGAAAATCGATTGAGATCCGATCGGTTTCAGACATCCAATTTCTGTCCATTCTGTAAAAAGAATTTATATAAGTCATTTTGTCATAAACAATTCAATAGGATTTAACTTTAATAGAAAATACATTTGAGTAAACGATAAAGGAAGAAGTTTCTAGTCGATGTAGTGAACTATTAAAATAATCTAAAGAACAAGTACTCATAAATTAAATTAAAATTTATTAAAATTCATTTTCATTAGGTCTATAATAGGCACATGCCCCAGGTCCCATATGTGTTATAGGAATCCCAAATCATTCACTCATGTTCAATAACTCATTATTGGCACCTCTATGGCTATACCTTTCATTACCCAATTACTTCCCTAAGTCAAGCGCACCCCATGGGTGAATACATTTTAGGCATCTAAACTAATAGGTTGTTCATGGCTTGTAAAAAGATTTAATTTCATAAAGTATAGACAAAAAAATTTATTTTTAAATTTGAGATTAATAATAAAGTATGTCAATGATTATAACATTAATGAATTAAACTTGTGACTTATCTAACATTTTTATATATTTCTACACTTTCCAACATGGCTAGTGAAAAGCACCCCACCATCATAAAAGTGAATATTGGTCAAGGACACATAATATACAACGTACAATGTGAGCCATATTTAATTGACCATAAAGTTATATTAGTACAATCATCATAGGGGAAATGGAATATATGATCCCGGTTAACTGATGAATTCAAAAGCTCATATTCCGTATGTTGGACACTATCTAAGGTAAGAAATCATGTGAGGATGGGTTTACATCATTAAATTTCTTACATGCTAGTGAGAATGAAGGCTTGAATTATTGACTTGAGTTCAGTAATTAAATGAGGGTAGAGGTTTCATAGGCCGTGTAAATAGAATGATTAAATAAGGGTAGAGGTTTTATACACTGTGCATGGTGGTAGAGTCTCAGCTGATTTGGAAACTAAAATAAATTCCCATAATAGGTATCAATAAGAAACATCAGCATCAAAAAAACTCCAAATAAAAAAGGACCAAAAACATCAAACATTTCAAGAATTCACTACTATGCATGGTTTATCCACATGATTAGCAGTAATTATATGTCTTAATCATGAACCCCCTCTATAGCTCCCAGTTTTTACCAATAAACTTAAGGTAAATATCTCAAAAATATCTTTAAAACAACTCATTAATAGGCTCAAAACATAAATATAATCTTGAACCAACCATGAAATCTCTTTCACAACACATTCTCACAGACCATTTTTCTCATGTGTTACTAAATACCAAACATAGTCACACAACAAGTGTACTATAACAAATTACATTACACATGACTTATTAAAAAATTCTCATTTTAATAAAACACATTCCTTAAGATTAATTCATTTCTGAAATATCTTGGGAAATCCATTTCAATTCAATAAGAATAGGGTTGAATAATATTTCACAAGGAATTTTAAGGAAAACATTCATAGAAACTTTGCTAAAAATTAATAAACACATATAAATAAATTCCCAAGTAACAATTAATTAGAAGATAAAGAAAAAGCATAAAAACACCTACTTAGAAAATCTGGAATCCAACCGCAATGAATTTGAGATGTTTCTTCTTTGATGGAGGGTTAAGGATTTAATTAATTAAATGTATTGGCATAGAGAAATTATATATTAAATCAAAACACAAAAAAATGATATAGACATCAAAAGAATAACTGAAAACTAAAATATTAGATGAATAATAATAAAAACAAGGTATTACTTAAATAATTTATGTGAATAATGAAGAAAATACCCGATTTGAGATGATTCAGATGGAGTTTCAGTGGTTCGAATGGGGGAAGTCGTGAGAGGAGCACTGCACATTTAGGGTTTTGTCTCGCGAATGGGGGAGAGGAGTGGCCGAGTGTATTTGGGGTAAAACTATACCAAAAGTTTTTAAAAAATGTTGGTAAAGGGGTGTCTAAGGTACCCATTCCCAATGGTTCTAGTGAACAATTGGGAAAGGGTGCGTTGACCACCCCTTTACCAATGGTTTTAGGAAACCATTGGAAAAGGAGTACCCTTTACCAACGGTTCACTAGAACCGTTGGTTCAGGGTGTCCAGAAGTGTGGGGAAAACCTCCCATTCCAATAGTGGTAAGAGATTATAATGGTGATAAGATGAGGTGAGAAGAAAAATAAAAAAATATAAATATATTGGAAGACATATAGAAAGATAGTAATAAAATAAATTAGATAACATGATATGAAAATAATTAGAAAATTTTATATTTGAAACATGAAGCAATAAAAATGGAATATGGAAGGAAGATTACATAAAATAAGAATAAGTGGAGTAAGATGATTGAGAATAAAATGTTGGTTGTTGATAAAAAAATGATACAAAATTCATTAATTACATTTAAGAAAAGAAAACTAAATAAAAACAATAGCATCTTGAATCTAAAAAGTAAAATAAAATACAATATAAATCAAAAGAATCAACTTCTTAGTCGAGATCCCCCTCCTCAGTCTCAATCATTTTAGTGTGGTGAGGCCTCATTTTTTTATAAGAAAAAAAGATCCTTGTCCTTATACAATATCCCATACCTTGTTATGAGGTTTGAATTTGTTCAATATTCCATGTTTTAATATGAATTTCTAGAATAATCCCATGGATAATAGGGGCATTGAATGTTGTATTGAGGATGAAATCACACTGCATATATAAATTCCTTATAACATGAATTTCATGAACTTTAGTGAAAAATTGACACCATCCATGTGGGGTTCTCATGTGAGGAAGTGGTCTTTATCATGGAATTTTAGTCATCTGTCCTACAATGGGGTGGGATAAAGCCTTCGTGGATTTCTATCTTCAAGAAGGGATTAATGGTAGTTTTATGAGGGTTAAAGAGTGATCCATGGTGGTGGAAAACCATTGTAGTGGTAGGTGGATATAGATAAGGCCCAATTAATGGATTCAATGGAATTCACCGGTGAGTAATAACAACATGACTCTAGTGTCGAGTGACGCTAGAGGTAGAGGGTAGTAGCAGATTGCATCTAAGATTGGTGATCATGCGAGTGAGGAGAGTAGGAAAGGAAATGGTTTTTTGATTTAAAAAGTGAATAGTAACAACATTTCATATCTGGCATCATACATGACACTAGTAGAGTAACTTTTTTATTGTAAAACCCATGACATCAATGTAGTAGTAAAGTTGGCTGGGACCAGAAGACCCCACCATCGATTTGGACTACCATATCCCAGTGAGATTATCCTCCTGTCACCAAGTGGTATTTACTGATATATATGGGCACTCGCAGGCCTCATCCGACCTATAATCCCAGTAATCCTCATAAATCATGGCCCTAGTGTCCCATTACGGTATAATACCTCTGATAATCCCTTCCTTTGATACATCCTTAGCTTACTGGGCCCACTAGGGCCTCGTTAATTGTCTTAGATCATTGAGTTATGCGGTAAGCTAAGTTGGCCAATTTGATACCATAAAAACTCATAAACTTGAAGTGAAATTCATATAAATATTCTTAATTTAAATTGAACATTAAACACACAAATTTTAAACCATTTAAATCAAATTTAGTTTCATTATTTCAATTTTACTATATTTTCATAAAATATTACATTCCATGGAATTATTTACTAAAAACCCTTGAAAATAATTAATAAAACACATAAAATTAATAATGAAATATTAGTTTTTTCATCCAGTATGATTTTCTACTCCTTATGGATTTAGATGCCAAAGGATATCATCTTAATGGAATTAAAATATTATTATATGATTAATGGATATAGTGATACACTGAATTTCTAAGGCCTCTGACAAATACAAAACTCAAATACTACATTTTTTCTCTTCATAGAAGGAGGTTATTCCACATGATTCAAGTCATTCTTTATAACTTGAGTAAGTTGTGAATGTCCTGGAAAGATGTTATAAAATCTCATACTTACCATATTATGCATATCATTAGGGAAATCATTGAATTCCCCAATGATATATTATTGGAATGGTTCCTCCATTTTTATACCATTTTAAAAAATAAATAAAATTTAGGGACAAGAAAAAATATATGATGAATATAAAATGGAAAATAAAAATATAGAAGGAATATACCATAAATTATATGTATTCCCAAATTTATGAATTCTTGGATTTAAAAATATTTTTTCACTTATCAATTTACTATTTTTTCATCTAACATAATAGTATAAATAACTCTACATTTCTATGATACCAATTCAGATATTCTTAAACCACACTTCTAGATTAGGAGAAACATATACATGCATTAGATACAAAAATTAAATATTATTAGAAAAATAAATCTAAGAAAATAATATTGTGTTTCTTTTGGAACTAGTCATATGATTCATTATAAAATTACAAAATAAAAAATTAATTTATTTTAATCATTCATAAAGGTCTATAAACATAACATAAAATATCCAAAGCATATACTCAAGGAATGTCAAATACGTTTTATTGACAAACAATATTTTTTCTAAAAAAATGGAGATTTCTTTAATACACAAACAATCTTTTTAGGTTCATTACACCTAGGTACATCTGAGCCAGATCTTGTACCACTTATAGTATCAAAACTGGGTTGAAATTTCTATGAATCCAAGCACTCTTTAGTTTACTAAAATTTTAATTTCTTTTCTTACTTATAGATTTATCCTTATTGTTTCAAAAAATGTATAGTAGTCTAAATTCCCAATAAAAATTAAATATTAAAATGATAAAAATTATAGAATAAAGAGTTTCAAAAAAATTAATACATGATTTTTTATTAAAAACCTAAAAACAAAACTCTAAAATCTAGAGGGATGATGTATTTAGATATTAGACCCATAAAAATGAACTTATTCTTAACAAATTGTTTTTAGTATTTATAATTGGTCATTAATAAAGTTGATATTTTATAATTTCATTTGAAGTAATGAAAAGATACATAAAGGGGAAGGGTGAGAAATAAATCTTAATGATGGAAAAATCAAATTAAAATACGATTTATATAGAAAAATCAAGATGCATATCAAGATATCATAAAATACAATGATCATATTTAATGGAATAATTACAAATTGAAGACAATATACTAATATAATGGAATTATATGAATTTTAATCATCATAAAAAATGAAATAATAATCATAAGTTGTGACTCACTACCAAGAAATGATAGAAAAATGTTCTAGGTTAACTGACCGAAATCCGTATGTGGTATATTATGCGATGAGATCTTTACAAAACTAATTTGAGTATTTTTAATTCTATGAAAACCTATAACATTCATAACATGAATATGAATATGTTCACCACATAATAAAATCATGCACAATGCATAATTATAATAAAACCCCATTAAAAGGATATGAATTACATAATATTTTGTTATGGAATAAATTAATATAGTATCACAAATATCCCCATGGAAAAAATGGGTGTATGTGTTTTGGACATTTATAACATAATAATGAAGCATATGTAATTAGTGTTGGTGTTGGTTCCCTAAAAATATCTTCATTACAAATTATGATAAACATGTGTTAATTGTTTTCAAAATTAAAAGAAACATATCACATCATGAATTATCTTCTATATGAAATAACTTGGGATGATTTCTTAAAAATAGATTTCACACTGAAAGGTCATATCAGTTCCCCACTATGATGGGAATCCGAAAGTGCTATGAAACTATTACTGAATATATTTTTGATTGATGGATGACATCATTTGAGGTGAAAATGATTAAGGCTATAAAGGGCGCAAACTCATAGGACTTTGAGTCACGTTCCCTTATTGTACTCCCTTGGTAATATCTAGTAGGGCATTACAATAATGAGATCGAGATGTAGGAAATCTTAATTTCTATGTGTAATTGGATGTTCCTACCTATAAATTTCTATATTGGTACTTTGGATATAAGATAATTTTTAATGAGTATTATGAGTTACACACATAGATGGATTGATTCAAACCATGATGACAAATGTTCATGGCAAGGTTGGATATGTTGGGTACGTCATGAGTAATATTGCATTAATTAATAATGTGAGAAATGATTTATACCTTATGTTCTTTAATATAAGTTAATATAACATAAACCATTATAGAAATGATATAGCCTAAATAAATCTGTGGCCATGGTGATCAACAGGAAATTCCTATTTCTGAAAAGTGAAAGAAATATATATCGATCATATAGGTTAATTTAAATGGAATGAAACCTACTCTATAACATCCCATTACCATTTTATCAGGTATGCACTTAACATCATCATGGTATTCCCCTCCTTTGTTATTGGGAGGATACCTATAATGATGAAGGGTGATTTTTTTTGGACTTTAAACATTAACTAGGCTTTTCTTCTCGATGCATGAATATTTCACATTTTGTAACTTAGTTACACACTGTGTAATTGTTTCTAGGTACAAGCTATGAAAGGGGATTCATGCTGTGAAATATTACATGTCGTAAATGGTGGTTTCATGTCATTAATGTTTTAAAGAACAAATTTTTAATCTGAGGCAATGGATTTTACAATGTATTTGTACACTATGTATTTCACAGCGTGTAACTATATTACACATCGTGAAACAGACCAGGTCCAAATTTTAAAGAAGGTGAGTGAAAATGTTTTCATGGATCATTCTCTATACCTCATGGCTCTCTAACCTAGGCTATTCCTAGTTTATTTTCGGAGACACCTATCATCATAGATTGATCCATTCGGTGTTGGATCCCCATTATAGCATTGGTGCATCTCTCTGAGGAAGTTAAAATTCTGTTTCTACATTGGATTTTATCATGGTATTATCATTGGGTGGAATATTTGGATCACTTGGTTTAAGATGATTTTTTCTTCTTGGATTCGACTAGATCTGTTGTGAGATCTTATTCCATACCCCTTTTTCTTCATTGGTCAGGGTGCAGTAGGCATTCATCTTAGAGGTATGTAGCGTTCCTCTCTTCTAATGACATGATGTCTTCTAAATTGAATCAATAATGATGTGGATTTGATTCTATGGACTTTGTTGATATTGTTGGGTTTCATTGATTTTGGATTTCGTTATGGGAATTTGTGAACCGAGTTTTGATATTGGTGGTTCTATCTCTAGCATATGATAATGGATCTTATTGTTTTTATTTAAAAACCAATGCATAATAAATTATTGGAATAATTTTTGTGTGTGTGTTGAAAATGATTTTTAATTAAAAAGGGTTTTCCTTAGTTTTTTATAAATGGAGAGAAAATGGGTATTTTCAAAGCATTGAAAAGGAATTTGTGAAATGGTTTTGAAATGGTTTTCATAGCATTGAAATGAATTGTTAAAAAGAGGAAATGGGTAGCCTTGGGTAATTAGGTGGAAGGTTTATCTTGGGGATATCATCAATTTTTTTATGATTATTAAGGAGTTTTATCTTGGGGATTCCTCTATTTACTAGGATCGTTGTTCTGGGGGACCGATATTGACATTATTGGGGGGTTCACACATAGGTTATTCCTATGCTTCATAGGGATGTTGTTTTATGAACTATTTTTTGTACATGATTTTTGCAGCATGAGTAGTCTATGACCTGGACCTATAATACTCCTTGGTGTATGGATACCTTCTATTCTATTTTGTATTTCCTAGATTTCTAATTTAGCCAAGATATGCATGTTTATGCTTGCAGAAAGTAATATGTAAAGTGTGCATTGAAATTGATATTACTACTTTTGTTTAAAAATGTAGAAAAAGGGAATTGTTTACCATGTTTTCTATAAATCTTATTTACTACTTATTATGACATGTTTTTACTTAAAATGAGAATACATGAATTGTTATAAAAATTCTTATTATGTAACACCTATGTGGGATCCTACTGAGCATCTTAGCTAACAAGCTGTGAACCTATTTGGTGGGGTATAGACCTTTTTTTGTCTTCCTATGTTGAGGAAGGAAAGGTGCCATAGTGAGGTGGTGAGGTTCATGTTGGATGGTTGGGTAGTTGGTGGTGAGAGGGTGGTAGTTCATCTATACCATCATTTTGAGTAGCTGTTTGGCATGAGTATTTTGAAGTTGGACCTGTCCTTGGGAGTTTATCGTGACTATCATTGATTTCTATTTCTGCTATTTTCTTACAGTTATGGAAAATATATATCTTGTTATTATTCCACTATCCCCTATTGTTTAGTATATATATTCTATGTGGTTGTTCTTGTTGGGTGAAATCATTCCCTTTGTTGTTTCATTTGATGCTCGGGTGCTTGTCGCCAACCCGTGGGGCTCGAGAATTCCCCACAGGTATGTAATGGAATATTTCAGGTGCTGAGTTTGAGGGAAACCTGGGTTGGTTCATTAAAATTTGGAATTATGGGAGGTTTTCCTCAAGAGTTCATGTTTGTGACATCTGTTAGACTGGAGATAAGATTATCCAGAGTTGAGAGGTATTTTGCGATAAGTGTTTGGCCATCTCTTTTTGTAACGATACTCAAGTTTCCTTGGGATGTTGGGATTTCTATCTCTAGTTTTGGGTTTTTGTTTTAAAATATTTGTTTTTTGTTATTGTTTTTCTAGTTTGTGATGAGATTTTTCCTATTATTTGACCGTTCTTATGTTTTAGTGTGAAGCAGTATGCCTCTGAGACATCTTTCATGAGTTCTTCAGGATGGTGAAATTTATGATCCTCATGGGAACTAACCTATAGATCATAATCTCATCGATACTATCATACGAGTAGTATGTATTATTGATCAAGATGTTCCATGTGTTCAGAACATAGTTGTTGAGGTACAACCAGGAGCTGGAGGAGAGAGAGATCGACCATAGAAGTTCCTGTGTGAGAACCAAACATCCATTAAAGGAATGACTGATCCTCTAGAGGTGGAGGACCACGTGGACATAGTCGATCAAATATTCATCTTTCTAGAGACACCTAAGAACATCAGGTTGAATTTCAAAGTGTTCAGACTTGAGGGTTATGGAATGTTATGGTGGGATTTGATGGTCTTTGAAGATATGCACATAGATTTGGATTGGAATGGTTTCAAAAGAATATTCTTCCATAAGTTATTCCTAGATTCATTGATTCTATAATAGTCTTTGGAGTTTCTATCTTTTCAATAGGGAGAGATTTTAGTGTTGACATACAACAATAGTTTTTTTTGCGCTTGTTCATTTTCCCCAAATGTAGTGATGAATGACCAGCCAAAGGCTTAGATGTACCTTTAGGATTTTTGACCAGATATCATATCGTTGGAGTTGATGATGAAGAATTATACTTATGAGTATATTATGGAAAGAGATATGATGGATGAAATGAATATGACAGGTGAGGCTGGATTTTCCACCTCTTCTCTTCCATCCGATGGTAGCTTCTGTGGCATTCATGGGAAAAAGAGGACATGGAATGATCATCGTAGGGGTAGTGGAGGTGGGTCTCAACATAGAACCTCCTATAAACAATATCTTATAGAGGGAATTATTCCTCTGACTTTATATAATTGTAGAAAGGGAGGAAAAACTAGACCTTCTTGTCATTTTCCTACGAAGTCATGAAACAACTATGGATGAGTTGGTCACACACATCACATCTATCAGGTTATGACTATGCCTCATTATGGTTAGGGTTAATTGCATCCAAGGGATTCTGTGGTGTTGTTAGAAGCTTTAAAGACTACATGGCTCTATCCACAAGCCTCATGAGTGAAACATTTTCACACAGTAGATGTGTGTTCAACAGAAGTTGATGCATGTCTGAAAATAGTGAGAGGTACTATCGTTATTTCATCATGAGTTGAAATTTATTTATTTGATACTAGTTCCTACCACTTGTTTATATCTACACATTTATTAGATGTTATTAAAAACATAAAAGAACTTAATTGGTTTAAAATGGATTTAGAAACACCTCTCAGTAAGAGGAAAGAGAAGGGGATTCAAAGTCCTTGTTCATTAATGATAGATGATACATATTTGGTTTGGGATTTTCTCATTCTTGATCTTGATCTATTTTACATCATCATCAGTATGGATTGGATTGTTACTCATTAAGATCATTTTAATTTGTATCACCAGTGTGTTTCATTTGTTAGTTCCAATGGGAACTCTCATGTGTTTTAAGGGTTGTGGGACCTAAGGTCAAGTCATGAATGAAATTCCCACCTAGATATCAGTAGTTTTTTTGGTTTCTATTTCATTTGATCTTGATGGCGTTTCATCTATTGATGATGTTCATGTTGTTTTTAGAGACATTCCTAATGTTTTCATAGATGATTTCTCCATTTTTCCACCAATGAGAGAGGTAGTGTTTAAAAATGATCTGGTTCCTGGTACATACCCGATATTGATACCTTTGTATCATATATCACTAGAGGAGATAAAATAGCTCAAGATTGAGTTGGATAACCTATTAGAAAAATGACTCATTTTCCCTAGCACATCATATTGTCTTTCCCCTGTGCTATTTTCTAATAATGATTATGGTTCAATTAGATTATATGTGGACTATTGTAAGTTTAACTAGGTAATGGTTAAGACAAACATATCCTTTTCCTTATGTGGATAATTCGTTTGACCAATTATAGGGGGAAATTGGTTTTTGAAGACTGATCTTCAGTCGGGTTATCGTCTTCTTAAAAGAACGGGAGTTTGAAACACCAAAGACTGCTTGTAGTAGCATGTATTCACATTATTTATATCTTATGATGAATTTAAGTTTGACTCAATCTCATGATGTTTTTATGGATTTGATGAATCAGATAGTCTATCAATATATCAACACTTTTGTGGTAGTTTTCATGGACGATATTCTAGTTTATTCAAAATATGAGCGTGAGCACGATCACCATCTGAGTTTGGGTATAAATTTTTTGGGAAGTCACTATTTGTATGGAAGTATTCCAAAATGTAGTTTTTAAATTCCATAAGATAAATTCTTAGGGTACATAATTTATGAAAATGTCTTATAAGTTGATTCAGATAAGGTAATGACTATTTTTTCATAGATGAAACCATGAAATTTCTTTTACATATAGATATTCCTTGGTCTTCATGAATACTACTGACATTTTTTCAAGGACATCTCTAAGATGGTGTCACCTTTGACTGCACATACCAAGAAAGTGGTGAAATTCAAATAGGATGAAAAGTGTCAGTCTTCGTTCAATGAAATGTAATGACTTCTGACATCAACTCAAATTATTATCTTACATGAGCCCAGTAAGGGATTCCTACAATTTTAAAATTCTTTAGTTTATGTTTTTGGTTGTGTGCTTGTGTAGGATGACCATGTTGTAGCTTATAACTCTCATCAGTTTTGACCACAAGAAAAAAATTACCCCACTCCCAATTTAGAGCTTACTGTAGTCATGCATGTGCTTAAATGTTGGTGGACCCATTTCATTGGGGAGAAGGTCACGATCTTCTCTAATCATAAGATTTTGAGTTATATATATTCTTATAAGGACATGAATCTCAGATTGAGAAGATGGGTAGAATACCTTCAGATGATTGTCTTCAATATTGCCTACACCCCAGGGAAGTGAAACATTGTTGGAAATGATCTATGAAAGAACGTACCATCACATTATATTCTAGAATCGAAGGATGAGTGGAACCTCATGGGTATTTTCACTCTTTTGAATCTTGATTCTCGAGAGGATGTTTTGGGTATGGTTTTGAAAAATTTTAATTTATAATAATCTCTCAGAGAGTCTATTTTTTAGAGTTAGCATCAGTATGAAGTGTTTTGGAAGATTCGATAAATCATTTAGGGTGGGGAGACTATTATGGGTTAGTCTCTATCATATGATGATATTCTTAACTTTGGATAAAGGGTTGTGGTCCTAAAATAAATGAGGAGTATAGTAATGTTCTCTTTCCACAACTCTTCATGGTCCATTCATCCTGGCACTACAAATTTGTATTATGACATTTGGTGGTGATTCTGGTGGATGGGTATGAAGCAAAATAATGTAGAGTTTGTGTCTCATGGGTACACTGGCCAATAGATAAAGGTAGATCTCTTGAAACCTTATGGTTTTATTTATCCCCATATGATCATGATATAGAAATTTGATGAGTTATCCAAGGATTTTTTTTAGATTACCACAAAATCCATGAGGGAATAATCCTATCATGGTTGTTGTTGATCAGTTGATGAAGTTTTCTTATTTAATTCTGATCAAATAAATCACTACATTTAATGATATGGGTAAGCTATATGTACAAGAGATTATGAGGTTACAAGGGAGTCTTTAGTCCAGTGTTTTAGATAAGGATCCTAGGTTAACATCATGGTTATAGAGGAGTCTCCAAGAGGTGATGAGAACTCAGGTCAAGTTGATCACAACATAACATCCATAGAGATCTGGTCAAACATAGCGAGTGATTCATATTCCAGAGAATAGGAGATGTTCTTGAGTATTGGATTTCATAGGATCATGGGGTATCAATCTTGATTGAGTTTTTTTACAATAATTGTTAGTTTCCATTGGATCCCTTGGAGGAGTTTTATGGTCTTTTATGTAAATCAACCCTTTGTTGGGATGAGGTAAGCGATGCATATTTAGTTGGACCATGTTTGGTTCTGGAAACATCCATAAAGATTTATTATTTACATAGATGTCTGGTTATAGCCTAGAGTCGATAAAAATTTCATGTTGATCAGTAGATTCGACATTGGATTTTTCTATAGGTGACTGGTTTTTGATGAATGTTTCTCCTCATATGGGTCACCATCAACATATAAGTTGAGAATATTGGCTCTAAGATATATTGGACTATTTGATGTCACTAACCCACTCAAACAAGTTTTATATTGGTTAGCTTATGCAGTTCAATTGACTAGTATTCATTATGTTTTCCAAATATCTCAACTTTGTAAATATCACATTGATCCCACTCATATTCTGTGTTGGGAATAAATTGAGTTAGAGCATGATGTTCCTATTTAAAAAAAATAGTTTAGATAGTTAACACTATAGTAAATTTATTGCATGTGATTTTGATTCTATTGGTCATAGTTATATGAAAAAAAGGACCATATTTTTATGAGACATGGGAACACAAATCATTGATGATGGAGTAGTGGTCTTTTTCTTTCTGGGGATTACATAATCAAAATTGGTACTTGGGGATGTAATGTATTTATGGTGGGGAGTTTGTAACATTCTGCTACTATTTTATTAGGTATACCCTTAACCTCATCATGGGTTTCCTCTCATTTTTTATTGGGAGGATACCTACAATGTTGAAGTCTGAGTTCTGTTGGAATTTCAACATTAACCATAATTTTTTCATAGAATGTAGCAATATTTCACACTGTGTAACTCCATTATAGGTTGTGTAATTATTGATAGGTATTATCCATGAAAGAAAATTCTTAGGGTGAAATATTACACATTGTTAATGGTGGTTTTACATCATGAATGTTTTAAATAATGAATTTTTAATATGTGGTGATGGACATTATGGCGTATTTGTACACCTTAGATTTCACGGAGTGTAACTATATTACACGTCATGAAATGAACCATGTATAGATTTTATGGTGGTGGTAATCTATTTTTTCGAGGATCTTTCTATGGAAACATCGACTCTTGAAACGAGGCACTTTCAAGGTAATTTTCAGAGACACCGATCCACCTAGATTGATCCATTCGGTGTTGGATCTCTATTACAGCTGTGATGCTTCACTCCGAGTAAGAAAACATTCTAGTTATTCCTTTATTTTGATCATGGTATCACCATTGGCTAGAGTCTTTTGATCCATTGGTTTAATATGATTTTTTCTTCTTGGTTTCTCATAGATCCTTTGTGTGATCTCATTCCATAGGCCATTTTATTTGTTCGTTGTGTTGCGGCAGACGTTCATCTTGGAGGTGTGTATGTTTCCAATATTTCATTGACCCCTTGTCTTATAAATAGAATCTATCAATATTTGGATTTGATTCTAGGGCCTTCATTGACGTTCTTGGGTTTCATTGATTTTGGATTCTATTACGAGCGTGGGTGACCCATGTTTTGAAGTTGGTGGTTCCGTATCAAGCATATGATAAATGATCTTGTTGTTTTTATTTACAAATTAATTCATATTGAATGATTGGAATTATTATTTTGTGTGTTGAAAAGTGTTTTTAATGAACAATTATTTGTCCCTAGTTATTGATAAATGGAGTGAAAATGAGAATTTTAAAATCATTGAAATAGAATTTGGAAAATGGTTTGGAAATGGTTTTCAAAGCATTGAAGTGAATTGTGAATAAGAGAATAAAGGTTACCTTGGGTACTTAGGTGGAAGGATTAAATTAGGTCCACCACCTATTATTTTTAGATTATTAAAGAGTTTTTCCTTGGGGATTTCCTCAATTTCCTAGGCCCGTTGTTCTAGGGGACCGATATTGACATTTTTGGGCGGTTTACTCATGGGTTATTCATATTCTTCCTAGTCTCGTTGTTCTAGTAAATGGTTTTTTCAATCTATTATTATTGTATCAGTAGTATATGGCTTGGACATGTAGTATTACTTAGGATTTGAAAACTTTTTCTTCAATTTGGTATTGGTTGAATTTCTGTATTAGCCTTGATATACATGTCTGTTCTAGGAGACAGATATTGACATTGTTGGGAGGTTTAGTCATGAGGTATTCATATGATTACTAGTCCCATTGTTCTAGGAATTGGTTTTTTCACTTGATTATTATGGAATGAGTAGTCTGTGGCTTGGACCTATAGTACTCCTTGCTGTTTTAAATTTTTTGTTTTTGTTTTTTATTGATTGGATTTCTATATTAGCCTTGATATGCATGTTTGTTCTTGTGAATTGTGATATGGAAAATGTTATTTGAAATTGATATAATTGTTTTATTTTAGATCTGTAGAAATAGGGAAATGTTTACCATGTTTTCTATAAAACTTATTTACTTATTGTCATTCCATGTTTTTACATAAAACAAGCATACATGAATTTGTACACAAATTCTTGTTGTGGAACACCTGAGTGGGATCCTACTAAGAATTTTAGCTCGCAACCTGCGCACCTCTTAGATGGTGTGTAGGCCATTGTTTTTACTATAGTATAGGGAAAGGAAAGGCCCTGCTGTGATGTGGTGAGGTTCATTCCATCTGGTTTGGTTGATGGTGGGAGTTCATCCATTCTATTGTTTGGAGTAGCTATCTGGCTTGGGTCCTTTGTAGTTGGAGTTTTACTTTGTATTTTTTAGTGACTGCCATTGTTGTTTGTTTATGCTATTTACTTAAGGTTATGGAATATATAAATTTTGTTCTTTTTTTCTGGACATTTTTTCATAGTACATATATTCCATGTGGTTATTCAGGTTGGGAGAAAATTTTCCCTCTGGTGTTTCGTTCGATGCCCATGTACTTGTCACCTGCCAGTGGGGATCGAGAACACCCTGTGGGTATGTAACAAAACAGGTTGGGTGTCGGGTTTGAAGGAAACTCAGGTAAATTCATTGCATTCTTGATTTATGATATTGTGATAAAGGTTTTATATTACACAGTAATCATCCATATGAGGATACATGTCATTTTTTCATTAACTTCTTTCTCTATGGGTTCCTGGGAATGTTTCTAGATGCTAGCCTTGGCCTTTGGCATGCTTCACCTAATACCACTGAGAAATAGGCCTAGAGGGTGACACAATAAGTGTATCTAGAATATTAGTTAAATAATACATTATTATTTATTATTTAATAGGTTGAATCAATATTATTCCCACACATGGTTTAGTAAATATTCATGTATTCTTGATCACATTTATTCTGTTAGTATTTATTTGAGAGAATATATTATGAACAGACTATTTTATAAATATTTGTTTTCTATTTAGTGAATATAATATTTATGTTTTTATTAGTGAATAATGTAGTGACATTTATTTAATAAATAAATAGAAATTATTCAAGGATTGAGAAATATTGTGGAAGAATGGTGGACTGATTTTAGTGGTCTAGTGAGAAGAATAATATTCAATATTATTTAATTAAATAAAATATAATTATAATTAATATGTTAAGCTTGTATCAATAAATAAAAATATTACTTTTATTATTCAACATGCAGTTTTTCTTGTATTAAATAAAAAATAATATAACTTATGCCATTATTTTATTATAACATTAGAAATATAAATATGAAATAATGTTATTTTCTCATTAGAATATTCAATTATGCAAAAAAATCATGGATATTCTTCTCAAGGCTAGATAGGATCCTTCTCCATGAATTCTCTAATGAATGATGATCAATCCTCTTCAACCAGATCAAGGAGAACACTTTGGAAGAGATTATCGATGCTATCAAGGTGGATGATGCAAGTGAAATTATCTTACATGATAGCACCCGGAGAATCCTTCAATGATCTCTAGGGATTCTTGGAACACTTGTGGATTACCTATCATAGATATAAACACTTGGAATATACAAAGAAATTATGGTGCACCACAGATCTATCGATGGACTCATTAATGAAAGAATAATTCCTTAGAGGTAAATATTTATCCAATTAAAATAATTATAAACAACATGTTTTGATCTCCAATGTCTTGATTCTAGAATGATTCTTTGTTACTTTCTTCTTTGATTCACATTGGTGGAGTTTAGAATTCATCATCGTATATATTTCGTATTGATCATCGATTATGGGAATAGAAAAGTTGGGATCTTCTAATTGCATGATTCCCCTATTCCCAGAACCATTAATTAAACATATGTTTACGTGATGACTAGTTATAGTAAATTACTTTATTAGTTGGTTTAGAAATTATCCAATTTTGAATGTTTTTTTGAAAAGAGTATGGATTTTTAAATAAGGCGAGAACATGGACATTTAATTCAAATAAAAATTGAACTAGTATGATTTTATTTAAAATAATTAGTAATTTTTTATAAAAAATATTATTATAAAACATTATATGGAGTATTATATTCAATGATATAATTAATTTATAATTTTATTTTAATAGGGATTTATGAGAAAATAAAATTTGATAGGAATATTAACAACTTTTCTTTTCCATAGTAAATAATGGTATGTTTTACAAGTTATATATTTTATGAACATATATATAGAAAAATTGTGATTTTATAGAGAAAATTTTAAACCCATAATAGATGATATATGTTCAAATATTCTCCTTTATTGGGTTCCAAATTTCATGGAATGTGCATATATACTCTTGAATTGAAAAATTAGGATAATTAAATAGTTGATTAAGAACTATTTTCATCTAATTTTTATTTATTACTGTTATTTTTGATTACTTTGTAATAAATTTAATGATATATCTTGTCTATATTCAGTGTTCTAGTGTCATTCATGTATTGGTTCAAAGGTTGCATCAGTTTGTAGAAAATTATGTATGTTTTTTTGAAATGGTTACATGAATCTATAAGGGTGATGGAATGTTTTTAATGGGATTAAATGAGTATACATGATTCCAAATATCTATATATGCTCCATAGTTGGTCTAGTTTTTAGTATAAATGTTATTGTTTAATTTGTAGGAAATTTAGTACATTTTCCAAATCATGAAGATGTTATTTCATTTAATATAATAATATTTTTTACACATTTTTAAATACAAATAATAATCTAAAATACTTATTTTTTCATATTTAATCATGAAATTACTATTATATCTATTCATCTAGGAGGGGATGAAAAAGAAAAATGTTGTTCAATGAGGCGGTGAATGAACCGTAATATGAACAATGATTTCACTTTAAAATGAAACGGGAGGGGGATAAATAATGGATATTTGATTATCATAATAATGTTTTAGTATATTATTGATGCTAAAATCATTATTTCATTATTGATGGAATATAAATGATTATTATATAAAAATATAAAGGATCTTGGTTAATAACATTACCTCCCCTTTGGATGTCCTCCCTTAGCCTAAACAATGAGGCACTTTTGAATAGTCTATTAGAAAAATGAGAACTCCTAAGACATTGGAATATAGTTAGAGAGGTATTTTGGATTAATAATTAAAATATAAAAAGATTAATTAGATATGGAAATAGAATTTATAAAGGGTAGTGTTAATAAATGTACGAGAAAAAACATTTTGAAAATAATATAAATTAGTTAATTCTTTTCATGAAGAATACAAATAGTGATGATTATTGGGAATATAAAATATAAATTTTGTATGTGAGGAGAGGATAATTATTTCTTAGACCATAAATTATGTTATTACTCATGAATATTACTTGTTTTATAAAACATAGAATATAATATTTTCATTATTCACTAAAAAACAACATTTCCAAAAATGTACTAAAAACCCTCTCTAATTTGAATATTATAATTAAAAAATTTACATTTAATATATTAAAAATAATTTCTAGATATGAGAAATTTAATATTTAAAAAATATTCCAATTTATCAAAAAATATCAAATTTTATATTATTATCATTTATATGAACAAATTGGTGCTTTATAGGAAAAAATGTTTTAAAAAATGTTTTTTTGAAAAATTAAATATTTTCATAAAAATATATTTTAACAAAAAGAAAAAATAATTAATTTACCTAAAATATTATTATACTTTCCTTGTTCCAAAAATTAATATTATCACATTTAACCATTTTATTAAATTTCTTCATGATTTAAATATCTTATAATTTTATTTCATAAGTCACTCAAATATTATTTTACTATAAAATTAATAAGGTGACTACTAAAATTTCAAGGATATTATTCCTAATAGAGAAATTACTATTCCTAATGGACAGATTTGTTTCTAAATCCTATAAACACATCAAATTATAATACTTCACCAGGAATTCATAGACCACCTAATGATATATTTTACATATTTTCAAAAATGTGAACCAAATTATTTTTTTCAATGTGTTTTATAATTTTTTTTCACAATTTTAATTATTCTAGGAGACCTAAGTGATATAAATTTTCCTATTCCAGTTATTTTTTGTGTGTGTTTATTAATCCATTGCAAAACATTAAATTTTATTGGGTCTTTTTATCCAATAAATGTATCGTTTTCAATATAATAAAATTCGGTTGGTATTTACTATACTATATTACTAATTATACTACAAATTTTTATTAATAAGGTTAATTAAATATAAATGTGTGTGTTATTACATACCAAATTTCATTATTAGGGGTTTTAGTGATGAATTGCTAGAAAAATAAACATATTAATTTTCTTTGATATTATATCTTCATGTACCACATTTAGGAAAATCTTACATACCATTATATTAATCTTTTTACAATACGTCACCATTGGGTATATCATATATCTTCTTGTACCATGATGCCATCATGTATAATTTATTTTCATTATCATATGATTATGAAAAATTAGTTTAAACAAAAACTATTACTTTCAATATCTATATATAATTGCATAAAATAATTTTCATGACAAATGTTTTTGGATTTATTTTTAACCAATATTAACCCTATCGATAAAATTGTAATTTTCATATAACCTAAGTATACTTGTTTTTTGAGATCTCCATATAGGCACCCACTCATGAATTGTTTTATAATTTCATTAACATCAATACCCTAAATAGTTTCTCAAATTTGATTTGAATTATTATATTGAAAATATTCTTCACTATTAGATATATAATTCTTCCATATTTCACATTTCCAAATCCAAGGAATATAACTCGTATTAAAAACAATAAAAACTAAAAAACATTTCATTTCTCTACATAAATATTTTATCATATTTAAATACTTCATCATTGAATATGAAAATAGATTTCTATTCATAATATTAATTTTTGAAAATTCTAATAAATTATTAACCCCTTTCTGATATTTATCATTTGTTCATCATGTAGTAATCCAACTAATATTCATTATCTCTTGGATATTATTTTATAATAAATATATATGCATTTATCTTGATATTTTAAATTTATATTTACATTTATAGAAATAAAAAAATTAAAAAACTAATGAATGTAATAATAATAATAACAAAAACACTAATATTAACATTATTACAATTACTAGTAACAATATTAATAATATTACCATTATTAATAATAATATTATTAATATAAACAATAATATTAATTATATTAGTATTGACATTATTACTTATAATATTACCATTAAAATTAATATTAGTATTGTTAACATTGAAATTAATATTAACAACCGAATTACGTTTTGGGTCAAGACCATTCATTAAATAAAGATTTCACGACCCGTCCCCTAGGGCCCATGTCGTGACTACCCTAGGCGCGCCTTCTATAGGCCAGTGGCTAGTGACTAACACTAAAAGGTGTTTTCCCTAAAACTAGTAAGGAATTACCTTTATAACTTGTAACCTCATGTAACCAAGCACACAGTAAGATACGAACAAAAGAAAACTATATAACCAAAAGAATTATGAAAGTAAAGGGGCCAGAATACAAGCCCAACAGTAAAGGTACAAGTACAAATAAATTAAAAAACAACTGAAGAAAGAGAAAAGATAGGTACTAGATCATCCTCCGAGGTTCCTACCTTAAGGGTAGATACAGATCACCTCCTCGGCACTCCACGTCCACCCGTCCCCTTTGCGTACCGATACACTGTATGGTCCACCTCGGGGCACCATCCAGTCCTGGTACTCTCAGCCTCAGTCAGCGCTGCCCGTCGTCTGCATCAATCAAAACATGGTGTGGGAATAGCCCAGGTAGGGTTGAGTATAATGATACTCAGTAGGGACCCTGAGACCCTCGTGGTTTCACAAACACCACCATGGATAAACCAAAAAGTATAAAATCAACAGATAACCCTACTTAGGTAAATGCCCATACATATAACTAAGTTATCAAGTAATCCATCTCAATAATGAAGAAAACATAGAGATACTAACTCATCTCACATCAGGATTTATTCCAGGGGTAGTAACAAGTAACATCCCCTGTCACATCATTGAACACCTCGGATGCTAGAGATCCCCTCCTCTATCGAGTATAGTGGGCCTGCCACGTCACACAGGAGCACTTCCCACAAACCATGAACTGCTGTGGTACTCCTCCTGTCGAGTACCATGGGACTACCGTGTCACACAGAGACGCTCCCCACCATGGGTCTACCGCGTCACACAGAGGCGCTCCCCCTCGTGACTTGCTGAGGTACTCCCCTTGTCGAGTACCGTGGGTCTGCCGCATCACAAAGAGGCACTCCCCACCATGGCCTACTGAGGTACTCCTCCTGTTGTGTACCATGGGTCTGCTGTATCACACAGAGGCTCTTCCCACCGTGGTTCTCCTGCGTCACACATAGGCGCTCCCCACTGGGCCTATTAAGTCACTCCAAGTCGAAAATGTCAGTATTCATCAAGTCTAAGAAAACTACTGGGTTCACACACTAGGCTCGCTCGTCTCTGGGAGTATCGACTCCATGAGCTACTGGTCGATACTCTAACTACCATGAAGTCCCACGTGGAAGCATCTCAAAGTTCTGCTATGTCATAGGGGTCTCAACACAACAAACGACGCGTCAATCAGATGCCCGGTCTGTGAGTTATTAGTCTTTTAGTCTCGGGGGCCCGATTGGATTTGTGCTCGATCCACCCTGCCTACTCCCCATATTAAGCTAAAACTCTAGTGGGGTATACTCAAAGGGAGCATCTCGATCCAAGATCTCCAGCGCCGCTGACGGTTCATCAAACGGACATCTGATGCCAAAGTTATGGCCCAAGTAATGTAAATGGGTCGTATCTTGTCCGGGTATGGTCCGACCCAGTTGGACTAACCCGACCCATTCCAAACTGCTGGGTCATGCCTGGATCATGGTGTGTCCTGGCCTTCTGAGCGGTCCAACAGGCCGCGAGGTCCACGATGGCTGTGGGTACCGTGGGGCGGCAAAGGTCGCGGGTTGGCTCGGTAGCGGATGACATCTCGGCCGCAAGGGTGCCGTGACGGTGCAGGGAGGTTCGGCCCTGCCCTAGGTGGCTCAGAGAGGCCGTGGAGGCACGAACGAGGGTGCTCGAAGGGCCGTGGGTGGGGAGGCTCAGTGGGCCATGGGTAGCACGGCCGAGATGGCTCAGAGGGCCGCGAGCGACTCGGCTGGGGCAGTTCGGAAGGCCGCTGGTGGAACGGTTGGGGCCGCACGACCGAAGGTTTGGAGGGATGGTGGCGGAGGCTTGGCGGATGGCGGTGGTGGCTCGGCGGATGGAAGCGGCGGCTCAGCGGACGACGGCGGTGACTCGGTGGATGGCGGTGGCGGCTCGACCTAGTCAGCAGCAGCGGCTCAACCCGGATGGCGGTGGCGGCTCAGCCTGGACGGCGGCTACCGTGGGTGGCGCGGCGGGGCAATGGTTGGCGGAGCCATGGGGTACAATGGTCATGGCTACTACGGAGCGGCTCAGCCATGGGGGTTCTATGAGGGAGTGGAGGTCGCGAGGCGGTGGTGGCTGCGGGGCGGTGTCATTTCGGCGTCGCCTTCGTCGCGTTCAACACAAAAAATCATCACAAGATTTTTTGAGGGTTCGGGCAATGTTTGTTTATCCTGTACCCTCCACATTAGGCTGGTAGCACATGGCTCAACAAGAACTTGTAGAATAACGCCAAGTTTTACAACCTCCCGCAATGATTTATTCCCAATCCCAAAAATTAATTCAAGAGAAGAACATGGGGAAAGTATTAATACACAAATAAACCTCTACCATCGATTGTTCGTTGACGGAGATCGCGAGGGAGGAGACGATGTCATTGGGGAGGTAAATACGATCATCGATTAAAGATGTCTCATGCTGGAAGATGTCCCGAGGAAGAAAGTCAAAGTCATGCGCCGACGTTCTTCATTGGAGAGCTTTCCCCCAATTCTCTAATGCTCTCCCCTTTGCCAACCCTTTTCCCCAATTTCACAAAAATGAAAATATAGCCAACTTCATAATATAAGTTTTCAAAATAAATTATTTTGGAAAAACTTCAAAAAGGATTAATTAATTAATTGATGGGTGTCATAATATATTATGGTAAGGGTTGGTATAATTAACTGGGGAGATCAAGAGGTTTCTCCCCACTTAATCGGGAGAGATCAAGAGGTTTCAAACCTCAGGTGGTCCCCACCACCATAACCTCTCATGGTAGGTCAGGCTCAGTGGTCCCCACCTCCATAACCTCTCATGGGAGGTTTTAGTTCATGTGGTCCCCACCTGTGAAATATCCACATGGGTGGTTATAACAAATAAAATAAAAGGTGTGATTATTTTATTTTATTATTTCCATGAAAAACCCAAAAATTAACTTTTACCCTCGACCAACTGATTTTGAGGTGAAAGTATTCTTAAGGGAATACCAGTGCTATGAGTTCAACAGTGCCCTCAGATTTCATTTCCGAGAACCAGTTTAAAAGTTAGAAAACCCACATGCACTTTTACTGAATGTAACAGAATGAAAGTTCAGAAATTAATTCTGGGCACTCCGGGCCACAAAATCACGCGCCGTCAATTTTTATGGACTCATAAATATATGATATATTTAAAAAAATGACATGGAAATTTGAGGTCTTTACATTCTCCCCACCTCAGAGCTTTACGCCCCCGTAAAACAAAACTCAAACTATGAGAACAAGTGGGGGTACTGAGCATGTATCTGAGCCTCCCCCTCCCATGTGCCCTCCTGGAGTTTCCCATGCTGCCAGCGAACGCGCACCAGAGGTATCGACCGACTATGAAGGACCCGCTCCTGTCGATCCTCAATCTCTACTAGAATATCCGTAAAAGCCTCCCCATCGCCGACGTCCAGCTTGCCATGGTCGATGTTGTGAGAAGGGTCGTGCACGTATCTCCTTAGCTGGGAAACATGGAAGACGTCGTGCCCCTGGTGCAACTGAGGTGGAAGAGATAAGTGGTATGAAACCTCTCCAACTCTACTGATGACCTGAAAAGGTCCGATAAATCTCGGAGATAACTTGCCGCCTCGGCCAAATCTCCGCAAGCCTCGTTGGGGTGAGACCCGTAGAAAGACATGGTCTCCATCCCCAAACTCCAAAGGTCTTCGTCTCCTATCGGCATATGACTTATTCTAGCTCATTGCAGTCTTCATCCGCTCCTAGATGATCTGCACCTTCTCTGTGGTAGCCTATACCATCTCTGGTCCCACGAGTGCTGACTCCCCTGGTTCAGTCTAGCACAAAGGGGAGCTGCAAGGTAGCCTATAAAACGCCTCAAAAGGTGTCGTCCCTATGGTGGAGTGATAGCTATTGTTGTATGAAAAATCCAGAAAAGACAAGTGATCTTTCCAGCTGCAACTGATATCAAGGACATAGGCACACAACATGTCCGTGAGAGTCTGAATTGTCCGCTCAGTTTGGCTATCCGTTTGAGGATGGATGGCGGTGATCAAACGAAGCTGCGTCCTAAAAGCCTCCTGCAACCCCTTCCATAGATGGGAAGTAAAACATGCTTCACGAACAGAGATAATTGTTGAGGGCACTCCATGTAACTATACAATATCCTACACATAGAGGTGTCCCATGATCTCTACTGAACCCTTCTATCTAATTGATAGGAAGTGGGCTGACTTGGTGAGTCGGTCAATGATCACCCAAATCGAGCCATGAACCCTATATGTAAGTGGAAGTCCTGTCACGAAGTCCATGGATATCCCATCACACTTCCACTCTGGGACTTATAAAGGATGAACCAAGCCTACTGGTACCTAATGATCCTCCATAACTTGCTGACAAGTGAGGCACCGAGAGACAAACTCTAATACTACTTTCATCATCCCCGGCCACCAGTGCTATCATAGGAGATCCTGGTACATCTTTTCAACTTATGGATGTACCGTTAAAGGGGAAGTGTGTAACTCCTTAAACACTTCCTCTTGATGTGACACTGTTACCATTGTACGTCCTCTGAAGAGGATGACATGCTCCCTGCCTTTAGAAAATCCATTAGGTTCCTGTCTTGTGGATATCTGAGAACGTCGTGTCTCGTAGTCAGCATCCCCATGCTGTGACTCCTTGACTCATTGAACGAGTGGGGGAGTGACTTTAAGATATTGAAGAAAAGATGCTCCATATCTATCCACAAAGGATATTTTTAAATCAACCAGCTACTCCATCGCCTCGCCTAGTAGCAGTATACCAGACCTCCTACTGAGTGAAATTGCTACAACATTCCCCTTCCCAAGAGTATAGACTATCTCAAAGTCATAGTCTTGGAAGAACTCAAGCGAAAGTCACTGTCTCAGGTTCAGGTCCTTCTGGGAGAAGATATACCTGAGACTCTTGTGATAAGAGTACATGGTAAAACACTTTCCCATCAGACAGTGTCACCACATCTTCAAGGTGAAGACCTCTGCTGTTAAATCCAGGTCATGGGTAGTGTAGTGCTGCTCGTGTTGTCTCAACTTTTGAGAACCATATACGATCAATTCTTTCTCCTACATGAGGACACATCTGAGTCCAGTCACTGTTGCATCACAGTAAACTACGTACCCTACAACCTCTTCTGGAAGCCTTTAGATTGGGTCACTATTCAGCCTCTACCTCAGCTCTTGAAAACTCCACTAGCATATCTCTGACCAAACAAAGGGTTTCCCCTTCTTCGTCAATTCTAATTGTGGTGCTGCAACTCTGGAGAAGTCTGGAAGAAACCTCCGGTAATATCCAGCCAAGCCTAGGAAACTCTGTACCTCCATCACACTCTTGGGTGGCTCCCTAGCAAGTACCAACTCAATCTTTACTAGATCCACTGCTACTCTAGCCTCCGATAGGACAAGCCCCAGAATATGAAACTATCGGATCTGAAATTGGCACATCGAGATCTCACCATAATGTTGGTTCTCTCAGAGTGTGTCCAGTACTACCTGAAAATGATAGGCATGCTCTTCATTAGTAGCCAAATAGATCAGAATTTTATCGATGAAGACTACTACGAAGTGATCGAGTTATGGCTGAATGATCTAGTTTATGAGTCCCATGAAAACTTCTGGAGCATTAGTCACGCCGAATGGCATAACCAAGAACTCATAATGGTCATACCAACATCTGAAGGCCATTTTCTACACATCCTCATCTCGCACTCTGAGCAGGTGATAGCTTGATATGAGGCCTATCTTCAAGAACCATCATGCTCCCTCCAGCTGATCAAAGAGGTTGTCAATCCTCGAGAGTGGGTACTTATTATTCACGGTTACCTAGTTCCAGCGCTGATAGTTGACACAAATCCTCAAGCTCCCATCTTCCTTCTTGGCGAATAAAATTGGGGTTGCCCAGGGTGAAACACGGGGCTGGATGAATTCCTTCCCCTGAAAGCCCTCATATTGTACCCTCAGCTCATGAAGCTCCACAGGAGACATCTAATATGCTGGTGTGGATATCCGTGTCATCCTAGGGTATAAGTCAATATAAAATTCTACCTCTCTTCAAGGAGGTAGACCAAGAACATCATCAGGGAAAAAATTTGTGTACTGGTCCACCACTACAAGATAACTCGGACTCTCTACATTAACTTCTCTGAGGGTTAGGCTAGCCAACTGCTGAGTGATCAACTCCACTCTCCTACGGGTAATCCCTTCCTGTTTTTCAAAGGCTACCTTCTCAACGGTGAAGGTAAAACTGGTCCAATCCATGCAGACAACCAACACCTTGCACCTAATACAGTCTATCTGAGCATGGATTGTAGATAAACAGTCCATACCCAAGATAAAGTCGTAAGGCCTTGACGCTACTGCTAGGAGATCCAAACCGAAGCTCTCACATCCTAGAGTAAGCTCACACTACCGGAACCTATGCATAATCATCTAATCTCCTCCCATATAAGTCTCTAGACATAAGGATCGAGCCAATGACTTCGTCAGAATCTCCGAGCTCCGAATGAGGGCAGTGGAAATAAAAGAATGAATGGAACCTGTGTCTATAAGTACTACAAATAAGGAGGAGTAGACAAAAATTGTACCTCGTATCATATCTAGAGCCCCATGAACATAAGCCTCAGCTTCCTGGAGTTGAACTCTCCCATGTCCACCTACTCCCTACGGTCGGGGTGGACCTCCTGCTGGTGGTGGAAGCAACATCTCGAATTGTCTCCCACAGCCAGCTGCATGACCAGCTCCTCTGCCACGTCCGCTTGCTCCCTACGGACCTCCTTGGTCAAACATCTATTTCTACTTGGGTGGTCCTTCAACTTTCTACTGATCATTTGTAAAACGGGTTAGACAGTCACGAGCCATGTGAAACTACCCACTACATGAGTAACACTGAATGATCCTTGCCTCACTGGTTCAGCCTCGGGTGACCTGCTCAATCGATCTTGAGTAAAGCGGTCTTCCACCTCTAGGTAAGATCCTCTTAGAACACTATGATGTATGTATAATTCCAGCTACAAAAGACTCGACTATGTGATGACTGGTGGTGACTACTCAATAAAGAAACTCTCCACCAAGAGGGATTTCTCTAACACCCCCACCTGTGTCAGGATGCTGAGTGAGATCATCAAAGCCCTAATCTCCCACCATATTCCCTGATGAAAGGTATGGGATATGGAGAATTGGACCCACACCATATCGGTGGAGTAAAATGAGAGGTCCATAAACCTCACTGAGTACTGAGATACAGTCATGCTGACCTGCTGTAGATGAAGAAGCTTTTATATGTGTATTGCGTGAAGAGTTGCTGGAACAATCTCTACCCAAAATAGGCTCTTGAAGTCTTCCCAGAGAAGCATCACCTCATCATGAACATAGAGCATCAAGATCCACCATCTTCCGGATGATTCCTATTGAAGGCTAGCAGCAAGGATCACCATGAGATTGGCTGGTGTCCCTAAAATTTGGAAGACTCTAACCATAGCCTCTAGCCAATCCTCAGCCGCTTGTGGGACCGTCTCTCCACTGATCCTAGGTGGCCTCTAGTATTAGAACTCATGAAACGTGCTCAAGATTCATGAACTCTCTACTACTGGGGCTAGTGGCATCGATGGCCCAATGGGGAAAGGTACCGCTGGTGCCTCCGCTAGTGCCCCTACTAGAAAAGGGCCCTACACTGAGGCCTCATCATTCAGTGGGATATCAGTGCGTACAACTCTCGGAGCCCTAGCTAGCTGTCTACGTGGAGGCATCCTAAAAAAAATAGGTGTTCCATTGTCAATATGTTATACCTAGTGATCTAACTAAAAATATCACAAAGAAAACTTTTTAAAACACACTTGCAATCAGTGTTTTCCTACACTGAGCCGGAAATCAGAATTCAGGGTCCTGGTGTATGGATACGTCGGCTGCCACACCAACACGGGACTCCCTGAGCTGAAAACCACACTCAATACCCATAACACTATTGCTTCATAAGAAAAATCAGAGTCCTATGTTTTGAGGTAGAACTGACTCCTCTGATACCAATTTTTCACAACCCGTCCCCCAAGGCCTGTTCCATGACTACCCCAGGCCCGTCTTCCATAGGCCAGGGGTGAGCGTCTAACACCGAATGGAATTTTCCCCAAAACTGGGAAGGTGTTGCCTTTATAACTTATAACCTCACATAACCAAGCAGACATTAAGATATGAACACAATAAAACTATATAACCAAAAGAGTGATAAATGTAAAGGGGTCGTAATACAAGCCCAACAGTAAAGGTACAAGTACAACTGAAATAGAAAACAACTTAAGAAAGAGAAAATAAACCTACCGGATCATCCTCCGAGGTTCCTACCTGAAGGGTAGGTACAGATCACCCCCTCAGAAATCCACATCTACCCATCTTTTTTGCATACTGATAGGCCATATGGTCCACCTCTAGGCACCATCCAGTCTTGATACTCTCAGCCTCAGTCAATGTTGTCCGTCGTCTGCATCCAACACAACAAGGTGTGGGCATAGCCAGTACAGGTGTGAGTATAATGATATATAGTAGGGACCCCGAGACCCTCAAGGTATCATAAAAACCACCAAGGATAAACTAGAAAGTATGAAATACACAGATAACCCTACTTAGGTATATGCCCATACATATACCTAAGTTATCAAGTAATCCGTCTCAATCATGAGGAAAACACAGAGATACTAACTCATATCACACCAGGATTTATTCTAGCGGTAGTAACAAGTAACATTCCTAGTCACATCGTCGAACACCTCAGCTACTGGAGATCCCCTCCTCTATCGAGTATAGTGGTTCTACCACATCACACAGATGTGCTTCCCAAAAACATTAGACTGCTAAGGTACTAAACCTATTGAGTACTGTGGGACTTCTGTGTCACACAGAGGCACTCTCCTTCATGAATTTTTGAGGTACTCCTTCTGTCGAGTACCATGGGCCTGCCGCGTCACACAGACGCTCTCTCCACTGTGTCCTACTGAGGTACTCCTCCTATGGTGCACTGTGGGTCTTCCGCGTCACACAGAGGTGCTTACCACCATGGGTCTGCCACGTCACACAGAGGCGCTCCCCATTGGCCCTGTCAAGTCACTCCAAGTCGAAAATATCAGCAATAGTCAAGTCTCAACAATCTACTGGGTTCCCGTACTATGCTCGCTCATCTATGAGAGGATCCTCTCCACAAGATATTAGTCGATACTCCAACTACCACGAAGTTCCATGAGTAAGAATCTCAAAGGTCCACTATGTCATAGGGGTCTTAACACAACAGACAGTGTGTCAATCGGACGCACAGTCTGTGAGTTATTTGCCTTTTAGTCCTAAGGGCCCGGTTGGATTTGTGCTCGATCCAACATGACCGTTCCCCATATTAATCCAAAACTCCACTAGGGTATACTCAAAGGGATCTTCTAACTCCAAGATTTCCAGCGCCACTGACGGTTCGTCAAATGGACGTCCGATGCCAAGGTTATATCCCTAGAAATGTAAATGGGTCGTATCAGGTCCGGGTCCGGTCTGACCCGGTTGGACCGACAGTACCTGACCTGGCCTTGGTCAAACTAGCCTGAACCTGTGGGTCAAGCTTAGCTCAAGGTGTGGCCCGACCTGCTAGGCAGCCCGACCCTTTGAGCGGTCCAGCAGGCCACGAGGGCCTGTGTGCCGTGGGTTCTGTGGGGCGGCGGAGGTCACGGGTTGGCTGGGCTGTGGACGAAGGCTCGGCCGCAGGTGTTCCGCAAGGTTACAGGGTGGTTCGGTCCAGCATGAGGCAGCTCAGAAATGCCATGAATGAACGGTCGGGGTGGCTCGGAGGGCCACATGTGACTCGGCCAGGGCAGCTCGGAAGGTCACAAGTTGCGCGGCCGGGGCGGCTCAACCTGCGGCTTGGCGGGACGATGGTGGCACAACAGACGATGACGGCTCGGCGGATAGCGGTGGCGGCTCAGTAGACGGCAGCGTTGGCTCGACAGACAGTGCTGGAAGCTCAGCCCGATCGGCAGTGGCGTCTCAGCCCAAATGGCAGCGGCGACTCATCCTAGACGACGGTGGCCGTGGGTGGCGCGGCGGGGCCATAGGTGGCGGAGCCGCGAGACACGGGGGCTGTGGGTGCCGCGAAGGGGCTCAGCCCCAAGGATTCCCTGAGGGCGCATAGGATGCGAGGCAGCGTTGGTTGTGGGGTGGTGTCATTTCACCATCGCCTTCGTCGCGTTCAATACGACAAATCATCACAAGATTTGCGAAGGGTCCCGTCCATGTTTGTTTGGCCCGTACCCTCCGCGTTATAGTGGTAGAAAGTGGCTCAACAAGAACTTGAAGAAGAATTTCAAGCTTTACAACCTCCCATAACAATTTATTCCCAATCCCAAAAAAGAATTAAAGGGAGGAACATGGGAAAAGTATTAATACACAAATAAACCCTTACCTTAGATTGTTTGTTGATGAAGATCATGAGGGAGGAGATGACATCTCTGGGGAGGGGAAGACAATCGTCGATTGAAGATGTCCCACACTAGAGGATGTCCTGAGGATGAAATTTGATGTCATGCATCAGTGTTCTTTTTTGGAGAGCTTTCCCTCAATTCCCCAAAGCTTTCCCCTTTGCCATCCCTTTTCCCCAAATTCACTAAAATGGATATGTAGCCAACTTCTTAATTTAAGTAATAAAATTAAATAATATTGGCACAATTTCAAAAAGGTTTAATTAATTAATTTATTGGAGGAATAATAAATTATGGGGAGGGTGGGCATAATTATGTGCGGAGATCAAGAGGTTTCTCCCCACTTAATAGAGAGTGCTCAAGAGGTTTCAATCCTCAGGTGGTCCCCACCACCATAACCTCTCGTGGAAGGTTAGGCACAGTGGTCTCCACCTCCATAACCTCTCATGGGAAGCTTTAGTTCAGGTGGTCCCCACCTATGAAATATCCACATGGGTGGTTACAACAAATAAAATAAAATGTGTGATTATTTTATTTTATTATTTCCATAAAAAACCCAAAAATTAACTTTTCCCCTCGACCAACAACTATTGAGGTGAATGTTTTCTTAAGCGAATACCTACACTGCAAGTTCAACGGTGCCCTCAGATTTCAATTTCAAGCAACGGTTTAAAAGTTATAAAAACCCGCTCACACGTTTATCGAATATACCCAAACAAAAGGTCATTTCGGGCACTGTGGGCCTCAGAATCACACGCTGTTAATTTTCACAGACGTGTAAAATTACCATATATTTAGAAAAAATTACATGGAAAATCCAAATATTTACAAAATAAAACCCATTTTAGCACTAATATAATTAACATTAACATTCATATTTAAATTAAAAATATTACAATTATTAATATTAATAATAATATAAACACAAATATGATTAATACTAACATTTATAATTTCTAAATAGGTATATAAATATATCTAAATGATGGAAAAATAATTTATTTTTTATAAATATAATAAACTTTTAATACCAATATTAATACATCCTTATATATATATTAATTGAAACATATAAAAAAATCCATTTAGAAACATATAAAAAAATATTAATAAACGAATTAAATAATACATATAAAAAATAGTTTAATATGATGAAAATTTGCACGACAACATAAAACAAAAAATTATATAAAATAGTTTCATAATTAATCTACATAAAATTAAATAATTATGTAAAAAATAGTTATAATATGAATAATTGAAAATAAGAATTTCCATCAATGGTGAAATGGTTGAATCATGACAGTAATGGGAGAAAAATGTAGATGTCATATGAATATAGATAAATAAGAAATGATGATGATAACTGATAAAATATATAGAAATAGTGATTGATGAAAGATGTTAAAATAGAGACCAAATCGGATGAACTGAGATGGAATGATGGTAGATTAATGATGAAGAGATGGTGGTGAAAATGGATGAATGATAAATAAATGAATTATGAATGTGGATGAATAATAATGAAACAAAATGAATGGATGGAGAAGAAGATGGATTATTTTTAAGGGTTACTATATACAGTGGTCATAGGAAGTGATATTAATTTTTTATGTTAGAAAAATGTACAGAATAACTAACTGTATTAGGGGAATAAAAATATTTTTTTAAATGAGATTTTTTTTAAAATTAAAGGTTATTTGACATTATTATTTTTTATATTTGAATCCTTAAAAAAGATTGACATGTCCGTTATAAAATAAATAAACATGAATATATAGATTATATTATAACTTATGTGAAAAAACTTATCCAATGGTCTTCAATGATAGTAATAGTATGACCGATGTTGAAAACCTATTTGAATTTTGTTTTTTTGTAGACACTATAAAAAATCAATCATTTTGTAATATTATTTTACTATTAACATGTCATTATACCTAATGGATGATCACATCACATACACCTCATCCAAAAAATAATTATATCACATATCCATTATTAAAGTATTTGCATACACAACTATTTCCTCCCATAATTAATTTACATGATATCATACTCTTCATATGGGGGACTACTCCCATTTGATTAAACATTACAGATGATAAGATAAATAACATACAGAACCACCCCTGATTATATTATCCTTTATTTAAGGGAATAAAAGGTACTGAATTATATATTTTCTCATTCTTGGTATGTTCTATCATCATATATGAGTAAACATATCAATGTAAAATATACACATGTTGTACTAAGGTTAATGTGTATGTCACTCTATGTAGCACACTTCATGGGAAATCCAATACAAAAAAATCATTTTAGGTTGTTTGAAAATATTCCATATAACTATATGAAATTCTACCCACAATAACCATACCAAAAAAAAGAAAACATATAATACTTATTGATATACATCTATTAGGTCTAAACCAAATCCATACTTTTCCGGAGTTATTTTTAATTTACATCATGCTTCAGTTGCATCCAATAATAATAAATTATAAAGTCTATTATAACTTCTTAAAACTTGTTTCATTTTTTAAATATTCTAAAATTTAATAAATAAAAAACCAATAAAAACATACATATTTTCATGTATAATATCTCATATGAATGATTATGAATTGTCTAATGTTAAATAAATTTAAGAGTTTTTTTAAATATTACATCTCTATGTAATTCCTTCAATATCTATATGTGACCATTTGATAAAAACAACCCACAATACTCCTTTAATTTTTATATCATTAATGATTTTTTTTAAATAATAGGATATTAGAAACCATATTCCAAGTATCAACACATTGAACATGTATTAAAACTTCTTTAATTCAAAACATCTAATTCTATGATGTTAATAACTGCTATTATATTCTCAAAATTCCTTTTTTAGTCATTATCATCTTCATTCTATTTTTTCCCTTGAAACATTTTCTCTAAGAAAATTACATAAATAAAATACAACAATTCAAATTATTTATTTACAAAAAACCCAAAACACTTATTAGTTATCGTTACATTATCATTAATTTTTTTTATATTTTTTAATTTTATTCTTGAAAAATTTATTGTTAAAACAAATCCAACTAGTTTATGAGAAACTATACTCTTTCTAGAAGATAATAAAAATTAAAAAATTTTTTCTTCCTATAATAATTTTTATTTCCTTTAGTGACAAAATTGAAAAATTTAAATTTTATCAACATTTTATCATATGGTGTTTTATGCCTTTTGGGAAATATTTTTAAAATAATAAATTTCTATTTAAAATATTCCACTTATTTGAGTGAGATATATTTATCTTATATTTTAACTTGTTTTTTTGATATGCTATTTTATCCAAGAGAAATAATTGTTTTATTCTTCTTTTTAAACCAATTTAGAACTTTTTATGAGTTATAAACCATGTGAATCAAAACAAAATCTCATTTTAATCCAAATAGTATTTTTAATAAAAAATTCACTTATTATGTAGATGATATAATATGTGAATATACATTCTTTATATAGATCTATCCATGTTGGAGAAATAAATTTCAATTACTAATATTCAAAACATAACTATTTTATACTAAATTCAAGTAGAAATAAAATGAACTTTAAATTTATTTCATGAGTTTTTCTTAATTTATATTTATAAAATTATTAGATTATATATATTTTTTTAAAAACCTTTAAAAATCATATGATATTTTTGTGTATTTTCTCAGGAACCTTTTCAAATTCTAACTATTTCCATATTATGAAAACAATTCCCATTCTTTGGAAAGTTCATTTAGGTATATATTACTTATAATGATATGTGGACCATCCAATATTCTACTTATGGTTAAAATCATTAATTTATTTTATTTTCCACATAACATAATATCATAGAGATATAATTTTCATCTAACTTATCCTCAACACATTGAGGTAATTTGGTAAAATTTAGTTGGACTTATTCACAAATCCGAAACATTTGTAATTATTTTTAGAAGATAAATTTTATCCATAATAATCCTTAAAGAAAATCCTTAGTCTCTATACATTATTCAAATACCCAAAAATTTTGAGTTTTTTAATAGAGACTAAATCTCCCATGGTCATATTAATTTAATAAATTCTTTTTAAACCTCAACATTATTCACTCATCCGTCAAATAATTATAATGATTCACTTATTGAACAAATTCAATATTTTGTTACTCACAAAAGTACATTTTTGAAACATGAAATTTTTCGTTATTCATAATAAATAATAATGTGTTTCTATACTAGTATAAAAAGTTTATAGAGATAAAAAATTCAATATTTACGATTTATTTCAAATTCATGTTTGATGGTCATTCCATTTATCTATAATAGAATAATTTATCATATGACTATCATGTTTTATATTAGTATACAAATTAATTTTATTAATTACACTCCCACTAAATTGATAGACCCTTTTACTGACATTATATACAATAATGGGTTAATACCCACATTTCACTATACATAGGGTTTCATTAGTGTTATTCCCCCTTATCTATTTGAATTCGTAGTAATGTCAATCATATAAAAACGACTCTTATATATTTGAGTGGATAACTCTTTATCTTTATCCATCACATGGATTCACTCAACATTATTCCCATGACGTCCTAATCTTATTAGGGTTAACCAGAAATATATGAGTCAAATATCTTGAAAGATAAGGGAACCTAAACACACTATGGATACTTATAAACTTTTTTCCATGAACAAAATAATCCATGTGTCTCAGGTTTAGCATGACCTACAAAGGTTTGATAATTTATGTCTTGAAAAGTTTTTTATTTGGATGAATAATATTACACAGTATTTGGTTATTGGTTTTAACATCTCTCAAAAGTTTCACATATAATTATATCACATGAATTTATGGGTTTTTTGAATTTTTAATTAATATTCCTATAACTAAATAAATATATTTAAACTACATATAAGAGTAAATCCTTACGCAAATAATTATTTTTGAAACTAACCAAAATTGAATGCGAATATATTTTTATGTATATCAAATTGATTTTATATGCATGTGGTATATGAAAAAAATACAAGTAATATCTTATAATCATATGAAATCAATTATACAAACAATTGAAATATTTGAGTTTTAGGTTGTGAACCACCATTTTTCTAGAAAATTCCTAATCTCTCAGACCATTGATCAATTAGACACAAAGTCCTTTACCAATGTTTCATTACTCAAGAGAGGCTTTAATACCATTATAATTCTCAGACATGTAATGAATAATTTCATGATATTTGTTTTATTGGTTTAGAACTTTGAATATTTTTTGTATATATTTCTATTATTCATCGACGTCAGTATGGTGTTTGGGTGTCTTGGGAACCTAGAATTGAAATATTAAAAATATTAGTATATTTTAATTCCCCCTAAAAAATCTTGTAAAAATAAATGGTCTTTACATTATACCAGACCTCAATGGGAAATCAAAGTCCACGATTGATTCTAGAATGCGGGTTTTACCCTAGGCATGGCCAAAGGTTGGCCGACATTAGATATTCCATTGGAGGTGACCATTGGAATATGAGTTTAATAAAATAAATAAATGATTTAATTAATTAATTTTAAATTAAAGAACACAATTCATTTTATATAAATACTATGGTATGGATAATCTCACTAGTTACCAACATAACCCTTTGAGATTATAGAATAAGATGTAATCGTTCTTTGTAGGCAGAGCAAGATCCGAGATCGATGATGATATGATCAAGGTGAATAGAGAGACATGAAATGAACGTAGTTTATCTCTTTCATTATTATAGAACATGGTATTCATTAATTATAGTTCCTTAATAATTTCATCACTCATAATTTTCAATTTCCTCCCTTTTTATTTGGTGATAATGAATTTTTATAACATATTTTTTTAATCTATGATTACATTCCCTTCACATAATATCATTTGGTAAATTGAAATGGTAATTTATATTTATTTTTTATACCATTATTAACCCCTTTAATCCCCATATATTAATTATTTTACATGAGGACATTGGAAAAGGGATGATTTACCTTTTTCTCATTATTTTCCTCCAATATTTGTTGAATTCTTCAATGTTGGATGATGACTTCATAGTTTGATGTTTTTGGGGAGGGTTTAAGTATGATAAAACCATTAATTCGTTTCAATTTTGTGAATGATTCATAGATCAATGATTTTTGGGATGTTCAAGGACTTATATTGGATGTGGTCGATAATACATTGGATTTGGTATCTGAAGAATCATTTGAAGTTGAATGGTATTGCATGATGACCCTCATAGATTTTGGTGGATAGAATTCAGAGACCATCAATGGATCAGGCATGATCATCCCTAGATTTGCACAATAAAGTGATAATTGAGGTGGAAATAGTGGTGGAGGTGGTGAAAGGAGACACATTAAGGATTCCCTGTGTTTTTGAGTAGAAACTGACTACATAACATGTAGTATAGAAATACATGTTTTGTAGTCCTATGGTTAGAGAAAAAAGGGTTCCATGGAAAACAAGTACCACCCACCATGTGTGGACCATGAAAATTGTGTTACCTAGTTTTTGTGTATAAATGTGTACTTTGGGAGTATATGGGCATCGATGTGGCCAAAAACCTAGGAGCAACCATGAGTAAACAAGAACATCCCATTACCCAAACATGACCATAGTACATGGGAATGACCCAAATTACATAGTCACAAATAGAATAATATGTGTATGTGATGAGGTACATTAGTACAACCCATGATTTCCAAGACCCACCATGTACCATCTGTACAAAACTTATAGTGCCATATGGACAACCAAGTCATGTCTAGACTAGGACAAGGCTAGTTATCTTGGTGGGGGTATATGCCATGTGACCCCAGTTACATACATTTATACCTTCATAAACCTCATATATCATTAGTATATCCTTCTTTGAAACTCAAATGTTGTCCCATGTTCTTCCTACCATGAGTAGTTTTCCATTTACTTAGTGACATTATCCCTCATAGTGTCTTTTTATATAGGATGTGAGGTGTTTCTAGCATGATGCTTGTTTAGGGGATTCTTTATTAGAAAAAGTGATTGTTAAGGATAATCAAAGAGATGTTGAGGTTGGAAATCCTCTATCATGAAAGGGTGTGGGTCCCCCATTCTTCCTACTCAGATTGAGTGGAACCCCCAGCCACTGAAGGATATGGTCCTCAATCAATTGTGTGACATACCCTATCTCACTAAGGCTCATGCCATATATCTACTTTGTTGATCTCTCATATTCCACATTGGTGTGGATCCTCGATCTACTAATTGGCACCACTATATCACTCTTGGGTTCTAGTACTCTTACTTTTGACTGGATCCGCTTCCTCTATCACACTAGGGTCCATGTCCATTATTGGAGATTATGATGTCTCAATTTTTTTAGAATTTTTGTGTTGTGGTTCCTATATAAAAATTTAATTTATATATTGTTGAGATATTGGAAATTGAATATGGTCTATTGAAGTTGCAAGAAAACTCATCAAACTTGGCAATGTTGTGGAGATAGATATTGTTGTTCTCTTTCACTTGGGTTTCATTTAAAGTGTATACAGTGATTTTATATTTCCCTATTTATATGGGTAGGGTGGAGTTTTTTTCTATATATTTGGTTTTCATGGAATTCCACTGGGTATTCATATAATAACTGAAGCGTGGGATTTTCCTACACATGTAGTGTATTTTGTAGATGATAAAAAAATCAAAAGTTACATCCATAGAGTAGATTGGTACATGGGTGCATTTACAACTTATGGTGGAAGACTTAGAGATTAGGAACCAAGTCTCTTCAATATTCCATTATTCCAATAATTTTTTATTTGGGACTCAATTTCTATTTAACAATGTATTTTTCTCTCTTATGATTTTTATTTTTTACTATTTTAATATGATTTATTCCATATCAGTTATCACAAGCATGGTTTCACAATTTATGTTTCAGAATTTTATTATTACTATATACTTTTTCATTGATATGGTTGTGGAATTAAAATAATAACTTTGTATAAGGCCTACAAGACTAGTTATTCTTTTTTATTTCTTATTTCTAGCCCCTTAGACTATTGGATGCGTGATTTCAGTTTTCAAACCAAGATTAACATTGGCCAAGAAGGCCCCAGGGGGTTGGGTTATGACAGATTAGTATTAGAGTAGTTCCTTATCAGGTCCGTGTTAGTGTTGGAATCATGGCCTTAATTGGTTGGAAACATAGGAAAATATTGTCAATATATCTCAAGTGCATCTTTCAGGACATGGAATCTAGTTTTGGGGTGGAGGCCAACATATCAAATCACTTGGTTTCTAAAAACCTTCTATTGAAATTAATATATTGACAAATTGGATTCAATGAGAAAAAAGTATCGTTATCATATGGTATTAAGTCCTTTAACTTTCCTTATTTAGTCAACTACCCACATATATATATATATATATATTCTTATCTAAAAGTGGATGTCATGATTACTTTCAGGATCTCTCTAGGTAAAAAAATTGCCTAGTTATAGATACACTATGAAGATGATGATACATCAAGTGATGAAGAAATTATTCAGGATCCACTGTAGTAGGTGTTTCCTCTAACTGGGTAGGCAGGAGTACCCTACTCGATGAGGATAAGATGATAACGGTTAGGAAGGATGATAATGTATAAAGGATTAGAATGCAACATGAGTTCCATCATTAGAGACCACTGAGGTTCTATGGATATCTAGATCCTCTTGAAATGATAGGATGTGTTTATTTAGTGAAATGAGTCCTCAATCTAGATCAAAAGATGTCCAATAATATGGTTTCATTGGAATATAGTATTTTCCATAGATCAGTATGGTTCTCCTGGAGTTTAATGCTGCTGACCCATGATGAGATGCTTCTCTAATTTCCATACTTCCAAAAAATATTTCTGGATAAGTTCTATATTTTTTTATTTCTCTCCACATATATAAAAGAGAATCTTGATCTACATTAGGGTGGTATTACTATTGATGAGTGTCTAGTGAGGATCATTGACATCAGACGTTACACCGTTGACACATTGTGAGATTGTTTCTTAAGGGCACAGATGTTTGAGCATGGCCTCTAATGAGACATTATTTCTAGTGAATTATCCACATTCCTAACTAATTTTACAAGAGTACTAGAGCGTGATCTCGCTATATATTGATTTAAGGAAGAGGGGTGTCAAGAAGATAAATCCTGTAGTAGAAATCATGGGATTGAGTTGTCTAAAAAAATTGTAGCTGTTAGTCTGTATAGACTGATCATCTAATACCTACCATGGCAGTACTCATGCATATTGATCTTTAGAGTATGGTTTATTTAGAGGATCCAATCAGTTATAAAAGGGAAAATTATTTGGTTGTGAGGAGTGAGGTCACATGTTAAATTTTCTCCAAACCCTAAATGCTGAGGTGGGAGGGTAGGAAATGAATGAACCACCATGGTAAAAGAATTTTTGTGATGAATGATTTTCATGGAATAGTTAGGATGATTCATAGGGATGAGGTGATATAAAAGTAGTAATTGAAGATCAATAGGGAGGATCTACCAGTGAGGGTTGACACTATAATAAAATCCCATTAACACCACCGCTTGGTATCCCACATGACGATCAGGGAGACAGTGGTAAAGGAAATTAGAAGCAGTAAGCAATGGAGGGGTATGGACACATTTTTCCTAAAATGATTCAAGATATGATATGGGGTTTTATACTCTTTCCCTAGTACAAGTAGAGATTGGAATGTGTCATCCCTTAATATTTTTATTCCATGAGAGAGAGATAGGGATTCCATTTGAGACCTTATCCAAGAATATTTTTCTAGAGGTTACAACTAGGTGCTCTTTTTATGTATCACATAAATGTGGGATGTGAAAGATGGATCATGATGGAGATATTTTCTCACGGGGCCTCAAGTTCATTAGTTACGACCCTTATAACATCATCTTGGGTATCTAATGATATTACATTTTTTAGAACCTAGTTAAATTTCATCATTGTAGAGTTTTATGCATTCAGATAGATGAGACACAATTCTCTTTTTCAGGTGATAGGTATATTATGGCTATGTTGGTTGTATTTTTTAGCAGGAAAATGGTAAAAAAACCCATTAGTTTTTGAGTTTAACCTATGGTGTGGAATACTATTCTAACATCTATAATCATTCAGTAGTGTAGGATTATATGGATTTATTCCCCGAGGATGTTCTATTTTGACTTCCCTATAAGAGAAAGTTTCTATTAGGGGGTAATATTATACAGACCCTACCAATATTTATGAGATGAGGATGTAATTAGAGGACCATTGAGAGTGGGGTTTTATCAGTCCCACTGTGTCCTAATAAGATTCTAATGTTTTGTATCTGAAAAATGTGGATGAGAACATGTATATATTTATTAATTATCATCATATGTTTCATGTAATGAAAAAAGAAAAGTACCTATTTCCAATTGATATAAAACATATTCAAATAGTTTAGAGGTGCGTGATGGATCTAGAAAACAGGTCATAGGTCCAACAAACACTAGTTTAGCATTTTTGGGGATGATATTTAGAATATGTCATTCCAATGTGTCTATGTTCACTATGAGTTCTTAGGGATATTGTTCAGTGCAATGAATTCATCAACCATATTTATGGATATTATAAACCAATCCTCATATCCATAAATGGACCAATTTTTGGTTTTCCTCCTTGAGAACATAATCCTTTACTCTATATTAGATGAGGATCATGCTGATCATTTGAGGATGTTCGTAGACAAACTCTAGGAGTTCCAGATTTTTAATAAGATATCTAAGTGTTTTTTTGGATATGCGTGCTTCAATTTACGGGAAATTTCATCCATAAGAGTGGTTTATTTATGGAATCAATGAAGATTTTTGTAGTCCTTAATTGGGAACCACCCAAGAGTAAGTCATTTTAGTAGAGATTTCATGTCTTAGTAGTGTAGAAAATGAGGTTCATATATGAATTATACTAGAATTAATCCCCCATTACCTCCCTAATGTGGAAAGGTATATTTTTTATATGAAATGTTTAGTGGGATAGAGATTTGTAAGAGTTATGGGTATTTTTGACCAGTGGTAATGTGTTGATACTATTGGGGGATGGCATGAATTTCACGACGTTTTCAAGGCCTTAAGATATAGGTTTAATTTCAGGTTCATATATATTATTTAGATGATCGCATAAGGGTCCTTGTATTTGATACCCCATGAGGGTAACTACATTTCTCAGGACCATGAGTAGTAAGTGATATTCCTCACACTGAATGTGTGGAAAAATTAAAATTTGGTGATGGTTTTCTTACTCAAAATAACATAGTCTCTGATATATATTCACCCAGAGAGAAATTAAATTGATAAAGATTAATTGGATAAAATTACCATAGGTATATGAAATCATGGTAGTATATACTATTGGTAAGGGCATTGCAGTAGAATATTCCCTTAGTTGGATGCCCCATTATATATTGGTGGGGGATTCGTCTAAGCAGTTTGCTTCTTTACAACTCACCATGGAATAGGATATAGGTGGAACATTTATTCAGTCAATGGTGGTGAATCCACATTTTTTTTCATCATATGAGAGGGTATTAGTTATGATACATTTAAATTGAGGTTATATATGACTAGTTATCCCTAGAAAATACACCAGAAGAATTACTGAAGGAGCTAAGTACACAATCCTATTCCCAAGATGCAATGTGGTTCCAATCATGTTTCATGAGGGTGTGATGAGGGAGTTTTAGACATCCGTATTGTTAGTAAATCTTGTTGTACCAATGATGTAAAAGGAATTTTTCCTTTGATTTTTGTGGGATGGAATGAGTTGAACATTTCCATGTTTGACTCATGGTGTCTCACATATCAGTAGGTAAAGGCTAAGAACCAGGTTCCAATTGGTTTGAAATAATTTTTTTATTTCTCATAGTGAAAATAAGGTTTAATATCATAGGAAATTATGATTGGTATTCTATGGATAGCGAGAGGACACAAATCAACGTGGGTGATTGTTTACCAACTTACCAGGTTGGAACACTTTTTGTCTATCAGGTTCATGATCATGGTTGATATTCTAGTGATGATTTTTGTACAGTAGATTATCTATTTTCATCAAATACCCACAATGATTTTTTGTGACCATGATAATCAGTTCATTTATTTATTTTGAAGTGGCCTATAGAAGGGCTACAAGAACCAATTGATAATGATCGCAATGTTCTAACACTATATGGAGGGGAAGAATGATACCCCATATGGGAAATACTGCAGGACACCCTTTACTTGATTGAGATTTTGGATGAATATCTAGTGTGGAAATATGATAATTTTGATGATATATAAGGATCAATTAATATATTATCGTTCATTAAAACCTAGTAGAATGAAAACATTACACAGATAAACATTTTTATCCCATATAGTTTGAGTAGGGAGACCACATTTCTTTAGGTGTACCCCGACAAAAAGGATTGTGATGATTTGTATTAGGGGGAAAGATATACCCGTGGATCATTGAGATATTATAGATCATATGTAGGGTTGGAAATGTGGAATAACGATTATCCTTACCCCTATAGTTGGACCTAGTGCATTCTATATACCATGTCTAAAAGACGATGAGATACATGCATGACCCTTTTCAAATTATTGTTTGGGGGAGATATTGACATAACGGAGCCACCATTTTGATGTACATAGTGTAAATCAGGATCTATAAGAGTAGATCATGTATGTATGGTTCATTCCCTTGGTTAATGTTCATTGAATGTAGGGGAGTGTGTAAGAGATCTCATAGGAGCATGAGAGTCATATGCATACACGATACCTCCATATTTTTATATAGCTTGTGATTTTTGGGTGAAATTCCATGAAGGAGGGAAAAATGTAAATACACAAGTGTTTTTATATTAGTAAAGTGAATATTTCTATGTATATATATAGACTATTACTTAGATTCAACATGATGTTTGGGTATCTCAGGAACCCAAATATAATATATTAAAAATATTAATATATATTAATCAATACACACACATAATTTTAGTATAAATAGTTATCTCATTGATTGGGAACTCAGATGGGATGTCTAATGACAGAGTTGGTTCCAAGATGTGGGATTCCCCATATGCGTGAAAAGTTTTTGGTCCATGTCACACATTCTACAGGAGGTGATCATCGACAATTGCGTTTAATAAAATATATAAATAAATTATTTATATTACTTTAAATGACCTAACCTAATTCCCACTTTATAAAAACGTTATAATGAGGGATATGAATGGTTCGATGCATAACAATTAGTGATTAGATTGGATGAGGGATTCATTATTCATTGGTGGATCAGGATTAGACACTATTGATAATCAGATTAAAGTGAATATAGATACATAAAATAAATCCAGTGAAGCTCAATAATTTATGGAGATTTCATTATTCAGCAATGATCAATCCTCAATAATGGTAATGATATTTATTTTCTGTTTCAACCCTTTAAATTTTATGATCTTGAATATTTATATATGATTTTTATTGATCTTTTACTAGAAACCTCTCTCATGAGCCCATTTGGAAAATTTAACTACTTAATATACATTGTTTCAGGATTCACCATTTATTTCTCCATATACTATTAATTATCTATGATTTCATCATCTAATGATGAATTTAACTCATTCTTTTATTTTCACAACACTGTTAATCATGTTTTTCAATGTTGTCCCAAGGGGTTGCAGTTCAACATTTGTAGGGTGGATTGAAGTACTATCAAACCCCCTGAATTCATGGAGGTTGAATTAAAAATGTACATTTCAAAGAAAAAATTGTGTTGGTCTATGTTAGATGTAGTATTTAGCTGATATATCAATGGATTTGGGATCCATAGTTGGAGGGGGAGGCGTGTGGAGAAAAGTGATGACCCACACGAGTTCTGGTGGAAGAAATCAGGAAACTAGGGAAGTATCAAGACTGCTTGTCCTTAGAACAACAGTCAATGAAGATATTTGGGGTAGAAATTATGGTGGAGGTGGTGTATTGAGATGTGTGAAGTCTTACCTTGGTTTTCTAGTAAAAGCTAACTACATGGCATGTAATCTTGAAATACTTTCGTTGTAGTCCCATGGTTATAGAGGTTAGGGTATTACGGATGATAAGTATCACATGCTATGTATCAAAAATATTATCCATGTGACTTAGTGAAGGAATGTTGACATGTACACTAATAGTACATGGGAATAGATTTATATAGACACATATCCATGATGAGGAGTACACGATCATGATCTAATAAATGAAAAAAACATTAGTATACAAACACAACTAATATACATGAGAATGAATTTATATACACGGGCATGGGATGTGGTGCATGGTAAGGGACCCAGGAGGTAAAAATATAATTTTTAGTTTATGTACACACTGTGTAGTGCCAAATGGTGTGTAATGACATGTGAAGACTAGGAAATATCTTGGTGTATAGGTAAGCGTGCATGCCATGTGACTCTAGGTACATGTGATGTACTTCCCAATAACTCTTATATCATCTATATATCTTTCATTGGAATTGGAATGTTCTCCTGGAATTATCCTATTCGGTATTTTTACATGTAGAATGTGATCGTGTACCTTATAGTGGATTTTGTGATACAGGGTGAGGTTCTATGCGTGTAACGCTTCTTCAGGGGATACTTAACCTATAATATTGACTTGGTAGGATGCTTATAGTGATTTTAGTCTTTCAAACCCTACCATTATAACAGGTTGCATGTGATCCTTTCTCTCTACATAAATTGAGGGGCACCACAAGGTGCACATGGGTGTAGGTCCTCTAACTAAGGTGTGGCACCCCCGATCCCACCATGGTAAAGGTCCTATATCTTCGGAGTGGTACCACCTATCACACCAGGGAACATGTCCTATATCTACTAAGTGGAACCTAATATAACACTAGGATTTAGGTCCTTTATTGGAAATTTTGGCCACCCAGGGTATGGGAAATTGGCGATGTGTGGGTCCTCCACACAACATTCTTAGACCGACACAAAAGACACTCGACATCAGAGAATGACCTTTGGAGCTTTAAGTAAACACAAATTCCATTACTGTTATATGGATATAAAGATATACATTATCTATAAAATGAGTTTCTTTATTATTATATATCTTTCCTTTTTTATTCCCCCATTTCAATGTTTTTAATTTTCTTTTTTTGTTACTTCAAATTCCTTACAATGTTGGTTTTGGGGTGTCCTACTGGGCATGTGTATAATTACCCCTACATGGAATTTTCCCACAAATTCCATTCATTTTTTTAACACTAGACAAATAAATGGTGATATTTTTGGAGCATATTTGTACTTGGGTGCATTGGCCATGTATGGTGGTCGAACATGGAGATCGGGAGTTGGGCCCTATTTTAGTTTTCCTTAATTTTACTTATTGTCTTATTGGGACTTAATTTATTTATGGGAATTTATTCTTCACATTTACACTTTCGATTTATGATTTCTTACTTATATGATGTCCCTAGAGGTTATTTAATGGATTTTTATTCTCTAGATTTTATAGATATTTATTATTCCACAATAATTTTTCATGAAGATGGTTGTGTTTTTGTATATAGGTACATAGGATAAAGCCTCCTATATCAGTTATCCCTTATCAATTCTTGTCACTAGCCCCAAATCAATTCTACGAAGGCTTGGGGTGGTCACAACCTGATTTCCACTTACTAGTATGTCCCTTGTGGGTTGGTTCATGACCTATAATAAATAAATAATTTCTCAATACAATCTCATAACACATGGCAATCCAAATTCAAGGTATAATACAATAAAATCAATCACCATACATAAAATACAACTACTTAAATTAATAAATGATACTTTATTGAATTATTTTAACTATTTAAACATAAAATAAATTAATTCATAATACAATTTTTTATTATTGTTAAATAAAATAAGGAATAACAATGAATAAATGAAAAAAATCAAACAATTAAACATGATATAATCATTTATGTAGAATTCATAAATAAATCCTTTATAAATAGTTTATAATTCATCCATAATGTATAGGCATTTCTCAATAAAATAAATATGAACACATTATGTTTTATTATAATATTAACTCAATCTTATTATCCTTTAAATGAACTTTAATTAAAATAATTTTATTAAATTTAGTATAATAAATTTAAATTACAAATATATTATTTATACATTTCGAATAATCAAAATTCTAGACGTTTAATCTCACATGAACACTCATCATATTAATTATCAAAAAATATTTTGATATGGTTTATATAATTTAATTAAATAAGTAATTTTATGTTAATAATTATAATTAAAAATAATGAGGATTTCAAAATTCATTATAAAATACATCATATATTTTTATATTCTTTAAAGTTTAAACAATTTATAAGTTACCTTGTAATTTCTATATTAACATTATATATTTAAAATATAATTCATTACAAATAAAATAAAAGTTAATTTATTATTAATAAATGATATTATGTATTTAAATATTTAGTAAAATTTTCAAAACCATTTAATCAATAATTTTCAACACATCATACATTTACTAAACATCTAAAAATACCATTTTCCATAACATAATGTAATTTTATAAATATTATAACTCAATATATAATTAAAAAATTGAAAAATAGAATTTTCCTATATATCATGTTTAATACCTACCTATTCCATAATCCATGATTTATTTAAATACCTATATCACATGTTTTGAATGGTTTATGCAAATTACAATATGTAATTCACCCCCCTTTAGTAACATTTTATGAAATCTCCATTTTGTAGGATATAATTTAATTCATAACTAATACCATGATCTTAGAGTACCTTGTGGTGACATATAATAAGTTCCTTCAGTTAGAAATAATATTTATTTTTGTTATTCATTAAATCATAGTTTTCATATGACACACTATTTTCCAATTCTGAAATAGTTCGTATTTTCACATTTAATATGAATGATTTACCTTATCATACATTAAGATAATAAAAAATTAGAGGATAATCATTTCACTTAATGTTAAGATCATTCATATGATATGTTGTTCTATAACCATATAATATTTCATCCTATGTCATAAATCCATCAATAAATTAAAATCAACACAATTTCCTATGATAGGAAAAATATTATCCATTTTTCTTCATTTTTAATGTTAGTTCATAAATTATATGAGGCTCAAAAGGATCTCATAACACCAAAGTATTTCATGGGATTAAATAATACTCAATCAAGTAGAAATACCAAATAAGTAACACAAATAAAAAAACACTATGTTAGGAAATCAAAAAAAAGGTAAACTATAAAATAATAACATGTTTTTATTCTTGACACCAATGTTGGACTGTCCATTTATCTTTAACAAATAATTTGGTGAATATCCCCAAGAATCATCCAATGGACTTATTACTCCATGGTGTATGTGAAAACCTGAATAATCCAATTTTTTTTGATTATTTTTTCATCACAAAATAATAATATCTCTTGGGGTAAATGAATAAGGAGAAAAAGATATTAAAATTTGGAAAGTTCATAAAAAACATGGATTTAGTTTTTATGGAATCCAAATTTTTTATATGGGCCTCAGGGATACTCCCGAAGCATTCCTCGAAATTACTTAAGCATTATGAAATATTCAATTTATTCCAATGTTTAGAAACACATTTTAACCTTTATATGTGTAATAAAATTTTTTAAACATATAAACGTATTTATGTTTTTAAAAAATTACCAATTATGAATTCTAGAATTTATGTAGATGAAATATAAATTCTTACACATAACATTTAATTTTGTAAATGAATTATAGGGTTACCATGTGATTCATATAATAAAATTATTCATATTATTATAATATATCCTTATCAAACATCACTATAGGGTAAGAAAAAAGTGTTTTAAAATATCACGATTACATAAGATAATATATAATGAAAACAGTTTTACACATTCATTTTGTAAAATTTATATCATAATATAAGAGATACCTATATTATAAAATATGATATATGATAATATGTATCACATGTAAATTAAGAGTTTTGATAATTTACACATTAATATTATCATATGATAGATTTTCTAATATTTTTACACATTATCAAACATTCTTTTCTTCTAAAACATCCACATGTACTAATGGATTTCATTATTCATGATGATGTCTCAAGTAAAAAAATCAAATATGAGAAACCTATTCATTAAGGATATCACATTGATTATGAAAAAACTTATTTATCAAATGCAATAATTTCATCATTTGAATACAAATTTGCACTAAGTAAAGATATTATGAAACACTGATCAACCATGTCTAATATATCCAAGACGCCACTAATTACATTGATTAACCTTCCAAATTGTTGAGCCCTCTGGAAGATTGTTGAATTCTTCCTATGATTTCTGTTTTAATAATCACAAATCATCAATTACTTAATCTGGTTGGATTTCTCATATACATAATCACAATCTCTTAATGAATCTGTGTATATTGGTTGGATCATGTTTTTATCTCTTTGTTATTAATTTACAATTATTCTGGAAGTCATCCATATCAAAGGACAACGGTCGCACCGATCTATATCAAAGGACAACGGTCGCACCGATCCATATCAAAGGACAACGGTCGCACCGATCCATATCAAAGGACAACGGTCGCACTGATCCATATCAAAGGACAACGGTCGCATCGATTCATATCAAAGGAAAACTGTCTCACCGATGCTGATCAAATGAGTCACCGAGGATGTCTCAATGATGCTGATCAAATGAGTCACCGAAGATGTCTCACCAATACTGATCAAATGAGTCACCGAAGATGTCTCAATGATGCTGATCAAATGAGTCACCGAAGATGTCTCACCGATGCTGATCAAATGAGTCACCGAAGATGTCTCACCGATGCTGATCAAATGAGTCACCGAAGATGTCTCACCAACGCTGATCAAATGAGTCCCCAAAGATGTCTCACCGATGCTGATGACCCACCGATCACTTGACACACTGATAGTCATAAACAGCTATTTGAATTTCTTTATCTTTATTTAATCTAACCAACAGTCATATTAGGAATATTTTAAAATGCTCTGTCATTTATTTAATGTGTGTTGTTGGATGTCAGGGAACCGTACCTCGTACCTGAAAAAATAAATCATTTCTTCTGCTGGAGCACGTGCTTTAAATAAAGGAAGGATGTGCTACTGCAAAGAGATAGAGACACATAGACAAATATAAAGACCGCAAGGTGTGCTGGAAGAACAACCAAGTGTGAATTCAAAGAGACTACCGAACTTACACGAGGAACTCATTCATCACTACTTACTAGTGAAGAGATGAGAACGAGAACATAACACAAGAGCTTCATCGACTATCTCTACACCTAGAAATCAAGGAAACAGATGATACTCTGTTTTCCAGACAAAAACCAGAAGAGGACTCAGAGTGAATTATGATCAGTCAAAGGAGTCTAGAACTACATGACAATCACTAGAGCCATTCCCAAACTCTAAACATTTGCTATGTGATTTATCTTTTTACATATTGAGCAGTGTGTGTTATATGCTGCATCTTTACACACATTGTCTCCTGTACTCTAACTGGAGGATTTTTAAATCCTCACTCACCTCTCTTAGATTTTGTATTTCCCACTTTAATAGTGGTAGAGGTCGTGTGACCTGAACAGCTGGTTGCTGTTGTGTTTGTTCCCACGAATAACTGTGGTAGAGGTCTTGGACCTGGACAGCTGGTTGCTGTTGATATCCCCGATCCAGGGTATGGATCATCTTTTTATAAAAGCTTTTGAGAGGACTAAGTCTCAGCTTGAGACTGAACCTCTTGGTTATATCTGCTGTGCTATATCTTTCAAAGTTATTCTTTTATTCCACTGCTAATTTCTTTAAAACCAAAACTGTTTTAAAGTCACTTTGAAAATTAAATTCGCAAGTGTTTATATCAGTTGTAAATCAGTAAGTTGGTTTCAAAATTTAATCAACCTTTCTGTTTTGATTAACTGGGAAATATTCAATCCCTTGAAAACCCAATCGAACCCTTACTTTGATATAAATTCACTACAATTTAATTCAGTATTTTATTTTGGGGTTTTTAAGACAAAGTTTGTAAAACAGAAATTTTAATTGGAACTCAATTCACCACCCTCTTGAGTATCCACTCCGACCAACAATTGGTATCAGAGGTAGATTTAGATATTTTCTAAAAGTTTTTTTAACTGTGATTTTATTTGTATTTTAAAGTTCTTAAAATTTCTGTTATTTCTAAATTTTTATCTCTTTAAAATATTTTCCATAAGTAAGATATCATGGATAATAGAGTTGAAGGTGATGCTACCAATAGAACACCATTTTTCAATGGCACTAACTATGATCAGTGGAAAATCAAGATGAAAATTTATTTAGAAAGCATGGGTTTTGATATTTGGACTGCTATAGAATCTGAATATAAAATTCTTACTACTGTTAGAACTACTTGGAATGAAGCTAATAAGACAGCCTACAATAATAACTACAAAGCTATGAATGCCTTGTACTGTGCTCTAGGAGATGAGGAATTTAATAGAATATCTGCTTGTAAAACTGCTTATGAAATTTGGGATACCTTAGTTGTTTCTCATGAAGGAACAACTAATGTTAAGGAAATGATATTGAACACTTACACTATTAAGTATGATAATTTTAAGATGAAGCCTTATGAACCCATTTCTGACATGTATCTTAGGTTTAATGAAATTATCAACACAATGAATTCTCTGGGAAAGGATGTTCCATTAAAGGAACAAATTATGAGAATTCTGAGATGTCTACCTGAAAGATGGAGGGGGACTTCTGTCTCAATTAGAGAATCATGTGATATTGGTGAACTACTAGTCAAGAAACTAATTGGCAAGTTGATGATGTATGAAGAGGAACTCAAGGTTAACAAAGAAGAAGAATATGCACCAAGAAGGATGTTTGTTGCCTTCAAAACTATAACCTCAAAGAATAAGGATAAGGAAAAGCTTCAAGCTATCAATGAAAGTTCAAGCTGTGAAGATAGTGAGAGTGATTCTGATAGTGATGATGAGATGGATCACATTTCCAGAAGATTTAAAAAGTTTTATAGGAAGTCGAAGTTTTTCAGAAAGTCAAACTACAATGGTAAGTATGACAACAAGGGACATTGGAAAAAGGATTGGAAGAAATATGACAAATCAGATGAAGTTGTCTGCTATGAGTGCAAAAGAAAGGGACACATAAAAGAAGAATGTCCAAAGTTGAAATAAAAGAAGAGGTATGATTACAAGGACAGTAAGTACAAAAAGGCTATGAAGGCTACTTGGAGTGCTTCTAAGGATAACTCTACTGAATCTGAAATTTCTGAAACTGAGCACAGAAATAAGGCAAACATGTGTTTTATAACAAACACTTCTGAGGTAACTTCAGAAACTCCTACTTCTAATTCATATTATTCTGGAAATGATTCTGAATGTGATAACATGTCTAAATATGAATTGTTTGATTATTGTGATATGTTAGAAGAAACCTATAATGAGCTAAAAGACAAATACAAATGTTTAAAGAAACAGTATGCTTTAACTGTTAAACATAAATCTGATCTTGATATTGAAGTAAAAAAGAATGCTCAGTTGCTTAAAGAGAATACTGAACTAAAATTATCCAATGAGCAACACAAGAAAGACTTAGAGAAATTTACAAATGGTAAATATACTCTTACTCAGATGATAGGTAAGCAAATAGCACCTAGATACACTACTGGTATATGATACCAACCTGGACAAAGGAAGATTACCAAAACTAAATTCATTCCTAAATCTGGACAGAATGTAGCTAGTTCTGAAACTTCATATGATTCAACTAGATATATTCATAGTTATGGATCTAATAAAGTTTATCTCTGAAAGTCTTTTGATTCTACAACTCTCATTAGACCCATAAGACAAATTTGGGTACCAAAAGATCTGATTGCTAACCTGTCTGGACCCAAGAAGATCTAGGTACCAAAATCATTTCCTATATAAATCTATTTTGTAGGGAACCTGCTTAAAGAGCTCTTGTAGAAAGCCTTGGTATTTGGACAGTGGATGTTCAAGACATATTTCTAGAGACTTATCATGCTTTAAAATCTTTGTTAGAGTTGATGGAGGTTTTGTCACCTTTGGTGATAATTCTAAAGGGAAAATCATCAGTTTAGGCCAGATTGGTAACACTGACTCAGTACTAATTTCTAATGTTTTATTTGTTGATGGACTTAAATACAATTTGTTAAGTATTTCGTAGTTATGTGATGATGGTTTTTATGTTAAATTTGAAAATTATTCTTGCAATGTTTTTAATTCTAAAAATACTTTAGTGTTTTCTGCTTTAAGAAATGAAAACGTTTATGCTGTAGATTTAAATTCTTTAGCTAAGAAAAATATTACTTGTTTAAATGATTTTCATAAAGAGTCTTGGCTCTAGCACAGGAGATTAGGAAACTGCAATGTGGATTCATTTAGAAAACTTGCTAGGAAGAACTTAGTTAGAGACCTACCCAAACTTGAATTTCCAACAGACAAAGTTTTTAATCCCTATCAAAAGGGAAAGCAACATAAAGTTTCTTTTAAATAAAAGAAAGAAGTGTCAACTTCTCAACCTCTCGAGTTGCTTCACATGGATTTATTTGGACCTTCTAGAGTTTCTAGTTTAAATGGGAATCATTATGTCTATGTTCTTGTAGATGAATTTTCTAGATACACATGGGTATACTTTCTAGCTAACAAAAGTGAAGCTTGTTCTTACTTTGTTAAATATTCCAAGTCTGTAGAGAACCTTAGTGGACTTAAGATTAATACCATGAGAAGTGATTATGGTCGTGAGTCTGAAAATCACGAGTTTGAATCTTACTGCTCACACAGTGGCTATAGTCACAATTTCTCTACCCCTAGGACACCTCAACAGAATGGTGTAGTAGAAAGGAGGAATAGAACCCTGCAAGAAATTGCTAGAACTATTCTTAATGAGTATGACCTATCTGTTTATTTTTGGGATGAAGCTGTAAATACAGCTTGTTTTGTTATCAATAGAGTCTTGATCAGACCTATTCATAAGAGGAACCCTTATGAGTTATGGAACCATAGGAAACATAAGGTTAACTAATTCAATGTTTTTGGCTGTAAAGTCTTTATTCTTAATACTAAAGATCATATTGATAAGTTTTCATCCAAGAGTGATGAAGGAATTTTTCTAGGTTACTCAACATCTAGTAAAACCTATAGAGTTTTCAATAAAATAACCAAATGTGTGGAAGAATCTGTTCACATCAAATTTGACGAAACTGATCCACATGATCCTAAGACCTCTCTTGAAAATCTTGAAGATGATCTCTCTGGTTTGAACCTTAATGATAAAAATAGTGGACCTGTAGTCAAAACATCCAGTTCTGGAAATTTTCCAGACCCTGCTTGTGTTGAACCTCAACCTGTAGATGAACCTAAAATCTCGAGCCCTACCTTTTCTAGATCAACTAGAATTCTGTAGAATCATCCTTTAGATGCTGTTGTAGGAAATCTTGATAGAGGGACATAGACTAGAGCTTCTCTTAGAAATCAGGTTGAACATCAAGCCTTCTTGTCACAGTTAGAACCTAAAAATATCAATGATTCTATCAATGATAAATTTTGGGTAATGTCTATGAAAGAGGAACTAAATCATTTTGAAAGAAACAAAGTCTGGAAATTAGTAAAAAGACCTATGGACACTATAACCATATGCACAAAATGGGTGTTTAGAAACAAAGTTGATGAATCTGGAAACATCATTAGAAACAAATCTAGGCTAGTTGAATAAGGTTACAATCAAGAAGATGTAATTGACTATGAGAAATCCTTTGCAAATGTAGCTATATTAGAGGCTATTAGGATCTTACTTGCCTATGCATCACATATGAATTTCAAATTATATCAAATGGATGTGAAAAGTTCTTTTTTAAATGGTTTTATTGTTGAATATGTTTTTGTAGAACAACCACCTGGTTTCACAAATCCTTATTTTCAAAATCATGTCTTTAAACTTTCTAAAGCTTTATATGGTTTAAAACAAGCTCCAAGAGCATGGTATGAAAGACTTTAAAACTTTCTTATTTAAAAAGGATTTACAAAAGGAATATCTGACCCCACTCTTTTTATAAAAAGGATTTCAAAAGATGTGTTAATAGTACAAATCTATGTTGATTATATTTTTTTTGATCTTCTAAAAATTCTTTATGTACTGAATTTTCACAGGTTATGAAAAATGAGTTTGAAATGAGCTTAATGGGAGAGCTTAAGTATTTTCTTGGATTTCAAATATTTAAAACTAAAGATGGTATTATTCTAAATCAGAGTAAATACACTAATGATTTATTAAAACGTTTTGGTCTAGATAGTATTAAGGAAAGTGATATACCTATGAGTACTACCTGTAAATTTGATATTGATGAAACCGGTAAACCAGTTGATCAAACTAATTTCAGAGGTATGATTGGGAGATTACTGTATCTTACTGCTAGTCGACCAGATATTATGTTTAGTGTATGTATGTGTGCTAGATTTCAAGCTAATCCTAAAGAATCACACTTACTGGCTGTTAAAAGGATTTTTAAATATCTTAAGTATACCGTGAATTTAAGTTTGTTTTATCCAAAAGGACAATCATTTGACCTAACTAGTTTTTCATATGCTGACTTTGCTGGATGTAAGTTAGATAGGAAAAGCACATCTGGAACATGTCATTTACTTGGAAAATCGCTAGTATCATGGTGTAGTAAGAAACAGAACTCAGTTGCATTGTCTACTGCTGAAGCAGAATACATCGTTGTTGGTAGTTGTTGTGCACATATTATGTGGATGAAACACAATTTATTGGACTATGGATTTGATTTTAAACAGGTTTCAATTAATTGTGACAATACTAGTGCAATCAACATATCTAAGAACCCTGTGTCTCACTCTAGGACTAAGCACATTGATATCAGACATCACTTTCTGAGAGATCATTATCATAAATGTGATATTTCTCTAGAATTTATTAGTTCTAAACATCAATTAGCTGATATCTTTACAAAGCCTTTATGCTCTGAAAGAATGAATTTTATTAAACAAGAATTGTGTATGATAGATCTGTGAAACTGATCTGTGAAACCGATCTGTGAAACTGATCTGAGAAACTGATCTGTGAAACCGATCTTTCTTTATATTACTTTTTATTTTGTGATTTATTAACTACTTTTATCTTTATTATGGGAACCCTAAATGATGAAATAAATGATACACGACTATTCCTATTCCCCAAACCGTCGACCTTTCATTTCTTTCCCGCCAAACCTTATTTCCTCTCTTCTCCTCCACTACGAACCTTCGAACTCCTGCTTTCCCCTGAATCGTCAAAGGGCTAAGCAGAAGAGACCGAGCAAAGGATCAGAAAGTCTTGTACCTTCAAAGCATGGTCGAGGCGAGTCGAGTAGTACCACTCAAAGATCAATAAATCCGAACCTGGAAACTCGAATTGTTGCTATATAAAAGGAAGTCTGCTCCGCCTGTCTTTTGACAAGTAAGTCACTATTGATACATTTTTAGATTCGCAAGGATGGATAGCCTCGTTCTCAGATAACACTCGTGTATACTACCCAAAGCTAGTATATGAGTTTTATATAAATCTGCAAGTTACTTTAGATGGTGTAGAGGCTTCTAGAATGTCTTCTATAGTGAAAGGAAAGAAAATATCTTTTTCATCGAAATAATGGGCTGAATGTTTGAATGTACCCCACGAGGGTAGGTATGAGGATTATGCTGGAAACATTCCTCCAACCACTGAATATTTCTCTTATGAGTTAGATTTAAAGCTTTTGAATGGAAATAGAGAGTCAAGGAGAATCATAGCATCAGAGCTGGATGGTGAATGTAGACTTCTCTTTAAGTTTATTCAGCACCAAATTTGATCCAGGAAAAGAGATTTTTCTGCTGTAAGATACCAGGATGTTTTTATACTGTTTTTACTAAAGACCCATGAGAAGATCAATTTTTGTAGATATATAATGGTGCACATAGTTGGAATGGTTAAACCATCTAAGAAATCCACTGCCCTGTTCTATCCCAAAATGATCTCTGCTATGTTAAAGAATCTGGAATGTGTTGATGAAGCAGCTGAGATAGCTGAATCTAATAGTTCTTTTTGTATTAACAAAGAAATTTGTAAACGGATGAAAATAAACTGGAACCCATGGAAAAAATGCTGGGTTGCTGATGAGGACATGTTGTATGAATCCTACAATCTCACTGATCATGGAAAGAGGCCGAAGGGTTTGAGAGACCCTGGTTTGAAATCAGACGAGGAGCCAATTTTTTCCGATGATGAAGAAGAAGTAAATGTTTCAAAGGAATAAAGACACTGAAGAGTCTGGTAAACAAGGGATGGAAGACGCTGAAACAGAAGAAGGAAGTATGTCACCTCCTGATTATAGGAGTGATCCTGATACTGTGAGTCCTAGGAGAAGAATAGAATTTAGATCTTCCAGTCCACCTTTACCCTTACCTGAATCAGAACCTGTTCTTGGTGACGAAGAAGCTAGTGACACTGAAGTATCTGACAGTGACGTTTCTGTGAAGACTGGAAATGAGAATGGAGATGATGATGATAATGATTATGATTGTGATAACCGACCAGTGGATGGTCTTTCTGTACCTCCAACGACAACACATCAAACTGTACCAGAAACAGATGCCAATGGAAAGAGAGAATCTCTTAAAAATAGTGGAAAAGCAAGTTATGATAAACCGAAATATACTCGGTGTGCTACTGTCTGGGATGATTACCCCGGCTTTGCTGTTTTGGGTTTAGAGTATTCTGAAGAAGAAGAAGAAGAATCAGAATCTACTGTGGTTATGATGGAAAGCCAACCAGTTGAGGCAAGGTATGCTCATGTTGTTGATGCTGCAGGTGCTCATCTACCTAGTTCTACTGTCTCTCAGTATGATTTTAACAAGTTCAAAAGTGAGTTGCTTACTGCTGTGAGAGACACAGTCAGAGAAGAAATTTAAAATGCTATTACACCAGACCCGGACAACACTGGTGAGTTTATTGGCAGGCACATAGCCTCTCTAAATCAGATTCTGAAGGATCTACAATCTGGGTTAGTCTCTTTATCCAACGAATTTAGATCCACCATCTCTGGTATGATGGAAGTGTTGAGAAATCTGATTGAACATCTTAAGAAGTCTGATCTGAGAAAGTTCAAGGCTAAGATAACTCAGATAGTTGCTCAAGCCAGTACAGCCAAAGTAACCAAGATCACTACTCGTGAGCTAGAGGCTCTAAAGCAGATTGTGCATGATGGATTGGCCGCCATTAGGCAAGTTCTTGATTTGGACTCATTGAGGAAGATGAAGGAGAAAATTGATCACATTCATAAGATGGTAACAGTATATTCAGCAGATGCCACTAAAGCTCAGAGAGAGATCAAGGAAAAGGTTGATCACTACTTTTCAAAAATCTATACCAAGCATGAGATGATCGTGAATTTAAAAGTGTTAGCTGAAAATCTGAGACTACCTCCAGTCACTCAAGATTTCAAGACTCAAGTTCGACAGTTGCAAGATTTTACTCCAACCTTGGAACGGTTCATGGAAAATAAGGATGATTTTGATAAGGCTATGCAGTATGGTGCAGAAGTTATTCAGAATTTCATAAATATTTTGAAGCCTTATCTGAATGCATAAGACACTGCCATTGTGCTTCCAACTGCTGAACCTCTCGGTGCCTTGGATGTGTCTCCACATCAACTCTCTGTTTCTCATTCTCTCTCTCAACTCCGACCAGTTCCTCAGCAATCTTATCAACCAGCTCCAACAGCTCCACAACAAATCCCGGTGGCATCCTCTCCTCCAACTTCTAGAGTCCTCTTACCACTGTTTCAAATTTGCCTAGTTCAACCTGCCTCCATGCCTTCCAACTTACCCACCATTGATCCTTCTGACAAGGGCAAAGCCCCGTTACACCCCCAGTAATAGTTGTGCATTGTTGTTGATAGGGTGAACCCTATTATGATTGTACTATGATGTCTTATAAACTTTATTCTCTTTTCTTTTTATTCTCACTGCTGCCTTATTTTCATCTCTTCTTTATCTGTTTTCCCTCCTTTTTGATTATCCCAAAGGGGGAGAAATATGTATATCTATGGATACATGGGAGATATGGGGGAGATGTGAAGAATTTGTATATCTATGGATCCATGGGAGATATGGGGGAGATTCATCTCTAAAGGGGGAGATTTATATCTTTTTATGGAAATGCTTTCATAAGTATTTAAAGGCCTAATTTCAGGGGGAGATTAAATCTCATTATGTTTTTATTCTTATTATGCCTTATTATTGATGATATCTTATATTAATTAATGGCTAAGCTTTGTGATTGGATAAGATTTTTGATTATCAAAAAGGGGGAGATTGTTGAGCCCTCTGGAAGATTGTTGAATTCTTCCTATGATTACTGTTTTAATAATCACAAATCATTAATTACTTAATCCGGTTGGATTTCTCATATACATAATCACAATATCTTAATGAATCTGTGTATATTGGTTGGATCATGTTTTTATCTCTTTGTTATTGATTTACAAGTATTCTGGAAGTCATCCATATCAAAGGACAACGGTCGCACTGATCCATATCAAAGGACAACGGTCGCACCGATCCATATCAATGGACAACGGTCGCACCGATCCATATCAAAGGACAATGGTTGCACTGATCCATATCAAAGGAAAACGGTCACACCGATTCATATCAAAGGAAAACTGTCTCACTGATGCTTATCAAATGAGTCACCGAAGATGTCTCACCGATGCTGATCAAATGAGTCACCGAAGATGTCTCACCGATGCTGATCAAGTGAGTCACCGAAGATGTCTCACCGATGAAGATCAAATGAGTCACAGAAGATGTCTCACTGATGCTGATCAAATGAGTCACCAAAGATGTCTCACCGATGCTGATCAAATGAGTCACCGAAGATGTCTCACCGATGATGATCAAATGAGTCACCGAAGATGTCTCACCGATGCTGATCAAATGAGTCACCGAAGATGTCTCACCGATGCTGATCAAATGAGTCACCGAAGATGTCTCACCAATGATGATCAAATGAGTCACCAAAGATGTCTCACCGATGATGATCAAATGAGACACCGAAGATGTCTCACCGATGCTGATCAAATGAGTCACCGAAGATGTCTCACTGATGCTGATCAAATGAGTCACCAAAGATGTCTCACCGATGCTGATGACCCACCGATCACTTGACACACTGATAGTCATAAACAACTGTTTGAATTTCTTTATCTTTATTTAATCTAACCAACGGTAATATTAGGAATATTTTAAAATGCTCTATCATTTATTTAATGTTTGTTGTTGGATGTCAGGGAACCGTACCTCGTACCTGTGAAAAGAAATCATTTCTTTTGCCGGAGCACGTGCTTTAAATAAAGGAAGGATGTGCTACTGCAAAGAGAGAGAGACACAAAGACAAATACAAAGACCACAAGGTGTGCTAGAAGAACAACCAAGTGTGAATGCAAAGAGACTACCGAACTTACATGAGGAACTCATTCATCACTACTTACTAGGGAAGAGCTGAGAACGAGAACATAACACAAGAGATTCATCGACTGTCTCTACACCTGGAAATCAAGGAAACAAACGATACTCTGTTTTCCAGAAAAAAACCAGAAGAGGACTCAGAGTGAATTCTGATCAATCAAAGGAGTCCAGAACTACACGACAATCACTAGAGCCATTCCCAAACTCTAAACATTTGCTCTGTGATTTATCTTTTTTACATATTGAGCAGTGTGTGTTATATGCTACATCTTTACACACACTGTCTCCTGTACTCTAACTGGAGGATTTGTAAATCCTCACTCACCACTCTTACATTTTGTATTTCCCACTGAAATAGTGGTAGAGGTCGTGTGATCTGAATAGCTGGTTGCTGTTGTGTTTGTTCCCACGAATAACTGTGGTAGAGGTCTTGGACCTGGATAGCTGGTTGTTGTTGATATCCCCGATCCAGGGTGTGGATCATGTTTTTATAAAATATTTTGAGAGGACTAAGTCTCAGCTTGAGACTGAACCTCTTGGTTATATCTGCTGTGCTATATCTTTCAAAGTTATTATTTTATTCCGCTGCTAATTTCTTTAAAACCAAAACTTTTTTAAAGTCACATTGATAATTAAATTCGCAAGTGTTTATATCAGTTGTAAATCAGTAAGTTGGTTTAAAAAGTTAATCAACATTTCTTTTTGGATTAACTGGGAAATAATCAATCCCTTGAGAACCCAATCGAACCCTTACTTTGATATAAATTCACTACAGTTTAATTCAGTATTTTATTTGGGGGTTTTTAAGACAATGTTTGTAAAATAGAAATTTTAATTGGAACTCAATTCACCCCCCTCTTGAGTATCCACTCCAACCAACACAAATGATCTATCACGACATCAATTATATCAAATGAATATTTTTTTTGGAAAAAATGTGGCACTCAAATTCTGTTCTATAACACAAACCGGAAAATATATTTGATTTAAATTAAATATTATAATATGAAACATGAATTATATTCTGTGAAACATATTTTTTTCTCTTATCTTCACATATACTTCATAGAGATCATATATTACTATGTATATTTTTTGATTCACTCAATTTATATCAATGTGTTTTGTAAATATATACATTTACATTATGTATCCATACACATCATGAAAATGGAATGTCAATTTTTTATAATGATAATCATATTCTCTGTGAATATCTAATTATTTAATACAACTTAAAAATAATTTCTAACTAATTCAAAAACATTTTCAGTCATTATTTCTAAAATCATAATTATTCAATATGTATAGTCTATATCTTTTACCTTCACATATCAACACAAAAATATAACACAAATGATATATTTATAAATATCCATTGCCTCTTCTTATGTTCAATATAATAATTCTAGAAAAATAACATTCATTAATTTTTTCATTCATATTATCTATTTGTTATTTCCATATCCTTAAAATATATTCTCATGATTGAATTTATATATATCTATTCTATTCTCCAAGAGTGTTTATAATTATTTTCAATTCAATTCTCAAACATTGACTCATAGAGTCATTTTTGTGAAAAAAGTTTCATATACAACTCATTTTCTCATGTGATCACATAGAAAATATAATATAATTGTTTTTCCTAGTAATAATTTTTACTATATCAATTAATATCTTAATAGTGACGCACTGAGAATACATTATACTATGAGTTTTGGTGATCCACAGTGTTTATATAATAAAAATATTCATTATATTATATCAGGTACTTACCTTTTTTTAATAAATAAGGAGATAACAACCAAATTGAGTCCCGAATCAGAAATATGAGATAATTGTTTAATCCATAATGTGGGTTTTACCATAGTAATGTCATAATATTTTTACGAATTATTTTTTTATGATCACCACCATGAGTGAAATAATTAAATAAATTGAATTATTTAATTAATATATAATTTAAAAATACCAACATAATCACCTCAAAAAATAAATACTTATACCAATTCCATAGAGTTATCTACATAATCTTATGATTTAAGAGGAGTATGTATGGGAGATCCTATAGAATAATAGTGGAATCAAGGATTAGATCCATACCATCAAGATCATCTATGCCAAAAGAGCTTAGGATATCTCTTATGATGATGGAACATAGCTGTTATTCACTAATGATTGATACATATTGAGTTAGGACAATATTTTAGGTGGATTTATCCCCATTTATTTATCCCACGATGACCAAATTTCAATTATTATAATAGTTTGATTAATGAGTCCATCGCATTGTACATATATTGATTAATTTTTCTAAAAATATAAATTTGAAATTGATTTTTTTATCTTCATTCACCAATCCTATGAAAAATGATCAAAGACAGAATAATCATTGGCTAAGGATCATACCTTATATTTGTTTTTTAAGAATTATATCCCTGTTCATTATGTGATCATCTTCAATATTAGATTTGGAAGGTGGTTCATCAGATACATGTTGATAGATTGTCATGAAATTGATCTTTAGTGGAATGGATCATTACCACATGTTCATGATAATTATTGAAGATGTGATTAAAATGAACAGTGATGATAATAAATTGGGTCTAGATATGAAGATCCTTGGTTTCTGGATTTGGTGTCTTGACATGGTGGTATGAGGATATAGGTGACACAAGTGGATCAATGTCCATGTTTCGGTCACTAACGACAGTTCAAGAGTGGTCATCCATAGATCCAGAATCTATATACATGATTGATGAGAAATTTTTTTGTAGTGGAAGTGTAGTAATGGAATTTTATTCATTCTAGAAATTATTGAAATTTCTGACTACATGGAATGTATTTTAGAGAATACATTCTTTATAGCCTCCCCTTTTACGAAGGTAGGGTTTTTTTGATTAGATATATTTTCCATTCCATGTATCATGTGTCACATGGGGGTGTGACTGTCACGAACCATCCCTCAGGGCCCATGCTATGAATATCCCATGCCCGTATTCCATAGGCTAGGGGATGGAAACTAGCACTGAGTAGGAATATCTCAAAAAGGGGAGGCATTACCTTTAAACCAATACATATACACAAAGCTCAAACTGCGGAAAGTAAACACAATGTAGACCACAACTACCACTAAGACAACTACTGAGAGTACAGTGAAAACTGAAGGTACAAAGAGGCCAGAATACAAGCCCAAAACCATGAAAGAAAGTATAACTACCACTGTCTGTCTGCTCGAGACACTATCTGAAGGGTAAGTGAAGGGTAGATTCCTGTAGTAGTAAAGTACACTCATCCTTCCTTTCTCACTGATCACCACCCAGTACCTAACCACCAAGGTATCCTTTGATGTATTGATCACTTGCATTAGAAAAAACATGTGTGGGCGGAGAACATGTAGTGGTGAGTAACACAATACTCATTAGAGACCCCAAACCAAATTGTAAAGTGCACAAAGAAAGAGCACAAAGAAAGAACACAAATAAAGACCACAAAACAATGAACATAAAGAAAAGACATCCCAAAATAGTTATAAATAAATGTATAGAATGTATTATTATCAGTTACAAAGATGAATCATATAGTATTGTTGAGGAACTCATCCCTGAGGAGTCGCTGAGGTTTGCTTGACTATTGCACCACTGATGTCTACTCAACTACTGGACCACTAAGGTCTGATGGGCTACTGGACCACTGTGGTCCGCTCAGCTACCTGACCACTGAGGTTCGCTGGGATACTGGACCACTGAAGTCTGCTCAGCTACTAGACCACTGAGGTATTCTCAGCTACAGGGCCACTAAGGTCCTCTCTGATATTGGAACAATGAGGTCCGCTCATCTACTGGACCCCTAAGGTCTGCTGGGATACTAGACCACTAAGGTCCCCTCTACTACTAGATCACTAATGTCTTTTTGGCTACTGGAAAACTAATGTCTGCTCTACTACTGGACCACAAAGGTCCACTGAGCTACAGGACTACTAAGGCCCACTCGGCTATTGGACCTCTTAACTCCGCTTATCAACTGGACCACTGTGGACCCCACATGTACTGGACCACTATGGTCTGTTGAGCTATTTGAACACTGAGGTCTTCTAATCTACTGGACCATGGATGTCTTCTTGGATACTAGACCACCGTGATCTTTATTGTTATATCCTTCGTGTCACAGCTAGCCATAGGATTCCAAATCCCTATTACACTTGATTATGTGAGAATATACTCCTCAATCCATAATTCATATATCTAATTCTATAAAAAATGACTTAGATTACACCCAAAGGACAATATTGTCTCATGGGTACCAACGACGCAGATGGTGTGTTAATCGGACACCCGGTCTGAAAGATATTGGTGTTTGAGTAAATAGGGGCCGATTGCTTCGAAGTACAGTCTGACATGGTCAGAATGACCTGACCTACATGGTTGGGGGGTCCCACATGACCCAACCAAGTTCTACTGACATGACCTGATCTGGTTGGTTCTAGGCTGACCCGGTCCAACCTGGCCGAATGGAGAGGCCCATTGGGTCTTGCTGGACCCAGGCCGGTTTGGTTGTGGGTCTAGGTTGATGGGTTCCCCAGAAACCCAACTCTCATATGGTCTGGTCCAACTAAGTTGGACCAATTCTGGCCATTTGGGTTTCCCAATGGCCCTGTTTCTGATCTGGCATGAAAAGTAATTTGGTAGGCCGATTCATCACCATCCTGGGCCGCCCAACAGCCTAGTTTACTCCATTGTCTAGGCCCACATCGGCAAGTTGACTTGGGTCCAACATGAACACCCGCTAGCATCTGGTTCATGAAGCTATGTGTCCAGCTAAGGCCGACCACCTCCCTCCACATGCGGTCCATCATGGACCGCATACTAGCGGACATCGTGACCCGCCCTTCTAGCCACTCGAACCGATGTGGTGCTTGACTGACGTCACCCCCTGCACCGTCATGGCGGTTGCTGGCCACAACCACTGCTACCTCGGTGCACCACCGGGGAGTGCCGCCTACTACCCGCAGGCCACCAGACTCGCTCAAGTGGTCCATTTTATGATATATCTGCACTTTTGGGTTTCTTGGGGTTCCATTTCCACTGACACATACTCCTATCCATTTTCCATCGCTCAGGGGGTCCGACCTCATTTGGAATCCCCCTGAAAAAGATCTAACACAACTTTGTTGGTTTGTTAGTGAAGAACAAGGAGAGGGAGAGAGAGGATCATAGAGAACACCCAATGAACAGACTAGCCTTTGTTCGCGTCGTCCCTAAATTTTTTTTGTCTTTTGGATCACAAATATTTAAATGTTTAAATGTTGATATCAAAACCGCAACAATATATCCCAAACCCACAAGAATAATTCATCCTTAGATGAACTAGTTAGTGAGTTGATATGCATTCTTCAATTTAAAGGGAAGAACAGGGGAAAAATCACTGAAATGTAAACCACTACTTAGAAAAAAAAGATAATTTGAGGAAGATCACCCATCATCATCCATCGATCTCCAGTTCTGATTCTCTCTCCAAGGGTATCGATGCCACTTTCTGATTCTCTAGAATTTATCGTTGGAGAGCTTTCATTCATCGTTCATTAGAGTTATTCCATGGTTGTTTTTCAACCCTTAATCCTTATTTTATTAAAGAAGGATGACGTGATGTGCATTGTAGTGTTGCCACACTGATTCATTATTGTAATGCATTAAGGAGTTTCAGCATTATCTCATCTTTATATTTCATTGATGATGTGCCACTACAAAAAGTTAAAAGAAATAAAATAAACCTTTTCTAAGTTTATTTTATTTTCCTTTAAAATGTCCAAAAATTATCTTTCACCCTCGACCTTCACCAGTCGAGGTTAGGGCCTGATTAAGGAGAACATTTAATTCTGAAATCAGTGGGGGTATCAGATTTTTAATCCATGTTATTGTTTCTGAGTTCTGAGGATTCAAAAATAAAATTATTTTTAATTAAATTATTTTATGTTGGGTTACATTCAAAAAACCAACATTCACAGCCTGACCGCTCCGTTTGATGTTAGACTCCTCCTAAGGTAAGAACACTCTCATGAGCTCAATGTTACTCTCATATTTCCATCCCTGTTTCCATTTATGTGTTATAAGGATTTTATTATAAAATAATCTTTATACAATTATTTTATGTATGAACAAAAAATACATTCTACTATTAGCCTGTGCCGACCAATGTTAGGATCTTCCTAAGGAAAGAACGTCCTTAAAAGATCAATGGTGGCTTCATATTTTCAATATGAGTCATAGTTCATGAGTTATAAGGATATGAAAAATAAAATAATATTAGTTAACTATTTGGTCTACGGTTATGCAATTTTTCAGGTTTTCTCACTAGAGGCCAACAATGATTAGACATACGCCACGCCAAGGGTAAACCTACCATCCTGAATGAAACGATTCCCAAATATATTTGATATGGGAGCCCATTTAAGAGGAATTTCAAATTTTCAGGAAAACTGCTTACACGCACTATTTAGAACATAACATTTTTGACAGACCTTTCTAGGTCCACCGGGCCTCAGAATCACACAATGTCTTAGTGCCTGGTCTCAAAAAAATCCCCAAAAATTTTAAAACTAAAATTCATAGAATTAGGGGAAATTTCATTACCTAGTGATGGAGGCCTGGTATGTACCCCAAGGGTATATTATCATAGATATGACCAGGTACACATGCATGTCCTAAAGTACACAGGTAAGTCCATATGTGTTTTTTCATGGGATATCGAAATGACTATTATTTATCGATGTCTTAACATAGTGTATCTCAATAGAATATGTTTTTTATTTTTACAAATTAAACATAGTTTTATGTGGTGAGACATGGGTACAACTGAGGTAGGTGAGACACATTATTTACTGCTAGTAAACACCATGTATTTTTTCTATGGAAGGTTGTGGCCCTATTTTTTTATAAGTTTGGAAATATATTAGATGATTTGTTTTTTCTATATTCCATCTACTCGAGGGTCATTTTTTGAATTATATCCTCCAAAAGGACGCTCATCCCTACTACAGGTTAGAATTGTATTGATTTTTCATGAATCCATCTATGAGGTACGCGGTGGATCCTCTACCATATCATCTTTCTTAGTTGGTGATTTAGAAGACACTATGACAAACATACATAGGTTTGTGATCCCTTTAGTATTGAATTTTTCTAGATTGTTTTATCTTTAATCCCCTTGTAGTTTGGGTGTGATCCTCTATCTATATATTCATATCATCAGAGAACTAGAAAAAATGTATTTTGGGAGGCCCAATGATTCATAACTATCCTATGGGTGTCATTAATGATATAATTTCTCATGGAGTTAGATTACCCAGATGAGTGTTACATTGAATCATCAAGAATAATACTGCGGTTAAAAGTTTGGTAAATTCCTCTTGAGTTATGTATTATTTTTGGAGTATATTTCGTATTTTTATATTTCATATTGATATGTTTTATATCATATTAACATACCTGGTGATTAGCTAACTACTGTCTTGGTTCATAGGTTTGGAAATTTATGGTTAACAAAAAAAATATTACTATACATAGCCATATATAGGCTCTTCTAAAACATTTCATTCCATAAATAGATAGAAGACCATTTTATAGTGTTATAGGTGGATTGAGGGTGGTTGGGGAACATCGAGCATGATATACCAAGGGTTTTTCTAGGTATTCGATTAATATTAGTCACCCATTTATAATTTGGTTTTACTTTTTTTCTCTTTTGGTGGGCGTGTATTTGGAATTTTATTCATTCCAATAATTTTTTTTACACTGATCTGGGATAGATTTTATGCTTTCATAATGGTTTCGAATTAATTGTTTTACCTTTCAATATTGAATGTAATTTTGGAAATGTGTGTGTGTGTGTATACATGTACCTTAAGCTAATACCTCTCATGTGTGAGATATTACAACTCAATTCTGGTCTCCACGACCTTCTCTGTTGGATGATGGTTTGGTGGGCCCCAAATGTCCTACCACTAACAAGGTAGTACATAGTAGGTTGGGTCGTGAAAGAGTGGTATCTGATATAGGTTCATCATAGGTTCAGCGTTTGGAGAATATCTAGTTGTGAGGTTTTTTGGATTTATATATATAATATTAATGTGTTTTTTGTTCAAGTATCAGTCTAGGGAATCTAGTACTAGTGTAGTGTCCAATGTATCCATTAACGTGGCCTCTAACAATCCACTTGTTGGCATGGAACATATCGGAATTGGTCGTGGGGAAAACATTTTCACATGCATCATATAGGAATGGGTTGTTGTTTACATGTCATTCTTGAGTCACCTCCCTAGATATAATCCTGGGATATAGTATATATTGATTTTATTTTAGGATTCCTTGATAAAGATATCCAACCATGATACCCCAGTGAGGTCAAAATGATGATATGATTGTGCCAAGGCATCAGTGATGATATCTCAAAGGGGGGATGGTACATATGGATGGGTTTATAGTTTCTACCACCCTTTGACTATAAGATTTTAGAAAAAAATATTGAATGAGTATTTCCATAGATTTATTACACTATATGAGTTTAAAAGGAAGTAACCTCCATGGTTTTAGGGAATGTGATAATGCCAATTAGTTGAGGATTATAAAGAGTTAGTAACTTGAGTGTTTTACCTTGTAAGGACACCTATAGATCAGCTAATAGTCCAAGAAATGATTATTACTTTAGGATCCTCTGAGTTATGGGGGATTTTTTTAATTAGATACAGACTGATATGACACTTTCTTCATTATATTATAATCATATCTTCTAGGATGATATCTATCTGGACACATTACGGGCGGTGTTCATACAAAAGATTCTACATTATTAAAATTGATGTATAACCATGATATAGTAAGTTTCAAGTTTCACTAACCTCTCAATATACTCTATATATATGGTTAGTGATCAGTATTTCTCACAACCAAACCTCAATATGTTCTTATGACGATATATTAGTGGTTTAGTGATATATATTTTCATTCCCATCTATGTTTGAGTGATTTAGTGAGACCTAGTGTTAGATATAGATTTGGGTGATTACATTCCCAACGATGTTGTTAGAGGTGGTCACACAGAAATTGAGAACATAGAAATTAGTATATTATGGACGATATTAGAATATGTAAGTACAAGACACTTCAAGAGATAGAAATAAGATGATGGGTATGTGGATAAGTAATCTCATGATGTTTTTATTTATCCTGGATAAAGGTTTTCTTTCACTAGATATGGTTAGTGACAACTCACAAGGGATTTTCCAAACCTTCATATAACTAATTGAGATATAGTTGACTACACACTCTGGATTAGATAAAAAAAAAGTGTAGTGTGGTCCACATGGTAGTAGATATGGTAAAGGAGAAAGGAGAGAAGTTGGAGGCGGAAAATTGCTTGACTTGTTCCACAACCAACCTAAGGTGGTCCATGCTTGGATCAGGGAACTGTTGGTCAGGTATAAGGATTGTTATAGACCATAGAGGCCTTTGTCCCCATGTCTATGGGGATGATTATAGTTATGATCTCTATCGACTCTATATTATCTATAGTACTGATAGAGACTACTGTAAGACACAATTTTCCTGACTCTTCACTTATGTAAGAAACATGGACTATTATTGATCTGTTAGCTAGACCCTTTCACTTGGAGACTCCAACAAGAGTTTACTCAGTGATAGTACACTTCTTTAAATAGTGTGAATATACTACTGGGGGAGAGAGCTTCATATGAGATATCATTTTAGTATTTATTACACTTTTCAATGTGTTTTATGTATGTTATTTTTATCCATTGTTCATTCCTAGATTGAATTTTTAAGGTGGAGGATACGGTGCATCCATGGTGACAGAATGATGTTTTAATTTATGTATTAGGTGGAAAACCATGAAAAGAAAGATGGTTTCATATGTATAATGATACAAACAACTAATCATATGTTGGATACCATTACTATTTTATCAATGATTTATATGGAATTTTATATTTTTGAAGTGGTGGTGGATTATGAGGAAATATTTCCTTATGATCTATCATGATTACCTCCTCGATGATAGAAAAAAATATGTATTGAATTTTACCTTGGTATTCCCATGATATCTTGGATATCATATCTTATATATCCCCACATAATCTCAGGAGATGTGGGTACATATGGATGACATGATGAGGAAGGGATTTTTCAAACCTATTGTGTCACCCTGGACAGCCCAAGTGTTGTTCCCCAGGAAGGTGGATGGGGGAATAAATTCGTGTGTAGATTACTAACAACTAGAAAAGGTATTAAAGAAACTATAAGTATCCCCTAACATGGATTAATGAAAAATTTGATCATTTGAGAGGGTATAGATCATTCTCAATGATATTCTTCAGATTTTTTTTTATAATGAGCTTTGAGAACGAGATGTGGATACACTAAATATGGAATTCTGGTCTAACTACAATCATTATAATTACATAGTGATTCATTTTTCTAGGATGAATGCCCCATATGTGTTTATAGGACTCATGTACATGATATTTTATGCATTTATAGACTACTTTGAGGTGGTGTTTAATATTGAAATACTTTTTTACTCACTGTTTGAGGAGGAGGATGAGAGAAACTTGAGGATGGCCATCGATATATACTAAGAGGACCTGATTTGTGGGAATCTATTCAAGTGTGTCTTCTAGATTTGGGAGCTCCAATTTCTATGACATTCCATCTTATTTGAGGGTGAATTAGTAGAGTTGAAAAAGTTTGAGGTAATTATAATCTTATAGCCATCCAAGAGTGTCATAGAGGTGTTAATATTCCTTAGGCTGGTTAGCTAGTATGAGTGATATGAGACATATATCTATTGGATATTAGCACCATCGGATCCATTTACTAGAGATGGTATGGATTTGTAGTGTTTAAACAGTAGAAACATTCTTTTGAATTGATACATGAAAGGATGAAGAGTGGACCCATCTTATGAATGTATGAGGAGTGTGTCGAGTACATAGTGTAAATTTATGGTTGAAGGACTTGACAAAGTTGTGTTTAGATGAAAAGGTAGGTGATGATTACCTATTGGTATGGATAGTTAATACCACATGATTAGAACTATATAAACCATGATATAGAGATTTTAGTGATTTTATTCACCATAAAGATGTGGCGACAATACATTATGTGTGAGAAGCTTATTGCCTGTTATGACCACCAGAATCTCTAGTGTATCATAATGCAGATGGACAATAAACATGAGATAGAAGTGATGGATAGGGTTACCAAATGATTATTACTTCATAATAATCTATAGTATATGGAATCCGAAGATGGTAAAAGATGGTCACATTAGGAGATTATATTCCTTGTTTTTAGATGTGGTTTCAGAGTAGTTAACCTCGTTGTAGTTTTTCATAGTGGATGTGTATAGTGTGACATATATACAGTCAATGGTTATTACCAAAACACTTATAAATCATGTTAGGGAGGATAAACATGGAGATAATAACTGCATGACCACAAATACTCATATTTTGAATGGACGTTCTCCTAATTCGTTTTATTAAGGTAGGGAGTATATCATACTATTAAGAGGATGGATGATGGTAACCGTGATATTTTTAGAGGAGTTTTTGAGTAAGTTTCATATATACACCTTGGATGTACAAAATGGTGTGGAAATCATGTTCTAGGACCATCGATGTTTGTTGTGGTCACCAGGGATGAAGTAGTGGGTAGTGAAGTTGGTATCTTGATTCCTTACCTATAAACTTGTGATGGATAAAAACTAGTTTATAGTGGGTTTATCTCATTATATTAAGGATATATAGTGGTAGTGAGATGGTATATCAATTTACTATGGGATGAGGTGAGAAAAAATGTATAGATGATACGATTCCTTCTAATTTATCAAAGACCGACTAACAATGTCATCCTACTTCCTGACCATATGAGGGGATAATTCAGTATAGATCATGGTATTTTTTTACAATTAAAATATATTAAAAATTCATGTTGTTCACTCAATGATATATTTAGACAATAATGATTTCTTCACATGATGATCATTGAGATGATTATATGAGTATCTTGGAAACGAGTTTCTTTTGAGTGTGGGGTTTCACCCCTATAATGATGGCCATAATAACCATACCATTTATATCATCAGGGATGTATAGTGGGATTTCATGTCATAATTTTTCCATAGTTGAGAGGATCACAAACCCTTGATGGTGTTTTCATACGATAATTACTACAATTTCATTATCAGTATGGAACCATTCGATGCTTTCTATGCACGACCTTGAAGTTTAAAACTATGTTGGAATGACCCTAGTGAGTCAATAATCATGGTCCTAAAGTTTGTTGACCAAAAATAGATATAGAGATGATTATCTTGAAAAATAATGAGACTACAAGGATCCATCCAATGTCTTTTTTGGATAAACAACAGAGGCCTTTAGTGTTTGTGGAGGGAGATGATGTGTTTTTAAATTTCTTTCCTTGAAATAAATTGAGTATATTTTGATATGGATGAATTTTATTTATTATATTAATAATAGCTTTCCATATAATATGTAGGGTTGGTGAGGCATCATTCATCACAGCTCCACCAGAGTTGTTATAGTGGGTGGAAACTGTCTTCCTTAAGTTTTAGTGGAGGATGTGTGTGAACAACCCATCATATATTATCAACTAAGAAAAAATGTATATAGAGGATGGATATTCCTTTATAGAGTACCCAATAGATATTGTGGATCGATATGAGAAGATATTTTTAAGAATAATGATTTCCATAGTGTGTGTTCAGTTCCCACATGAAAATATCTTGGGGGAACATAGGAGTGAGATACCAAGATGTGTGATCATTATTATCATCTTTTTTGGTAGGATATTTTTTTTAAAGATGAAAAACTACATGGTTTGGAGAATGTAAATTTCATGTGTTTTACTTGTATGATATTAAAATATATTTATCCTCATTTTTGGTCTCAGGTGAAAATACATACAATGATTTAGAGGCCCTATGAGTCTTAGTATTGATAGAAAAATATTAAATATATATTATCAAACTCATATGGTTTTTGGTAATAACAGAATAAATCATGGAAAAAGTATGAGATTTGAAATTTTATAATTTATTCTTATAAGGAATTATAATTTGTTCCTTTTTCAAAATTAATATTTTCACCTTTTGGGTGAATGGTTTGAGTACCATCATTATTGAAATAATTAAATAAATTTAATCATTTATCTTAATTATTATTTTAAAAATATCAATATAATTTTATCTATTAATAAAAATATTTTGAAAACCCCTATTTATATCCACATCACACTAGGATTTTACGAGAGTATATGGAGGATGGTTTGGTTAATTACAGTAAGATCATGGATCAGATTGGTACTTCAGGGATTTTATATGCTAACATAGTTGATGATACCCCTAATGGAGAGGGCGTACAACAATATTTCCAAAAACAATTGATCCAACTAGATGTATTATGTCAATTTATGTGGATTTATCCCCATTTATTTGTCTTAAAATTAATATGAATCCACTATTCTAACAGTTTAATTCACATGTAGATCATGTTTTGTTGAGATGGGGTTATCTTCCTAGAAATTATAATTTTATATTTATTTAATTATAACACTTTTTCTTAATTTCAATGTAAATGGATCGAAGGCAATAAAAATATATTTTTTGGTTTATTCCTTTTTTTGTGTGTTTTAATCATTTATCTCCACATTCATCTTGCTATCATTAATAGTATTCAACATGGACAACAGTTTAAAACATACTGGATGAAGGTTCATTAAAAATTATAATTTTGGAGTCATGGATTATTACACAATATTTAGGATATATATTAATGTCATGGGTATGATGTTTATAGACAAATGTTTTTTCCAGATATGTAAATCCACAGTTGTAGTATTTGGAATCTTGATAGGGAGGAATGAAGAGCAATTCACCGTAATAGGATCGATGTCATTTTTTATAATCATAAATATGGGTTTCGGAACTGTCAGATATAGATTTGGTATTTACGAGAATAATGTGTAGAAGATTTGGAAATGGTGGCAGTTTTGGTGAGACACTTGGGATGTTTGGATATTTATGGAAAATTACAAATTACATGGTGTGTAATCTATAGAATACGAGCCATGTAGTCCCCACACCTACAAGGATAGGGTTTCCTCAAAAATATAAATAACATGAACCAGATAAAACATGTCAAATGATGTGTTAATCGATGCTAAAATCTTATCATGTACCCTTGTAGTACACCGACGTTGACATAGAGAGGCATATAGGCATGAACAAAAGTATACGAGATGACCAATTGTACATGGTCATGGGATATTGACATTCCAAGTATCAATAAACCTTTATATAGTGTTTATATAATGAGAGAGAAATGTTTATTTGGATGACACCATGATGTTTGAGACAATGATACTTGAGAAGACTTGTTGTAGAAAATACATGCCATGTATCTCTAGTAAGCACCATGTACTTTTTCAAGGGAGTGTCCTGGCTCTCAGTTTACTCATAAAAACTATATCGATTGAGTGTGTTCACTTTGTCCATCTCTATGAGGGTATATTTTGGAATTAAATCCTTATAATAGAAATATTATTACCCACATTTTTTATACTTAAATAATGTTTTCTTGAATCCATCCCTAAGGCTTGGGGTGGGATTATTTATCTTATTCGTATACTATAGTGGGGCTTGAGGAATCATTGTGAGAAAATTATGTGGGTGTGTGATCCCCAACACAGTAGGTAATTATAGATTTTGTTTTTTGAATTATATATTGTTATAGGTTTGATCAACATTCTATTTATCATCATCACTAGTGATGCACTGCATACTTCTTTATAGAGTCTTAAAGAGACTAACCTCATGAATAAGGATCATTAGTGATTGAATAGATCATGCTCTATGCTCTATTATAAGTGAGTTAGCTTGAATCATTAGGATGGATAATATAGATGATAGTATGGCTGAGACCTCTTGATACTTGGATTTTATTATGATTATATCTTAGATTTTATGTCCTAATTTCAATGTCTCATATCCTATTGACATACCTTGGGATGAGTTGACTAGTCTATTGGTGCTTATGTTTGGTAATTTCCTAGTGTAGTACTTTATATTTTTATACTCTCCCATTCCTAGGGTTTTCCCACAAATGTCATGTCCCAGGAAGAAGAAATTTCATTTGATGGTTTCATAGGTAGACCAAAAGAGGATGTATCATAGCAATGTGGAAAGATTTTCGCTGGTTCCTAGTGTTACATTTACTTAATCATCTCATTCTTTGATGGTCAGATCTTTTTATCTATTATTTTGGGATTTTATTTGGATCATTATTAAATCTAGTTCATTTTTCACACTCTTATGTGGGACAAATATTATGCATTCATTATGGTATGAGATATGTTATTTGAACTTTTATCATTTTATGATATTTTTTTGATGTGTGTGTGTGTATATACCAATACCATAGGATAAATTCTCCCATATGCGATATATTCATACTTGGAACAATTCACCATCCCTTGGCATATTGGAGGTGGGATATGGATTCCATAACAATCTTAATGCTATCCTAGAGGGCCCTGTAGGTTTTGGTCATGACAAAAAAATATATATTAAACCTCAAAACATCATATGTGATCACATGATAACATGAGCTCTTAAATCTCTAATCATCATCCCAGGTGATATGATTTTACTTATATGATATTTAAATTTATGTTATCCACAGATGTGTGATATTTTAAATACACTGGGAAAGTACAAAATGATATGTACATTATAAAATGAATCTCTCCAATTAGATTTGTTGCAAAATAAAAAAATCTAAAAGTATCACACTATTTCACCCATTTAATTTCCCTTGTGAATGAACATTAAAACATATTATTATTTAATCTTCATTAGATGAACTCAACTCTCCATTTATATATATCTCCCAGTATTTTTTTTTGTGTATTATATCACCTATTAAATTTTAGAATCTCTCTATAACATTATTATTTTGATTCAACCCAATTTAAAATATAATTAAAACTTGATACACAAATATTAATAATAATTGTTCATATTAATATCATATCGTGAACTAATTATTAACTCAATATACTATTTTTATATTATCCACCTATAAGATTTTATTTTTTTCCACTTCATTATTTTATAAAATATATTTTATGATTAATCATGGAAAAAATTAATCAGTAAGCCTTGTACAGTTGTGCGATAATGTAATTTATGAAAAAGGATTAAATTTTGTTGTCTATATGATTTTCATACTCATGATCTATAGACTAAGGTAATAATACCTAAAATATTAACTCTTATTAAAAATATAAATGATAGTTAATAATAATATATTAATGATCATCAATTTAATCATCTTATTACCCCTTAAATAAGAATTTAGAACATTCTCTTTTTTATTTAATCAAATATCATTAATTTGTACCTGTTAATGTAATTGATGATATTTGAAATAAAAATTCTAATATTAATAATTATATCCTATTCATTAACATATGTATTCATGTGTGAAGTTAAATAGATACCTTAGATATTTGGAGATGAATTGTTTAATGGTAATGAAATTGTATGTAGAACATGATAAAAATATCATTTCTTCTATTAACTCATTAAAATATACCAACATTTTTATTATAAGAACCATTTTTATTTTTATAATACTATAATGATAAATTTGTTAATATATAGCTTTTATTTTATCAAATTTTACCTATTTTTAAATCAATTTATTCTTCAAATTAATTAATAGGTCAATCCAAGAGCAAAGTGTTAAATTTTAAACCCATTTTGAATTTTAATGTTTTAGATCTATTTATTATTTTATATTACAATTTTTACCAATATCGAATTTTATTATTGAATTTTTGTATAAAATTTGACATCTCCCATTGATGTTTTTTATTAATATTCTCATAGTGACCTAAACCAACCCACATGACCTAGTACACTAATACCAAATTCAATAGCGATATAACTTTAAGGGCATTCCTTATCCCCACATGTTGGACTATAGCACACTACATCAAATAATAAATCAAAGGGATCTATTTTTCCATGATAATATATGGTTAATAAAAAAATATAAACCAATAAAAATTTGGAATTCCAATAACACTTCAAGGAGAGTACTAACAAAATATTTCTAATAAATATATCATACTAAAAAACATCTAAAGTGTCACACAATAACCATCAAGACGGGAACTCAAAATCTCCATGAAATGGGTGTATCAAAGCTAGACTATTCAAAATCACCACTAAAATACCAATAGATCATACACAGCCACCACATTTTATAAGTGATTTCCCATTTATTATACTAGGAATAACATAATCTAAAAATTACTTAAAGAAAAGGTAGGGTGAGAGAAAACATAGCCTAGTATGATTATACCAAATGTTCTGTATGTAGTTATAATACAAATAAACAATATATGATTAATTTTAAACAAATATAAGTAATGTAAAAATATTATTCACATTTCCCTAAAATATTAATAGAATAAAAACAATATTTTAATCAGACATTTGAATGTAGTAATCACATCAAGAAAAGAACCATGGTCATATGCCCTGAGGCTAGATTTTATATTGATGTTGGATCCTCACACTACATAGTAAATTATCATGCATTAATGACTATGCACATATCAATAAGTCTTATGTTACTGGTATAGAATCAATCAACACCCAAGTAGGTAAAATAATGTTAAACTCGGTTTAGTTAGAGTAGTCCCATTTAATCCATTAATAGGTATTTATAGTCATATAATTATTGTCCCAATCACCAACTAACTATTTAGGATCGCATGTTCTTTGACAAATCAATCAATCAATGTATGCCAATCATTTGAAATTTATTTATCATTTAAAATTGGAATTCCCTATTTCAGTTTTTAAAATTCAATTTCAATTTAAGAACAAAATCATTGGTAATTTTTGAATTCATTCCATTTATAATCATCATACACCAAATATATTTTTTGATAATAAAAATAAATTTATTTCATCAAATATTCCTTCATTTGGGCCATAATTTATCAATGTCTATATAGTTGATCATATACCTTAAATAAGGGTTTTCCTTAAAAAATTCATTCATTTAGAAATCAAATGTAAAAGTGATTTAATTTGAGGAAATAAATTCATAATAAATTTAATTTCAAGAATTAAATCAATGTTTCAATTCAATGTTAAATCATTATAGAACCACATAACATTATGTCACATGATGAAACAATAAATGAATTAATAAATGAGATGGGAACCCGTAATGATGAATTTATTATGAGTTTGATCAATGAAAAATCTGAAAATCCAAATCTATATAATTTATTTTAGATAAATTTATATCATGGGGGATAAACCACTATAAAATAATGAGATAATATAATAAAATAGTATTCAAAATATTGGGGAGATTTTTTCTAATGTCGGATCAAATTAATCCTCCGAAAATTCGATCTGATGGGAATGGTGTTAGAGGAGGTAAAATCCTCTTTTGATGGCCTCTGAAACCCCTAAAATTGGATTACGGTCTAGTATGTGGATATTATTATTTTATTTTTGGTGTTTAATTTTAATTAATATTTTAATTAGGTTAAAATCATGTTCATATGTTTACGGGGAAAGGCCACATGGTTTATACTAACCATGCACCAAAAAGTGCACCTATATTGGGCTTTTGGAAAAGTTCACAGTTGTGTTCCATGGTTTGACTAACATTGTTCCAACCATGAAACACACAGAATTCAATGGCCACATAGTATGGAGGGGATTCCACATGGTTTACACTAACTTTTCACTACCATATAATCTATGAAATAAAGTAACACTATTTTCTCAGTTAAACCTCATAGTTTTCCCTCACCCTGATCCAAAAATGAATATCCCCATTGAAAAGAAATATTATTCCAAGAATTTTATAAATATCTTGAAACATAACATGAATAAAATATTATCTGAAAAAGGGGTTATAGGAACCTTAATTTTGGTAATAGGATGTTACCACCTCTTAATGATAAAATATTTCTTCCCATATAATTTTTATAAAGAAGAATCCATACCAATGAGATGATGCCACTTCACTCTCATCAATGCCTCATGCTCCCAAGACTCTTGAGAATCAACAAAATTCTTCCAAAGAATACAATTAATAGTTATAGACTTCCCATGGAAAAAATTATTCTCAAAATAAAAAATATGAACTCACATCCTAGTTATAGATAAATCAATTTATGTGTTAAGGTCCTCCCATCTCGAGAAATTATATAGGTTAGAGACATAATTTTTGAGATATTTCATATGAAAAAAACTATGAATTGACATCAAGTAACATGGATATGAAATATGGAAAGACACCTTATAATCATGCTAAAAAAGAAAAGTTTCTCTAATATATCTAGATCTCTAATTTACCTTTTTTCCATTCCATCAGTGGGACAATGTATGAGAAACTCTCTGAAACACCAAGTCACTAGCTGAAGTCTGTAAAGGGAATTACTAAAGCTCAAAATAAGAATTATAATATCTATAAGACACCCCCCTTCTAAGAATAATGAAATAGATCATTTTCATTGTCTCTCAAATCATGCTACCCCAATGATGGAGGATTCATAAATCTCAAACCAAAACAATAGATATTTACATGTCCTTCCATACAATTCAAAAGGTGTCCATCCTATTGGATGAATGGTATTTGTTGTTATATGATAGCTCAAACATTCAAAAATTGTTATCCTAAAATCCACCAAGGAAGATAACATAAGCATGAATCATGTCATCCAAGATCATTATAGCTTGTAACAATGGTATATCCATCTATTGATGATATGATTCTATAAATCTTAGATGGGATACCATATCATCCTAGGAACCTCTATAAAAAAATAGGTAAATCATAGATCCTTATCAAAAACTATTTTTGAGGAATGTTCATGATATCTAATGATATCCTACACATAAAGGATATCCACCTCCTTTTAATTTTTAGTACCATCAGTCCATACAATGTTAACTAACATGGATAGAAGATAAACCGCTACCCATATCACATTCTTTCCTCTAGGGGTACATGAAAAACAAACCACAATATTTATTTAAATATAATCCCATTTCCAAGTAAAATATTTATGTGTATGATGAAATCCATAATATTTATAGTGAATTCCATTAACCTATTGAAATGTATAACCTTGAAAAACAAAAAGAGTGATATATAATATCATATCTTCCCACCAAAATCATCAAATCAAATCATAAAACACTTGAATGGACCAAGATGTACATCCATATCAGAATTATGATAATATGCCGCCAAATACATTATCACAAGTAAATTCATGAAATCATTGTTTTGGAATAATAGTATACCCTTAGAAGAGAATGATGAAGCACCAATGGTCTACCCATTATAAAGAGACTCCCTAATGAAAAAATCATTATCTGAATGTTTATCCTAAAAAATAATCTTATGTAGAGATGAGGGAAAATAAATATCAGTCAACCCAATATTGATATCATTATCATAGACTAAAATGTGAATATATGAAAAGAAAGCCATCAATTTTCAATATTTTTTTGATTATTTCATGGCATGATTTAGATGTTTACTAGTTAAGGAGTCAATAATGAAATTCTACATACAATGGTTGTAGAAAATTTCCAAATATAATGATTTAATGTACTCCAAAAATCATTTATGATAGCAGATCAAATATTTTTTCAACAAGATGTAACTCAATATTTTTTGGTCTAAATAAATATTAAAACACTATCTAAAAATTTTATTCCACCAGAACTAATGTGCATGAATCTATTATGTGGGATAAAGATCATGTATAAGATAGTTCATATAGTGTTACATATTATAATGGTAACCATAGGCCACCATGTGTTCACATTTCAAAAGAACTCTTCCCAAACATGACCCTGATATGTCAAAAAAGACTACATATCCCTTTATAACCTATGAAAGACTACACAATTAAACATATGTAAAAAGGATATTCTACTCATTTGAACTATTAAAATTTTTTAATCCCATAATAATTTTAATCCCTTTTGAGTGAAAGTGGTCATCAAATAAACCAAACATGAGAAATATTTTATGAATCAGTGGTAATTTCCCAATAATCCCAAGATATTTCTAATCTCAAGAACATTGTGAAGATATTATCATGTGATAACATCCTTCAACTTCATTGGATAATCTGAAATACCTTACAATGATACCAAATTTCCAATTGAAATCACTTTCAAAATCAAGAAACTGTAATTTGATCAGTTACCATAAAGCTAAATAATTCACATACAATATATTATATCACTAAGATGATGCACACAACCTTCCTTAGTTTTAGAGTAAACAAACATATCATCCAAAAATACCACCAAGAACACATCAAGATACTTGAATAATAACTTTTCTATAAATTCCATAAACTATGTAGGGGACTTGTCTTGACTAAAGGGAATAAACAAATACTCATAATGTCCATTATGAATCCTAATGGTGGTCTTTGCTATATCAGATTCATTTATCTTCAACATGTTATATAGGGATTGAAGATTAACCTTCATGAAACACTTATCCCCTTTCCACTCATCAAAAAATAATCAATCAAAGTAAATAGTTATTTATTCATTATTGTGAACTTATTGAGTGTTATACACTAAATGAAAAGGTGAAGTGCCCCATCATCATTACTTGAAAATAGAACAGGAACCTCCCAAGGTGACATATTTGGTCATATAAAGTCTTTATCCAATACATCATCTAACTAATTCTTAAACTATTTTAGTTATGGTAATTCCAAAATATATGAAATATTATAGATTATTTTTGTACTTGGTACAATGTAAATGAAAATATTAGCCTCCCTTATCTGTACTAAACTAGAATAGTCATCAAGAAACTCGTTGGAGGAACTCTATGACACATTGGAGGACGATCACAACTCAATTATTATTTATCTAGATCAAAATAAAACATAAATATATCCAAACATAACTTTGGAAAAGGTGACCCATCTCTACTCAACATCAAGTTCCATTCCCATAGGAAAATAGGACTGACCCCATTGTGGGTAGAAAAGGAGAACCATAACAAATAACATTCAATTTGAGCCATATGTAAAATCATCCAATCCAGCCTAAAAATAGAATGTTACAATTTCCGGTCAAGAATACGAAAAAACAAATTTAATTTGATATTGGATAAAGAAATATCATAATAAGGTCATCATGGACGTTTAACTCTCTTCTTACCAAGGGGAGAAGAAATACCCATCACAAAAGATATAAGATACATTATAATATTGGTAAAATTCATATTGTGATTCAGCATGAAAGTGTGAAATTTATAGGTACACATTAAATTAGTCACTAAATATGAAGCTATAGTGATTTTACCCCTCACAGTCAGTGGACCCGCATCATCTTCCTTTGGAGCCTCCTCTATAATTTGATAAAGCTTCATCCCATGTTCCTTTTCTGAGAAGCCCTTATCTCATGAAGAATATGACTAAAATTAAATACATTTTTGAGTACGTGAGTTTGTTACACTATACATGGCTTGAAATACATAAATGAACTACTATAGGTGGCTTCAGAAAACATATAAACTTTTAATATTTGAAGCCTCACTATATATTAACATCAAATTCTAGAACATTCCACACCAGAACCAAGTTAATGGGCCTATTCTAGTCACTTGAGAATATCTAGATGATTCCACTTATCAGTTTCCAATAGAGGAATAATGACTTATCAACATTTATTTAATATAACTAATAGAACAACCACTATGATTATGGGGAACTCCTACCAATCTTGAATTATGTGCAAGGATAAGTTCCTCAATCAATTTATTATCTAGAATATCATTATAATATGTGATATTAAACATGAAATCATAATTTTAAATATCATATCTAATACATATCTCAAATAATTAGGAATTTAGATTCTCATTAATTACTGGCTTAGGAAAAAACTAATCAATTTTATAAAAATGGTTTGTCTACTTAGTAATACTCTTATCATCTAGTTCATGTTATGGAACAACATATTATTTTCCAAAAAAATATACATAAGATAAAAATATAATCAGGAAATATATCTAAATTCTTTCCACTAATCATTAAATTTTCTTCACTATAGCCTTCAAATCCCACCATCTCCTTCTTGGACCTTCTAGCTTGATGGTAGAACATTTCACCATTATTTAATTCAGAAATTCCAATTACTCAAAAAATATAACAATATTTTTTTTGGAAATCATATTTATCCTGAGGATCATTTTATCCATGGAAAGCTAAGGGATTCTACCCAATAAACTCATGATTATAATATATAATTTTATTCCACAGGGGTTCTGATACAGAATCAGGGACATGATCGAGTGTATATAACTATCCTAAATAAGTGACAACATGCACCATAATCTCAATAATATTCAAAAATACTAGTGGTTTATCTTAAAATGGTTCATTAGAATCCACCTCTCAATGTTTATGAAAAATAATTCATGGGGGAATAATTTTACACAACCTCATTGTGGAATATAAGAACATCAGAATGGATACTCCATTAATTAAAAAATTATGGAACATATGAAAATAAATTTAATCAGACATAATTACATATGTTTTGGATTATGAAACAATCAAATAATGTTTTGGTATATAATATAATTGGTTCAATTCATTTCATTAGGTTGCCTTTCCCAAATACCCATGGTGACTTAAAGATATCTAAAAATAGAAATTTCTTGGAACTTTCTTATCACCACAACTTAAGTCGCAACAATCCTACCTCCTATCTACTAGGAAATCCTAGAATGCGTACATAAATAAGATAAAGATTAATAATTTGAAATGATGAAACTATTCAATCAAAAAACAACCCTAATACACTTGGTATTAGGGCTGTTAGAAAAATCATGATTGGTCAAGTGTCAAAAAATTTCATTTCTTAAAAGACGTAACTACATTAGATCTATAGATTAGATCCCCTGTATAGGCTTGTGAATATCATGTATAATTGTTTGATCAATTTTCATAAAAAATTACATCATTTGGATTTATGGTGCATTTGATAGAAGTATTCCATATGTGACTATTGTTCGAAGGATACAAGGGTGAATCAATCTAGATTGAAAAATAAAACACATTGAGAGTCTTTGGGACTACTGATCACTAAAATATGGGTTATTGTTCCATGTTATGAAGTAGAATTTGATGTCTGGACAATCACCAATACTCTATTTCATCAACCCATACTGAATTTCATTGGTCTATTACTTGGAAATATCATTTCTCTCTCTAGGATATGAAAAGAGTGGAACAAAAGTCTCAAATTATAGTGGATGAATTTTATCTTTAAAAAGAGGACGATCTTGCTTATATAGTGGAGTTTTAACACCCATAAAGGGTTCCTCGATCCCCAAAAAAATAACTACCACTGAATAATATTTAAATTAATCATTATAACCAACTAACTATGTCATAAATGTAATTTATATTTTATTTCTTATATTTAATATATATTTAATAAATAACATGATATAATAATGTAATTCAATTGACTCCTAAATTCTTTTAGTTTTAAATAAACCATGAATATTAAAGTAATATTCATTTTTTGTAGTATATTTCTATGTATTCACTCAATACATTGTGAATAATTTTAATATATAAATTCATCACCAATTATTATATACTTGAATAATGATGCATTCATTTATACTTTTGTAATAATATATTCTATGTTATATATCGGACCTCGTGGTGGGGCTCACGATGTCCTACAATCCTATTTATCAGAATTGGAAAGACTATTGAATATGTTGTGTATGCGAAAAACAGGGAAATTATCTCTACACCAGTGAATGCTATTTATAGACCAAAAGTGGAGTTTAGTAACACTTTAAGGCCCCTAAAGAGATAATGAAAAGGAATATAATAAATAAATGTTCCTACAGACAAACATAGTGTAATAGTATCTATTTGTGTTATGATATCTCATAAATAAGGATGAAAAATTTATGTCATAATCCATTCAATATTTAGTATATATTGAATTTAAATAATGTAATAAACTTATACTACCATCTACAAAGATTTATTAATTTTTTAGCATCCTAATCACTATGAAACATGATATTTCATCCTTATTAGAAGTTTGAAATTAAATATTGATTATTGAATACATGTAATTAATTCAATGACACACCTATCATAGGATACCTTACTACAACACCAATTCCATAGTTTTAATCTAGAATAAAAATATACAATAAAATATAATAGATTATTAATAATATAAATTTTAGATACCATTTGGAATGTTCATATATACAATCTACCTATAGAACCTGAAACATGTGGTGTTCATATTGGATGTTCAGTCATCATGATCTCATCTCCTTGAGATAAAACAAATGAGAACTTCATGAAATAATTTCTCAATGATTATGATCCCCCAACACTTGATGGTGTCATATAATTTATGTCCTACCATCCTGATGTATCTTGATCGTTGTAAAAATCTATCATATTTGTATCATGGTATCTCTAGTTTCTAATTATATCTCACAAACTATGATAACCTTTTAATATGACATGTAATCTAAGTACATTACCACAAAATTTTAGATTTAATGGCATTAAAACTAATATGGTAAGGTAAAAACATTTATATATAAAACTATATACAATTAATAGTAATCAATGTACACAGAAGGAGTTGGGTCTAGGTCCAGATCTCAAAATATTCACACATTCACTTTATCCAAATACTAAAATTCATTAAACCAGTAGTTCTAAAATTATAATAATGCTTCTCATGAGTTATATATTTAGTTAGTGGGTCTTACATGTTATCCTATATGGAAACTATTATAACAAAAATTTACCTTTATGGGTAAAATATTTCATGATTTGAATGATTTGATGTATATTCTTACTCATATAGAGTGACCTATGCTCTCTGGATGGAACCACTACATCAATATTCTCACAATAATCTAGAACATGGTCAAAACTACTTTAAACATCACTAATTCATCAGAAAATTCAATGTATACAAACTAGAAACATTACATAATTATAAGAAATCATATACTAAGAATATTTAGCAGATCTATGGCCATAGGATTTTTTTCAATATTCTCCATATTTTAAAACTATTATTCTTTAAAATTACATATCCTAAATTTGATTTCAAATCATCATTATCTTTCTTGAAACTAGAATAAGCATATTCCGTTTGTACTAGTTACTCATATCCCCCAGACACTTGGAATGTATCCTTTATACATCTCTAATATATCAGTATAGTTTTTCCATCTCCCCAATGCAATACTTCTATATTAGCTTGATATATTACCCCCATGCCTATATAAAATCCCACATAAAACATATTATATTTCATGGAATACATGATATATCCAACTAATGAGGTATAATAGATGATTACCAATCTTTTAATCTAATATTGGGTTATTTGGAGACATTTTTTAGGATAGATTGATTTCACGTGACATTAAAAAAAACCACTCTATTATTTTTCCATATTTTAAATTTCGAGTACCTTGTCAATATATTAAATTTGATATATCCATAGAATCATATAAGACCTATATTGATACATATTAATACCTAGGATAAATGATTATTGACATATATATTCTATGGATACGTATTCATTTAAATAAGTATTATCTTACCAAAGGACATGAAATTAATTTCCTATAATTAATTTTTCATATTAATATAATTCAAGGAATACAATATAATTACTTCTAACATTCTTATAAACACATGGATTTCCTTCTTGGATGATAAATCCCAATTTATATTATGTCTCATAAAAATGAACCATATTTGATTACAATTCTAGCCTAATCCCATAAATGCATCTTTATATAATGAATAATTTGTTGGCACAATTTTACAAAATAAAACCTTTAGGTTGATTCATATATATATATATATATATATATATATATATCTTAAACATATATCACATATAGAAAAGTATTTTTTAAATACATTTGAAAAATTTCATAACCATGGAAGGATACTTTTTCAGGTAATATTATGAGGGATTTCAACATCACTAGTAGTGATAAGTTTTCATCATAGTTTATTACTTAATATTTTCTAAAACCTATTTCGATTAGACACGATTTATAGGTATTTACTTTACCACCAATGCCTATATTTTTCTTGAATATTGATTTTCATGCAATGTGTTTTTTATCTTCTAGATGGTCTACCATAATTGGAAATGTATTTTAGTATATGGAATCCATATCATAATGAATTCCCTCTTTCCATTTGGCACCACCATATAGTTTATAATTTCATTACTCTATAGGTGTAATTTGTCACCCGACTCTGTGGAAATGAAAACATATCATATTGGTTCCATAAAGTCTTATGTAGACCGTTGTAGTACTTGTTTCTCAAACAAATATCACATCCCACTGTATGTTATAGATAATATAGCTGAACCAACTCTTCTTCATCTAGAACATGAACTTCGTCAATGATTAACTAACACTCACTATTTCCATTGGATATGTGTTCCCTTTATAGAAATGTTTAATTTTATTCCACACTAAATTTTATTTATGAAAGAATATATAATTAAAATTCTTTAGTTTGTTTAGGATAACATAAAACAATGAAACGTTTTCTATGGGATGATGATATCTTAGAAGGTAAATTCAGGAAAAAAGAATTGTAACCTTATACATTGATGTGTGACATACTAGTTTTCTTTTAATACCAAAAATGTTGTGGAATTCAATTAGTAGAATTATCTGGTACTAAGTTAAGTGTATATGCCGCTACTTGTAATTTGTATCCGCAAAAATATAATCAAACTATTTCCTGACACCTCTTTGATATAACTAGGTCAATAATGGTCTAATTCCTCCTTTTACTATAACCATTGTACCGCTGTGTAAAAGGATGACTCCGTGGGGTTACTATACCACACTCTTTGAAGTTAATAATAAATTCTTCGAAAAGATACTCTCCCCCTGGGTCTGAGTGGAGAGACTAAATCTTCTTACTGTGCTAGTTTTCTACTTCATTATTTTATCACTAAATAATATGAAAACAATCTGTATTTTACCTCCTTAATTTGATATATCGATACATACTAGACTAATAAATAAATTTAATTATGTATGAAATACTGCCGACCGCATATGTCATTAGGAATCAATTTTAATAAGTCAATGGCTCTATATACTATCCTAGTTAATTTTTTGTTCACTTTTCCCTTGTAAAAAATCATGACATACTTCTAGGGTATTAACTCAACAAAGACTATTTACTCTTCTTGATGTAAGTTATATAAACACTTCTAATTTACAGGACCAATCATGATGTTCCATAGGTTGTGGTATATGAGTAATTTTACTAATTTTTTCAGTTATATCCATTATAGGGGTTTTGAGTTCAAATATACAAAATCGCATACTATGATTACCCAAACCATAATATATGTTATCCTATTAAAAGAGACAAATAGTATTTCCAAAAACGATATAAAATACCCTAGATCAAAAAATTACATTGATATTATATTTATGGTTATTAAAGGAACATAATATCAATTATTAAATATAATAAACAAACCACTCAGAAAAGTCAGATGATAATCTTATATTTCCGTAGATTCTTGTCTTAGACCATTTGTGGCTTGAAGATCCAATATTTCCTTTTTAATATAATCAAATCAATTTGGTTCCAATATAGGAATATAAATTTTTTAGCTACATGTTTTATTAAATACATAACCTATATATAAAGATAGAGTTCATTCAATGTAAAAAAAATACTTAAAGTAATGAAGTCATTTTTCTCTTTTTCCAACCTTGTATTTCTTCTTCATGTGTCTTTTATTATGACATGGAATTAATAAAATATATTTCTCCTTACCCTCTATTTGTATAATTGTATTTTGGGAATGATGGAGAATTTGTGTCTCCACCATGGAATTTTCCATATACCATTTATCCTTTCCCTTCCTCCTCATGTTTACTATAAGGATTGAAGAATTGGTAATCTTCACAACATTATAACATTAGTGAACTGAATCCAATATATTTTGGACTAATTTTTTTATGTTATTCATGTTTTAATTAACAATAAAAGTGATGAATCATGGAGGATACAGAAAAATAAAGAGATAAATTTATAGTTCTTGGTTCTGTTTGAACCCAATGTATTCATGTCTCTCAATATACCCCATAATATTGAGAACATGAGGCCCTTCTAGATTTCCTTAATGAATATTGGGCCTATATAGTTCAATTGATATAACACAATGTTATACCTTACTCCATTAAAATATTACTCTTATAGATGAGTTATCATCCTATAGGAAAATTAATCCTCATGCTTTTTTCTTTAATTGACTAGACATCAATATTATCTTGATACAATCGACATAAAGGTACAAAATTTACATTCTTATTATATTTTTATTTACTCTTCTTTCTTTCTCACTATGGGATTTGAAGGAAATGTTAACTCTTGGACATAAATCTTCCACTCTTGGCATAGAACTATGAGAATTTCCCAATAACACTGTTGGGTGCTATAGATATTTATGACGTATTATAAGTCTTTAATAGATTGAAATTAAATATACAAGTTGTTTTGACTTACAGTTTATGTATAAAAAATAAATTTAGCTTTTAATTCATTATTTTTATTACTTATTTGACTATACATATAAATTTTTTAAATATATAACACTATTTTATCAAACCCTATAAGTATTCACTTCAGAATACTGTATTGCATGATTATTGTAGTTTAATGTATTCTAGAAACATATTATCATAGTCCATATTATTTATATGTCACTAATCTAGTAGTTTTCATTTATGCACTAGACTGGTCAACTACACTTATTCATGACTAATTGAACTATTGAGTGAATCATAGTTTCATTGAATTGTAACCGTGATACCCTCAATCATTTTCCTTTAATATTGTATAAAGGTATCTTTGGCTACATATTTGCTTACAACATTAGTTATGTAGACCCACCCTCTTATGATAACATCTATGTAGTAATACTGTCGTTATCTATGGCTGATGTGCACCATGTACACCCTGTTTTATTCAAATTTAACTGATGAAAGGCATTATTGCTTAATATTACTTTGAGGTTATTTAATATTTCTTGATGAATCTAATTTTTTTATTAAATATATTCATACTATGTGATATCTCTCACAACTATACACATCATTAATATAATAAATTCATCACATATTTCTGAATTATTTTTTATTACTTTAGGCCTTCTTACAAATATTAATATTAATAAAATAATTAAAAATTCTGAAATTAAATAAACTACCCTTACAATCACAAGAATTTACTTTTGTGGATCTATTTCTAATAATTAGATCTATTGATACCCTAGGGGTAAAATACCTATGTCGGTTATGAATCATATTGTAGTTCCTATCCCGATCCAATGTTTCCAAATCACTTTGGGAATACCACACCATCTATGAATGGTCCACATATTATAACATCATCTTTATAATATAAAAATAACCATATTTAGGAAAGAGGGTATCGAGAATAAAAAAATACATATATAGTTATACTAATGGATGTGTATACACTTGTGCATATTATGATAAGAAATTTGATGTTTAGAAAATCAAAATAAATTAACTTTTACATTCATTACACATAGTTTTAATAATTAAATAAATAAAAAAATTCCATCCAATCATTGTTTAGTCAATTCTCAATAGAAATCATTGGATTAATTTAATATATAATAAAAATAAACTTGTCATAATTTTTTTTGGTGGAATTTAAATGAATAATAAAATTTAAAAAATAGAATTATGCCATTTTGTGGAAGCATGATGTGATGTCGATTTTGAATATTCATCACTGCATTGATATCACTTCATTGAAAATGGTGATCCACGCCTTGGTAAATTCCCATGGATATCTCATGAATTTATCTACGAACAAAAATAAATGGAATGATTAGTATGATCAGATTGATTTCCTATCCGAAAAAAGATGATTACAAAAAACTATTTCCCAACAGATATGTGGTTTAATCCATATTGACGATCAAAAAATGAATCAGGTGTTATAAGAAACATTGATTGTAGATATCTGGTTTATATCATGGTCGTCTGATGAAATCATTTAATATCTCGATGATGACCAATAATCCATTCCTTCAATCCATAAAGGTGATTTTTTATTTTTTTACAGGTGAATTTCTCACCCTTAGATGTGGGAAAGTGGAGAGAATAGATCTCAAATTTGAGTGTATGAATAATTCCTTATAAAATAAATCCCAACTTATTATATAGTGAAGTTTAAACAAAGGTAAAGGGTTCCTAAGATCCTTTATAAATAATTCCTACTAAAGTAGTTATAAAGAACACATTATGACCAATTAACTGTATAATAAACATCATTTAGATTTTATCACCTACTTAAAACTTGTAATAAATATATTATGTAATAAAAGAGAATCATAAATCAACTCATAATTATCACAAATATGAAATGAACCTAGAATATTATAATAATATATTTTTTCATAATCTTTTCTCATGTATTCAATTAATACATGTAAATAATAATATTAAATAATATCGACACAAATTTTTTATAATTGAACAATAATTAATTAATTTATTCACTGAAGATAATTTATTCATAGACATGTCTGAAACCCTATATTAAGGCCTACCATTTCTTAAACGCATATTCATCAGCCTAGATAAGAGTTATAAATATGTTATTTTTCTGATCCTATACCCATATCTCGATTGTAGTGAATCCAATTCAAATATGACGAGAAGATTTTAGCAACACATCAAGGCCCCTAAATAGATAATAAAAATTCAATGTAGTGTAAACCTTTTCATCCAAACCATTCAATTTTATATAATTTCAATGATGTATAATATATAATAATGACGGAATCATGATTTATTTCATCACCCATACTTTAATTATTGTATTTTTAACAAAAAAAACCACGAATACATATTATTCAATAGATATTGAATTATTAAGTATACTAAAATTGGAATAAAATGGGATGGAGATATTAAATCCTTTTGAAGGTGAAAATATATATCATTATTATTCAATCGATGTAATACATCCAATGACTCACCCAAAAAACCTACCTTCCTATGACATAAATATCATTCTTTTTATACTTTATCAAAGTATGTAATAAAATAAAATATAATGATAATATTCTCATTTCAAGATACCATTACATGTTTTTACAGAAAAAAACATACAAGGAACCCTAAAAAATTTGGTTTCTCTTTTAGCACATTAGATCAAATGATCTCATTTAATCTTTATCACAATGTGAAAATATTATGAAAAATTTCTCAATGATTATGAGCCCCTGGAATGGAATGGTTACACATAATCGTTTTCATATATGTATCATGTATGTATACTATAGAATATATCATTTAATATCACTAGAATAGAATTTGTAGATTCTTATTATACCCTAGGAGCTACTATAAACATTGGATATAACATGTAATAAAAGGAAATTACCATAAACATATTGGATACATAAGTATAAACACTATTATGGTAAGGTAAAAGCATTTATATATCACACTTTTTATATGTAATTGAAATAAATGTACATAATGGAGTTGGTTTTAGGGAACCCACTCAAAATAGATACCCTAGTGCATTGATACCCATGTCGACACTAAGATAACTAGAATTTTGTTCTCAATCCCCATTGGTTGGAAACAAAAACATGAAATAAAATAAGAAGTTATAAGGAATGTTTTCTCTATGAGAACAAATGAACAATAAAAAATCTACAGATAAATCAATGCATAGTGTTATGATATATAATATTAAATGATAAAATGTAGCATACGAATTTTATAACGATCTCAATTTAAAGATATAAAAAAAATATGAAATAAAATCCATTAAAATGAAAACACTGAATCATCATAAAATTATAAGATAATAGATACACTAGTCACCACAACCACCATCAAATTTGTAATGAATTCTGCACACTCATAACCATTGATTGGAAACTTCCATTTTCATCATCTCAGATTTTCATAATATATAATAAAACAAAGTAAAAGTAAGGTTATGAGAAAAAAATAACCAATATATTTTCACCAAATTTTCATTAAGATGTCCCAATAAAAATAATCCAACCATGATTAAATTAAATTAAAAATAAGGTGTGATAAAAATTTTATCACATTTTTCTTCAAAACATGCATTCAAAACAGGTCAACAGAATGTATACAAAAATATTATTAAATAAACATTTCATAAAAATAAAGTTAATGTTATTAATAATTAATTATAATAATACATATGTATTTAATAATAAAATAAAATCAAATCAGAAATTTTTTATACCATGTTGTAAGCTAGTTTAGGATACATGAACATTAAACTACTTATTCAATCATCTTGTATCAATGTCTATTAACACATTCCTAATTCTTAATACATATATACAGAATCTATGAACACTCCAAATGATGGGAAATTATGTCAAACTATATTTAGTAATTATTTTCATTTTCAATTAATTTTTTGGGAGTTAGAGTTCCAGTGTGCTTGTCCTTATTACCCACCAACTACTAATTCTCACATGTTATTCAATAAATAAATTAATATATTAGGGGAAATGATTATAATTTAATTCACCATTTCTAAATAAAATTATCAATTTAAATTTTCAAAAGTATATTTTATTTTGAAAATTGAATCATCGATTTTTACCAAACTCATGCATTTGAAAATGATCTTTTATCTCAGATAATTTTTATGTATTAATGTCAAACAATTTATCATATTATCATTAATTTTATGTGATAATTTCTCAAAATACACCTATTTAATAATGGATTTTATTTTATTTTCATTCACCAATCATTAACATTTAAAAAAATCTTTAATTAAATTCAATTTTAGGAATCCAATTAAAAATTAATTTCAATTGAAGATAGAAATAAAGGATTCAATTATAGGGACTTTCCATACAAAAAAATTATTTTATTTCACATTATGAAAAGATAAAAAGATTCAATCAACCTATATAAAAACCAAAAATAATGAATAAATTCAAGGAAAATGAAAGGGTAATCCATAGAAACGCAATCCATCGTATCATCATTTAGGTCCATCAACAAAATGTGGTTATACCACTGTCATTAATGGAATAAGATATTAATCTTGGATTACCAATTAAGGTTATAATTATTAAAATGGAGGGATAATGTTCATTCAGTGACTCATATATATGAAACAAAAGGGGACAGATGATCCAAAATCCACTTTTTAGAGCCTATAAATACACAAGGTTATATTAGAGTATATTTGTAAGATGTTAAAATTTTAAATGATGTTGGGGGGGGGGGTTGGATTTTAATTATAATTTTTGGGGGACTAAAATCATGTTCACAATATTAACTTCTCTAGGCCACATAATTATTAAAAATAAGGCACCTAATAATGCACCCTCACTGGACTTCTGGAATGGGTGTATGTCTTGGCTATATAGTAATACTAATCGTGCACCAACCATGAAAACCACCACTTACAATATCCATATGGTTTGGTGGGGTGGCTGCATAGTTTTCAGTAACCATGCTCGACCCTCTAGTCTCTCAAAACACGGAACATGGTTTTTGGTTATTACCTTTATGGTTTTACCAAAACTCTTACCATCCTTTCATAACCACATAGATTTAAAAAATTCTTTAAATAAATATATAAATGACCCAAAATAAAGACTATAAATAGGTGATAAAAATAAGTGGTTTGAGGTATCTAAAATATGTAAATACACTGTGACATGTAATGTGTTATGATTTAATATATCCATTGACTAATTTTCTAGACTGGAAACATATATTTTTTAAATGTTTTACTTCTAAATATGTTATCATCATTTTATGATGTGATACACATTTCTATTTTTTTCAAACATGAGTCGACATTCAACTAACCTCTAACACACTCCCCATGATTTCCAATGTCTATTTTCATGTGGCGAAGAAGGGAATTACATCATTAGGTAATGGATTCACTAACTTTATACTAATGAAAGATTATAATTCCCATATTAAAATAGATTATGATATTTGTAAAATATGAATACATGATAATGTAAAATTTCATGAATAAAAAATGAAGACATTTCATATAATATATTATTATTAATGAAATAAAAACACTAATACTCTTGACCTAAGTGGTTGGTCTTTTATATAGACCAATATTGACCAATCTTAGAGATGTAAGTGGAAAAACTTTAATACCGAGAGCCTATAACATTCATTAAATCATTTCATTCCCCAAATTAAAAAAATATTAAAAATATACATAAAAAATAATGTTTATATATTTAGGGTGAGTATTTACATACCTAGAAGAATTTTCCTAGATGAGTTCGATAATAATTTAATTTTAATATAAACCAGTCAAGCTATTTGGAATTATAATTATATAAACTTATTTATAGTTATTTATGAAAATAATTGATATAATATAATAATAATTTATAACTTTCTCTAAAAAACATAAAATTTATACATTTGAATGGAAAATATATATGTGAATTAAAAGTATGAAAGTTATTAATTGAAAGTATAAATAAAAATGTTTCTAATATTCATGGGATAATACTTATGGGATCAAGTCTAGAATAAAAGGATCCTTATACAAAATATATAACAATATCCATGTACACACAACCATTAGCTTGAGATAAACCATAAACTAATATAATTATACACAATGAAACTACCTAATGAGTTATTATAAACTAGTATATTATAAATGAAGTGAAATACTGTGATAGGATGGGTCAAACTAAGAAGAGTGAAATAATTCCTTAGTGGAAAAATTTCCTTGAATCACTCTAAAGTTCATCATTTTTACAATTATGTTTCCCATAATCAATGTATTCATATAATTAAAAATAATATATATATAGAAACTGACCAATTATAAATTCAAAAATCATTTATATTAATTTCTTAAATAAAAGTTTTAAAATTCCATAAGGATAAATAACACAAAAAATGATGCTCATGTGAAAAACACATTAATTTAAGAAAATAATTTATTATTTTATAAAATTCATTATTAGATAATTACATTATTTTTCTATAAACCTTTATATATATTTACATAGATAAATTATCATTTAATTTAAACAATGGAAATATCATTAATGGAATGCTTTTAATATGGAATAGGAGAAATAAAATAAATCTATTGAGTAATTTACAAAACATAATAATTGGTATCAATTATATATCCTATTTAATGGAAAATTTGTTTAATAATGACATGAACTATTATTTAATCAATTAATAGAATATGTATAAAACCCATACCTATTGACATTTAATATCCTAATAAAAAAATATTAAGTAACAACATATTGTAAAAAATTTCTAAATATTAAACCATGAATGATTAATATAAAAATTAATCCAATGAAATAGTAATTTCATTCAAGGCATTGATATTGACATACTCAAATAGAATAGAATTATCAATTCATATACATCAAATGATGAGGGTTGGGAATCCATCAATCTCACCTTCGTGATTAAGGATAATCATAATTAAAAACAAGGGGTTTCACTAACCCATGGAGAAGCCTCAAATAAAATCCTTAGTTCATTAAAAAATTATACATCATGGAATGATCTAAGAGAGTAATAGAAGAGGTTGTTTAATGTGAGATAAAATAGACAAACCTACCCAACAGTAATCTAAATTGTCGAATTTAAAATGAGGATGAAGTTTATATTGAAGAAGATGAATGGAGAAGGAAATATCTCATTATTTTAAAAAATTATTAAAAATTATGTGGTACATGCTAAATGAATTTAATTTTACCTCTATAAGAAAATTTATTCATTATATATAAAATTATATTCCTATAAGTATAAAACATCTAACACTATTCTAGGTACTTATTTTCCTTCACGTGTTTGGATAATTTAACTTTTCCTACAAGTTCTTATCTATATACAACTTAATTTTCTTTTTATTTCAATTACTAGATATTACCATTGACGGTGTTATATTAATCATCATTCCATCAACTATTTTATTTTTAGGATTCATCTCTCATGGATTTATCTCTTATTGGGATTGCACACTCTCATTATTAGGGATAATGTTTCAAAAATGAATGAGGTACTGATATGATAAAGATAAAATCATCATAAAGGAACCATATGCTCTCCCTGGTCTACTAAATTTTAATTTTTCGATTTCTACCAAATCCTATGAATTAACCATTTATCATTCTCCCAAGTCTCTCAGCAGGTGATTGAGTCAACTTGTATACTCTTCTTACCATTCCCATACTATCATGCTTAATTTTATGAGGATCCCCATAAGAAAAAATTCTGACTAGATGATACAAATGAAAAAAATTAATTATAAACTTTTATACCATCTAATATGAATCAAACATAACACAAAAATATGTCACAACACTAAACATTTTCTCAAAAAAAATCACACACTATCCCAAAAACTATGTTTTAGTGGTTAAGAGACATTATATTTAACAAAATTAAATTTAAAATATTCATCATCATTTCTGAAAAATAATACTCAAATATAGTAACCCTATAGATGTATAAAACATAATATTCTTTTTTAATTGCATAATAAATAGAGATTTAAGAAAGGGTGGGGTCATATTATTGATAATGGTAAACTTGTGATTCATCAATCAGAGATTATAAGTGATTATGGGGTAATTATGATAGTGTGAGAACATAATAATACTACATGAATCTACCCTAAGGAAAATAATACACAATTACATATTGTTAAAAAATCATGGATCTTTAAATAAGGCTTTGGGAATACCAAAAAGCATGAGTCATGAATCTATAATATATAACCATCACATATACATAATGTATAACTTATGAATATGAAACACATATGTGAACGGAACTAATAAATTTTATTATGGTAAACCATAAGTATATTTATCCTATAATGGAAAATTTTATAATCTTTTTCATAATATAGTTAGGCTGGGATAACCACATGTGTACCTTACTTGGTTTTGAATTACCACCCATTTTCTATCGATATTAGACTGAAAAACTATGTACCCCTCAGTATAGGATAATCATTTTTGTAACCTTTTTATATTCTATTATATAAAACCCTAAAAAATTTATTAAAGGGATAAAAAAACTAACATTTAATATATTGATAAACTATAAAAAAATGTTCCAGAAGTTCTTGTAAATACCCATAATTTTATCATTTCTTAATTAACCAACAAAAAACATGTATCAGTCAAACATTAATTTACAAGATTATAATAAATATAGAGAAAAAGGTTGATATTATCATTAGTGATTTCCTTTCTGAATCATAATAAGTATTAATGGATATTGACATCAACAAATAACCATTTTATAATAGCATTAGAAAATACACATGAAAAACTATAAGAAATTTAACTTATAAATAAATTAGTTTTAAAATTAAAAACCTAAAAAATGAGAATAAATATTACATTGGAAAATCATTAAAATTTGGGGAATAATATTAATTATGGGAAATGGTTATAAAATTAAGAAAATTAATTCACATAAAAAGCTTTAGAAATGATGATTCAATCCAGACTCATTTAGAGAGAGTTAATGTTGGTTAAAAACCCATACAAAAAACATTAAATGAAGACTTTTTTTCAAATAAAGGGAAATATATTGAAACATACATTAATATATCATATAACTATATATAAGAACATCAATTAAATCAGATATAGAATATTTTAATTGGGGGATAAATATTCAAGAGTAAAAAAAAGATAAGGTTATTTTTTCTTATAGGTGGAACATTAAGGAAATTACCAACGATTGAATGATAATAATACACATGAAAGTAAAATATAATTAATGGGTTTTATGAGAGTAACATCATATAGTTTTTCATGTTGTAGATTTATTCATAAAAAATCTCAATTTTAAAATGTGTTTGTGAGAGAAATCCATTTTACCTTCACAAACCTTTAAATAAAAAACCATCAAATAAAGAACATAAGATAAATTTTTAATCACATGAATTAAATGAAAATAATTTCAAAAAACATCCATGGTAACTATATGAACTAAACAACAAAACACAATTTTTGAATATGAACCATATCCTTATAAAGGGAAAATTGAGATAACAAACCCTTATAAAATAAATAAATTCTGAATCCAAAGACATTGAATGAAATATTAAGATATAGATTTTCCAAAACCATGAATTACTTGAAAAAAATGTATAATAAATTAATAGGTTATTATTTAATCTATATAAAGATCAAATATGGTTAATATTTTAAAACACTCAATTTGATAAAATGGAGTTGAGTAAACCCTTACAATTCCTCCCAATTTTCAGAATAATGATTAGACCACCAGTATATTAAATATATTTATTTTAATAATTTATTTATTAGCCTCATTAATATATTTTACATTTTATGTGCTTCAATAATAGATATACATTAAAAAAATATTAGTTTATTTTTTCGTTTTCATAATCAAATGTTAGTGATTTTTATTTTTTCATACAAGATTCACAATGGTTATTTTGGTTATAATTCCTTGAAATTGATTTCATAATTACTATATTAGTTAAGTTAGTGGAATTATTTTTTTCAATTATTTATGTTGTAAAATATTCATTTGACGGAATGTATGGGTATGGTTCATTGAAATAGAATTTATTAAGAAATTTTATTATTAATTTATCATTAACATTGATTTAAAAATATTAATTACTAATTATTAGTTAATATATATTAAATTACATTCAATACATACATTACTTCATAATGTCATATATTACCCAAGTAACACCCCATGATTTTTAATATATTTATCATTATGTAAATTTGATGTGTATGATATTTTTATTGACATGAAACATTGAAATTATATTAATAATTATAAAACATTATAAAATGAAGAGCAATATATGTAACATAAATTAATGATAATTTCAAAAAATAATTTCTAATTCACTTAGGAAATATAGCTGGTCTAAAAGAACTATTTCGAAATATTTTAATTATAAGAGATATTTTTATCATATATGTTGTTTTATAAATAAATTTATATTATAAAAATTCTTGAATTTTTTTATAATTATTTTAAATTAATTCATTAGATATCAATTATTTGAAAATGAAAACTAATGTGTTTCAAGGTACAACCGTTTTTTTGAATGTATTTTTTTTATTTTTTATGTTAATAAGTGAAATTAATGAATTGTGATTAATGAAATTAATCAAATTTATTGATTTTATATTCATTATTATGTTTTAAAGATAATTTATCAGGTTTTAATAATCTTGTAATGATATTTAATTAACGTGTATTCTTAAAAAAACATTTATCTAAAAAAGTTTTCATCTTTCTTTTTTTGGTATACAAGAAATCTAATTTATAACAAATAAAAAATGTATTTGATACATTTTTCCATATTTGGAATCATAATTTTAAATCATTGTTAATAGTACAATTCCAGGTTTGGTTATTATGAGTGGTAACTGAGGTACAAACTCATTACTTCTACAATGTATACAATGGTATAAAAAGGTGTCAAAAAAGTGATAAGTTTTAAAAAAACCTAAAACATGACCCATTTGATATTATTTTGTTGATTTCATTTGAATATTATCCCAAAATCAAATTTCTTCCACATTTTATGCACATTCCAATGTTAGTAACTTTGTTATATGTTATCATTCTTAATAATTAAATGTGTTCCACTCCCCACATATCTAAAAGAGAAACCTATTGTACTATCTTATTCACAATTATTTAGACCCTTATAACAACTAAAATCATCATATATATCTTCTCACCTTCTCTATAAATGACTTGGAGGTTCCTATCTCCTTAAAATAGCAACCCAAATGTCCTTTAGAGTTGGCTGAGAAGAGGTTTCTCAAAGAATAGTTATATGATCTTCAAAAAAACAATGATTCATTATTCATAAACCATCATTAAATATTCTATAATAAGATAAACATGATGATATTAGTATAATAAGGATAATTAATGTTTTTTATTTTGTGAATATATTTTTTATGTTATTTATATCTAATGGAAAATAAGATCATTACTCATGTGTATGTAAATATTACTATCTCCTGGAAGAAATGTTTTAATTTTTCATCACCATCAATATTTGATGGATATAAAAATTAATTTTATTGATAAATATAATTTTTATAACATAATTAGGAATATATATAAATATATAATATTTTATCTACCTTCATACTCATCCATTCACTGGAAAATGATATTGTTTCTCATGTATACGTGTGGACGACCACTATCCTAAAGCGACATGCATCATTTTTAATTTAAATTTTATATGGATGGAAATAATGTCATATGTAATTAATATATATGATATTTATGATATAATAATTATTAATAATGTCGAATTATTATTCACTAATCCTACATTAAATGCATCGAAAATTCTAAATATCACTCATGTGTATAAAAGACTACCATCTCTATGAAGTTATGTAATTAATTATTGACAAAAAAATTTCATGAAAAATTGTAAAAGGATACTTAATAAACAAATATTATAATTATTACGTTATTAATATTCAGGATATTATGATATCATGGTCAAGGTTCATGGAAAATAATCATTGAATAGAAACATCCATGGAAAACAGATATGTTTTCCCCTGAATAATGTCATTGAAGAAGAAATGTTAATAAATGGATAATTGGAAATTATAATGGAATGGTATATATATATAGATCATGTAATTATTTATAATAAATATATATGTATAGTATAGGAGGTTTGAAAGAATATGATGTATAATGATACTTTAGGTAAATGAATTATAATACAATCTCATTTCATTTCAAAATTGTATATGTTAAACTTTCAATGGGTGTAAATTAGATAGTAATACATTAATAACCACATTTTTTCATATGTTTATATATATTATTGTCAGGTTTACATTTAATTATCCTCTATTAATTCTTAAATAAACTTTTGAATTTTTTTTAAGAAATGGACACTTTATTTACTCTTTATACAATAAAATTTTTCATCCACACACGTGATCGTTAAAATGATTTTACTTAAAATAACTTTAGTGATAAAATAATTATTCAAATTAATTTTTATCTTTATTTGAATTTATTTTACATATTTATAGATGAGCCTTTTTTAGTTTCAGAATTATTTTCTTTGGTACTTTTTGTCAAAAACGTTAAACAAAAAATTTGATTTCTTGTTTACTTCATGAATAGATTTTTCCACCATCAATATCATTATTTTCGTTGAAATATAATTTACAAGATACTGTGGTTATTTTCAATTAAAATTTGTTTCTCAGTATTTTTGAAATTGTTTTCTTTAAATATACCAAAGGAAAATGATATTTTCACATTTTGTTTCAATGAAATGTTCCAATACACTTTTAAATTAATTTTTTATCTATGTCGTAATCATTTGTTGTTTCTTAGGATTCACAAAAGATAATTTAGAATTCTATGAGACATGTTATTTCCTTGGATGTATTATAATAATGTAATGATGAAATTTTTTGAAACCTATTTCGTTTCCAAGAGTTATTATTTGGATAAATAATGAATTTTTTAGGATCTTAAAGAACAAATTTGTATGATTTTCAATATGTGAAAGGGGGTGCATAAAATATATCATTTTAATTGGGTAATGTAATATATATATCTCATGTGGTGGTGATGATAAGTATATATATGATATTGAATATCTTTGTACACATTTCTATTCATGATTATGCCTAATTCTTTATATTCTCACAATATTATCCATGAACATGATTGTGAATAAATATGTTCACAAGCTTATGATTTATTATTCTTATGATGGAACATTCCTATTTCATGAGACAATAATAAAATTTTTATCTTGTACCCTAATATTAAACATTATTCTAGACATGAAATTATTTTAGAGTATTTGATCTATGATTTTCTATGTATGATTTTTTTTGGTTGATAACATGCACTTAATTTTTTTATCATACACTCATGGCCATAAAATGATCATTTATTATTTATATCTCCCTTTTTTACCCACAAAAATAATCTGATATCACTATTTATTATTTTTTATATCATTAGGTTTTAGAGGATGGTTCTAAGTAATAATATTTTAGAAGTGTTAGTAATATAAAAAATGTAATTGTGAGATATTTAAGATGAACCTTGGGGTGGACACCATGAAAATGGTTTCTTGAGTATAATTCTAATCTTTACTCAATGAATGCTGAGTGGGCCTAAGACAGAAATGATTTTAAGAATCATCAGAGAGATATGATTTAGTTATTTCACATTATCTTTGTGAACTATTATGGTGAATTAAGAAGATAAAACCTATCAATATATATAATATTTAAAATTTTAAATATGATGATCATAAAATTATTATTATTTGAAAATAAGGTTTCATAATTTTAGAAATCGTAATAATTATTTTATGTATTATATGGTTACACACAATAATTTTTAAATCATGATTCTTAAACTATTTTTTTGGATGTATTCAATGGAAGGAACTAGTAGGAATCTTGTGAACAAAAAATAAGATGACCAATGTAATGAACATAATTATTAGAAAAAAATGATGTTGGAGATTGAATATTTAATGTTTTCATTCTTCTAACATATCTATCTTTAATTATAATTAACAACCCAATCATAGGTTAGTTTCCTAACACACAAAACAATACAAAATGGAGTTTTATGAAATTTAATGTGATATAGGCATTAGATGGAGGAATATTAATCATCAAAAATATCATGACAGTGGGAAGACACAACGAGGGAAATTTATCAAAGGAAATGTACGATGTTTTACTTTTATAAAAAAAACAATAGATAATGAAGTTTCTAAGTAAAAATAAATTGTTATATATATGTAAATAAAAAAAATTAAAGTGTAAAATATATATACAAAAGTATTATATGTGGTGAAATTGGGAATTATTTTAGTTAGTTCAACAATCTTTTAGATAACTCAAAATCCAAGAGATGAATATGTTCTGTCTTTCAATAAATTGGATCTTGATAATTAAGGCTTGTATATCCTCATATCTAGATATGTGGATTTTATTTTTATTTTTATTCATTAATTCCCAATTAAAATAATATTAATGATTATTTAGTGGAATTTGATATAATTTTGAGATATTATTATCTCTCTATATGTAGATTCCATCTAAATTCTTAAAATATATTAATAAAATATAATATTCTTAATCAATATATGATCATCTATGCATGAAATTTTGAATATTTTATTGTAATGTAAATTTTATCCCGTATATGGGTACCAAAACATATTTATGAGGGATATTTATAATAAATAGTTTTGGATAATATCAACATTGATGATTTTCATTTTGGTTGGTAATATGGTGCTGTACTTACTAAGAATTTCTAAGTGATACCAAAGATCATAATTTTGTGTTTTAATAAAAATAATACTTGTGGAAATTACTATTTCAATTATTCAATATAGAATAATCCCAATTTATTGATATGATATAATGAACAAAATCTAATAGAATACAAAAAATGGATTCATATGGCTGAGCACTTCAACACGGGGATAAACTTTTTTCATAAATAATAAATAAGGTTTAATGAATACATACAATGATTATTGAAAACATAATAGGATAAATATCATGAAAAAGTGTCATTCACCCCATATTTATGACTTGTTAAATCAACTATGTAAATCTCAAATCCATCTAAAGAATGAATATCATTTTCTATGTCACAAAGTATAAGTCATGAAGGTGGATATTTTGAGGAAAATGTTCTATAAAAAATTTTGGGCCATAAGTATTTTTTATAATTTTATTTTTACATAAATATTCCACTGGTATCTTTGTTGATATAAATAATATATTAATTATATATTACCTTGATTATTTTTTGGTAGTTATTATAGATGATATTATTCTATATTAAATGAGATATAAATTTAATGAAGATAAATTGAAGATTTTTTAATGTCTATGAGAAGGGATGATTTTTATAAAAAATATACCAAATTTGATTTTAGAATACATTAGGTTTTGTTATTGGATAATATAATCTCATGTAAGGGTACCACATTGAAATTCTAAATGATTTTTGTTATTTATAAATGGACTGTAATAACAATGATAACTAAGAGCCATATTTTTCTCAGGAAGGTTTCATAATATCAATTCTTTATGAGAGGTTCTACACAACTATCTAATAAAATTACCATGTTTACATAGAAGGGACACATGCTCATTTAAGGAAATTAATGTTAGGGTAATTTTAGTGAGTTAAAAAAATTGTTGGTAAGTGAACATGTGCTATGATTACCCCATAGTGGAAAAGGGTTTTTGATCTATAGTAATGCATCAGAGAAGTCACTACAATTTTTTTTAATATTTATAATGATATAGTGATAGCTTATACCTCGCACTTATTGAATTTTATTGATTAATATTACATGATCTATGGTTTAGTGGTAGTAAAAGTATTTTTCCCATTAAAAATATAGAGGAATAATCTTAATGGAGAAAGGTGTGATATATATATATATATATATCAATTTTTTTATGTATATACTCACAATGACATAATTTAGAATTTTTAAGGGGAGATGCTTGGAGTTGATTAATGATTATGAATATTCAGTACACTACTACCCTTGGAAGGATAATGAAGTGGTTGATGATCTTAGTCGAAATGACCATGATTGTTTTTCCATGATGAGGATTGAAAGGGATACATTACTTACATATTTATTTAATATTGACCTTGAAATAATAGGGAAAAGGGACATATAACTTTTTTATTAGAAAAATGTCCAAAAACACATCTATATATGGATTAGAGGTGAACATATGAAGGATTTGAAGCTATAAAAGAATGTGAGAAATTTTATTGAGTTAAACTATGATTACTAGTTAATTATAATATTCATTAATGATTATGCTTTCTATTAGTACTATATATGATGAATGAGCTCTTGAATGAATCTCATAGTTCATAATTCTCTTTTCATCCCTAATTTATAAATATATATAGAGGAAAGATAGTTTTTATAGTGGGAGAAAATTAAAAGTGATACTGTAGAGAATATATCTCAATTAGGGGTATGAAATTATGTTAAGAATAAGAAGCATATATCTAATTGGATATTTAAAAATTACCCCAAACGTAATGGAAATGGGAAAAATATAAAAATGAATTTATTTATTAGAATGAAAAAACTAAAATTCATAATTCTATGTTGATTATAGTCTTTTGACTTACAAATTTAATGTATTTTTTTAATCAGAAATTTTTTTTATCTTCATTATATTTACAAGATATGATTTAAATATGATTTAATATTTAATGATGTACCACATTATATTTTTTCTAATTATGATATTAGGATTACCATGATGTTCCAGAGAAGATGTAAAAAACCCCTAATTATATGATTGGTATTTATCATTATATATTATCACCATAAGAATTTCAAATTTTCTAGTTCTACTAAAACCCTAGAGGATATACCAAGATAATATTTTATGAATTTAAATGGTTTCTGGGAAAAAAACCTATGTTTTTTGGAATTTTATTATAAAAAAATATTTTAATCGATCATTTAGATAGATCCTTATGTAGACCTCTATGGTAGTAAGTGAAAAAAATAAAATTTTATGGGATAAAATCAAAGAATATAATCTATTGGGACCTATGATACCTAATAAATTTGTAGATATGTTTATATATATTTATTATAATACCATGGTATCATAGAGTGAATGTGAAATTTATAATAAAAATAATCAGTATGTTTTTGAGTTCATTGTTTGTTATAAAATGTTTAATGAATTATTTCAAAGGAAGTATATACCCGGAACTTCCTATAATTGGTGTCCATGATTACACCCCAAAATCATGATCATTTTTATATGTGGAAATAATTAAGGATTTTTTATTGTAGAAATAAAGTGTTGTGATGAAATTCTAGTCACCTAGTCATAATTTTGGGGCGAATCCATAAATTTAAGTCATCTACCCGTGAAGTTGAGGATGTGATCAGGTATAAGTATATTTATTTTTTTGTATTGGGGTGTTGTAATTTCATGTGTGAAATTATGTTAGGTTATATAGGATGTAACTATAAGTTCCTAGCCTTAAAACATTACATAATATTGAATTAAATGGATAATTCACATTGAGGATCTTTTTTAGGTTTAGAGTTTTAGAGAATTTGGCTATAACCATTATGTTACATATCCAAAATTTAAAAATTAGATACATATAATAAGTTTCCATTTTTTTCATAAAATAAAAACTCTTGAAAAAAAGAGTCATGTATAGTTCCATGTTATAGAAAACATGAATTTTCCTTGATCCAAACCCTGACCCTATTTATCTTTATGTCTTGTGAAAAACATTTCAAATCATGGGATAAGCATTAAAAGCACAGTAAGTGTTATAAAATAAACAAAAAATTATTTTATAAAAACATAATCCTTTTAACATACTCATGAAATCATATTATTTATGAATTGTACATAGAAATCATAAATAATAAATGTAACTTGAGGCATATATAATATTATTACGTTGTAGCTATCAGAGCTACGCAAATAGTTAAATTTGGAATAACAATCACAGTATATTCCCTAAATCTCTTAGGTGAAACATTATCATTTACCTCATTCATGTTACCCAATTCATTGGAGAGATATCTTAGGCTCAACCGTCATAGGTTTATCATGGAACCACCCGTATAGGTAACAATTCCCAAGAACCATAACATATTCATAAAACATAAAACAAATAAAATGTAAAGACAACATTTCCAAATTTAAACCATAATATATCATTTAAATATATTGACTTGAAAATTCAATTATCAAAACCATTTTCAATTCCAAAATATGTAAAATAGTATCTGGTATTTATTTTTCTTTCAAAAACATTACGATTTATTAAGGAATCCATAGATAAAATAATACTCGCGACGGCAGAAAAGGTCGTTGTCATCACTTACTTTAAAAGAAACAATTTTTTTTCAATTAGTAAAATGACTCATAGAAAAAGATTCCCTTTGAATGAAAATAAAATTCAAAGGTGTTCATACACTATATAAAAGAAAGTCATGTATAAAACAAAATATTCCTCAATGAATGTTGATTTAGATGAAGTCCCTTACCTCGTTTTCGACTTGACCCTTTCGATCTTTAATCTCTTGAATAATAAAATAAAGATAATTTATAATTTTTAGGAACCTTTTTCAAGTTTATTATTCCTATTATTTCACTTATTACCATTTTATAAACATTATGTAATCATTTAAGCTAAAAATGGTCGTTTTGTCGATATTTGGTACTTCAGTAAAAAATGAACTTATTATAATTACAAGTTGTTCATGTGGTAAAAATTATATTATCTCTAGAATTATATTCATGATTTAGATATCATATATATCATATATATCAAGTAAATATATGTATTTATAATATTACATAACATTTGGATATAAGGAATGAAATACACCGTTCATAGAGACAGTAAGCCGTACGTACGCATGAACACTACCTTCATTTCAATTTAATATTTAATTGAAATGAAAACATAATGATAAATAGGTATATTATAATTCCAATATAATATCATATGTATAATTTCAGTAACTCCATCCTTTATACGTTCCACATATGGAATGAATGAGTCATATCACTTCAAGGGGGCGATATTCCGCACTTTCTCAAATGAAATTTCCGTATTTAACCATTATGGAAACCATAAAGGTATGATATAAATGAAAACTACAGAAGTATAAGGAAAATAGATTAAACTATATAACAAATTTTAATAAAGTTCCATCTTAATGGCCACCATAAGAGGTTGTAGGAGAAGATTCAATAATCATCATTTCGTGAGGTAGTAGTTCGCCATCTACAAAAATAGTATGTTCTTTACCCATTAGACGGAGGTGTGTGTAAGTGTAGTTTGAATAATTCTAAAAAAAAACAACATAGTAAATTGTGGATACTGTTTTTTTATAAAATAAAGTAATAAAAATAGTTTAGGGTATTGGATAAGTAAAATAAATGAAAATAACTTAAGAGAAGACATTACCTTTAAATCAGGTAACTCCCTTTGGTTTGACACAAAAAGATTTTTTGAAGTGCACTTTACCTAAGGTAAGGATTCTAGGTGGAAGAAAGAGATATTGGGAGCTTATTTGGGTAGAGGTTGGACGAGCCAAGGGGCTTTAGAGGTGTTAGTAATGGGTTATAGGTGAGGGATTATTATAAGGGGATGGAGGGGCTCTTTATGAATGTTTGAAAATATTATTTTATAATATAGTTATTTTTGGCTTCTAAAGGTCCAAAATTTATTAAAGTTAAAGATACATCAAATATTGTTTGAAATAAAATAATCCAATAATAATAGGATATGTTTTGCATATTTTTTTATAATCTTATTTATTTAAATCATTCATTAATAAGGTAAAGACTCCATCACTATTGTGTCATAAATAATTTTATTTATTTGATGATTTTTTTTAATTTTTTTTTACATTATATAGGAAATATTTTTAAATTTTATGTGAATAATTATTGTCAAATAGATAACATATATAACTCCATGTAAGAATTTATTTACTAAAAGATATATGTTTATGTTATTTTTCTCATTACTTTAAATTAATTAATATAAAGGGTCATTATCTAACTTAAGTGGCTTCATGGGATCCAAAAATAGACCCAAAGATGAACATGGTCGGAAATGTATCAACCAATAGGATTAGGACACATGTTATGGTAATTTAATATTATTATAATATTTTTAACATTGAATTTCCCTATATACCTTTAACCACAGTAAATAAAAGTCAAAAGTTAATATTCACCAAAATAATTTCATCTTATTGAACCATATTTTCCTTATTAATAACAACCATGTAAGTCATATTTTTCAAATTCAATTCATAGAAGCGATAAAATTTAATTTAAATGAAGAAGTTGGTTTTTTAGCTGTTATTCATTGTTTTCTTTATTTATCGAAAATTGATGTTTTTCAGAAAAATACCAAAAAATTCAGTCTAAGATATATTTGATTTTTGGAAATAAAAAATGATTTCTATTTTACCAAATTCAAAACATAGAAGTTTAATTAATTAATTTAAAATTTATTCTCATTGTCAAAACAAAAAGCGTGTATTTAAGAAATAATAACTATCAAAAGATTGACACTTGTTTATGTCCAATTTCAAAGTTAAATTACTTCGAAAGATGAAAATTAGATTAAATGGTAAAAATATAATATAATTACACTTTAAAACCAATTAAAAAGAGTATCTAACCATATAAAAAAATTAGATTAAAAAACAGTTTTGAATTAAAATACAATATTTTTCACTATTCACTAAAGAATGAATTTTATTAAAAAAATACCAAAAATTTATCCAAAGTAAATTTTGATGTCTCGATTCTAAAGAAGAATTTTATTTTGTCAAATATAACATAAAAAAGTGACCAAATATATAGTTAATGAGGGTTGTACATCAAAATACGGTAAATCGACCTTTTAAATAATATTATAGTATTTATGCTTAAAATTAGATTCATTCACATTATAAGCCTCTATATTTTATTGGATAAATGTAAAAAACATTTAACAAACAAGTATAATCATTTTTTAGTTAGTTATGTTCATTCCTACCAATACAACGACTAGGCGTTAACTACAATTTAAAATAATATTATATTATTTTTATCAGTATGATTCAGCATTATGTGTAACACAAGACTTCAAAGAAACTCGTTGTTGCGTATCAGGTACGCTATTGAACATAGAAACCCATTTAAAATAAAATTAATATTTTATTCACAAATATTAATAAATATGAAAATGTCATATTATTTATTTACGTAGGATGTTACATCCTTCCCCCATTTTGAAAATTGCTTCATCATAATTTTTATTCACTTATCAAATAAATAGGGGTATTTATCCATCATTGTATTTTCAAACTCCCACATTTCCTCTTCAACCATATGGGTTTTCCAAAAAACCTTTACCTGATAACTTACCTTATTCCACAACACTTCCTCTCTTCGGTCAAGAATCTAGACTATTTGTGCCTCATAAAAGATATTATCTTCCAACCTAACTACCTCTGGCCTCAAAACATGAGATGGATCTGGAATATAATTTTTCAACATTGAATCATGAAAAACATTGTGTACCTAGGATAAACATGGTGGTAAATCTACTCTGTAAGAAACTAATCCAACTTTCTATAGAATTTCATATGGTCCAATGAACCTCAGACTCATCTTTCCCTTCTTACCAAAATTCATCACACTTTTTTCATGGAGAAAATTTGAGAAAGACGTGATCACCAACCTAAAAAAACACTTCCTATAGTTATTTTCAGAACTTGTTTGCCTACTCTAAGCTGTTCTCAAGTGCTTCTAAATCAAAATATATTTTTCTGCCATCTCTTCTACCAATTCTAGTCCCATCAGCTTCCTTTCACATACTTCATCCAAAAAATATGTAGTTCGACATCTCTTTCCATAAAACGCCTCAAATGGAGACATCTTGTAACACCATGACCCTAGTTACCCAGAGTCGGTGCATTATTACATAACATTGGCATGATCACAAGAAAGATCAAATCTCTAAAGACCGATTAGTTTAGTATCCTTGGAAAAACTAGATACAATCATAACGTTTTACATTACATCATAAAAAAACATCTTGTCTTCATATCCCCTCATACTATCCCTGCAAGTCATTCATAAATAATTTCTTCATAATCCTGGGAAAAAAAATAAAACATTGAAAGGGGTGAGCTCAGATGCTCAGTAAGGATAACATTATATCAGAAGCTTTCATAGATAAGCATAAACTCCTAAGGCAGTTTATAACTAAAACAAAATACTTTTTAAACATGAACTTCAGCATAAAATGGCAATGATAAAGTAAAATAATGCCATTTACTTACTCACATGGATATTCTACTAGTCGAATGATCACATGCAATATCAATAACCCCTTTTATAATGATGGAATGCATAATTCCAGACTATCATAACCACATAGCCAAGGCCTCGTGCCAAGACTACAAATAAGATTGTGCCAAGGCCTTTTTCCAAGACACAAGTTTGTCTAATGAGACCTACCGATGCATCGAGGATCTGTAGCGGGCTCCACCCGTCACTTATTAAGTCAAATGCATTCCTCATATGAACATGTTTAAACATAACATAAACATTCATATTAAAACTAGCATACGAAATTTCAATACTTTAACCACAAACCATGAATGGAATAAAAAATAGCACATCCACAGTCAAAAATAACTCATTCGATACAACATGGAAGATTGTATTGCATCACATTAACATCAATCAAGAATAATGAAGGATATTGACATAGATGAAAATAATCATGAAAACTATTCGAGAGAAATATCTCCCTTTTTCTTGAAATCATTTAAAAGTCACACTATTTTTCAAGAAGCCATTTAAAAATAGATTTCTGAATCAAAGTGTCCCATACCACATTGAAACTTTTAAAAGGAGTTTTAATTTTAAAACTTTAATGTCCATATGAATAAATCCTTAAAACCATTTTTTAAAACATGGACATTAATGAGTAATATTTAGAAGAATAAGTCTTTAAAACATTTAAAAATGGTATTTTAGTTAGAGTTTATAACCAAGAGAGAGAGACTTGAATACAAATAATTGAGGTAATAAAAATATTTTAATATCATGAGAATAAAGGTATTCATGATATACTATGTCAAAGTACATTATATACACCACAAAAAAGTGATTTGGTGTATATCAACAAAAAAGTCTCAATGGAATGTAAATTGAGATGAAATCTCTCATAAAGGTCATACCCTTAGGTTAAGGATAAATAAATGACATAGTTATGTGTGAAAAATATAAATACACTAAATATGATTGGATATTCAATATAAAACAATCAAAGAACATTCACACATAATCTTGTAAAAACAACACCAATGAATTGGATGTTTAACTCAACAAATGGAGAATGAGTTAATATTACTCTTATCAAATTCATATCGATGACTTGAGAAATTATAAATGGAGTTATTATGTGTATCAAAAGTATATCCACAGAAAAAGGGAGTGGAAATTATGACATAAGCAAATGAATAGTGATTCCACACATAATCTTGGAGTAAAATAATCAATGGAGTTTGCGTAAAGCCGAATAAATGGAAATTGAAATTTCAAATTCCCTTATAGATTTGGTAACTTATGAAACATACACCCATGAAAGAAGGATCATACAATGGTGATGTAAATACCCATAAATTAAATTATAATACAAAAATGAATACAATTATTGGTAGTACACATACACCACATGCAATAAATAAGTGGTGAACAATGGAATTCTCACGAAATTAAAAGTAATATAAGAAACCACTTACCTTGTACTTTTCCTTGGTTGGGGGTTTGGTTAACCTCATGTATAATGTTGAAATAATTGTTATTTAGTTATTCATGAATCATATACATTAATATGATATCATATATGATCTTTTAACATTGCTTTGTTAATAATATCTTAGAATTATCGTCGTTTCGGGTGTTATCTTATTCATTTTATTTTATATGTTTTGTTACGTAAGACATGTTTGTCATGGAAAGGTTGTATCTGATTCATATAGAGAATTATATAAAGTTATTAAACATTATTTTTAAATCATAAAATGATAATTATACTTGAATGGATATGATGTAGAATGAATCTAATCGCGTTCGTGGAGACGGTAGTCCGTACATACGCACGAGCGACAATATCATTTTTTTGATATTAAAGTAATATATACTTGGATTGTATATTATATATACAGAATAATTATCATGTTATATTTATTGTTTACATGAATTATACATTATTATTATACCCATCCAAATAATAATATATTGAATAACAATTACACCACGACGTGGAGACGGTCAGCCGTACGTACACACGTATGGTGAAATGTTATTCAAAGGGTGGATAGAATATTGAATATGGTTGTACCATATTTATAATAATATTACGGTATATAGGAGATACTGGATTTATTATTTTAGAATGGGAAGAAAAAATAAAGAAGAAGTGGAAGAAGAAAGGAACTTGAAAAGGGGTGGTGAAAACATTACCTCTTCTTTGGGTTCTTCCTTTTGATTTGATCAAAATGGCTCCATAGGATGGATTTCTGTTCAAACCAAGGCCTCTAGGTTGTATTTAGGGAAGTTGAGATAGTATTTGTGTAGGGTTTGGCCGAAGAAAAAGGCTTTTAAGGTGTGAATAAATGAGAAGGACGAGTGCCATTTTATAAGAGGGGTGAGGGGTACCTTTGGAAAAGCTAGAAATATTAATTTATAATAAATTCATATTCGCTTTCTAATGGCTCCAAAGTTGATTATTTAAAGGTTAAGGTGGGTATAGGTCGAAATCCACTCAACCAATAGAATTTATACTGGTTTGGGTCATTATATTATCTTTATCATTAAGTATTAACTCTTAGTTAATTAGTTTCACTTTTACAACGTCTCTTTGTATTTTAATATTATATGGTTAATGAACATACTATATACCTACATGCGACCCCAAAGTGGTCCATTAATGATACAACTATAATGATATAAGTATCTTTGGGGACCCATAGATTTTTAGGAATTTAATATCAATTAATAATATAATATTTGTTTTAAAAACTCTTTTATGTCAATTTTGACACTATTCACAAATTGTTTTTTGTAAAAATCCTAACAGAATGATTACTTCTAAAAAAGTTAGTTAAATCAATAATAACATGTCATATTATCCTATAACATTAGTGTAATTCCTAAAAAGTCACAAATTATATTTATTTGATTATTTATAATATCAATTATTTTAATTTTTCACTATTATGGTAATTACCGCATCATCATTGTGTCATAAATAAATTTAATTATTTAATGTATAAAAATTATAATTAAAATATAATTATGTAGAAAATATTTTAATCTTTCTAATTAATATTTATAGTCTAAAATACAACATATATAACCATATGTAACAATTGTTTTTCTAAAGGATATATGCTTGGGTAATTTTTGTATTCATTTTAACTTAATTAAAATAAAGTGTCCCTATCACTTACAAGTGGATCTATGGGGTCCCAAAATCAACCCAAAGATGCCCATGGTCGGCCATGTATCAACCAATAGGGTTAAGACACGTTTTAGGGTAATTTAGTATTATTATAATATTATTTTTAACCCTTATTTACCAGATTTACCCTTTAACCATGGTAAATAAAATATTTGCCGAAGTAATTATTCAAAATATATAAAAATAAAAGTTACCTATTTACACAACTTGAAAATCCTGATTCCAAATATGGAATCCATTTTTCTAAATTCAAAACACATATGTGGCATAAATTAATTTAAAATTAATTCCAGTTGTTAAAACAAAAAGCGTGTTTTTAAGAGATAATAACTATCAAAAGACTGACACTTGTTTATGTCTGGTTTAATTGTGAAATTATGTCCAATGACAAACATTGAATTAAATGGTAAAAATATATTCTAAATATACTTTTAAAGTACTCCAATTCATAATTTATCAATACTAATTATTTCGATTAAAAAAGTTGTTTGTAATTAAAATTAAGTAATTTTCACTATTCATCAAAATATGAAAGTTATCCGAAAAGTACCAAAATTTCACCCTAGGATAATTTTGATATTCCGAATACAAAAATGAAATCCATTTTGAGAGATAGAATTTATAAAATTTCAAAAAGTAGGTATTACTATTCATAACGGCTAGTTTGATTGGTTGTGGTGTGTTAAAATCTTGATGTTGCGTACAATGCACGACATTACATTATTCAAAAGGAAACGTACTATGGAAGATTGGGGTATTAAATTCTCCCCTCCTTCAATAAAGTGTGTCCTTGAAATTTTTTTAAAATTGGGCTTGAGAATATAATGGAAATTCCCACATCGGAAAGAGAGTCAATAAAACTATCACTTTAAAAGAAAGGAAGAGAGGTATAAAGGTCACCCAAGATAACCCATACTAGGATTCCATGTAGGAAAACATGGATATGGATGATAAACTAAGTGTTCAGTTCTGAGGAAGAGGGATAGAAAACATGATCAGGAGAAAGTTAACAATAAGAAAATCACAAACTTGTGTTGGGACAAATAGGCCTTAGTCTCCTAGTAGGAAAAGTAAACGGACAACATTTTTTTTAAGTTACATTACATAAGGATGAGGAATTAATTTATGATATTGACTAAGAATATAAAGATATATACTTACTTTTTAAGTAGAGTTTCATTCTTTAATAAATTTCCACCACTAACTCATTTTTTAAACGATGAGTATTCAAGAAGACTTGGTCACACTGGAAGAGCTAGAATAAACTTCTATAGAATAACATGATCCATGCAGGATAAACTATATAATTACATTGTCCTTAGAGATTAATCAAAACCAAAATGGTTAGTACAAGATCTAATGATCCCCCAAAAGGATATTCCTTGAGAGAAATAAACACTAATCTTAATTTCTAAAATTAAACCAATAACACCCCAAAGTTAAATAAATACCATTCAATAATCAATTGTCCTTAAAATCCTTCAATATAATACAAACTAATATTGAAACTCAAAAATTATAAGAATGTAGTCTTCCACGTTAAATTGTATCTCCAAATGACATCAAATACTCTTAAAGTCACATACTTAAAAGTAATTAACCTAATCATTTCCATAAACAACCTAAATCACTATAAATCCATAATAAAAACATAGATAAAAATCCACCATTACTTCTCAAATGAAATCCCATACTATTATATTTTCCTTGGGAATATAGTGTTCACAATAAAGAGAACAACTTCCAAAATAACATCTATCACTTAATCCCCAAATCATTTTCCTATACCAAGGGTATTCATTTAATAAGAAATAAGAACCCAAATCAACTTATTATTGATCAATAAAACCATTTAACTAAAAATAATTAGTCACACTATCCTGAGACTTCACATAGTCCAGTGGTAGGCGATAAATCCCAATCACACGTTGGTTGTGGGTTCGATTCCCACAACTTTGTCCGACGCGACGGGTTGTCACACGGTCTACGTGTTGTCCTTTTTCAAAAACTATATTTTATAATATTACCAAAATGAGATAAATTCCTCAAAATACCATAACATAATTTAACCACAAATGATATATCATACCTTTCATGTTCATCCCAAATTATAATAACTTATAATTCTCTTAAACCCCAATGATCATATAAAACCAAATGGTTATTTATACCTATATCCACAAGAGAAGAGATAATTCTTCCTCAAATATCATTCTCACATGGCAAACTGCGGGGTTACAAATACAAGGGAACATTATTCAAATGTAAACCCATCAACAAGGAGCGCTAATACTTTTTAAACATTTCTCCAACCATTTATTTCCACATAGCTTCTTCTTTGACCAAGAAAATATCCTATATAATAGGGCATTCACTCGGGTAATGGCCAGGTCCCCTACATTTACGGAAAATGACTGTAAATGGACTCTTGGGACCATTTTTATCTTCTTCCATAGTACTCTTCATTTTTCTTTGGCAATTATTCACTTTATGTACTTCCTTCCCTCATGTAAAGCATTTATTTGTCCCATTGAGACACTTTCCTAGGTGTCTCCTTCCACATTTCCTGCATGATGGAAATTGAGGATTCTTTTCTCCATGGTCTCCACTGCTAGAGCTCTTATCATTCATCACCTTTCTCTTCTTTTTTGAGTCCGGGAATTGGTTAATACATATATTGTTGATCATATTTTTGAAAAATTGATTTGGCATAAAGACGATATCTTTTAAACCTATCAACATTCCATTTTTTTGCTCATTTCCACCACCTTTCCCACCTTGTACATCATTCCCAAAGTCACTATGACTTCCTTGGAATCTAGCCATTAACTAAAACCAGAAAGAATTGTGTGAGTAATAGTAGTCATAAAATCATTTAGAGATTAACATGTCACCATATTCTAAATTTGAAACACATTAGGATAACCAAGGTCATTTACTATCATCTTATATATTTAATACTTCAAATCGGTTAGTAAATAAAATGTAAATTACCCTAAGCATATCCCCCGAGAGTGTCGTAACCAAGAGTGCAGAAAGACCCGTTATCGTGCACCAGTTCCCGTTCGAGTCTAGCTCAAAGCGGTGTTTTCAGCTTTTACCCCTAGGTACCTCTGTGCCAGAGCCGCCTCTACCTGCTCGTATCCAGACAGGGATGTATTGCTCGGAAAACTCGCAAAATCTCTACAATACCAAAATTCTAGGAATTTATTCTATACTAATCCTCAAAGTTCATCTTAGGTCTACGTGCTCTAATCAGAGTTTATCTAAATCTAGCTTCCAAGGTTTGTACTAAACTTTCTCTGATATCAACTGTAACGCCCTGACCACAGTTACCCAGAGTCGGTGCATTATTACATAACATTGGAATGATCACAAGAAAGATCATGTCTTGAAAGACCGATTAGTTTAGTAGCCTTGGAAACACTAGATACAATCATAAAGTTTTACATTACATCATAAAAAAACATCTTGTCTTCATATCCCCTCATACTATCCCTGCAGGTAATTCATAAATTATTTCTTCATAATCCTGGGAAAAAAAATAAAACATTGAAAGGGGTGAGCTTAGATGCTCAGTAAGGATAACATTATAGCAGAAGATTTCATAGATAAGCATAAACACTTAAGGCAGTTTATAACTAAAACAAAATCCTTTTTAAACTTGAACTTCAACATAAAATGGAAAATATAAAATAAAATAATGTCATTTACTTACTCACATGGATATTCTACTAGTCGAATGATCACATGCAATATCAATAACCACTTTCATAATGATGGAATGCATAATTCCAGACTATCATAACCACATAGCCAAGGCCTTGTGCCAAGACTACAAATAAGATTTTGCCAAGGCCTTATGCCAAGACAATCGTTTGTCTCACGAGACCTACCAATGCATCGAGGAGCTATAGCGGGCTCCACCCGTCACTTATTAAGTCCAATGCATTCCTCATATGAACAGGTTTAAACATAACATAAACATTCGTTTTAAAACTAGAATACGAAATGCCAATACTTTAACCACAAACCATGAATGGTATAAAAAATAGCACATCCACAGTCAAACATAACTCATTCGATACAATATGGAATATTGTATTGCATCACATTAACCTCAATCAAGAATAATGAAGGATATTGACATAGATGTAAATAATCATCAAAACTATTCGAGAGAAATATATCCCTTTTTCTTGAAATCATTTAAAAGTCACAGTATTTGTCAAGAAGCCATTTAAAAATAGATTTTTGAATCAAAGTCTACCATACAACTTTCAAACTTTTAAAAGGAGTTTTAATTTTAAAACGTTAATGTCCATATGAATAAATCCTTAAAACCATTTTTTAAAACATGGACATTAATGAGTAATATTTAGAATAATAAGTCTTTAAAACATTTAAAAATGGTATTTTAGTTAGAGTTTCTAACCAAGAGAGAGACACTTGAATACAAATAATTGAGGTAATCAAAATATTTTAATATCACAAGAATAAATGGATTCATGATATACTATGTCAAAGTACATTATATACACCACATAAAAGTGATTTGGTGTATATCAACAAAGAAGTCTCAATGGAATGTAAATTGAGATGAAATCTCTCATAAAGTTCATAACCTTAGGTTAAGGATAAATCAACGACATAGTTATGTGTGAAAAATATAAATACACTAAATATGATTGGATATTCAGCGTAAAACAATCAAAGAACATTCACACATAATCTTGTAAAAACAACACCAATGAATTGGATGTTTAACTCAACAAATGGAGAATGAGTTAAAATTACTCTTATCAAATTCATATCGATGACTTAAGAAATTATCAATGGAGTGATTATGTGTATCAAAAGTATATCCACATAAAAGGGGAGTGGAAATTATGACATAAGAAAATGAATAGTGATTCCACACATAATCTCAGAGTAAAATAATCAATAGAGTTTGCGTAAAGCCGAATAAATGGAAATTGAAATTTCAAAATTCCCTTATCGATTTGGTAACTTATGAAACATACACCCATGAAAGAAGGATCATACAATGATGATGTAAATACACATAAATTAAATTATAATACACAATGAATACAATTATGGGTAGTACACATACACCACATGCAATAAATAAGTGGTGAACAATGGAATTCTCACGAAATTAAAAGTGAGATAAGAAACCCCTTACCTTGTACTTATCCTTGGTTGGGGGTTTGGTTAACCTCCTGTATAATTTTGAAATAATTTTTATTAAATTATTCATGAATTTTATACATTAATATGATATCATATATTATCTTTTAACATTGATTTGTTAATAATATCTTAGAATTATCGTCGTTTCGGGTGTTAACTTACTCGTTTTCTTTTATATGTTTTGTTATGTAAGCCATGTTTGTCATGGACAGATCGTATCTTATTCATATATAGAATGATATAAATTTATTAAACATTATTTTTAAATCATAAAATGATAATTATACTTGAATGGATATGATGGAGAATGAATCTCATCGCATTCGTGGAGACGGTAGTCCGTACGTACGCACGAGCGACAATATCATTTTTTTATATTAAAATAATATATACTTGGATGGTATATTATATATACAGAATCATTATCAAGTTATATTTATTTTTTACATGAATTATACATTATTATTATACCTATCCAAATAATAATATACTGAATAACAATTACACCACGACATGGAGACGGTAAGCCGTACGTACGCACGTATTGTGACATTTTATTCAAAGGGTGGATAGAATACTAAATATGGTTGTACCATATTTATAATAATATTACAGTATATAGGAGATACTGGATTTATTATTTTAGAATGGGAAGATCAAAGAAAGAAGAAGTGGAAGAAGAAAGGAACTTGAAAAGGGGTGGTGAAAACATTACCTCTTCTTCGGGTTCTTCCTTTTGATTTGATCAAACGGGCTCCTTAGGATGAATTTATGATAAAAAATAGGCCTCTAAGTTGTAGTTAGGGAAGTTTAGAGAGTATTTTGGTAGGTTTTGGCCGATGAAAAAGGCTTTGAAGGTGTGAAGAAATGAGAAGTAGGAGTGCCCTTTTATAAGAGGGGTGAGGGGCACCATTGGAAAAGCTAGAAATATTAATTTATAATAAATTCATATTCGGTTTCTAATGGCTACAAAGTTTATTATTTAAAGTTTAAGGTGGGGATAGGTCGAAATATACTCATAAAATAGAATTTAGATAGGTTTGGGTCATAATATTAACCTTATCAGTAAGTATTAACTCTTAGTTAATTAGTATCACTTTTACAATGTCTCTTTGTATTTTTATATTATATGGTTAATGAACTTACTATATACAAACAAGAGACCCCCAAGTGGTCCATTAATGATACAAATATCATGATATAAGTCTCTTGTCCGAACCTCTATTTTTAGGAATTTAATATCAATTAATAATATAATATTTGTTTTAAAAACTCTTTTATGTCAATTTTGACACTATTCACAAATTGATTTTTTTAAAACTCATAACAGAATGATTACTTCGAAGAAAGTTAATTAAATAAATCCTAACATGTAATATTATCCTATAAAATTAGTGTAATTCCTAAAATGTCTCAAATTATATTTATTTGGTTATTTATAATATCAATTATTTTAATGTTTCACTATTACGATAATTACTGTATAATCATTGTGTCATAAATAAATTTAATTATTTAATGTCTAAAAATTATAAATAAAATATCATTATGTAGGAAATCTTTTTAGCTTTAAAATTAATATTTATAGTCTAAAATACAACATATTTAACCATATGTAACAATTGTTTTTATAAAGGATATATGCTTGTGTCATTTTTGTATTCATTTTAACTTAATTAAAATAAAGTGTCCCTATCAATTACAAGTGGATCCATGGGGTCCCAAAATCGACCCAAAGATGACCATGGTCGGCCATGTATCAAAACATAGGGTTAAGACACGTTTTAGGGTAATTTAGTATTATTATAATATTATTTTTTAATCCTTATTTACCGGATTTACCCTTTAACCATGGTAAATAAAATATTTACCGAAGTAATTATTCAAAATGTATAAAAATAAAAGTTACCTACTTACACAATTTGATTATCATGATTCCAAATATGGAATACATTTTTCTAAATTCAAAACACAGAAGTGGCAGAAATTAATTTAAAATTAATTCATGTTGTTAAAACAAAAAGCGTGTTTTTAAGAGATAATAACTATCAAAAGATTGGCACTTGTTTATGTCTGGTTTAATAGTGAAATTATGTCCAATGACAAAAATTGAATTAAATGGTAAAAATATATTCTAAATATACTTTAAAACTACTCAAATTCACAATTAATCAATATTAATTATTTCGATTAAAAAATTTGTTTTTAATTAAAATTTAGTAATTTTCACTATTCATCAAAATATGAAAGTTATCCGAAAAGTACCAAAATTTCACCATAGACTAATTTGAATATTCCTAATCCAAAAATGAAGTTCATTTTGAGAGATAGAATTTATAAAATTTCAAAAAGTAGGTATTACTATTCATAACGGCTAGTTTGATTGGTTGTGGTGTGTTAAAATCTCAAAGTTGCGTACAATGAACGCCATTACATTATTCAAAGGTAAACGCACTATGGAATCCGTGGGTGTTACACATCTGTATACTAGAATAAAAACATTTATTATATGAAAATTCAACCAAAGAAATATGTTGGTCCCAACTTCCCGGGTAATTCATTGAGCCAACACATAACATATTCTCCAAATTCTAAATTCTTCGTTCTAGCTTCCCATCTATTGAGGATTAAAAGATATACAAAAATTTAATTCTATACCCAAAAACATCTGAAGGCCTTTAAAAAAGTTAGAAGTAAACCTGGAATCACGATTAGATATAATAGAGAGGATAAATCCATGTAACCTGGCTATCTCTTTAACATACAAACGAGAAAGTTGATCTAGAGACAGAGTATCTCGAATTAGAAGGCAATGAGTAGTTTTAGTCAATCGGTTAACAATAAACCAAATTGCATTATTACCACAAGATTTATTTGGTAATCCCACAATTATGTCCATGGATATATATTCCCATTTCCACTCAGGCAGTGGTAAAGACTGAAGCATCCCTTTCAGTAACTGTTTCTCTACATTAACTTGTCGACAAGTCAAAAACTTCACAGTAAAGTCGACAACATCTTTTTCATTCCATCCAACTAGTAATACTTCTGAAGATCTATGTACAGCTTAGTACTACCAAGATTAACTAAAAATGGAGAACTATGAAATTTACATAACAACCCATTCTTCAACTGTGAATCACAAGGCACAAATAATCTCTTTCCAAATCTCAAAATACAATCATTATTAATGTTAAATTCAGGAAAAATACCCTTCTAAACCAACTAAAACTTTTTATACAACTCACTGTCTTCCTTATATAATTTCTTAATTCTATCTGATAGAGATAATTTCACTGACACCTGAAAAAATAGATGAATTTCCTACACCAAAAACATATATGACAATGTTTATCAAATAATTAATCAATGGATCTTGTTCAAAATGTAACATGGTTAATGTATCATTACATTTCTGACTCAAAGCATCAGCCACTTTATTTTCTTTTCTTGGATGGCAATGAATCGTGAAATCATAATCCTTGATTAATTTCAACCATCTCCTGTCACGACCCGAATCCAGTTGCACAAGTGACCGGGTATCATATAATGATAATTGGGAACGATTTACCCGAATTTATAAACATTAAACAACAAACAAACTCAATAAAACAAATCTGGATTTTTCAACTAAAACCGTCTTTTAAAAAATTTCAGAACTGAATTACATAAGTTAAAACTATGTTTAAAGACCATTACAAAGGTACAAAACCAAATAAGGATTGCCCAAGAATCCTCATGGAAAGAGGCACCTATAAGGCCCTAGCCTTAAACCTTACTTAATCTTGAGTTATTACAAGATTACACATTGAGGATCTTTTCGGGTTTAGAGTTTTAGAGAATTAGATCATAAAACTTGCATTACATTCCACATATAAACAAAGTAGTTACATAAAGATAGTATTCTTCATTCCCATCAATGGAAACACATTTAAAATAAAACATGGATTATTTCTTGACACATCCTTGACTCTATCATCTTATCATGTACCTTTCCCTTGACCTGTGAAAAACATTTCAAAAACTTGGGATGAGCATAAAAACTTAGAATGGGTTAAAAAAACTTGGAAAGGAAACATGAGTTCATACATACATAAGAATGAAATCATACTTTACCCATAAAACATAGGCACTTTAACATACCTCATAAAATCATGAATAAATCATAGAAATCATAGGACATAAAGGTAACTTGAGGCATTTATAACATTCTTAAGTAGGGAGTAACCCTCTTGGTTACGTTTGGAATACCCATCACAGTATATTCCCTAAAATCTCTTCGGAGAAACCTTAACATTTCACTCCTTCGCGTTACCCAATGCATTGGAGAGCTATAACGGGCTCACCTGCCCTTAGTTTATCCCGGAACCACCCGTCTTCATAATAATGCCCAAGAACCATAACATAATCATATCACATAAAACATGCATAAAGGAAACATAACATTTCCACATTTCAATCACGAGATATCAATACAACACATTGATATAATAAAAACATTATGAAAACCATTTTCAATACCAAAGTAAAACATGGTATTTATTTTTCTTTTAAAAAAAGAAGGTATGGCTTGTAGAGGAAGCCGAAACTCAAATAACGGTTACGACGGCGGAGAAGTCGTTGTCGCCGCATACGTACGACAAAAACATCCCCTTTTGTCGTTTAGTAAATGCTTCGTATAAAAAAAGATTCCTTTTGAATAAAAGTAAAAGTCAAAGGGGTTTATACACCGTATAAAAGAAAGTTGTGTATAAAATAAAATATGCCTCAATGAAAGGAGATTGAGACGAAGTCCCATACCTCGTATCCGACTTGACCCGACCATTCTTTAATATCCTGAATAATAAACTTGAGTTAATCTATACTTGATTATGAACCTTTTTCAAGTTCATT